>CM053584.1:293351103-293418689 GCA_028627135.1 Pseudochirops cupreus
GAAACCAGCCCAGCCTTGGAGAAGGTGCTTTAAACCTAGGAGTCCAGCCCGGCCCGGAACAATTAACTCATCAATGAAACCCTTCCCGAAGGCGATTCAATTCAACAAGTATTTATTAAGTGTCTATTATGTACCATATAATATGCCTATTTTGCATTTAGGGATCACACACTCACACACACACACACACACACACACACACACACACACACACACACACACACACACACACACACACACACACACACACACACACACACACACACACACACACACACACACACACACACACACACACTGCCTGTCCTCAAGAAACTTAAATTCTACTGCTCAGCCTTGCAGCAGAGCGAGGGAAAGACTGGGTGAATATGGGTGGTGGTCAATTCTGCCTCCTCCAAAGCCTGCAAGGACAGATTCTCCCTCCTGACACCTCCTCCCCCGAACCAAGAGAGCCCTCAAGTAGTCAGAGACCCCCTCAGTTGTCCTACCAATGACCTGTCCCAGAGATAAAAGAGGAGGCTCCTCCTGGGTGTAAGTTTTTGGTCTGGTGTTGCTGTCTAGGTCATATATCTCTTAGATTGTTTATATAGACAGGTGAATTGAACATGAAATTTAATACCACCCTGGGTCGACTGCCTGTCCCTTAGTATGCACAGAACTTCACAGCAGTTCTTAACTGAAGGTAATTTTGTCCATTACATTTTGTTTACCCTCTCCTTTCTTCAGCCCACCATTATTTCCATCAGCGAATGGGCCAGCCCCTTGTCCTCTGCGGTCTGAGCAGTGTGTTCAGTGAAGGTTGGACTGGAGTGTTTATCAAAGGTGGAAACATTTGATCCATTTTGCAAAGCATCTTAAATACTATGGAAATGTTAAGTTGTTCTTTAAACATCCAGACAAGAATCTCATGAACATCAAGAAAGAGACACAAATGTTCACAGTTAAATTACAGCCTCAATCCCCTCTGCTGCTACTGCTCTTTAGCACTTTTAGCTCCACAGACAAGTTGATGACCCAGAGACCTGCTGCATTCATTAAGAGGCTTAAACCTTTAGAGTCAGAGTCCAAACTACTGGTCATTGTAAGCAAAAGAATAATCATCCTTTGATGACAAGTCATCTCAAAGCACATGATTTTCAGTATCTGAAGCAGCCTTTTTAGAGTAATCAAGACAGGAGGAGGGAGGGAGAGAGAGAGAGGAAGGAAGGAAAAATCAAAGAGGAGGGGAGAGAATGAGAGGAGAGAATAAAAGAAAGGAAAGGAAAGAGATAGAGAGAAAAATGTTGGACAAAGGCTGATTTTGCTAACTATATTTGGTTAAATTTGATGTGATTGCCGCCCAGAGACTATGAAAGTAATTAGAATACCTTTTTTTATTATTCCTTGAAAGTAGCTAAGTGATTTATCTTATTCTATGAGAGGAAAAAAAAAAAGATTGCCAAAAGGTAATGGTTTTACACCATTTGGCCGTAGACTATTTGAACCTGAAAATTTCGCATGGCTATCTGTCTTGCTAAAAGTCAGAGCTAGATAAAGTGTCATCTGGCTCTGATTTCTGCAAGAAAGAAAACAGATGAAATGACTGCTCATTTGTCACTGTACCTACCCTTCCCCCTACACCACGTCCATTTCATGGATGCAGGAAATCAGCCTTGTGCTTCTCGCCTTTAAAATTGAAAACCATAAGTTTAAAAGATAATATTCAATTCTAAGATTTGTGATTTAGAATATTTACTTCGAAATAAGTGTAGGTACTCTCTCTCTCTATTCCTAGCAGATTTAAATCCTTCTCTCTTAAAACATAATATTTTTGAGTTGCTGTGGCTAAAACAAGTCACCACTAGTGCTCCCCCCTTCTAATGAGCATTAACAAACTTCATTCTAATGTCCTTATCGTATATTCCTGTTATGTGTGTATAACTTATTCCTCAATTAGGTATTCAGCACCAAAAGGACAAGAATTCTGTCTTACTTAAATTGTTCATCTCTCTAGCCCCACCCCCAGCATCCACCAGAGTGCTCTTATACCCAGTAATCAGGAAGAGGACCAAAATAAATATTTATTTGATTAAATTTAATTACCTAGACTAGTTCTTGCCAGATAACTGTAATTAAAAGATTCTCAGCTTGGTAGAACCTGCCAGAGCTTGCAATTCAATGACCTGGCCTTCAGGAAATATTCTGAACCTTTGTGATACATGAGGGTAGGACTTTAGTGGAAGGTAGAGACATGAAATTGTAAAATAAATAAATTGAAATGCTCAATTTTGCTAATAAAAATGCTAATAAGAGCAATAAAGGTTCCAGTTCTACAGTTTTCTTACTTCTGTGTCCGAGCTTGAAGAAACCAGAATAAAGCAAGTTAAAAGTTTTCTTCCATTCTCAAGCCATCCTTTATGTCTGTCTAAATACACTCTATCTCCAACACAGTTACCATATATCTATAATCATATCCTTCTGCATTCCCAAGCCAAAAATAAGAAATGTTCAGAATCCACTCTTTGGTTATCACGTATTCTCTAATCTCTAATCTGCTAGCACAAATCAGATTTTACTGTGTTGACTATAATAAGCGCATATGGCAGCAGTAGGAAGAAAACCTTATCAATTATATGTGTACAGATCATATTGGGTTCTTGATTGCATAAAAAGTGTTTTATGATTACTAAGAACTGCCAATATTCATTAACTTCTGGTTATTTTTTTTTTTGGAGGGGGGAAGGAAAGGCAATTGGAGTTAAGTGATTGCCCAACATCACACAGCTAGTGTCAAGTGTCTAAGATCAGATTTGAACTCGAGTCCTCCTGATTCCAAGGCCGGTGCTCTCTTTACTGCACAACTGGCTGCCTCGTGGTTATTCTTTTGAACTCACTTCAATCATGCACTTTAATGGAACCGGTTGGTTTTGCTATTTGTTATCTCCATGATATCTCCATTTAACCTTCCATCAAATGAGGCAGCCAAAGAAGATGACATCTCAGCTTTAAATCTGGGAAAGCTTGATAATGATCAGTGTTACATGGTATGCCCGGTGCCAGTCAAAACCTTTCCACTTATTCGTACATAGTTGTTTGTATGTGTCCGCCCTCGTTGGATTGTAAGCTCCTTGAGGACAGGGGCTATCTTTTGTCTTTTTTTGTATCTCCAGCATTTAGCACTGTGCCCGGCACATAGTAGATGCTTAAAAAATGGTTACTAACTGACATTCTTATCCTGTACAATTCTTAAAATTTTTCTATAAATTCTCTACAAAGGATTGACTATTGCAGGACTTTCAAGGAAACTAGGTGGCACTGTGGATAGAGAGTGAGGCGTGGAATAAAACAGAACTGAGTTCAAATCCAGCCTCAGAAAGTAGCTATGTGACTTTAGATAAAGTCATTTAAACTTCAGTTTGCCTCAGTTTCCTCATTGGTAAAAATGAAGAGGGGTGGCTAGGTGGCACTGTGAATAGAGCACCAGCCCTGGAGTCAGAAGAACCTGAGTTCAAATCTGGCCCCAGACACATAACACAAAAACTAGCCATGTGACCTTGGGCAAGTCACTTAACTCCAACTGCCCTACCCTCCCCCCTCCAAAAAAAGCAAAAAGAAAAATGAAGATAATAATAGCTTCTACATCTTAAGGTTGTTGGAGAAAATGATGTAAAGTTCTCGGTATAGTACCTGGCATGTAGTAGGTACTACACAAATTGTTTTATAATTCTTATCATTATTTGAATATTCCTTGGCTGTCATTGTAGCACTTCTGCTGTCCGTTATCATTCATCACTCTTGCTGTGTGACCAGCTCGTGTCTATTAGTCATAGAGGTCCTTGATAATATTTTTAGGTCACTTCTCACACACAAGTTGTCATAGATTTTATGCCATAGTCTATTTAAATTTACCCTCCATCTTTCCAGAGGCATCTAGGCCACCCAATGGATAGAGCACCTCAGACATTTACTAGCTGTGTGACCTTGGCCAAGTCACGTAACCTCCATCCTTTTCAGTTTCTTCATCT
The DNA here is from genome assembly GCA_028627135.1 of Pseudochirops cupreus. Classification (NCBI taxonomy): domain Eukaryota; kingdom Metazoa; phylum Chordata; class Mammalia; order Diprotodontia; family Pseudocheiridae; genus Pseudochirops; species Pseudochirops cupreus. Next base: position 293,355,108 of record CM053584.1, read on the forward strand.
ATAAAATAGAAATAATAATAGCAACTATCTCCCAGAGTTATTATGAAGATCAAATGAAATAATAGTTGTAAAGTGTTTGGCACATAGTAGGCACTTCAAAATGCTTGTTTCCTTTCTTCCTTTTATATTTACCTTGTCTATAAAATAGCTAGATAAATCTGCATTTGAAAGACTGAATTAAATGTTCTTTTTTAAAACAGAATATTCTTCTGGAATGCTGTGACTAGTGATATAACTTTTTAGCCTCTTAAATGACCAAAAGCATTTTCAGAAGAAAGGGTGGGTGGGTGTGTACATATGCATACATATATATGATGTTTGAAATGCATATACAATAAGAATGTATCAGCAATAGTTGGATTTAAAAAAACAGAATGCTACAGTATTTTCAAATCCAGTCACTTGAAGTTCTTGAAATAGGTTAAGGAAAAAGCTATTTCTATATGTTTAATATGATTGTACACACATAACCTATATAGGATTGCTTGCCATCTTGGGGAGGGGAGGAGAAAAAAATTGAACTCAAAATCTTGTAAAAGTTAATGTTGAAAATTATTTTACATGTAATTTAAAAAATAAATACTATTAAATAGAGGAATAAAAAAACAAAAAGATTAATACACATGTGAAAAAAGAAAAAAGCTAGTTCTATGCTCATACAATAGGAATTCCTTCTGCTTAGTGCCAAAGAACTAGGAATAATGGAAGCAAGTTTCTGAGAGGTAGATTTAAATTCTGTCTAAGGAACAGACATCTCCCCAAATGGAGTGATCTGCCTCAGGAAATACCTAGTTCACTCTCACTGAACATTTTTAAGCAGAGGTTACATGGTCATTTCTCAAGGAAATTATATAAGAAAATCTGTTCAGTTCTGAATTTGACCAGGTGATTTCTGAGATCCCTTCCAACTACTTTAAGGTAAAATACTATACCTGTAAAATTCAAGAGCCTATTTAAATTTCCCAGGAGACGTTATCCCCTTTATTTCTCAAAAGAAGCAAATTAGTGACTTCAGAATTTTCTTATTATAAAGAAATGTTGTGGTAATATGACTTAGACCTAACAGAAAATGTTGTGTAGAAGTTGAATCTATTAGAATGTAAAATCCCTGAGAACACAGATAGTTTTTCATTTCATGTTTGTATCCTTGACTTGAACATGGTATGAGGGGTGGGGGGAAGATTTGTCATTTTAAGGTAATGAGTGACAAATTAGGTACCAATTGTAATCAGAAAAGGGTGAGATTGCTTCTAGCTTTGGGTGGAGTGTAATCAAATCATGGAAAATTTCACAGCGTTTAAGCCTCAAAATACAGAATAAAACTGAAATATGAGAAAATAAGAACTATTAAGGGAAGGTAAGAAAATTAACATCCCAGATAAAGAGAAGGGGACAGAGCTAAGATGGCAGAGTAAAAGCACAAACTTGGCAAGGGCTCTGGCTCCGGCCACTTCTAATACCTCTAAAAAAAAAATTACTCTAAACAAATTTTAAAGCTACAGAACCCACAAAGAGACAGAGAGAAACAAATCTCCCACTGAAGGCAACCTGACAGGCCAACAGGAAAGGTCTATCCCACTGGGAGCCAAGCACAGTCCCCCTGTGAGCCAGGGTTCTGGCTCCAGGGTGGCCCATACCAGCAAGAGCAGACTCCAGGAGAGTGAATCACGAGCAGCTGTAGGGGTTTCCAGACTTTTCAACCCACAAACACCAAAAAGAAAGTAAAAGGTCAGTCAGGAACTCTGTTGGAACTGGTTAGAGAAGACTACAGTCCAGCTGCTGCTCCTGGGGCAAGGAGTGGCAGAGGCGCAGCAGCTGCAGTCGCTGCTACATGGCTGCTTCCAGAGCTCCTGGCCTACAGATTGTAGGGGGACCAAGCAACCATTCAGAGGGTAATTGGTCTTGCTTTGACCTACTTGGATCTGGATCATGGTCTTGGGTGGTGGTCCCAGGCTATGTGGACAGTGTGCCAGAGCTTGTGATGACTGTAGAGAGGGTGCCCTCCTAATAGCTTGGCAGCTGTGAAAAATTTCTTTATAACAAGAAAATTTTGAAGTCACTTTCTCTCTGTTTCTCTCTGTGAAAAGCCCAGTGATTTGGGGCATAGATCTCTGCAATCTGGAAGCAGACTTCTACTGTGGCAAAGAGCTGAAAAGTCAAGTAATTGGCAGGCAAGATGAGCAAGCAGAAGAAATGCAATCAGACCATACAATCCTTTTTGGGGGACAAAAAGGATCAAAGTATGGAACTGGAGGACAATGAAGTCAGAACTCCTGCATCAAAAACTTCCAAGAAAAATATGAATTGGTCACAGGCTATGGAGGAGCTCAAGAAGGACTTTGAAAATCAAGTAAGAGAAGTACAGGAAAAACTGGGAAGAGAAATGAAAATGATGCAAGAAAATCATGAAAAGCAAGTCAACAGCCTGCTAAAGGAGACCTAAAAAATACTGAAGAAAATAATACCTTAAAAAGTAGACTAATTCAAATGGCAAAAGAGGCCCAAAAAGCCAATGAGAAGAATGACTTAAAAAGCCAAATTTGCCAGATGGAAAAGGAATTTAAAAACTCACTGAAGAGAATAATTCCAGATAAAGAGGAGATATAGGACAGATGTTCAGGGAACAACTTCATTAACTGAACCGTGGAGTTGGAGAGCTGGTTGGGACCAGGCTGCAGAGGTCTTTGAATACTAGACTAGAAAGTTTGAACTTTATTTGATAGGCAATAGGGAAAACTGGAGGGTTTATTGTGGTTGCTTTTGTTATTGTAATTCTTTGAGCAAGGAAATGGTATGAAGACAAGTGAACCTTAGGAAGAGTTGGCTGGTAGCAGCAGAGAATGCAAACTGAAGAAAGAAGAAAGAGAAAAGAACAGAGAGACCAAGTACACAGACCAAGAAAGAGATAAGAAGAGTGAATTACAGGGGTACAAATGGAAATATAAAGGGGGGACCAGATGGATCGGAGAGAATTTGTTGTACAAAAATTGACAGAACTTGGTACTTAATACAATGTTATGGGGAGGGATGATGGGGAGAGAGGAGCAAAAAATAACTGATGTTTTGAGCCTGAGTGACATTTGGGGACAGCGCTTACTATAAAACCAAGAAGGAGAGTTGGTTTGAAGAGCAGAGATAATTAGCTTGGTCTTAGAGCTGCCAAATTTGAGATACAATGTGACAATGTGACAGTAGATCCTTGGAAATTCAGGACCAGAGCTTGATACAGAATTTGGGGTTAAAACTCTAAAATTAGAATCATTTTCACACAGGGGTAGATGATATTGTCAAAGAAGAAGACATAGAGGGAGAGAAAAAATAGGGAATATGACAAAGCCTTAAGGAATACCTGTATTTGAGGAAGATAGGGAGAAAGAAAATGGTACCACAAAAGAAATGGGAGACATTGTGTAAGGAGAAAGAGAGAAACAATATAATGTAGTATCGAGTCATCTGGGAAGGAGAATACTTCAAGGAGGACATAACCAACAATGCCAAAAGTCCAAAAGACTGGATGGAATTCAAACTGAAAAAAGAAAAAAGGATTGGATTTGTTCATTGAAGACCTTCAAGAGAACAGCTTCAGTTGAGTGCTGGAGATAGAATCCAGAACTCAAAGGTTAGTTTATAAGTATGTGGATGGTGAAGATATCTCCAAAGGAAGGGAGTGAAAATTACTAGACTGATATTTTATTGGTGCCTGCTGGAGAGATTGGTAAAATGAATATCCCATGATGAAAGAGCATAAAGTCAGGGGTTTCTTGTTTTGGGGTTTTGTTTGAGGCCAGAGACACTATTTGAAGAATGATGTTATTTGTGACTCTGACTTGATAACAAAGTGAAGTCCATAGATAATGTAAAAAAATCTGACTGTAGTCACTGGTTTTGCCAGAAGTATTCATGTATTTCATTCTCCATCTTTTCTCATCTCAATCCCTATACTATAAGTGCTTTCATGAATAATGGAAAATCCTTTAAAAATTAAATAAGATGAGAAGTTGAATTAGCAGTCCTTGAATAACTGAATCTATGACTCCAAAAAAGTTTCATCAGTTCAGGGGAAAATCAGTAGCTGAGTAAAGAGGACACTGGTTTTGGAGTAAGAAGACCAGGGTCCTGTCACTTAGTATATGTAACCTTTGACAATTCACTTGATCTTCCTGGGCCTGTTTCCTTCTCTTTAAAAAGAGAGGATTGAATTAGAAGCCTCTGACACCCTTTCCCACCTAACTCTATGATTTTATTATCAATTGATGGAATGAACTGAGGTCATCTAGTCCAACCCTGTTATTTTACAAATGAAGAAACTGAGGCTGAAAAAGGTAGTGACTTAAAGAAGGGTTTCCTTATTCCAAACTGAATGTTCTTTCCTCTGTGACAAATCGACACTTAGTTCTTTGGTTTCACTATATTCATCATTTTTGGCAGATTATTTCGACTAGGTAGATAGATCCTGAGTATTAACTCTTCATTTTGAATGTTAAAAGCCAAAATGTCCAATATTTCTAACAGAAAGAGGTCTTCATTGTCAAGTATAGACCTTTCCATACTATTCAAGAAAACTATGAAGGAAAACTATATCAAGATTCTTAAATAATAATAGTAACAAATAGCTAACTTTTGTACAAATGTTTTAATATTTACAAAGGACTTTTACATTATTATCTCCTTCAAACTCCCCTATGTGAATAATAGGGCTCCTAGGTGACACAGTGGATAGAGTGCTGGGCCTGGAATCAGGAAGACTTGAATTCAAATCCAGCTTCAGACACTTACTAGCTGTGTGACCCTGGGCAAGTCACTTAACCCTGTTTGCCTCAGTTTTCTTATCTGTAAAAATGAGCAGGGAAAAGAAATAGCAAGCCATTCCAGTATCTTTGACAAGAAAACCCCCAATGGAGTCATAAAGAGTCAGAAACAACTGAAAACAGTTGAACAACCAATTTGAATGATCCTTCCACCAAAACAGATTGAAACTCCTTTATTTATTTTTTGCAGTTCTTATCCACGTCCACTCATAAATCTGTCAAAGAGGACCTTCCCAAAACACTAGAGACCTATATCTATCTCTTTTAAGATTTCATGTGTAGTGGCACATCAGCTGGGCTGTCTACTTATTATTCCTCATTATCATTACATGAGTAGCTTACTTCCTTTTTTCATCATTTTTTCTTGACCATATCACACACAGCACTTGTGTTTTCCATATGTCACACTTATTTAGTCCTTTGGATCATTTACAATTTTGATTCTTTAAAGATCATAGTGTCTTATGAACGCAGAGTCATCTTATAATATCAGCAAGAGAATACTGGTGTTAAAAAGAATTTAAATTTTTAAAAGATGAGCTTTTATGTTAGGGGGCAGCTTTGATCATTGAAGACTCTGCACTTTCCCAAATGCAATTCAAGCTGTTCTCTTCTTACTTAGACTTCATTAGGCTATTTTGAAATTAGTTATAAAGGTCAATTTTCTATCTTACATAATTATCTGATTTTATCTTTCTATTACACATAAGATTTAGAAGGAAGGAAGGAAATAAACCTTTATTAAACTGTGCTAGGCATTGTGTTAAGTCCTGGGGGTACTAATACAAGCAGACAGAAAGCCAGTTCCTGTTCTAGAAGACCTTAAATTGTAGTGGGGGGGCACAAGAATAGTACAAAAAATAGTACACTGAAAAGTGGAGAGGGACAAGGGAAGGGCAAAGAAGGTACGTTAGCTTTGAACTGCAGAAAGTCAGGAACAGGGCTGGGAGGAGAATAAAAGTAGGCTGGCCTGAGTACGTCCACAAAATGGTGGAAGGAAAGAAGGAAGGAAGGAAGAAAGCAGGGAAGGAAGGAAGGAAGGAAGGAAAAGAGGGAGAGAAAGAAGAAGCATGCATTAAATACCTAACATGTGCCTGGCAAAGTGTTAAAGCTCTGTGCTAAGCACTTTATGATATTATTTCGTTTGATCCTTCACAACAGCCCTGGGAAATAGGTGCTATTATTATACCCATTTTAGAGTCGTAGAAATTGAAGCAAATAGAAGTTAAGTTACTTGCCCAGGGTCACTCAGCTAGTGAACATCTGAGGCAGATTCTGAACTCAGGTCCTCCTAACTCCAGTCCCAGTACTATATCAAAATACCACCTACTTAAGATAAAGATACTGGGATTTCACCAGTATAGGAAAATCCCACGTAAGCAAACTTTCTCTACAAATGTAGGTTGACATCTTCTCTGCAACATATCCTTAAGGAGTTGCAAAGAATACTGAAATACTAAGTGACTTGTCTAAAGTCCCATAACCAGTCCATGTTAGAGTCAGAACTTGAACTCAGATCTTCCTGGCTTGGAAGCCATTATATCATACTGTCAATCATAGGTACTATAAATAATAATATATACTATGACCTTAACTGGGAACAGTACTCATTCTCATTATTTATAATAATCCTTTAATATATTGCATTGAGCTGTTCCTTAAAAACTGAATATTGAAAATTAGCATAACTAAACTTGAATAATACAATTCACCTTTAAATTAACTTCATCACAAAAATATTATTATTATTATTTCTGTCACTCCATCCAAGTCTCCTTCAAGATTCTTTGTCCATTCGTTCTCTCTGATTTTTCTTCTTACATGCTCTAGTTCAGAGGTTCTTAACCTTTTTTGTGTCATGGACCCCTTTGGTGAAGCCTATGGTGATCCCTTCTCAGCATCATGTTTGTGGTATATATTTATAACTGAAAGCAATGCTAAATTTCTGTTAGAGGTTAGTGAAGACAAAGATGTCATTTATTTCTATCTAAGTTCATAGATACTTTGAAATGTATCCACAGTCCCTTTGGGGCCTGGGGGACCCAAGTCTGCTCAAACTTTTATTTAACTTTTGAATCAACTTATCTAATAAGAATAACGAAGAGGAGCTTTTTAAATTTGCTTTTCAACAAAGTAAAAGAAAAAGATGGCTGTGCCTGTTTCTTCAACACACACACACACACACACACACACACACACACACACACACATACATGCATACAATTTTTAATGATTTGGCACATGATACCAAAACAATTGAAAAATGGAAAATTCCTTCTCACTGAGTTTCAAACACTAAAGCAAATAATTATTTTGTTTTTTGTTGTTTTATTTTCCCCATTGAGCAGAGGGAATTGAGGGGAAATTCTGGTGTTATCAAGACAGTTTAATTCTACCAAATTCTAAAGCATCTCTAACAAAAGTTAAAAAATAATCTTGGTGGGAATTTTGCAGCTAGCAAAATCCTGGTTAATAACCATCCCTAAGTGAATAGGGATGACTTTGGCTGCTTGCTTTAAAAAAAAAAAAAAGGCAGCCTGAGGTGGGGGCTGCTAATAAGAGAGATAACCAGCAATCCAAACAAGAGCAGAGAAATCCTATAAACAACAGCAGATTTCCCAAAGGAATCCTATGTCATCATGAGGAAAGATTACAGGAAACTTCTAGTAACACTTTATTTTCTTTCCTGGAGTTCTGGGACCAGTGTCAATAATTCAGTAGAGCAAGTCATTTGCTATTTGTACGATAGAGTTACTTTTACTAAATGTACTTATTTTAACTTACCCATATCTACTATCATTTCAGTTTTTATCTTCTCTGAGAAACAAGCTTTGTAACTTTAAACAATAAAGTCCAGGAAGGTTTGGGGAATTGCATCAGTCAATGAAAATAAACCAATATGTGCTCAAATGCCCTAAAAGCCAACTTTATAATACTAAAATGAACTACAAGATTATATAATTACCTGGATAATTCAGTCAAAAATCCCTGCTTTGTCCTACAGTATTTGGAGAATGTCAGTAAAATAGGCTGTTGTTGTTTTGCCACTATATAGCATAGTGAGACAAAAAGCATAAGCAGACAAAAGATACTTACTAAGAAAATAATTTATTAAATAAAGGTACAGTAAAAATATTAACTATTCATATTTATTGGTGCCTTTAATGTTTATAAGGAGCTTATTTACATGAGAAGACAGGAGGGAAGACATGGGGATAAGGCGGCAAAAAAGAAAAGATCAAGGAAACTTTTTTTTTAATGTACCAAACAGAACAGAAGAAAGGCTAGAAAGAATCACAAACAAGTTGGACAGCTTTGAAAGTGACATGTTAAATTTATGATATATTTAAAAGAAAAGTAAGTCATATATAATTCAGACTGAGTTTCAAGTATAATTTTCTGCTATGCTATGTAATAGTGGTAATAATTAATAACAACAGTTACCATTTGTATAGCACGTTAAGATTTGCACAGTGTTTTCCTTGTGTTATCTCATCTGATCCAATCTGATTTGATCCTATACTGTCAGGACCATGGAACACTTTCATCAGACTTGCAGCTGCGTCTTATCTCCCCCCCTTAGAATGTGAACTCCTTGAGATCGAAAACTACTTTTCTATTTTCATCCCCATCTTAGTAAACACTTACACACTTTATTCATTCATTCACTGTGAGGATGAATGCATCCTCTCAAGACCCCAGTGAAGTAGGTGTTATTATTACTCCCATTTTATAGATAAGAAAATTGAGGTTGAGAGAGGTTAAGACTGAGATTTGACCAGAGTTACAGCTAGTAGGTGTTTAAGGAAGGATTCAAACTCAGGTTTTCCTGACTCCAAATCCAGCCCTTTATCCACTATATAATCTAGCTGCCTCTATGTGTATATGTATGTATGTATATGTGTATACATATATACACATATTCATGGAAATGCCCATTTTATCTGGTACTTGTGTTCAGAATGTTTTTTAATGGAAAAGTATTTCTACAATGTGATTTTATCAATGTGACTTATCTCAAATGCATAATATTTCATTTTTAATTTAGATTTTGTTAATAAATTTGCAATTTTTTTCAACAATTAACTTTATAGTTGCATATACTATCAGTTCCTTGAGGACCACACTATGTGATCCATTTCTGTTCAATTGACTGGCAACTATTTGCACGATGTTTGATGAATAGTAGGTGCTCAGAGGCAAGATTTTAGGTCTAAATGTGTAATTTGGTCATTAGATTTAATTTGCATTTCTACAACTCATACAATAGTTATAGCACCACACTGCTTAAGTGGCATTATTTCATATTATATTATATATCATATTTGTTCTTATAATTGCAGTGTGAAGAATCTTTTTAGATTGCTTTCTTTCATGGAAAGAGTATGTCACAAAGTAACATTATAGTTGCACAATATGTTTTCATTGAATGGATTAAGAACCTGTAGCAAGATCTTTTTTAAAGCTTACTTAGTTTACAATAATCCAGTGGATTCCCAGGCAAATCACAGTAAAGATTGGATGTATTTATGTATATAATTAAAATCCCTCCAAAAATAGCACTTCTACCTTCACTATCTGCATATCTGGCAAAAGTATCTGGGGTCTGGATGATTCAGATGCTTATAGGTCTCCGTTTCTCCTTAAATGATTTGTAATTCTCTATAAGTATAATTAAAGGCTGTTAGTACAGAGTCTAAGGCCCCAGGAATAGAGAAGTCAAAAGAAGACTTTAAAGCTTTCAGCATTTCCCCTGCAGAGTAAACTGTAAGATGACAGAGTGAGCTGTCATGTTACAAATAACCGTCAGCCTAGTTTGCACTACATTTTTCTTTCATGTTATAAAAAAAGAAATCTTGTTCCACATATTTGGTTTTGTAGCAAGTCTGGGTTTCTCTGCCCTCTGAACATTTTTATAAAAGGGGACATCATTCATACAATTTACAAATCCCTGAGTATTCTTGGATGTGAGAAAGAATGTTTTATTCCTATATGTCATTTTTTATTAGTGAGGAACCCTCAACAAAATCAGAGGCTTTGAGATAATGTAACTCTTTTAACTAGCTTCACATGGAATGTGTCAGCAACACGTCTAGTATCAAAGACAGAATTGTCTAATACAGTGTGAAAGTCCTTTTAGAATAGCCTTCAATTATATATTTCACAAAAAGGATATCTTCAAATCAAACTTTGCTGACTACATCAGATGACAGAGCATCTATGGACTTTTTCATGAAAGTGACAAATCTAGTTTACATCCTGTGCATCTCAAATTTTTATTAATGCAAGAAGATACTCAAAAAAATCTCTATTAGTTCTAAGATTTCTCCAAAGGTTCCCTTTTTAAGTCAAGTCTAAAAAAATATTTTTACTATGCCCTGGCTCCATCTTGATACACAGCTGAAATTAAAATTCATGAATTACTTGAATTAAAATTGATAAATTAATAGCTGTTCATATTTGTATAGTATTTTACAGTTTGCAAAGCACTTTCTTCTCAAGGACCTGGTAATATTGGTAGCAAAAGTATTACTATCCCCATTTTGGAGGTGAGGAAAGTGAAGTAAAGAGAGATTAATTTACCCAGGGTCATTCGAGGAAGGACTTGAATTCAACACTTCTGGCTTCAATTTCAGTGTCCCTTCCATTACACCATGCACACTACATTTTTAAACATGCCTTAATTTTCCAAAGACATCAAACTATTTGGAAAATAATCTCCTCTGTGAGGACACCCCCAACTCACACCTTTGTGGAGGTGGGAAGTCCACAGGTACTACACATTGCATTTTTTTTCTACTTTTTCAATGTATCAATCAGTTGTGCTGATTTTTTTCCTTCCTCAAAAATACTATTTGTTAAATGAAATGGCTCTCTGGGAGGGGGAAGGGAAGGGATACTGGGGACAACTATGATATGATGATATAAGAAACAAAAGACATCAATAAAAACCACGTGTTTTTTAAAACATGTTTAAAAAACAAAAGAATGTCTCAGATCAGGAGCAATATTATATGAATAGTCCCTGAATTGTCAGAAAACAAATGCCACTTCATAAAATTTTTAATCCATTTATTTAATCAGTTTAATCTGCAGAAGATAGCCCAGGACCCTGAACCCAAGAGTCCCAAGAATAGCAGACCCCCAACTCCTAAACCACTAGCCCTGCTTTGAACTCAGCCCTTGCAGCCATCATTGAGAGGAGTAACTTTTATGGAGAAAGGGCCTGCCATTCCCAACAATACCTACACTAGTTTTCAGTCAACTGCCATTGAAAGACAAGTAAGCCCAAGAGCTTCAGAAATAACAGCACACACTCTCCACCTCCAATCTACTGGCTCTGCCACCATCTTGGCCTGCTACAGCTAGACATAGTCCAAGAAAGCAACCTGTTTAGAGATTTGACCTGGCAATTTCCTCATTAGGTTCTTTAACCACAATTTCACTGAAGACCAAAAAAAGAAAATTCTTGCCACTAATATCCTTGGTACAGTAAAATGTTTTGACGTCATAAACTAATATGATTTTATTAGTGGAAATGACAATAATGAAGATATACTACCATCCGCTTTGCTGCTATACCCTAAAGATCACAGAACCTTTCCATATGCCCTGCTACTGAGCTCTCCTTGGTATTATCTCCCTCCCTTGATTAGAATATGAATTCCTTGAGAGCAGTTGTTTAGGCATTACTTTGTACATAGTTAAACCCTGATAAATGTTGTTTTCATTCATTAATTTGTCCTAGAAATAGATCTCTGAAGTAGAGACAAGCAACTATTATTATTATTCCCATATCACAGATAGAAATATCAAGGCACAAGGAAATTGCAACCTAATTTAGTAAATGAGGTTAGATGTAGACCTGTTAGCTCCTGATCCAAAACTGTATTTACTGGTCAGTAGAAATTCATCCAAGAATATCAAGAATATTCCAGTCAATGTAATTATATTATTATTTACACCAAAACAAAGATATGCTGTCATTCAGTATCAACAGACTGGTAGCATCTGATTAATTAATATTCTTTATTCTTATTTTGTTTAAGAAATTAAAGTGATCATTCCTAACTGGGTCCAAGGTACCATAAATCACCTGCTATAATGTAAAACAAAAAGAGGAATTATTTTTAATTAATGAAGCATCATCATTTTTTTTTACAAACCACAGAAATTCAAAAGAAATCCAACTTAACAACATAGAAAAGAAATATTCAAAATAAGAAATAGCTATGTCTGCATTTTAATCTTCTGGTGATAACTTTTTAAAATATGTTGTTCTTTGCATTCTTCTTGACTGTCTTCATACTAAAGGAAAATGTGTTTCTCCTACAATGTTAAATTTATGAAGACATCAGGGATCAGTATTACAAAAACTGAATAAAACATGCGATGTATTTGTGTGCTGCCTCCCTAAGTGACCTAAGGAACACTAGATTGAATTTATCAGAGAAGGAAGAGTAATTGTATTTTTTTTTAGAAAGGATCCCTAGGAATTGAGGTCATCATAAATAAGAGTGGTTACTCTATCTAGCCCAGCCCAGTAGCTATGTTCATAAATCTTTGTCTAAAATCTTGTTACCTATATTCAAAGCCTTGAATCTTAGGTAGTCACTTCTCCTCTTTCCTGGTGACATCTTTTCTTCATGTTACTTGCTTTACAAGGTAGTTTTGAACCTCATAAAGAAAAGTGGCTTTGAAAGACTTAAGATCCGATCACAGCAATAGCTGACCACAATTCCAGAGGACTGATTCCAGAGGGCATCCCACCCACCTCTTAACAGAGAAGTGGTGGACCCTAGATGCAGAATAAGATGTACATTTTTAGACACAGTTAATGAGGAGATTTTTTTTTACTTGACTATTCTTGACTTTCACTATATTTGATATAAGGATTTTTTTCCGAGTAGTTGGAGGAGTGGAAGGGAGAGAGAAAATAGGATAGAGGAGGAGAGGAGAGGAAATTGAAGAGGAAAGAAAATAGGGAGAAAAAGAGAAAATAAAGTAGGTTACTGGACCAGCTTTTTTTTTATGGGACAGAGGAAGACAAAAGAAAGGTCCGAAAGAAGCACAGACAAGCAGGACAGCTTTGAAAGTTACAGGTTAAATAAATTATATACTTCAAAAAATAAAAGCAAGCTGTGCATAATAGAGACCTGAAGTTTCACATACAAGCCTCTTTTTCTGTTCTACCACGAATATGGTAATACTTATTAATTTGTTGTTTCTGAAGTTCAGAATAAAAATAAATATTAAATAGATAGTTATGAGGACTGAAAAAGATAATATTTGTAAAGAATTTTGTAACTATAAAGTGTTGTATAAAGATGAGTTATTAGTAAGAATAAAAGAAAGAAATATGAATTAATTTTTTAATGCAAGGTTTGTTTCTTTGGTGGTTTTTTTTTCATTTAATTTAAGTATTGCTGCCAAAGTGCTGATTACACAGTGGGGTCCAAAATCTTTGAATTAGTTATCTATGCTACCCAATCCACTGAATGCTCAGTTCTCTGCTTTATTTAATTTCTGTAGGTCTATCGTTATTTTACAAATGGGTTAAAATAAAAATCTGGCAGTTCTTGAAATTTCCCCTACCTTTTCTATACTAAGCAACATACAGTGACCTTAAATTGTGAATAATGAGAGCTCCCAGTACAGCAACTCTCTCTACCATTATGGATGTATGTTTCAGTAGACAATTGCCCAGCACTTAGCACAGGTGATCATAATATAAAATATTTATAGGTATCTTAAGGTAAATTTAAATATTCAAGTTTTAACCACTGCCTTTGAGTATCAAGTCAATACTGCCAATTTTATCTATGGCAATACTCTCCTGTGAAGAGGAGTATGAAGGAAGTCTAGAAAAATTTTCCCACATTGGCTAACTTAGCACAATGATGTATTCAATACATTATTGAATGAATATGAATAATATTCAAACGAATGAACTGCTATAGAGTTGTTTGAGGTGCTGACAAGTCATGACAGCTGGGGTCTTACCATTTATTTTTTTCAGTTCTTTCAGGAAACATATATTAAGTGTCTACCATGTGCCAGGCACTGTGCTAAGTGCTGGATGTACAAAGAGAGACAAAAGATAGTTACTGCCCTCAAGGAACTTATAATCTAATTACCACTAATAAATGCCAGAGGTGAAATTTAAACTCGAGTTCCTGATTCAGACTTGAATTTGGGAACCAATTAGGCAACCATTAGGCACTGCCTGTCAATATGCCTGAGAATATAGAATTCTAATGTTGTACAGGGTGTCCCACACGTCTTAGGGCATTGAAGCTTAAACTCAAACTGCACTAAGACTTTTGGGACATCCTGTATATAGGCTTTTTTTCCATAATACTTCTAATTTTTGCAAAGCACGTTCCTCTCAACATCCCTGTGAGGCCATAGTACAAGTATAATTATCCTTCAGGGTTAATTGGCTTTACTCAGGGTCACATGGGAAATTAAGCCTATTAGAATAAGCATAAAAATTCAGCTCTATACACTATATAGTACCCCACTCTACCTACCTAAATGGAATTCCTATTTTTTCACTGTTTCTTTGGGGCCAGAGAGCTTTCTCCTGCTGCTCATCCTCAGCATGACAGTGTCCAGTTTTTTTTATGCCATTCTTTGCATGTAGTTACAAATCAGGGAAATAGAGCAGAGGCAAGAAACTACTGAGCATCTTTGTGTGCCTTTAGGCCAATGGCATCTGAGGAAATCCACATTTCATTCTGGGCACCATGGAGGGCCCTTCTGTAGCTTGTTTTCATTAGAATCATAAATTTGGAGCTAGAAGGGATTTTAGGAATCCACCTTATGCTATAGATGAGAAAACAGAGGCCCAGAAAAGTAAAATAAGTTATAGAACTAGATTTGAGCATCAGTGTTGTTACCAGTTTTACCTCTCACCCAGTTGAAAGCAATAATCAATGGAGTCATTGGCCTCCTAACCCATGACTCTGCCTCCTCTCTCTCTTCCCCCCCAATTCATCGTGTATACCACAGACAGACCAATCTTTACACATAGATTTGGTCACTTCATTCCTGTATTTAAAACCATTGAAGAGCTGTCTATTGCCTATCATAAAAAAGGTCAAATTCTTTTTACTTGGCATTCAAAGCCCTCGTCTACCTTTCTAGACTTCCTTCATATTCCTCTTCAGAAGAAAGTATTGTCATAGATAAAATTGGCAATATTGACTTGATACTCAAAGGCAGTGGTTAAAACTTGAATATTTAAATTTACCTTAAGATACTGTAATAGGAATGGGAATTTTAAGATCTTCCCTGTCTCTTAATAAACCTGGGGGGAGGGGGCGGAGTTTGAAGACCTCCCCTGCTATGAAGATAAACTCTGCCCCCTGATAGGCTGAAGGTAATCACATGGAGCCTGTGGTAGAAGGAGTTTGCTGAAGAGAAGCAGAGCCCTCAGGAAGTTGGTAGAGAGCTAGCAAGACAGTTGGAGACAGTTGGGGACAGAGGAGCTTAGGCAAGGAGATAGAGAGTTTTGTGAATAAATATTAATCTTGTATTGGTTTGTGGGAAGGCTAAAGGATGGCATGGCTTTCAGCATTATTATGGCTTCTGAATACATTGGTACTATGATGGAATCCATTACTGGTTTTGGGATTTGGTTTCTGGTGTCTAAATAAATCCTTCAGCTTTATCCTCTATCTGGAGAGTTTGGCATATTTTGCAATCTAATGTCATGCAATACTTATAGTTACGGTCTTTATCATGATCACGGGTGCTGTAAATATTGCATTGGCACTACAGAGACCTACAAATATTTTAGATTGTAGTCATATTGAACTACAATTGCTATACTCCTTAAAATCTTGGCAGCTTTAGAAAAAAAATTATATAGCCCATTTTATAGTTATTTTAATTCATTTTCTTCCCCCCCCCCCTTTTTCCTTGTTCTAATAGATACTCACGTTGGAAAAAAAACAAATAATTTTCCCACATTGGCTATAATCCAGTCGAGCGGACTATTCAACATAACTTTCACACTTTCTGTATATTTCTGCCTTTATTCACTGTATTCCCTATTCCTGGAACATCCTTTCTCTCAGCATGCCTTATGTTCCTTACTCATTTTTGTCTGTTAAAGCCCAACTCAAATGTCATGTACTCCTAAAGCTTGAGATTCATCCAATTGGTAATGAATGATCTTACCTCCCTTGGAACTCATGTCATACTTTGTTTATACCTCTTATTTACTTATTTGGCATTATTTTATAGCACAATTGTTTATATATGTATCTTTTTGTGAAGGCAGGGACTATCTTGTCTAAATTTTGATCTTCCTAAGTAAGTAGCATAACACTCTACTTATAGAGTCATTTAATAACTTTTGTTGCCTTGAATTGGATTCAAGTTATAATATCCAATCTGATGCTACCATCAAGTGTTTTGGGAAAAGTCCAAATAAAAACTTCCTTAGCCCCCTGCAGTCTTTATAAGTGATACCTAGTGTACATTATAGCTAGATGAGATTACATATGCAATTTAAAGGCACTCTGTAGGTTTCTGTCTATGTCAGCAGTTGTTAGAAAATAGAGTTACCAATCTCCACGCTTTTTTTTCCTAGACTCTCCACTAAAATGGTAATTTTTTTGGCCAGTTTGTTGAAGTAAGTTAACGACAACATTAGTTGGAGTACTGGAGTATTCATTGTGCTGATGAGTGTTCTCAGACATGTAGCCAGTGAAAAGTTACTTAATATTTTTTCAACAAAGTCTCCTCCCCAGTTGAAAGTTGGGGCCCACTGGAATTTGATCTGGATTAATTATCTACTCCTTGGAGGACTTGTGGTCTGCAGCTAATTAAATAGATCACTTTTATCCATATACTCAGTACTTGATATTATAGGAGTGTGAAATGTAGCTGTAGTAAAAGTAGGCCGACAAGGGAACTGAGGACTCTAAGTGGATAGTGCTTTTTATTAGGCAAGAGTTTTAGAAGTTCACTACATATATAAAGTGAGTGGTACTTATTTTAAAGCTCTTCACAATCTGGTTCCAACCTATTTTCAGAGATTAGTTTCCTATTACTCCCCCTCATACACTCAGAATCCCAGACAAATTGCCCCACTTAATTTTCCTTACACTACATTTCATCTCCCACTTCTATGTCTCTGCACAGGCTTTCCATCCACCCATCCCACTCATACCTGGAACATTCTCCTTCCTTACCTTAGCATCTTGAAACTTCCAGGCCCCTTTAAGATTCAATTCTTCCTACAAGAAGCCTTTCCTGATTTCCCTAGTTGTTAGTACTCTCTCCACTAAAATTACTTTGTAATTTTAAAATTTAAACTTAATGTGTGTGTGTGTTCCATTTTTGTCTGTATATTCGCAGAGCTTAGCATTGTGTTTGGCTCATAGTTGGTACTTATGTAATGGCAGGATTGGCCAGCATGAGCTCAGACCTTAGAGAATGATGAAGCATTTCCCTGCCTGGTTCTAATCCAAATGACCTAATGGAAAAGGGGCAGGGAGGAGCTATTTCCAGCTATGAATGGTTGAGAGACTGATACTATATGATAACAAAAAGTCTCTAATTGTCTGAGGAACTACAAGGACTGATTCAGGAGCTACTCAGTCCAAACCAAGCCCAAATGTAAAAAAGAGCCCTGACAATCTCTCTTTTCACCTGTGGGAGTCAATGAGTTTTGTGGGGAAGAGATAAGGCAGGGCAGGGAAGGTAGCTGCCTCTCTCCTAATTGGATGTCATAAATCTATGAACATATGACACCTGTTTCTTTTATGTTTATTCTTTCCTGATCTTAGATAAATGAGTGTTCTAAGAAGATAATGCCTGGGTGACCATAAGTTACACCAGAGCCAAGAGAGGTCCAACCAGCAACCAGAGTCAATAAGTACATTGACAGAGGAAGTACCTGCAAAGATAGGTGAGGAGATGGTCATCTAAGGACAGTGACAACTCAGGGATGTAACCTCTCACAACAGAGAAGAGTGCAGGCTATATACACTAGATTAGAAGGACACAAAATCCTCAAGTCCAACTGACAGAGCTACCTAAGGAGGATTTCATGAGAACTCCACAAAGGACAGAAAGAGTGCCAGACCTCCAGAAGTGAGGCTACACTTGTTCCCTACATACGCACCTCATCATCCTTTACAATACACTAATGACATTGTCCTTCTACAGTGCACTCACATTGTCCTTTTAATTCAATCTCACTCTCTTTGGGAAGCTTTTGATTTGTATCTCTCAGTTTGGTGTTGGGAGATTGAAGCAGAGATTGCTATGTGATAGTAATAGCTAGTAGCATTTTTACAGTGACTACTAGCAGTCAAGTACTATTCTAAGTGCTTTACAAATATCTCATTTGATACTCACATCAGCTCTGAGAGATTAATGCTATTACCATTCCCATTTTACAGTTGAGGAGACTGAGGCAAACAGAGGTAAAGGGACTTGTCCAAGGTCACACAGCTATTAAGTGCCTGAGGCCATATTTGAATTCAGCTCTCCCAGACTCCAACTGTATCTTCTCAGTAAAAATCTTAATGAAGTTGTACTCACTGGTTGATTGATCTTGGGGAGTACATCAGGTGACAGCTGATGAGTGAAAGTAATAGAAACCTCAACCCCTCAGGGTTTCTCCTGGAATGCTAATGGGAAAAGTAGTCAGCTGTCTTCTGTGAATCCAACCTGTAAAATATGAATATAAGTGTCAAGAGGAGGAGTACTACACATAACAAAGGCTTATTGAATAGAATTGGTTTGTGTTTTCCCTGTGTCTCAAACAAAATTATTGGCCGTTGTAAATTGGTTTGGTTCATTAAGACTTTCATTTGGAAGTATACATTCTTTGTTATAAACTAGAACCATATTAAAATAGGGTGCCCCTTAATTTTGTCAAAGTGTCAAATAATGAGTGCACTATATTTAGACATGGTCCTTCAGACGCTTTAGTTAATAAAACCTCCTTGAACCAAGTCCCATGATAGGCCTGACTTACACTTAATTGAGTAATATGCTAGATAGGCTATGGGGAAAGCACTATCTCTTTGATTTACTCATTTAACAAAAAGTTATCATTTATTAAATGCCAATAGTATACAGATTAATGTGCTATACAATGGAGGAAATAGATTTTTAGATGAGACATGGTCTCTACCCTCATGGAGTTTAGAGTATAATGGAGTTATACATACACATAACTAAAATGCATGATCAGTGCATTGGTTATATATAAACAAAATATTTGAGGTCTGAGGGGAAATATTATTGACTTGGAGATTAGTCAAAGCTTCATGGAAAAGGTCATATTTAAGTTGACCTTTAAGCTATAGGGGGTTAACTGGTGAAGAAAGTAAAGAAGGACATTCCAAAAAAGATAAATGGTACAAACTAAGGCACAGTGGTAAGAAAGTACTGGAAGCATGTAGGGCTCAGAGGTTAGTCCAGTCTGATTGGATCATAAAATGTATAGAGGAGAAGAGCGTGAAACAGGACTAGAACACAGATGTCAGCAGATTCTTGAGAGCTGTAAATGCCAGGTGAAGGAATTTGAATTTTATTCTATTGGTAATACTGAGCCACTTAAGATTTTTGAGGAAAAATCATCTATGCCTAAGGAAAATAAATATGGTGGCTATACAAAATTAGGTTGGAGCAAAAAGAAAGTAGAGGAAGAAATAACTATAAGGAGGCTATTACAATAGTTCAGGTAGATTGTGAGAAAGACTTATATTAAAGTGGAGAAGAAAAAAAGAGAAGTTGCCAAAATGGAATATTTATTAGCCCATGAAATGAAATATGTCCATTGGAGATGACAAGTTTCAAATAACTTATAACACTATAATAAAATTTGAACAAATGAAATACCATAATAAATAGAGTGCTGAACTTAGAATCGGAAAGACTTGGATTCTGACACATCTGACACATTCCAACACATCCTAGATCTTAGGGAATTTTGCTCCTTTCTTGTTGCCAATTGGTAGGTGAGTTTTTCTATCTGGAATATTTGAATAAATATGCCTCTCTTCAATTTACCTGGTCTTCTTCTGTTCTTTGCCAGAAACTAAATCATCTTCTGTTAATATCAACTCCATTACAGAAGAGATTAAGTATCTCTTGTCATATCCAAGTGATGTACTCATTTCAAAGAATGCTATGATTTTGCTGAGCGCTGAGCTTGGAATCAGGAAGAGCTAGGCTTGAGTTCTATCTCTGATACTTTTTTTTACTGGCTTTGTGACTTTGGTCAAGTTATAAGTGACTCTCAGCCTCAATGACCTCCTCTGTGAACTGGAGATAATAACAACATTTAAGTCACAGGATTATTATGAAAATCAAATTACATAATGTGTTAAAGCATTTTGCATATTTAAAGGAGCTATATGTATTAACTACTATCATTGTTATTATTACTAGAATTATTAGTATTCATAGCTATCCCTCTAGTCACCTTTCCTAGAAATTCACTACTCGACCAAACCAACTTCTTGTACAAATTTTTCCTGTCAACATATCCTTTCCTTTAGCTAGTATCACATTAAATCATAATTTAATCATAAAGAGGTAAGTTTGACTCTACATCCAAAAGGTCTTTTTACAACTATTCCAAAAAATATTAAACTTGGATGACAATCTTTCATCTCTCACCACCTGGTCTAAAGCTCCATCATTGCACTGACTCCTTAGTGCCTCTAATGTATATGGGTTTGGCTACTTTTATATTACAATAAGGTATGTATCAAGCCTTTGGAATGCAAGATTAAACTCTTGAATATGAAGAAATATTGTGGCCCCCTCCTCAAAATTATTGTCTTGGGTTCAGCTTGCCAACTTCTGCCCACAATGTTGTAGCTTCTGCTCTACCCTCTGAGTTCATTTAGGTAAGTGGGGTTTGGTATGAGAGAAACAGTAAGAGAATTTTCAGTTGTTTTACTGATTTTTCTATAATTCTGGGATGGTGCCAGTTCAATGTCAAATAGACCCACAGACACCAAATTACAGATCCCCCTAATAGTCATAAATATCACTGATTCCTTTGCCTCATTTAGAATGTTTCAGACTTTATTTCTTTCTGGGATGTAATAGGCCAATAGAGTTAACTTAGAGTTCATAGACTGAGAGCTGGAAGTGGTCCAAACTCCTCATTTTGCCAATAAGGAAATTGAGGCCCAGAAAGTCTATGAACTTTTCCTAGGTCACACAAGTAATATGTAGAAGATCAGGATTCAAACCCCAGTTTTCTGATTCAAGATCCAGCATTCTTTCCATTGCACCATGCTGACTGAATTGCATATGGTAAAGAAAAACTTTCTGTATCACTTGATATATTAGGGTTCCAGTTTGTGATGATGAAGGAAGACCAAACATTGTTTACATGAATACAAATGATTTGTTAACATCTGTTATGTGATTTTGGTGTTAAAAGTGCTATCTTGTATGCAGAAACAAAATAAATGCCAGGTGAGATTATAAGCAATAGACACCAATCAGTCAAGATAGAATGGAATATAAGCTGTGCAGATAGTGTACACTGAGTACGGAGGAAGGATCTCGCATTTCCCAAAGAACAGCAAAAGTATCAATGAGACTCTGGTCTTCTTCAAATGAAATTAACAAAATCTGAGATACTAATAGTTAAATTACTAAAATATAGAAAAGGTAGCAGTGGTGCTATATTCATGGACTTATAAACATCCTGGCAAAATGGTAGAAAATGGAAAGAAAAGATTAAATGAGAAATTGAAGAGACTCACTTTTTTCTCTAGGAGAAAAATGAGATAGAACATACATTAAATTAAATGTAAGTCTGTGGCATTTTCCTTTCATAAGAAAAGAAGCAAATTGTTCCATCCAAGCACCATTGAATCAAATTTGGACTTCCTAAAAAATTATCAGTTGATAAACCAGGATTTAAGTTCAAGGATACATTCCATTTCTAACCCTCATTTTTTTTCCTTTACAACTTTTGGAAATAAATTTTCTTTAGCACTGTAATTCCTCAAACATAGCCTTTTAGTGCAAAACAAATAGTTTGGAAACAAGCAAATTAGCCAAATTCTTCCTGGGCCTTGAAAGGAAGGTAAGAACTTTGGAAAACCAACTTAACTCTTTCTGACCACAGGCATAGCAGTTAAGGCCCTAATTGTCATCATAAAAGTATGACTCTAGGAAGTACAAATGAAATTCCAAGGCATTTGGATAGAATCATTTGCTTCTTTTATTATAAGAACAGAAAATAATCCAAACTTATGCTTAATTTAGTGCATTACATTCTTATGCCAAGAAAAAGTTAGTTTCTGAGTTAAAGGGACTTTTTTTCTTCATAATGTGTGTATTCTGAAAGAATCTAGTACGTCAAGCACTTAAAAAAACTTGTAGTTCATCTGATTTATTCAATAGGGTCCTCTTTTTCCATTTTTGAATCAGGAGGGATACAAATAAATACAAAACCAGAAATTTTTCAAGGTCTCTGGATTTTTTATTGTCTCAAGATTCCCAGTCTTTCATGATCTTGCCATCAGATTGATGCCCAGCTCCTCAGAAATAAGATCAAAGGATAATAGTTTTAAAACAGAAAGGAACCACATAGCAGATAAGGAAACAGAGTCCCAGGTAGGTGTCAGTAACACAGTAGGTAGCACAACTGGGACATAAGCCCAAATCATGTCTCAATGCCGCATTCATTCCACTGCATAACACAACATAGGATCATTAGCAACATATATGCGCTCTCAGCCTTCAACAGAACAGTCTAGGTGAATCCTAGGTGGGTCTAGATGAGAATGGAGGCAATTCCTGATTATCTAAAGAAAATGAATTGCTAAGCAAGACAACCAGACACTGGAGTAATGTTTCTTTTCTTTCTTGTAGGAATTGTTCTTTCTCTATTTCATGGTGTTGAAGAAACATCAGAGGTAGGAGTTCCAAAACATGTGAAAAGTAACCCCAGCTATTTATAACCATATCTATGGTGTCTAAATAAATATTATGGAGAAAATAACACAAAGACAACCTAAAGAGAAAATCCTGAAAACATGATCTCTTGAATGCTTGAGACCTTGGTGCTAATAATTAATCATAATTTGTTGACCATGGTCTTCAATGTATATCAGTAATCAATTAGTCAGTAAATACTTATTAAACAATTACTATGCACAAGAGCTGCGTTAAATACTTGGGATATAACTGACAGAATTTAAATAATCCCTGCCTTAAAGTAGTTTACATTCTATCAAGGAAGAAAATATGGCCCATGTATAACTACATAAGCAATAAATAGGGGGCAATTTGGGGAGCAAGGACACTAAGGATGAATCACATAAAATAAAATAAATTGATGTGTATATCGCAGCTATTATCTCATTAATGGTATATTTGGAGCATTTAAATATATGTCCTGAATATGTATATGTTATACAAAGTATGGCAAATGCTCATTTTTTCATAGCGGCTGTAGTCTAAAAATAACTTCAGCTTTCATGTCTTATCAGGACTTAGAGAAAAGGGACAAGTCAAAGAAAAGTAGCTTGCCTGCAAGTCAGTGAGGAAATATTTAACAGACCTGCTGGGTGTCCTCTTAATGCTGTCTTGGATGTCTGATTAAATTATTGTGCTTTATATGCTACAGTCTTGGGTCATTTGTGCATAAAGACAAAAGCAACTTCAACTTGATATTTCTGTCATCCCTGCTGTGGGAAGAGTCCTTTTCCTGGTTTTTAACATCAATCACTCATGCCCATAAATCTTAGCAGTGGATATGGTCATTTAAATCTCCACCTGCACAAACAACAGAAAATAAGAGAGTCCATAAATCTCTATGCTGGTGATTAACAAATTTTGGGTCCACTGGCAGGGATGTTATAGTTAGGAGGGTAGAGGGGAAAGGGGGAGGAAGAAATGCACTAATTCATTAATAAAGACCGATATGCTGACAATTTGTTTAGTTTACAGCACAGGAGAAAAGCAAACAGGGCATTGCTAGCAAAACAAAACGTTAGAGGTTAGTGAATTCCCAGCTGAGCCCAGGATTTAGAGATATGATAACCTAATGTTCTTATCCTATTGAAAAAGGGATACTATCTCTGAGTCAAATGGCAAGAAACTGCTCTCAAGCTTAAGTCCAGCCCCTTCTTCTCAAAAATATGAAGGAAAAGCTGTGGAAGATTTAAAAAAATAAAAAGGCTATGTGTAAGAGAATCATAATTTCTATTCCATAGTTTTACTTTCTAACTTTCAATCAACTCTCTTAACAAAGATATTTTTTTCTTTACCCTTCATGAGCAGAATTCACAGAGATGACTCTTTTGATATGGTAAAGAATCATTTCTCCCCACAGGGATAGCTAGGCTAGTGTGGAACTTCCACACAATACCTTCTGACAACTTAAAGGGAGCTTTCTGACAATTTAGGGTATCTTTCTAGTCCTGAGCCAGGAAGGAAATTCACTGGCAGAACTTGGCCTGTAGGTGGAGATCATCCCTGGGTGAAGAATTCTTCATAACTCAGGAGGAAGAGTTGGGGGTCGCCGGGTTGGGAAGCAGATGGAAAACAGTCCCTGGCCCAGGATATGTCTCAAGAACAATTAAAAGAATTAACTCAAATATTAAATATATTTTGTATAAGGAAACATGTCTTAAAGATAATACTTGGATTTTGTTATTTATACTTAATCAAAGTATAAATATGTCTAGTAGCCCAGTTTTCTGGCTTTCCTAAGTGTATGTATGTATGTGGGTGTATGTATGTGTGTATGTGTATGTATGTGTGTATATGTGTAACTTGATGTTTTTGCGGTGCCTCTGATGTCTTCCAAAGGGACTTCATATTCAGATATATTAGAAAGCATTTACATGTTCTCTTCTTCCTTAGGGAAGATTTTATTTTGCAAAGAATCATTCAAATTTTCATATAAGTATAGTCCTATTAGGATTTGTTTTCTGAGAATAAAGTGAGTGAAAGAGAGGTGTTTCTCTTAATTTAACCCAGGAAAACACTACAACACACTAAAGCCGTAGAATGTCATCCTGGATCTCTGGAGGAATAAATTTGGCTGCTGGAGTGTTTTTTTTTCATTAATGAATTGTTGAGGTGGGATTTTGTTGGAATTGGGGGGAGGGTTAAGAGGGAGTATACTATTCGGATTTGGGGGAGGGAGGTGGGGAACAATGGGAGAATCTATTCTGGAAGATCTCTTTCCCCAAAGCTGCCAACAAGACCCCTGAGATCCTTCCCAATCTCAAATCTATCTATGCTGTATGAATCTTTATGAGTGGAAGGAAAAGAGGCCACCAGATGAGTGGGTGAATGATAGCCACTGAAAGGGGAAGAGACAAGGAAGTGTCTAGGAATGACTACTGCCTGCTTTGGTGGAGATGATTTAAATGACAAGTTGGGAACGATTGGCCTATGTGCCTTTGTGTGATCCTCTCCTGTTGTGTACTGGGTTTGTGAGTGTGGTTGTGGCTGAGTCTGGGCCCCTCCCCTGGGCTGCTAGGAACCGCCTCTCTATTCCCCAGATAAATTACTAGTGTCCACCAAATTCCTCAGCTCTCTCTCTCTCACTCAACTACGGGTCACCGTCTACAGGGGGTGGGGAAGAGCCTTGGCCTCTTCATCTCAAAAACACTCAGGAGCCCCCTTCCAACTGCACTAAAAAGAGGAAGGGGGTGGAACCCCAAATAGCACCCCAAACCCCTTTCGAGCCTGCAATTTCTACTCTGCACTTTGTAAAGACATTGTCTCTCTCTGTCTCTCTCTCTCTCTCTCTCTCTCTCTCTCTCTCTCTGTCTCTCTCTCTCTCCCCTTTTTTCTCTCTCCCATTCTTTATCTGCCCCCTCTCCCCCAAACCATGTCCACTGGCTCCCTCAGTGATGTGGAAGATCTTCAGGAGGTGGAAATGTTGGAATGCGACAGCCTGAAAATGGATTCTAACAAGGAATTTGGGACTTCAAATGAAAGCAACGAAGAGAGTTCTAACTGCGAACATGGGTCGCCCCAAAAGGGCAGGGGTGGCTCTGGTAAGAGGAGGAAAGCACCCACCAAGAAGAACCCTCTGAACGGGGTCAGCCAGGAAGGGAAGCAAGTTCAACGAAATGCGGCCAATGCCAGGGAGCGGGCCAGGATGCGGGTTCTAAGCAAAGCTTTCTCCAGGCTCAAGACCACCTTGCCCTGGGTCCCTCCGGACACCAAGCTCTCCAAACTGGACACTCTGAGACTAGCTTCCAGCTATATCGCTCACCTGAGGCAGATCCTGGCCAATGACAAGTACGAAAACGGTTACATCCATCCTGTCAATCTGGTAAGTTACTGCTCCGAGCCTCTCCAACAGCCCTCTGGCCAACCCAATCCCCTTTCCCTCCCTCCGCCTCCCTCCACCCCTACCCCCACCTAGCTCACACATACCCAGAGGCACACCACCAAGTGGGACAATCATCTAGATACTTCCTGAGTCAAGGACCTTTCCTGAAACACTGGCCTAATGCTCCAGTTGTCTGTCCTCTCTCCTTCAGCCTTCATGCAACCTCTCAGGGCCTCCTCACTCCCCTCCCAACCTATGTAGCCTAGTTGATTTATACCGCCGTTTAACGTGGCAGTCCAATTAGGGGTTTGCAAGTCTATTAATCTAGTGAAGGGGAGGGAGCCTCAGCTTCAGTGCAGGCCAGGAGCAGAGGGGTTAGCATCAGACATGGGGGAAGATTGGCAAGAAGCTTAGGGAGAGGTCAGACGCCCAGTGGAGGTTTGTTCCCCCACAAAACTGGACAGGTTTCCCTCGTATCTATCTATCTCAGCCTCCTCCCCTAGTTAAATCCACTATAAAGTTTCTGTTTCCCTTTGTGTATTTGCTTTCATAAGGATTCTTTTAAGAAATATTTTTCTAGTATTGAGTCTCACCAAACCTTGTTTCATGAAATTAGATTCTTAAAAATGAAAAAAATGAATAGCATATGTCTTTACAAAGTGTGAGTACTCTGAGACGTCTGCACACCAGCAGCCAGGTATCTGGGACCACACAATTCTTCAGCCGCCAAAAACAGACGTCTTATCGTTATATTCCCGTTTCAAAATTCCAACAGCTCACACCAGTGCAACCCAATCAAAAAGGTGATTCTCACGGAGAACTTAGGGCCTCCTGGGTTTCTAAGTCAAGATTAAAAATAAAATATTGTTTAAAAAACAAGTGTTTGATTAAATTCTGTGTTCCCTCACTCTTGTTGTACGGTTTAGGGAAAGTGCTCAGATTTTGTTATTTTGTAATAAATTTGCTTATTTTTAAACTTCCAGACTCCAAAGAAAGAGAATAAACAACTTGCTATCTTCTCTGTTTTTCTATGATAAGAATGTGAGATTTTCCTCCGAAAATTGGCTTGTTATCAGTCTGCATTCATTAAGAGAAGATTCTTCTTTGGGAAGCATAGATAGCACCGCTGTTCCAGGACTCTGAGCCTTGAGCTTGGAGTGAGGGAAAGAATTTTACTCGTCTGAATTTCTTGCAACTAAAAGTTCATTCTTTTTTAAATTAAAAAAAAAACTAGAAAAATCATTTTAAATTCTCTGAGTAAAATGAGAGTGTTGGTACTGCCACTACAACTGAAGTCTTTTGATACCAATCTCAAGCAAGTTTTGATTATAAATCAGAAGAGGGAGGAAAGAAGAGAACTCTTTTCCCTAGCTCATGCTAGAGTTTTCTCTTTATTTATCGTCATAGTTGTTATTGTTCCCATTTAGGACCAAGCTCATGAAAAACCAATCGTTGGAAAATATATTCCAAAACTGTCTAAGAGATGCATAAAACAGGAGTCAGGGTTCTGAGAATGGATGGTTGATTTATAACAATATATCTAAAGCTCTGTAGCATAATAAGTGGAGAGAAGTATCTCATGAGAGATGTAAAGAAAACCAACATTTTTGTTCAAAAATAAGACTAGTCATTTTCCAACTTTGCTAAACTCTACCCTCCTTTCCTTTTCCTCTCCTCTACTTTCCTTTTCCACTTCTCTCTTTCATCTGATTACCAAATTTTTAAGAGAGAAAGAGGAAAAATGAGAGAGAGAGAGAGAGAGGAAGAAAGAGAGAGAGAGAGAGAGAGAGAGAGAGAGAGAGAGAGAAAGAGAGAGAGAGAGAGAGAAAGAGAGAGAGAACCATGCTGTTGTGGCATATTTTTACACCTTAAACTTGTACCCATGTTGTAACAACCCTATTTGCCCCTTTTTCTAACCACCATCCCCACTTCCAGTCATACACCCCAAAATTCCACTCCCATATGCCTTCCTGCAACCTCCATCTTTTCCCTAACTGCAGACTTGGCCCTTTATGGTGGCTGGAAAACCAGAGAGTGACCTGAAAGAAGTGGTCAACGCAACCCGCTTGTGTGGAACAACAGCATCCTGACCAAGGAGCTGCGACCCTGGGAAAAGACTTTCTACTGGAGAGATTTGAGGGCAAGAAAGTCCTCCACGCTCTCCTTCTCCCTCCCTTCTCTTCCCCTCCTCCCCCCCACTACCCATTCCTTCTCCTAAGGAACACTTTATAGCGACGAGGAGATTCATTTCCAGACCAAAGAGGAGACCAAATGTACATTTAAATTTTCCCATCTATTTAACTTTATAAACATGTACAATGAATGAGTGACTCCCCAAGCCTTGCTGGTTCAAGTGCAATATATAAATATGAATATATAAATATATAATAAAACCTATCATGTGTATCGTTTGTACAATATGTTGTGGAAATGTAGATGATAGAACAGCTGACTTTGATAGTCACATCTATAAAATAATTCACTTTAAAAGATATATATTTTTTCTTCAGAATGGTTTTGCTACTTCTGTGAATAAATCTTTCTTTATATTGATAAAGAAGACCTTGATACTGGTGTATTTATTTCTTTCGTAAGGTAAAGGGGGAGGAGTGGGGGAACTAAGGGCTTTGTGGACTTAGGGAAGAAGGCTGATTTGTAGATGAAGTACTTGCATTTTTCAGGTCTTCTAAAATCCAAACCAAACTTTGATAGGATGTCACGTGGGTGAGAATTGTTTGGTGCAGTTTGGTGAGATGGTCATCTTCTATTATG
Organism: Pseudochirops cupreus; assembly: GCA_028627135.1. Taxonomy (NCBI): domain Eukaryota; kingdom Metazoa; phylum Chordata; class Mammalia; order Diprotodontia; family Pseudocheiridae; genus Pseudochirops; species Pseudochirops cupreus. The sequence continues at coordinate 293,383,992 of CM053584.1, forward strand.
AAGTTGAAGGCCATATTTTGTTATTGTTGGTGTTTTCACTGGGATTTTGCACCTCCAAATAATAATAATAATAATAACTATTGTCTATCTGGTCTGATGTTTTCTTTTTAAGAGAGCAAAACACCCAAAAGGAAAACTTTTCCAAATACCCTGCGGTAACAATGAAAAGGGAGAATGAAGCTAATTTCAGTGGTCAGTAGATAGATGATGGTGTAAGGGGTAAAATGCACTAGAGAAAGGGGAGTGAGGCTGGGGGGAGAGAAGAGATAACTTTTTCAAGGTTTTGCAATTTTATTGATTACTTTGCCATGACTGTGAATTTCAGCTTGTCTCAGTTTTCAGGTGGGGACAAGAAATTACCAACCGGCATTTCCACTCCAGGGGAAGAATAGGAAGGAACTAAGAACACCAAAAGTCAAAAGATTCTGGTCTCTTTCCATTAAGGGCCTCTCCCTGCTCCACCCACCCTTTCTTCACAGTTCAGCTGCCAATATTTCTATGATTATTGAACTTGTATGGACACACTGCAGTTGGGGATTGTAGAGGGAGTTCCCCACTTTCCCCAAGAACTTCCGGCTGTCTTGGGTTTTAATTTAAACATCTTCTAGTCTATTGATCAGCTCGTCTGTGGGAGATTAAAGAGAGATAAACAGAGAAAGAAGCCGAGGAGCATGAGACTGGACTCTTTCTACTACCCCATTGGAGACCAGAGGCGGCTTGTGCGCCAGATCCCACCGGGGCTGTTTAATTTTTCAGGGTTATGACCGCACTGTTTACAAGATGTCTTGGGTTATTTATACTGTTATTGCTAGCAGAGGGGCTTTAAATTTCCGCTTCACTTGCTCTTTTCGATGGGGGGGGGGCAATATAACGGGGGCGGGTACCTAGGTTGAGAGATTTTACCCAACCCCATTCCTCTCCACCCTCTCCCCCCCCCCACCCCTTTCCAGAAACGGAAGAGAAGCTCTGTGATATTTCTGATGGCCTGAGTTCAGGGGTCCCCAGCTTGGTCAATGCAGAATGAACAGGGAATGCATACTATGTAGGAAGAATTCTGCACCAGTAGGTATTGCTTCCAAGGCTGGTTACAGCCCCAACAAATTGCCATTTAACTTATGCTGAGGAAGGGAAGAGGGAAAAGAGGAGAGACCATCTTAGGACGCTCCTAGTCCCAGATGTGCTTTGCTCGTTTTCTTTTGCCGGCCTAAGAGGTTTGGTTTTTTTTGTTGCGTTTTGCTTTGCTTTGCTTTTCTCCCAAGATGATCTGACTCTTCTCCAACTTTCTCCTTCAGCGCGCACTTCACCTGCTCCAGCTGTCTGTTCTCACAGGTGCATCAGCTACAAGCCCGAAACACATCTGCCTAGCCAGCGGGTGATGAATCAGTGTGTAGTTTGTCTTTCTTGTGTCTTAAGTTCTCTGGTCCCGCTTGCGTGTCGACCTAGAAAATGACCTTACAAACCACGTAACAACCTAGCTGCAACTAAACTGGCATTTTCAGTCAACTAAGACTCTCAGGCAGAGGGGAAGTCCAAAGCAGCAAACCTACTCGATTTTTACTAGGGACAAGAAAAAGGCAGCCCCCTTCCTTTTTACTATATCACTAGCATACGAGTATACTACTGATAATACTAATCATTAGAGCACAGTGACTCCCAAATCCAGGCATCCTGTTGCTAAAAACAAATTCGGGAAGAGGGGCATAGTAGAGGTGTCCATAAGGTTCAGACCTAAAGGCCATTCTTTCCAAGCAGGGGAGTGCTCAGGTCTTAGCACTTTTTTTTTAAGTCAGTCACTTGCCAAAATTGGTTCCTTTATTTTAAAGGTCTTTGGGCCCTTGTGATCCAAAGAGGCCTGACTCAAGCCTGAGAACTCTTCATTGCTGGCTTTGCCTGGTTTGAGGAAGAATCATCAAAGTCAGCTTTTGATAACTGCTGGAGAAAGAGGTTTTATCCCAAAGAGGATATGATGGCAAAGCCAAATTTCCCGTATCTTTGACCAAGTCATTTATGCATCAGATACACTCAAACCACCCTACATGGTTTTCCAAGTTATGTCCACATTCCCAGACAATGCTTTCTTTACAGCATCCCTTGTCCAGGTGATACCAGTAAATGGCAGAGCTAGAACTCAAACCCAGCACCTGCTAAAGCCAGGACCCCAGTCTTGGACTTCCTCTCAGAATCCCCAAAGCTTTCAGAAGAGACTACACTTTGTAGTAAATAGGGTAAGGACTTCAACTAAGTCAAACCTGGGCTTGCACCCCACCTCTGTCTTCATCAGGTGCTTTATAGTCCTGGGCAAGTAATTTAAATTTTAGGAGACTCCATTCCTTTACCTTTATCTGTGAAATGGGGATAACGATAATATCACCTATTTCACAAAGTTGTAGACAGTGACCTCACATATGGGAAGTACTTGAGGGACTGTTGTATTAGTGTCATCTATTATTCTATATGGAAAGAAAATCAAGGAATTTTTCAACCAGCTGGTGATTACTAGAAATAGGGAGTAACTAAAAGTGTCTTAAAACAGCATTAAAGAAAAAAGACAAACTCCTGGTTTTGACTTCTATCACCTCAACTGTCCTTTTCCAATGACCTACCAGGGCAGACAGTTTGGACTTGGGTTACCAATGGCTCTGCATCCCTAAACACGCCATAGATGATCCTCGGTGGTGCTCTAGCTACTTCTCCTTCATTATATCCTTTTTCTTTCCTCCCCTTGCCTCCTACTCTAAACCTTCATTTTTTTTTTACGTTTTCTTGCTTCATTTGTTTCCTTCAATCCTTTTCCCCCAAACATCCTCATCCTCTTCTGATAACCTAAGACCAAAATTGGTTCCTTTATTTTAAAGGTCTTTGGGCCCTTGTGATCCAAAGAGGCCTGACTTGAGCCTGAGATCTCTTCATTGCTGGCTTTGCCTGGTTTGAGGAGGAATCATCAACATTGGCCATCAGAAAAAATTGCCAGTTCCCAGAGAAGTGCCCGCTAGACACAAGAAGGAAATTAAAAGGTCTTTTAAAAAAAATGGAAAGGAGACAAAACAACTTCAACAGCATCTGTAAAGGGAAGGTGTCTCAAATAAATATGTCTACAGGATTTTTAAAAGTTCACATACTAACAGTGAAGCTGAACTATAGCTTATGTTTAACTCTGACACTTATCTCCCTGACTGCTGATCTGACTTTTACTAGCAACCATCCATGTGCTTGTCAAAGGCTTCCCCACTGTTTGTCAAACAACTCACTTACTACCAAACTAAACAGAAGAGAAAGATATAAGCAAAGTCCCTCTTTTCCCCTTGTAGTTAATGATCTGTGGGGAAATCTGGGCAGAAGACTACTAAGTTATGTTTCTTGGGGACAGAAAAGGGGATGAAAAAGGGAAAGGAAACTATTTTCAGCTGTTTTCCAAAAGAGGCAATTATAATATATTCTTAATAATAATGTAAATAATAGGTTTTGTACTTTAAGACTTACAATATGCTTCCTCTCTGTAGCCCTGTGATATAGGTAAACAGGTTCAATGACTTCACAGAACAAGTCTGTCTGCATCCATACAGGAACACAGGTCTTCAATCTCCAAGAAAAAGGTTTTTGTCACTACACCACACTAACAACCCATTGACAGTTCAGAAGTAAGCGAGTTGGACTTCTCTTCATTCCGCCCAGAAATTCACTATTTGGGAGGATCTTGAATCTGACTCAGTTCCAGAAACAAACCATTCATGCTTTCCTTTTCTAGGAGATTATCATCCTTGTCTTTCCTTAAACACTACTTTAGAAGATCCTTCTCTGAGCATTGCAGGCCTTTCTTTGTTCTTTAATATCTTTAGCATACCAGAGTAGCACTTGGGCTGTGCATCTAGTCTGTCTTTTATTCTACATAGGCAGCCCCTAATCCTCTTCTAGGCACACAGCAGCTTGATGGTATCGTTTATAAATTTAGTCTGCAGTATACTTTAATTAGAAGATTTTCTAATTCTGTAATGAAAGCAGGGGAGGGGAGTCAAAGGGGGGTAAAAAAGGAGGATGGGGAAGATCATTCTTAATACTACATGACCGGCCTAGAAATGAAGCCACAGTCACTTGTTTGGAGGCAATGTTTCAACATCCTACATCCAGAACAAGGTTATATGTGCATATTATGCATGCCTGGTACAGATAAAGGTCAGAAGGCATATGAAACATCACATGAGAAAACAGAAACATGTATGAGGGTTGAAAGAGTCCATTGCCTGCCCTGCTTCTTGGTGACCCACGGGTGGGTCAGGAGACATAGTAACTCCCTTCTCTGACTCAAAGAAGTTTGTGTTATAAATTGGATTTGGTCTCCAGTGTCTGGAGGCTATGCCTAGTCCCTTTTGCACACCAAATGAACTAAAACTATGAAGCCAAGCACATTTAGTGCTGGCTTACTTGCATTTGTTTGCTGTTTCGGGGTAATGAGACTCCAGTTCCTGGGAGGTCCGACCTGAGGTCAACTATCCAAGGAGAACTTTTCAGAGTTCAAGCTGTAGTCCAAGTGAGGTGGAGAATACTGAAGTCAGGATGAGAATCGGGAGGAGCTGTCGCCCTTAAGGCAGGGTAGGCTGTTCTTTTGTAGCTGAGCTTTACTGTACTCGGGAGTTTGCAGATGGTATGAGAAAGAGAAAGGGTCAGCTACAGTCTGCTCCCAAAGATGAAACATTCTACTAGTCTATCTGAACTGCCTCTTAAATCTCTGTCCTATTCCACACTCAGCCTTTGAGTCACCCAAGATGTAAGTGAGCCTGAGAGCTCGGTTGACACTGGAAAAAACACGAGGTTGAAGGTTCTCCAATTAGTGACCACTCAAAACCCTTGGGGGAGGAAAAGAGACAGAGACAGATAAAGCCAAGGTCCCTAAAATCATTTTAGATTCTCCATTTTTGAATCCTCCTCTTCAAACACTTCCTTTCCTCCCTACCCCTAATTTATTCTCTTTTATCAACAGGAAGAATTGCTGGGTAAGAATGCAATTCATTCCATTCCTTTAAGGCCTTCTCCAAGTCTCATTTGCATGAAACTGGCAAGTCCTAGCATCCTATCTGGATAGATACAGCAGCTACACAACTCTTTTTTTTTTTAATTAGGAGGATTACCCTACCTAGACTATGGGAATCCAGTGTCAAGACTGAGGGAAGGACAGGAAAGAGAAGAAATCTTTTTTTGATTGAGGGAGAATAAATCATTAAGTTTGAGTCTATGGAAGATGAATTTTTAAAAAGCAATTAACACTCTGGTTGTTGTTAGGGCTGTCTTGAGCTTGAGCTTGGATCTTTCAAATGGAAGAGAAGAAAACATACAACAATGAGTAAGATAGGCAATCAATAAAGGGAGATGGGTTTTTAAACTCTCCCTCCAATCTACCTAACCCAAGTTTTTTTTTTCTTTTCTTCCTACTTACAACTTACATCTTTCCCCTCTTTATAGGGCAAAGAGGTCCATTATCAGATGTTCTAAATTAATTAGTTCCTTATCCTTGAATCATTAACTTATAAGGAACTACTAATGAGAATTTTATTGCAAAAAATGAAATGTTGTAAGTGAACTGATTCTTTTTATTTAAGTCATTCTTTTGCTAAACAACAAAAAAAAATTGTTGAATTTAACACATAGATTTAACCCTTTCAGGGAAGTCCTGAGTTTACTTAGTAATTTGCTGATTCCAGACCATTAAATGATACCCTCAAGCATCTAAAAGAATTGCTGCCTCTTAACATTTTACACTATTGCCTGACAAAACCAGAGCCTCGTTAATGACAGCAATGACAAATTCTTGTAAAGGTCTGGTCCTTTCCTGGAACAAACATATCTGTGAATTTTAGAGACTACACCTAAAAGGCACTGGGGCATAATGAAGATCTAAACTTGGGGTCCAGAAGACCTCTGACACAAGCTCTGTGACCCTGGGTAAGGAGGCCCATCACTGTAAATATTCATAGTTTATAGAGTTTATTATTTGAGTATTCATGGAATTAATCCCTAGTGAAAATTAAATCTCTATAATAGTCTTAAATATAAATTCTAATGATTGAGCCAACATCATACACATAAGAGTTACTATTCTCAATCAATCTTGAAATCCGTTCAGAATTTTATTCCCAGCAAAGAGCCTACCAAAATCCTGTGCTCTTGCCTCTATCACTATTTAGGGAAGTTAAAAAAAAAATGCTGGATTTTGAAGTAGATGCCCTGGGTTCAATTTCTGACTCTGTCACTTGCTACCTGTGTCATTGGGCAAGTTACTTTCCTTATCTGAATGTGGGCCTCAGTTTCCTCATCTGTAAAACTAAAAGGGTTGAACTACATGGGCTCTGAGGTCTCTTCCAGCTCTGAAACTTATGCTCTCATTCTCATCAATCCTTGACAGCTTTCCCCTCTGATATATTGGTCATCTTTCCTGCCTCTGCTAGAGAGTTTCAGATGGAGTGATTTCTATCCTTTTGTACTTTCCTATGCTCTTTTCATCTTCATACCTTGCCCTGTCATGATCAGACAGTGAAATCCACAATTTTGGAGGGTATTTACTCTGCTGCTCACAGGGGAAAGCCATCCAAGTAGAATTTAAAATACAATGTTACAATTCATTCAAAGAACTACTTAATTTCTTTTATTTTACATTTCTATTAATTTTATTTTTAATGTATAAAATAGAACCAACATATCCATAACATAGTATAACAAAAAGATAATTTCACATGAAATTGCAAATCTATTATGTACAATTTTCTATTCCTTTCAAATATAAAATAAAGTTATGATATAAATCAAAGAATATGAACAGGCAGTTTTCAAAGAAGTACTTAATTTCTACTAAACATTTTATAATTTTATTTGGGGAGCAGTCCTACTCCAATGTCTGGGTTCTTGAAGACTATGCTAACAAAATGCAGTAAGACATTTATTTAAGCACCTACTATGTGCACGGTACTTTTTCAGGCTTTTGGGAGACATAAAAAGTTTAGCTAAAACCTAGTGCCTGCCATCAAGAAATTTTCAGTATAATGGGAGAGGAAGGAAATAAGAAATAAGCCATAAGCCACCACCAACACTAACCACTAACCCACTATCACGGATAGGCAGATAAATACAAGAATCCTGGAATTGCCAATGCTCCCTGGACTATGCATCATGCTTCCAGTCAAGCCTCGGAAAGCCATCATCCTAGAAAGCAACTCCTACAGAAACATGACCTGGAACCTGTATTTGCAGTTGCTAAAGTCTCCAATCTTCGTAGCAACCACAGTTACTGAATACCAGGAACAGAAAGCTCTCACCCAAGTCAGGGAAAACAACTTTAAAGAAAATGTATTGCCATCTGCTCCCCTAAGGACCTTAGGACCTTTCCCTCTGAACTGCAAGTGAAACCTCCTCTGTGTGATGTCTCTCTCATTAGAATTTGAACATTTGAGAGCAGAAACTGTCTTTGCAATTCTATTCCCAGCACTCAATACAAAGTTTTGCACATAACAAACCCTTAACAAATGCTTTTTCATAAATTTGTCCACTCATTATATACAATATTATATGAAACCTCAGCAGAGGAAGATCACTATATTTGAAAGTAGAGGACCTCGGTTCTAATTCCACTTCTTTTGTGTACTACCTGAGTCCATATACCTCAGTTTCCTTAATTGTCAAATGAGGAGATTGTACTAGATGACCTCGAGGTCCTTTCTGTGATTAGTCTAAGATTTTATTGTTCTTTAGTATGTCAGGTTCAAAGCAGGTGGGGGAGAAGGTCGTTACCAACTAAAGCAGGAATTCTTGTCCTTCTTGGTCCATAGGCCGCTTTCACAGTCTAAGAGCCTATCATTTCAGAGTGTTTTAAATGAATATAACAAAATATATAGCATTACAAAGGAAACCAATTATACTGAAATACAGTTACCAAAATACGCTTTAAAAAAATCATAGACCCCAAGTTAAAAATCTCTGCCTTTCTCTCATCTTATGCTTATGATGTTTATTTTTGAATGATAGTGATGAGGCATTTACAAACACACAGAAAAGAGCAGAGGGAAGTTCAGAGGAGGACACAAACACATAGGGCAGCTTACCCGTGCAACACACACACGCTCCCATCCCCACACGCCCGAGCTCAGGAGGACTTGGAACACTCCTTGTTGCTTACTGGCACTTGCAGTGGCACAGTGAGGTCGCTAGGGGCATAGAAAATAAAGTGCTGGGCTCAGTGTCACGAAAACTTGCTGAAATCCAGCCTTCAACATTCACTAGCTGTGTGACCTTAGGTAAGTTCCTTAACCTCTGTAAAAGGGGGTAGCACCTGCTTCCCAGGATTGTCATGAGGATACAATGAGATAACACTTGTAAAGCATTTTGCACACCTTAATTGCTAGCTATTATTATTATCCTTCCTCTGTTGCCATTCTCCCGTTTGGGGTTCAATCCCTTTGGGATTGGAATCCATTCATGTATAGCCCCCTTTTCAGATATTGGTTTAGCAAAAGAAACCAAGAATGTATGGGCTAAAAGTTGAGAAGGATCAAAAGAGAGCAATGTCATGGAAAACAAGGGGAAAAAAGTTTATCTGTAATTACAGTTATATATTACCTATGTGGTTATGTATTATATGTGTTTATATATGTATAGTTTACATATGTGTATGTTATATTCTGTAGCTCTGAGATCTTAATGGGGAAAGAATATCTTGGTGGTGAAAAGGCCCTGGGAGCTTGACTGAAGTCACAGATATCCATTCCAGAATCTTATCCCAATATAATGGAGGATAAGGCATAACCAGGAGATAATTTATAAGTAGCACAAGCATCCAAATCTCTATCTCTGAGTTCCCTTATTAATATTACCCCCTCTAATACTTCAGGTGAGAGCACACTTGGGATCTGAACTGATTTACAGTTCCTCCGAGTCAGGCATTTTGCTTCCTTAGGTGCCTAGATGCTGAAACCTGCTGTGGCATTTTAACCCACCCCTTCATCTTTTCTCTGATCATTCCTCATTGATCATATCCCCTCTTTTTCTCCTCTTCTATCTTTCTCCCTTTCCCACTAATTACAAACATGGTTAGACTTCCCCTAACCAAAAACGAGAACCCTTCACTTGATCCTATCATCCCTTCAAACTATGCTACACACCCCTAATGTTTCTGAACCGAATGATTTCTAAGGTTTCTTCCACCTGTAAATTCTATGATTCAATTCTCTCCTTCCTAGCTAACCCTGTATAGTTAACAGTCATATGCTTCTACTGTCTCAACACTTTATTCTCAACCTCTTGCAATCTGCCTTCCAACCTCAGTATTCTACTGATACCAAGTTTTTCAAGGATGTCAAAGACTTTTTTTTTTCCAAATATAATAACCTTGTCCAAGCCGTCATCCTTCTTTACCTCTCAGCCACTTTTGGTGTTAACTGATCACTTCTCCATAATTTTTTCCCCTTGTCTTCTATGACACTGCTTTTTTCTGATACTTCTCAACTCTCAAGTCTTTTCCTTCTTGGTTCCTTTTGCTATTTCATTCTGCTCCCCTTGACTCCCAAGTCTGAATTTCCCCCAAAGCTCTGTCTTTGGTCTTTTCTTTTTCCACTTTCTACCTTGGTGATCTCATCTAGTAGCCATTAATTTATGGATTCAAGAAAGATAGACATGGGGTGGTGAGGTGGCACAGTGAATAGAGCACTGGCCCCGGAGTCAGGAGAACCTGAGTTCAAATCTGGCCTCAGACACTTAACACTTACTAGCCCTGTGACAATGGACAAGTCACTTAACCCCAATTGCCCTGCCTTCACAAAAAGAAAAAAAAACAAACAGATAGACATACTTGAGGAATTGTACCTAACTATAATTTACTGATATCAAAGTATATGGCAAGTACCTATAGCAACCTTCCCAATAAGTGACTAGATCTCAAGCCCTCCTGTACTCCAGGAACTTGCCCCTTGAATCATTCTTTCTCATTTTCAGTCTTTATTTGTTGAATCCTACCCCAATGCCTACGAACATGTCTAGGTTTGCCCTATTCCCAAAACCTTCATTCAATCCTGCCATCCTTTCAAGATATCATCTGAATAGTCAAACACTTGTTGCTTCTGCTCTTTTTCTATCACCTACTTATTAATTCCTCTCAATCTGACTTTCAGTCCTACCACTTTTTTGAAATTGCTCCTTTCAGAATGCTGTCGTAAAAATTAAATCCGATGTTTTTTTTCTCAGTTTTCCTCCCCCTTGACTTCTCTACAATTTTTTTTCACTGTTGACTACCTCCTATTCATGCTAGATCCCTCCCCTTGACTTCCTTTGTTCTACTCCTGGTTTTCCTCCTTACCTGTCTGATGACTCCTTCTCAGGAACACATGTTACAGTGTCAACCATGCTGGCATATCCAGGATGGCTGCTAGCACAGGTTCTTATACCTGCTTTACTAGGAAAGATAGCTATTCAAGGGGTCAACAATCTTTTCAATTACATTCATTAGTTCAGGGGAAAAGTCAGCACCCTGACCTTCAGAGGAAATCCAAACAAAGAAAATAGAGAAAACACAAGCAGAGAAATAAAGACCAACAGACAGGTCTTCTAACTGTCTGAGAAATTAGCACAGATAAACAGGCAGATCCTACTGTCTGACAAAGGCAATACATACATCATTTCCAGAGAGAGAAGCACCAACATCTGGGTTTTTCAAGGTTGGAGGACTCCTTAACTGCTACCCATAGTCTCATCTGGCCAAATCATACGAGCACTCTTCCAATGAGTGAACCCCAACACAGAATGCTAACTTCAGAAAATATATGCCCTTTATAGAGCCAAAGGGCAACACAACCCTCGTGATTCAGTGCCTAATTAGAAATTAACAAAAGGTGTGAAAGCCTTACTACAAGCAAGCCTCCCTTAAGCAAGCTTCCTTTAATGGGCTCTATGTGAGGCCTATTAATGGGCAGGGAAGATCTTATATCCCATTAATATTATAAAGTCAACATCTCCTACCACCAAAGAACAGTTATTCCCCAAATTTCTGACCTAAGCCTTCTTTTCTTCTTATCCTCTTTAAGTGATCTCAACAGTCACTTTGTAAGGGTTCATTTATAATCTTTACTCAAATGATGCCCATGTTTACATATGTAACCCAAATCTCTCAATTTCCAGGCCTACACCACCAACTCCCTGATGGAAACCTCTACCTGGATGATCCATAGTCATCTCAAACTCAGTGTGTTCACCCATAAAATAGAAGCAGACAGCAGAATGGATTAGGGACCAGAATCCAACAACATTTTGTTTACAAGAAACATGCTTGAAACAGAGAGACACACACACACACACAGATAAGGAACTGCAGCAGAATCTATTATGCTTCCGCAGAAGTAAAAACAAAAAGCAGGTGTAGCAATCGTGATCTCAGACAAAGCAAAAGCAAAAATAGACCAATATCAATAATATCAATATGAAACATATATGCACCAAATGGCATAGCATCCAAATTTTTTAAGGAAACTGGGCGGGGGGGAAGGTGGCAGATTTTATAGCAAGTTTCTCTGATCTAGGTCTTATTTCTCAAATATATAGAGAACTGAGCCAAATCTATAAAAAATAAAATCCATTCCACAATTGAAAAATGGTCAAAGGACATGGACAAATAGTTTTCAAAAGAAGAAATCAAAGCTATCACGAATCATATGAAAGAATGTTCTAAATCACTAATGATTAGAGAAATGCAAATAAGAACAGCTCCTCCCATCTAGTAGATTGGCTCACATGACTGAAAAGGAAAATAATAAATGCTAGAGGGAATATGGAAGAATATGTACACTAATGTTCTGTTGGTGAAATTGTGAACTTGTCCAGCTATTCTGGAAAACAATTTGAAACCATGCCTAAAGGGCTATTAAACTGTGTGCACCCTTTTACCTAGCAATACCAGTACTGGGTCTGTAACCAACAAGATCAAAGGAAAAAGGAAAAGATATTTATGTATAAGAATCTTTCTATCATTTTTTGTGGTGGCAAAGAATTGGACATTTAGAAAATGCCCATCAATTGGGGGATGGCTAAGCAAGTTGTGGTATATGAATGTGATTTAATTGTGCTATAAGTATGACAAGCAGGATGGTTTCAGAAAAACTGGGGAGACTTATGTGAACTGATGCAAAGTAAAGAGAAAAGAACTAGGAGAACATTGTATGTAGTAACAGTAATATTTAAAGGTGATCAAATGTGAAAGACTCTGATCAATACAATGATCCAAGACAATTCCAAAGGATTCATGATAAAAAAAAAATGCTATCTATTGAGAGAGAGACAGATGGACAGAGAGAGAGAGACAGAGAGATCTGACGAACTCAGTGCATATTGAAGCAAACCTTTCTCTTTTTTATGTTTCTTGCTTTTTATTGTGTTTTTTTGCAACATGACTAACATGGAAATATGTTTTGTATGACTTCACACATATAATTGACATCATATTACTTTATTCTCAGTGGGTGGGAGGAATGGAAAGAATTTGGAACTCAAAATTTTTAAATGAATGTTAAAAATAGATAAAGAAAAGAAAAAAGGGGGGCGGCTAGGTGGCACAGTGAATAGAGCACCAGCCCTGGAGTCAGGAAGACTTGAGTTCAAATCTAGCCTCAGACACTTAACACTAACTAGCAGTGTGACCTTGGCCAAGTCACTTAACCCCAATTGCCCTGCAGGTCCCCCTCCAAAAAAGCAAAACATAAAATAAAATGAAATAAAAATAAAATAAGATAATGGGGGGGAATTTGATAATATTTTGTTAATTTCCTTTAAATTTCAGTTATTGATGCTTTCTTTGCTAAGTATTAGTTTTATTAACTTGAACACATTTTCCCATAGAGGGTTTAAGGAATTTTCTTAAAACTTTCCTATTGCCTTATATGCTTTCGGTAAACTCCTGTTGTTGTTTTTTTCTTACCATGATCAACTATATGAAGAAAGTATTATAGAAATAAAAGTTTTATAGTAACATAGATTTAGAGCTTAGACATCATCTAAGTCCAACCCCCTAATTTTTGAGATGAGAAAACTGAGGGTCATAGAGATTAACTAAAATGCTGAAGGTCACGTAAGTACTAAGTGGCAGAATTCTAATTCAAACACAGGTCCTATGGCTCCAAATTCAATTATCTTTATATTCTTACACTAGTGATATGTTAGGAACAGCTTTGCAGGAGACAGATGGAAGGTGAAGACATAAAAATCCAGAATACTAGAATGCATAGTTAGATAAGTATTTTTGGAGCATGTTCTGAAGTTTCCTCTTCTAATTGGTACAATTTATAGTAGTAAAGACAATAATAGTATTAATAACAACAATAATAACAATTTTGATGGCAATGATAAGGACAAATAACTTAATTTATGTAGCACTTTATGTTGGATTAAAACAGTCTGGAATAAAATGTGATAGATAGACTTAAGGTCTGAGATGTAGAAATAATTATCAAGACAAAATAGAAAGTTAACCTTAGAGTCAAGAAAGACCTGGGTTGAAATACTGCTTCTGATACATACTGACTGTGTGAACAACCTGTCATTGCCCTGGGCACTTCTCTAAGACTAGAAGTTGCATTCATGGAGAGAGTTTGCATACATAGAGCTCATGACACTAAAATCACACATCTGGACACAAATATAAATAGCTAGATTTATATGAAACATATGAAAGAATATTCTAAATCACTAATGATTAGAGAAATGCAAATAAGAACAGCTCCTCCCATCTAGTAGATTGGGATAGATAGATTAGATAGATAGATAGATAGATAGATAGATAGATAGATAGATGGATAGATGGATAGATGGATGGATGGATGGATGGATGGATGGATGGATGGATGGATGGATGGATGATATAGGTAAAAATACAGCTACTGACAAAGGATCATGGATTTAGAACTGGAAGGGAACTTTGAGATTGTCAAGACCAACTCCCCCATTTTATAGATTTTACAAAATTTACCTTTTATAGAGGAATATGGGGCCCCATGAAGTTAGATAACTTGTTCAGGGTCAGACAGCTAGAATTCATTTAAATGCGAGTGATCTAGATATAAATATGGATATAATACAGTGCTCGACTTGGAGTCAAGGAGATCTGAGTTCAAATGTGCCTTGGGTACTTACTAGCTGTTACCCTGGGCAAGTCACTTAATCTCTGTTTGTCTTAATCTACTAGAGAAGGAATGGCAAACCACTCTAGAGTCTTTGCCAAGAATAACCCACAGACAGCATTGGTGTGCTATGGTCCACAGGGTCCCAAAGAGTCAGACACCACTGAACAACAACAATGACAAATGGATATTGGGACTATATTCAGAGTGACGAAAAATATTTTATTTTTAATATGGTCATCTCTCAATTATCCACATTACTGGGGTAAAGGGATATTGATATTGTAAAGTAACATTATAGTGAGCTATGGGAAGGATTTTGATGATCTGGAGAGGTAGAAGATTAACTTCCCCAATTATAATTTTCTTTTCTTATACCAGTTGATAACTACTTTTATAACTGTTGGAAAGTCATTTTGCAGAGTTGCCATATCCCTTATGCTGGTTCTTTGTTTGGACAGTTTTAATTTCTGTTCATGTATTGAGCCACATGGTGGCAGCCCCATGGCTCTATTCTTTCTTTTTCTGTAGAAATTCAGCAGGAATATGAAGTGTGACAGAGAATGCATGTTCATTTAAAATAAGCACAAGGTACCAACTGGCCCCTAAAAACACGACAAAGGCTGAGGGGGAGAGAAGAGAGTATTTAAAAAATAGGCTTTGAAGAAAATTGCTCTCACTAATTGCTACTGAAGTAGGACCAAACTCTGAGCTGTAATTTTAAGCTGAAATGCAGCTTTTTGTTTGCACCACAGTCAATATTCACTGGGACACTCATAAATTTGATCACAAAATTGTATAACTATAGTTACTAAAGCTCTTGACTCACAAGTGGTCTACTTTCAGCAATAGAATCACATCAGTGGTACATACTACGTATGTATGTGGTTCGGAACCATTCTTTATAATCATCATTAACTAAGGCATGAATGTGACTAATATGCGTCCTACAGAGTCTAATATAATGTACTATTCTAATACAAAGATTAGGGCTATTTAAGTGCATGTGAATGAGCCACAAAAAGCCTTAGTACCAATGAGAAGCAACATATGCTTAGACTGCATGTTAGTCAGGACCTCTGGCTAGTCCTTAAAAGCTTTCTTCTCTACATCTGTCATTCCCTATGCAGTTGGCCTTTGAGTGTTCAACCCCCCTCCATCCCTAGAAGAAGGGGACACACATGTTTAGGGGAAGGATTTGGAAGCTTACTTTTGCCTTTGGTAAAACTTTTAAAAGCAAATGTTTTCCCTCTGTGATATTCAAAGGTAATCAGAATTGCTTCTAAAGGTTAATAGAAAATTGCTATAGTGGTTCCCACTGGGTTCAAAAAGAACAATTCTGATTACATAAAATATATGAACAGAAACTACAGGAGGACTATAATGGAAACAGATTTCAAGCTTTTAATCTGTGGGAGCTAACTGTTCAACTGGGTAGCAAGTAAGTCACCAACAACTGTGTATAGTGTACTTGCTATATTAATAGATGAAGTATGGTCCAATATGGTGGAGGTACTAGATGGTTCAAAGTTCATTCTTTTTGTCCAGTTTTGTTATAGCACACAGTATACAATGACTACTCTTATGATGAAGAATTCCTATTCTAAATAATAATATGCAATATTGTTTAGACTACCAATTAGTTATGCTTCACTGCTTCATAGATCAGTGACCTATCTCATCAATGTAAGACCTTGCTCCAGTGAAACAAATCACAGCCTATCAGAGGGAAGAGAGGAAATAAAACATCTATTAGGCATTGATGATGTGCCAGAAATTGTGCCAAGCAGTTTACAAATATTACCTCATTTGATCTTTACAACAACCCTGGGAGGTAGATGCTGTTATTATCCCCATTATACAGATCAGAAAACTGAGGGAAACAAAGGTTAAATGACTTGCCCAGGGTAACATGGCTATTAAGTATCTGAAGCCAAATTTAACCTCAAATCTTTCTGACTGCATTTCCCACTCTTTGTCCACTGGGCAACAAACCTAGGTTTCTCCATCAGCCATTTCTAATTCTATGCCACTTTTGTCCATGTCTTCCCAAAAATTCTTTGCAAGAGGTTTACTCAGCATTCTGGTAGCCTTCCTCTAGACATCCAGACATCACATAGGTACCAATGAAACATGTAAGCTATCTTTTAATTATGTCTCAGTCTTGCTACATGATTAGTTCACCTCATTTTCCAGTCATACATCTCTCTAATGACATCCTTTACAGTACTTCTAGTATATAATTATTCACTCATTATATCCTGAAGCCTGCTCATACACTATACATGTCTTCATGAAGTCTTTTGAATGACCCACAATTCTAATTCTTTGAAGGTTGTAATTTGTTCCATAACTCACAGCTATTCAGTATCACCAGAAAAATATTGTTACCAAAAAGGTGGGCCTCTTTGTTTCAGAGGAAAAATTTGGGGGTCATAAAAAGCACTGCGTAATTTCCTGAAGGCAATGTGGCCTGCTCTTCTTCTTCTATTTAATTCTGAGCCTACTCCATTTTCCATCCAAAGATTCTTTCCAAAGACAAATGTGTGAATGAATTGATTCTATGGGCTATTAATCTAACTGCAGAATATTGTCTTCATAATAGACATTATCCCATATAAATTAGGTTAAGCTCTTCTGAACGAAATCAAGGAGCATTTATTAAGGATCTACTATGTGACAACCACTGTACTAATTGCTAAAGATGCAAAGAAAGACAAAAACAGTCCCTGCTCACAATCTAATGAGGAGACAGCATGTAAACAACTATGTACAAACAAGACATGTTGTAAAGGATAAGTTGAAGATAATCTCAGAGGGAAGGCATTAAGGTAGATCAGTAAAGGATTCTTATAGAATGTAAAATTTTAGCTGAGATTATAAGGAAACCAGGAGGCAAAAATGAGGAGAGTGAGAACTCTGGGCTTTAGAAATAGCTATTGAAAATGTATAGAGTTAAGAGATGAAATGTATTATGCAAGGAAGAGAAAGGAGGCCAGTGTCACTGGATTGTAGAAGATGTGAAGGGGAATAAAGTTTTAGAAGACTTGAAAGTGTAATAGTAATGGAATTTGAAGATCCCCATGTATTGGCAAGCTTAGTTCCAAGATCATGACTGTGTCAAGTATTAGGACCCAGAACTTGTGAATCCCACAGTAGGATGGACTTCCTCATGTAACAGGAAGGAGCTGGAACAGAGAGGAGCTAATATCTTACATAAGGAAAAACACAAGCTGGAGAGTCAGAACTTCTTGGAGTAAGCCATGTGGAGGCTGAGGAGGAGAGGCCAGAAAGTGATTTTGATTTTGAGAACAGAGTTTATGGTGGTGGAGCTTCTTCTGAAAGCCAGCCAAAACTTCTGCTGAGAGCTTCTGAGAACCAGCTGGAGCTGCCAAAAACTTCCAAGGACCAGCCAGAGCTGCCAGAGGAAGCATGACTGTGGCGTCAGTACTTTGTCTGTCTGTTTTGAGTCTATGTTGATTTCACAGGCAGAAAGTGAATTGAGATGATAGTGCCGACCATGTGCATGAATAATGTTGTAAGCTTAGTTGTAAGCTTAATGTTGGCAAGCTTAGTTCCAAGATCATGACTGTGTCAAGTATTAGGACCCAGAACTTGTGAATCCCACAGTAGGATGGACTTCCTCATGTAACAGGAAGGAGCTGGAACAGAGAGGAGCTAATACCTTACATAAGGAAAAACACAAGCTGGAGAGTCAGAACTTCTTGGAGTAAGCCATGTGGAGGCTGAGGAGGAGAGGTAAGCTTGATGTGTGTATATATTGTTGTGGCTTTGTTAAGCTTTGTCTTCCCAGGAACAGAAACTGTGAAGGATTTGAGGCGGACCAGACACTGTGAGCTTCAGTATGGAACAAGAACTGCACTGAGAGCTGGACAAGGACCTGGGAGCTGTCTGCCTTTAAACTGGCAGTTGGTTAGACTCAGGCAGGAGCTGGGACCATGGAAGAGGAACCATGGAAGCTGAAAGCCTGTCTCAAGTCAAGATGAAAAGACCCCTTCTTGGGTATTTAATGCTGACAGATGAGATTGGAACTTACTGGTGACCTAGGGGTGGATGGCTGTTATACTTTCCACTACCCCTTAAGAGGGTACTAAGTAGTGACTGATGATATTGTAACTTAATTGCACCCTATGGGTGGAGGACTTTGATCTTTGTACTTTGTGTCAATTAAGGAGGCTTGCCTCCTTGAGGATGATTGAATTAAGGATTTACTAAATGAAGGACTTACTAAATTAATGTTATCTTTTGTTTAAAACTATGTGACCTTGGGGTGACTAAGTGGTGCAGTGAATACAGCACCAGCCCTGAAGTCAGGAGGCTCTGAGTTCAAATCCGGCCTCAGACACTTAACATAAAACTAGCCATGTGACCTTAGGCAAGTCACTTAACCCCAATTGCTCTGCCTTCCCCCCTCCAAAAAGAAAAAAAGAAAAAAAAGAAAAAAAACTACGTGACCACTTTGGTGAAAACTATGTGCCCATTTTAGTGATAAGTTGTGAAGTTATAACATTCTGAATGCTATACTTGATTTTCTGAGAATGTTTTGCTTTAATTTACTGTTGAATAAATAGAGAGTTCATTATATATGTAATCAGAACCTCGAAAAGCTGTTCATAGCAGCAGTCCTCTGGAAAGCTGCTTGTGCTTGGCATTACATTAAGTTTATGAAGAAATTTAAAAGTCAAACAAATTGAATGGGGGAGGAGGGGGCAGGGTGAGAGGGAATGAGGATTTATGGATAACTGGAAGATGGTGGTGCCCTCAGTAGTAATAGGGCAATTCAGATGAGAAGAGGATTTGGAGGGAAAGATAAAGAGTTTGGTGTTAGATGTGTTAAGTTTAACATATTTTGGGGGGCACAACTAGGTGGCACAGTTGATAGAGCACTGGCCCTGGAGTCAGGAGGACTTGAGTTCAAATTCAGCCTCAGACACTTGACACTTATTAGCTGTGTGACTCTGGGCAAGTCACTTAACTCCACCTGCCCCCCTCCAAAAAAAAAACAAAACAACTATGTCTATGGGATATCCATTTCAAGATGTACAGTCAGCAATTGGAGATGTGAGGGTGGAGGTCAAGAGAGAGTTTAGGATTGAACAAGTAAATCTAAGAATCTTCTGCATAGAGATGATAATTGAATCCATGGCAACTGAAAAAAAAAAACCAAGCAAAGTAGTATATGGGAAGATGAGAAGAGAACCTAGGGTGGAACCTTAGGGGTTATCCATAATTAGTGAGTATGACCTAGATGAAAATCAAGCAAAGAAGACTAAGGCAGGTCAAACATGTAGGAGGCGAATCAGGAGAGCAGTGTCACAAAACCCTAGAGGGACTTTGGAGTGATTGGTAACCAGAGTAACTTGGTTCTCAGGAGATTATGAAATGTTACAGAGATTGATAAAATCAGGAATCTCTAGAGGACTTTACTATCTATTCAGAATATCTCTTCCCTGTAGTTTCTGAGCTAGACATTCACAATAAATGACAAACACCTTTAGTGAGCATACATTTCCTGGATTTATGCCTTGCTTGATATTAATAATCAAAGGACTGTCAAATCATTATATCTATTGATATCCTTTTCAAGGAATCTTGTATGATTTTAATAGAGCACCTCTGAGGTGATATTGTATACTACCAAATCAAATACTTTATTATAGTCAACCAACAATAAACATAGTGAGATTTTTCTATCCTTTGCAACTTTCAGTCAATATACAATGGTTAAAAAAAAAAACAACTAGCCATGGGACTCCCGGCAAGTCACTTAACCTCAATTGCCCTACCTTCCCCCTCCAGAAAATGAAAAAAAAATCGTACAATGGTAAAGATGTGCTTTATTGTAGGATATTATTTGCAAAAACTTACTTGTTCCCTTTTTATACCTTAATCAATAGATTCGGATTTGGAGTCAGAAGATGTTGATTCTAAATCTGTTTCTACGAAGCTATGGTTATTTTCATACAGATTTTATATAAATGGGAAAGTGGAATTAGGAGTTGGTAGCTATCTATATTTTCTTGATCATGGATTTTTTGGGGGGAGGATAATAATCTTTGTTATTTTGTTTTAAGTGATATTCCTATTTACTCATCACAACAAAGACTGTGGTTTTAGAGTCCATGTGTAGTGGCTCAAGGTAACATGGCTAATTTTTGTGTTAAGTGTCTCAGGACGGATTTGAATTCAGGTCTTCCTGACTCCAGGTCCGGTGCTCTATTCATTGCGCCACCTAGCTGCCCCCCTCCATAAAGTTTTACAATTGAGTTTATAGTCTTAACTGGTGTTACTCTTGACTATGATATTTCACCTTTGACAAGGACACCAAATATTTGTTCAGTATTAGCTGAAAGCAATGTCTGCAAATTTACCAATAATCTCTCAACTGCCAGATCTAATGGTTTTTTTCTCTGTCTCCTTCCTTCTTGGTTTCTTTACAGCATTTGACACAATTGATTACTTTCCTCGATTATCATCCCCCTAACTTTGAGTGAACCCCAAAATTCTGATCTGGACCTCCTTTTATTTTTTTCCCCTCTACATTCTCTGACTTGATGCTTTTTTATGGGTTTGATTATCATCTCTATGCAGATGACTCAAATGTGTGTGTGTGTGTGTGTGTGCATGTGTGTATTAAACCCTAGACTTCCTCCAAATCTCCAGTTCCATATCATTATCTGCCTGCTAGATATCTCAAACTGGATGTCCTATGGGCATCTCAAACTCAATATATCCAAAATTATCCTTATGTCTTCTCCTTCATCATTCTTCTGAATTTCCTGTTTACAATAAGGGCACCACCATTGCTCTAGGATAGATTCACAAATTTAGCATCGTTTTAAACTCCCAATTTTAAATTCCCAATCACTTTTTCTATCAGTTGTCAGATAGTATTGTTTCTACCTCAACAACACTTGCAAACATCCTTTTCTCTCCATTCACATAGCCATCACACTAGACATTAGTTTAGGTTCTCATCAACACATCCCAGGGCTATTGTAATAGCCTCCTAATTGGCTCCCTGCTTCAAGTTTCTAGCCAGTAAAATCCATCTTCATGTAGTCATCAAAATAATTTCCTAAAGTGCAGAACAGACCATATCACACACACACACACACACACACACACACACACACACACACACACACACTCAATACATTCTGGTGTCTCCCCATTACCTCTAGGATCAAATATAAACCCTCTTTCTGATATTTAACACTCTTTACAACTTGTCCCCCAATACTATCTTCCTGTCTTATTACATATTACTTTTCTCTATGCAATCTACAGTTCAGCCAAACTGGCCTTCTTGCAGTTGTACATACATAACACTCAATCTCTAATTTTATAATCCTTGCACAACCTGTCGTCCGTGTCTGGATTATAATTTTTTTTCTCACCTCTGTCTCTTAGAATTCCTGGTTTCCTCTAAGACGCAGTCCAAGTGCTACTTTCTACAGAAGTTCTCCCTGATGCCCCTATCAACCTCCTTCCTCTGTGCTAGTGCCTTTCCAATCCCCCTTTGCCTATTTTGTGTATGTTTCACAAATATATGAATATATACATAAATGTATATGTATATATAGATTGTGTATTGTCACCTCCACTAGAACAGAAACTCCTTGAGGGTAGACTATTTTATTTTTGTTTTTGTATCTCCAACAGTTAGTAAAATACCTATAACATAGTATACAGTTAATAAATGTTTGCTGATTGATTAGTAATTCAGTTCCTATTTTTCAGCATAAACAGTTTATTTAAATAGGTCACATTAGTAGTGACTTATTTGCATATAATAGCCTCTCTTTTTTATTGATTTTTTTCTTTGTTCTAACAAATCCATGGTCTAGAACAGAGAGCTGATTCAGAAATAACTCTCAGATGGCAATTAGTTATTTACAATCTGTTCAGATATATTCAATTTTATTTTCAATTCTGTTTTTCAATGCTTCTCATATTCAAAGCCACCTGACTCTCTTCTAGAAGAAAGTATTCATAATATAGATATATGTGTGTGTATACATGCATGTATGTATACAGGATGTCTCTGTTTAAGCTACATATAAAACTACACTATGATTTCTAGGACAACTTGTATATATGGGGCAGAAGAAATGGCTTCTTTATAATACATAAACTTTTGACTTCTCATATTTCTTATACCCACACTGGTTTCCTAAACCATATTTCCTATTGTCTTTTCCTATGCTTTTGTTTGCACTAAAGTCTCCAAACATCAAAATTTGGAGTGATTTATTTCAAAGGGTTGTACATAATACAGTTATTCAGTCCATGTCATGACTTTCCCCATCACGGTTTCAACATATTACAGGTAGACATAGGAAATTAATCAGGAATTTTTTGAGAGTTTTGCACAAGACACAGATGACACAGAGTCTATGATCAAATACTTACCCCAAATTTTAAAATAAAATGCTGCAAATAGTCCATAAAAGAAAAATAAAAATTCAAACTTCTCTGATAGGAAGGGAGGGCCAAAAAATTTTACTTGGATTTTCCAGATCAAGAGGCATTGTGCACCTAATCCTTGAAATATGGAAGAGATAACTGTACTCAAACAATTTCTCTCCCTCTTGATCCTTTGTAACAGTGCATACATTGCAGTGCAAGATGACAAAGAAACCCACGAAATGAACAGTTATGTTGCCTCTGGATATACAATAAAGCCACCTCTACCAAATCTCTCCAAAGAGAAGCTGTGAAGCATTTTTCCACTTAGCTACAACTTCCTTTTCTTTATTTTGGGTTCATTTAAAGTGAGAATAATGTCAAGATCAATAATATTTGGTCCCTTTAGTAGTATGTCTACAGTAGTTGTATTTTACAAAGTGTAATGTAATTAACATTCCTCTCACTGCTCAATATAAAGTTCTAATCAAAAAACAACAAAAGCCTCTAATAGGCCATTCATTAAGCATTTATTCGATTCCTCCTTCAAACCTAGAAAAAGCATTGAGGTACCCTAGGCCAGGTTTGAAATTTTTGTTAGGATTTGGGAAAGAGGTAGCCAGTATATTTTCAGCTTTGCTACTGAGTAATTTGGAATTGCATATAGATCAGCTAATTTCAACTGCCATAATGGGTTAGAGAGGGATGCAGAGAGAAGGGATCTTCTCTGCCAAAAGTTGTAATTTGCAGCTTTGAGTTTTTGTTTGTGTTGCCTTGAGAATTCACTCAAAAGCCAGATGAGCCTCAGGGATTTTGGTAAGAATTTAGTCACATTAAGATTCTCCCCTAGACAGTTCCCAAAGGGGTGTATCACTGAATATCTTCCCCTAAATGTCAACTTCTGTGATGTGCCCCAGTTTCCTATGTGCTCCATCAGTGTTTACTCTCTCCTTGGGAATCATATGTATTGTGACTATACTTGTGTAGCAGGTGTTTCTCCAATTAGGTTTTTATCTGTGCAAAGTACACACAAAGGCACTCCTGAGCTGAGTAATCGATCAGTGAGACATCAGGGAGTAGAGGGAACTTCATTTATATGTAAAAAGCCCAAGGTCCCTTATTTCTTCTTCCTATGCCCTTAGGAGAAGGATTTTTGGTCAGACAGACAGTCAGACAAACAGAGACAGAGTCAGACAGAGGGAGATAAAGACAGAAAGAGAGATGTTTGGCTCACCAAACAGCTGAGCAGCAGTTGGCTTTAGGAATCAGATTTCAGTTTTTGGCAATATGGTCCAAGTCTCTAACTACAGTAATCAGGAGTAGTATGTGAGACAGCTGAGACCCAGATCTGGCCCTGAGATGAAAGCTGCCAAATTGAGTCTGCAAGGAACATGGCTACTAAGGACAATACCAGAGTCCCAGGGATCCCCTGCCATAGTGGAAAGCAGAAAAATGGTGAATAGGGAATTGGAAGAAGGACCTTTCTTTCCAGGTTGCTCTAGGTCCATCTGGGATTGGGGTTGAGATACCTATACACCTTTCTTTCCTTATACACTTCTCATGGACCTGAAGAAGACTAGAATATTGAAGAAACAAGCATCTGGGTGTTTTTTCTTATTTTTTATTTTTTTCCTATGCATATTAAAATAAATGGCTACCAAAAACTGATTATCTGAGTCTTATAAATGCGGTCAGCTGATCTGAAACAGGAAATTTCCCAGATGTGGGTTGGGAGCAAGTCATAGAGATTTTTCTATAGTGTTCCACAATTAGTAGTGATATTTCATTATCCATTCTGTTTCTTGATATAAGGTAAGGTTCTCAAGTCAAAGACTATATTGATTTGGCCTTTGCATCCCTAGTACACAATCAGTGATCAATCAATCAACAAATATTGAATCAATCAATCAATAAGGCATCATCATATACCAAGCACTGAGCTAAACCCAGGGGATGTAAAGAAATGCAAAACATAAAACAGCCCCTGCCCTCAAGAAACTTAAATATTAATGAGGGGAAATTAGGAATAGGTTCTAGACCAGGGGTAGGGAACCTGAGACCTTGAGGTCACATGTGGCCCTCTAGGTCTCCAAGTGAAGTCCTTTGACTGAATCCAAACTTCACAGAAGAAATCTCCTTAATAAAAGGATTTGCTCCATAAAACTTGGACTCAGTCAAAAGGCTGTACCTAAGGACCTAGAAGACCATATGTGGCTTCAAGGCCAAAGGTTCCCCACCCTGTTCTAGACCTACAATTTCTTTGGTAGGGGGAACTCTAGGTAAAGGAACTTTTTATTAAGGCAAGCTGATTCCTTCTCTGCAATTTAAGAGTCTTTGAGAGTTGTACTGCTCCCAGGCAATAGGACTGCAACGTTTCCTAAACCAGATGAAACTGTAATTGGGAAATATTTAACAAAATAAAAATATAATAAAATATAGATAATGCTAACTTGTGGTTTTCTAACTCAGTATGAAGCCCTTTAGGGATCCTTATTATTGTTTAGTGCTGCTTCCTCTCACCCCCTTTTCTATTTGAATTTCTCACTACTGGCCTAGAGAACTTGGAGGTTAAAAAATCTTGCCCAGGGTTATATAGTCAGTATACTTTAGAGGCAGGACTTTCTAACTCCAAGGACGGCTCTCTGTCCACTATGCCATACTGGGGAAGACAACCTACAAATAAATAAGCACATAGAAGATCCATACCAAATAGAAAGAAGTAAACCTTAGATGGAAAAGGAGGGGGTGGGGGTGAGGAAGCCAGGTGGGACTCTTGGCGTTTGAACTGAATCTTGAAAGAAGCCAGGGATGTCAAGAGATGGAAGTGAGGAGAGAGATCATTCCAGGCTTGGGCAACAGCTTAGCACAAAGTTATAGAAATAGGAGATGATGTACTCAGGGGGAAGAACAGAAAATAAACAAATATGGCTTCTCTGTAGACTGGGTAGAACAGAGTAACATTTGAGAAGACCAGGAAGATAGATGATATACAGACCTCATTAATCGGTAATTTAGTTTCAAGATAGAAATTCATAGGTTACTCAACAGTTAACAAAAGGAGATCTACTTAGCTATAGCAGGAGTGTAATTTAGTAAGGATTGGCACTGAAAAAACCCTTTGAGTTGATTCACCTGGGAGAAGTTCCCACAAGCCAAGCATCTGAAAGTACATTAATGGACTCAGATGGTAAGGAAGTCTGAGCTCCTAGTGCCCTGAGTTGAACAACTCTAGGAAGGAAGTCTCAATACCTTTTAAGGAAAAATTAGCCTAACTTACACAGAGGGTGGAGGTGGGGGATTTAGGATATTGCATGGAATTAAGCTAGAGAAAATCATGAAATTTTCCTGAATGGGTCCACTACATAATCACAGCTACGGAAAGGAAATCCTTTTAGGGTTAGGAAATCCTCCCTAATTGACTCACTATCCCAGTCACCACAGTGGTTCTTCTAAATCTTTTCATCTCTCTTCAAACTTCCCATGGTTTCCCTGTCCCCCACCATCTCAGCTGAGAGACTAGTATCATACTTAGTTGGAAAAAAATGAGGTCATGTAACTATGAGCTCCCTCTTCTCCCCTTTTCTTCATCTCACATCACTAAGATGTCTTTTGCCACTCTGACTTCCTTCAGCCCTATTTCACATTGGGTCCTTCTTGCTAGTACTAACGCCTCTGTGTGTACAAGTGATCCTTTTCTAACCCATCTTTTCCAAGAAATTTCCCCTCTGTCATTCTGACTGCCTTGTCTCACTTAGCTTCAATCTCTCCTTGTCTACTCGATGCTACTCATACTGCTTATAAACATATCATGTCTCCCCATCCTCAAAAAAAAAAGCCTCACTTGATCCATCCATCCCTGCTATCTATTACCTTTTATTTCTCCACTCTTTTCTTGCTAAACTCCTAGCAAAGGTTGTCTACAATCAATACTTTCCATTCCTTTCCTTTCATTCTCTTCCTACCTTTGCAAGTCTGACTTCTGACCTCAACACTCAGCTGAAATTTCCCTCCCCAAAGTTGACAATGACTTCTTAATCACTAAAGCTAATTGTCTTTTCTCAATGCTCATCCTTTTTGACCTTTTTGACTTTGACACTGTCAATCACCATCTTCTTAAGACCCTCTTTTCTCTAGGTTTCATGACAATGCTTTCTACTGGTTCTCCTCCTACTTGTCTGACAATTCCTTCTCAATCTCTTTTTCTGCAGCTTCATACAGATCATGCCTGTTAGCCCTGGGTGTCCTCCAAGTCTGACTTAGGCACCCTTCTCTTCTCCTTCTATACTATTTCACTTGGTGATCTCATCACCTCCTATGGTTTCAACTATCATCTCTATACAAATGCTACTCTGATTTATTTGTGTAGCCCTAACCTCTTTCCAGACCTCCAGTTTCTCATCTGGAAATGATTATTGGACATTTTAAACTCATCTGGAATTGCTTATTGGACATTTCAAACTGGATGACCCACAGAAATCTCACAAGCTGAACTCATTACTTTTTCCCATAAATCTTCTTCTCTTCCTAACTTCCCTACCACCATGGAGCTTCCCAGTCAACCAGACTCACAATCTAGGTGTTATCGAATCCTTACTCTTTCATCCTCCAGTTGCTGAGCCCTGTTGTATGCCCTTTTTTTTTCTTCTCTGACACTGTAACTACCCTGGTGGAAGTCCTCATCTCCTCATACTTGGACTTTTGTAAGAGCTTGCTGGTTGATCTCCCTGCCTCAAATCAATCTCTACCTACTCCATTCTGTCCTCCACTCAGCTGTCAAATTGATCTTTTAAAAGTACAGATCTGGCCATGTTCTATCCCCTCCCATCACACCCTAGCATGCCTCCCCTCCCCGCCCAGCCCATCCATTAAATCAACTCCAGTGATTCCCTATTACCTCTAGGATCAGATCTGAAATCACCTCTTTAGCTTTTAATGCCTTCCATAACCTGGGTCCTTTCTACCTTTCCAGGCATCTTATTCCTTTCACTCCATCCCAACCCCAGCTCCTATGTAGTCTGCAATTCATTGACACTGAACTTCTTGCTGTTCCTTGAACTACTCCATCTCCTGGCTCAGGGCATATTCATTTGCTGTTCCCCCCCTCGCCTGGAACTCATTCCTTCCTCATCTCTACCTCTTAAATTCCCTGGCTTCCTTCCTATATTAGCTAAAATCCCACCTTCTGTAAGATGATGCACTGTAATCCTAGTGCATTTTCTCTATTGATTTTCTGCAATTTATCTTGTATGTATCTTGTTTGTATGTAATTATTTGCATGTAATCTTCCCCCAATTTGACAATATAGTCCTTGAGGTGTTTAACTTTTCTTTGTATCTCCAGTGCTTAGCACAGTGCTTTGACATAGTAGGTGCTTGTTGACTTGACTTAAGCTCTGAAAAGTTGTGTGAAGGATGGATTGGAGTGGAGAGAGACTTGAGATAGGGAGACCAAGCACAAAGTTATCGCAATAGTACAGGCAAGACGTAGAATGGGCCTGAACTAGGACAGTGATTTCTGTGAATTAAGAAAACAGTTCAGATAGGAGGAAGGCATAAATGACAAGATTTGGCAATTGATCAGATATGTGGAGAATAAAATGCTTGTTTATTGGTTAATTTCATATTCTTATTGAATACAGGGTCATTGTCCACGGAGGCATGAAAAACTACATGGAACTGAGAATGGGGGAATAGTTCAAGAGTTTTTAGACTGAGCACCATCTGGTGAGTAGAAGGAACAATGTGTAGCCTTTGGAAAAGTTCATACGTGATCACCAGAAAAGAGCCCAATACACGTGCACTAGTTAGACTGGAGAAGCAACATGGATAGGGTGCTAGAGTCAAAGTTAGGAAAACATGGACTCAAATCCCAACTCTGATATTAACTTACTATGTGGCTATGAGCAAGTCACTTAACCTCCTTTTTCCTCATTTGTAAGATGTAATGTTTGGACCAGATGGCCTCTGAAGTCCCTTGAACTCTAAATCTATGACCCTATGACTATGATGAAGCTATTTGGTTGGTGGCTTGAGAACAGCTTCACCTGGTGGTCAAATTATATATTACATGATCCATTGGTTAATGGTAAAGTAACACACTCTTCCTAAAGGCTTAAGGGAGGCATCACCTAAGCCAATATTGACTGTATCTTCTACTGCAGTGGCAAAAGTGTTATGTGAGTTAGCCATCAAGTTTACCCAAAGTGCATAATACTTTCACGTTTGGTACTGCCAAATTGGCTGGAAATCTTCTGCTATTTCACAGATTATAATGATAGAGCTTTTCTGAAACACCTGTAGTCTGCATATCTGACATGACATTGTTTTAAGACTGCTTTTTCATTCATGGGAAGGCCATGACACGGCCATGACACCTTGAAACATAATTGTGAAGGCTTTATATTTTCTCTATAACAAAAGACAACATATAAGAATAAAATAAAATACTTAGATTCCCTAGCAATGAGAACTTCTAGTGATCAAAAATTTAAAAGCAATATTAAAAATTATCCTTTACTGTGCTTCCTGCATCCTTCACTATAGGTCGTTCATTTCCTGCCTTGCCTTCTCCCAGGTCCAGGTCTCCTACTAGTATGTATGGTCATGTTCAGTTAACATAATTTTGGGATATTTCTTGAGACCAGGTATCAATATTTTATGTCTCTGTCTATAGCTGATTGAGATTATAAATAGTAATAAAACTAACTTTAAATATTTATTGAGAACCTAACACAGTGCCTTTAATGTGGCTCTATGTGGGGGAGGCGTAAACAAGATAACAAAAATAACTGTTAAATTACTAAACTCAGATCTTGTGTAACTACAATGAAAATTGAATTAATTGTTCTGACTTGGTAAACTGAAGGTGACGATTTCTGTCAAGATGTTTTTAAATACAAATGATGATAGTCATTTAAACATCCAGTGATTTGGACATGATTAAACAAATTGTGATATAGAAATGTAATGGAACATTACTATGTTCTAAAACATAATGAATATATAGAGAAGCATGAAAAGAATTACATGAACTGACAATGCAAAATGAAGTAAGCAGAGTCAAGAAAATAATATATACAATGCTTACTATGAGGTAAATGGAAATAACCACCACAAAAAAAAATCAAAAGTGAATGTTGCAAAATTACCAAGAACAGGCATGACCATAAAGAATATGAGAAGATACCTCACCCAAATTCTTTGTAGAGGTAGGAAGGTTAGAGTTGTGGAAACTTGTATATATTTTCAGATTTTTTTTTAATATAAGGATCAGTTTTGCAGGTTATTTTTTCTCTTCTCCCTCTTTTTTTCTTTCCTCTTTAATTTTTTTTTCCTTTTTTGTCATATGGGATGACTCTCTTGGAGGGAGGAAGAGGAGAGATCTAAGGGAATATTTAGGTGATGGAAAAAACACCTTTTAAAAATGATAATGCAAATTAGTATTGAATTATTTGCATCAGAATGTTTTTGGTTGGCATTTTGTGTTATGGATGAAAAAGACTGCAATTCGTTCCAAGAGGCTTTTGTTTATTTGTTTATTTTGACCTGTGATTTCATCCATTTAGGCAACTTCTTGATGTGCAAACTCCTTCCAATGGTGTGGAGTGGTCAGTAGATATACCCTTAGAAAATTGAATTGGGCACTGAAAAGGTAAGGGAATGGAATCTGGAATCACATGGCAAATATATGTCTGCTATAGGGCTGATTTGGGAAGGTGCCCAGATAGGCCCTGGTTTCCTAATGGAGAACTGGACAAGATGTGAAGCAAGTCCTTGGATCTAGAAGGAAGAATGAGGTAGATGAATCTATGATTATTAAGTTACAGTAGACTACCCCCAGAGAAGAGTTCCAAAGTGGAATTAATTTCTCCAAATCAATATAACCAACATAATTATAAAAAGTGATAATGCTCCTTCTGAATCATCATTTATATCTCAATCAGGGCTCAGTAGAGCATCTGTCACAGACTAAGCTCTCAAATAAATAGTTATTATTTGAATAATAATTTTACACGTTAAAATGAATCAATAGACCAACAAGCATTTATTAAGCCTAGCACTGTGCTAAGCCCTGGGGATAAAAAGGCAAATGTAAAACAATACCTGTTATCAAGGAGCTTACATTCAAATAAAAGAGTTAATGTCCAAATTAACAAATACAGAATAAATATAAAGTAGTTTTGAGAGGGAGGGTACTAGCAGAAGTGTGCAAGAAAGACTTCATGTAGAAGCAGCATTTAAGCTAAGTCTTAAAAGACAGCAGGTCTTCTAAGAGGCAGAACTGAGAAAGAAGTCCGTCCTAAGAATGAGACACAGCGGAAAGACACCAAGATGGAAAACGGAGCGCTGTGCAGCCGATAGCAGGTGGGCTCCTGAGGCAGCACCATAGAGCGTGTGAAAGGAACTAATGGGTCTTGTCTGTTGTTGTTATTTGCCCTCTAGTTTTGGAGAGGACCAGTAACATCACAGGTGATGCCTGGGCTTACTCGTGAATTGGATTTCAGGGAGGCAGAGCTGCACAAAGTCGTCTGCCTCATTCTCCTCTCCAGAGTCATGGGAGTCCAGTGGCAAGACAAAAGTCAGGATGACTGATGATGGCCCAGGATAAATGGATGACATAAAAGAGTACTGAGATGTCAGGTTATGAAAATCTTTATAAGCAATATAGAGGACTTTATATTTGATCCTAAAGGTAATAAGTATCTGCTGGAATTTACTGACTACCCAGAGTGACATGGTCAAATCTGTGCTTTAGAAAGAAACCCTGGATGGCAATGGGGAGAAACTTGAGGCAAGGATCTCAGTCAGCAGACGACTGCAATAGTTCAGGGAGAAGGTGATGAAGGCCTGAACTAGAGTATTGGCTATGTGAAGAGAAAGCGTTATGTGTAAAAAATGATGTGGAAACAAAAACATGATTTGTCAGTTGGTTAGATATATGGAGTAAGTAAGAGTGGGGAGTCAAGGATGACACTGAAGTAGCCCGTTTAGGCAACTGGAAAGATGATGATGTCCTGGATAGTCACAGGGAAATTTGGAAGAGGAATGGGTTTAATGGAAAATATAAAGATTTCCATTTTACACTTAATGAGCTTGAGATGCCTATAGAGTAAGCAATTCAATATTTATAATAAGTAGTTCTTGCTACGGGACTGGAGCTCAGGAGGACCAGGGCTAGATATATAAAATTGGGTGTCATCTGAACAGGGAAAACAATCAATACCATGAAAATCAGGGTGGAGGGAAAAGAGAAGAGAGATCATGGCAGAGTCTTTGAGTACCTTCAATTAGTGTGATGTGGATGATGAACAGGAAAGAGTAGTCAGACAGGTAGGAAGAGAAGTAACAAGAAAACCTGGAAGAGGGGGGACAGAGCCAAGATGGCAGAGTAGAGGCAGGAACTTGGCATGAGCTCCCACTCCAACCACCTCCTATACCCGTAAAATATGACTCTAAACAAATTTTAGAGCCACAGAACCCACAAAGTGACAGAGAGAAACAAATCTCCCACTGAAGGCAGCCTCAGAGGCCAACAGGAAGGGTCTATCACATGGAGCTGGAAGCTGAGCATAGTCATGGACCCTGGGACCTGAGGTGGACCCAACCAGTGGCCCAAACTGGCAAGAGCAGACTTCAGGAGAGTGAATCACCAGCAGCTGTGGCAGTTTCCAGACTTCTCAAACCATAAACTCCAAAGAAAAAGTAAAAGGTCAGTGGGGAATTCTGTTAGAACTGGTGACAGAAGACCACAGTCTATCCCCTTCCCCTGGGGTGAGGGGTAGCAGAGGCGTGTGGCTGCCTCTGGAGCTCCTGGGGGGACCAAGCAACCATTCAGAGGGTAATCACTCTTACTTTGACCTGCTTGGATTTGGATCATGGTTTTGAGTGGTGGTCCTAGGGTGTGTGGCCAGTATGCCAGAGCTTGGGGTGTCTATAGAGAGGATGCCCTCCTCATAGCTCCAACAACATTTGCAAAAACCCCAGTGATCTGGGACTCTGGATCTCTCTACTCTGGAAGCAAAGTTCTACTGTGGCAAAGAGCTCAAAAATCAAGTAACTGGCTGGCAAGATGAGCAAGCAGAGGAAGCACAATCAGCCCACAGAATCCTTTATTGGGGACAAAAAGGATCAAAACATGGAACCTGAAGAAGTCAACAAAGTCAAAACTCCTGCATCAAAAGCTTCCAAGGAAAATATAATCTGGTTACAGGCCATAGAGGAGCTCAAGAAGGATTCTGAAAATCAAGTAAGAGAAGTAGAGGAAAAATTGGGAAGAAAAATGAGAATGATGCAAGAAAACAATGAAAAATGAGTCAACAGCCTGACTGAAGAAAATAACACCTTAAAAAATAGACTAATTCAAATGGCAAAAGATGCCCAAAAAGCCAATGAGGAGAAGAATGCCTTTTAAAAACCTGAAGTGGACAGATGGAAAATGAATTTCAAAAACTCACTGAAGAGAATAATTCCTTAAAAATTAGATTGGAGCAAATGGAAGCTAATGACTTTATGAGAACTCAAGATACTATAAAACAGATCTAAACAAATGAAAAAATAGAAGGCAATGTGAAATATCTCATTGGAAAAACCACTGATCTGGAAAATAGATCCAGGAGAGATAATTTAAAAATTATTGGACTACCAGAAAGCCACGACCAAAAAAAGAGCCTAGACACCATCTTTCAAGAAATTCTCAAGCAAAATTGCCCTGATATTCTAGAACCAGAGGGCAAAATAGAAATTGAAAGAATTCACCAATCACCTCTTGAAAAAAAAATCCCACGAAGAAAACTCCTGAGAATTTCATAGCCAAATTCCAGAGTTCCCAGGTCAAGGAGAAAATATTACAACCTACCAGGAAGAAACAATTTGAGTATTGTGGAAACACAATCAGGATAACACAAGACCTATCAGCTTCTACACTAAGGGACTGAAGGGCTTGGAATATGATATTCCAGAGGTCAAAGGAGCTAGGATTAAAACCAAGAATCACCTACCCAGCAAAACTGAGTATAATGCTTCAGGGGAAAATATGCTCATTCAATGAAATAGAGGACTTTCGAGTATTCTTGATGAAAAAAACAGAGCAGGACAGAAAATCTGACTTTCAAATACAAGAAGCAAGAGAAGCATGAGAAGGTAAACAGGAAAAAGAAATCATAAGGAACTTATTAAAGTTGAACTATTTACATTCCTACATGGAAAAATGGTAATTGTAACTCATGAAACTTTTCTCAGTATGAGGATAGTTGAAGGGAATATGTATGTATGTGTGTGTATACATATGTATACATACACACATACATGTATATGTATGGATAGGAAGGTATATGTGTGTATAAATACATATGTTTGTGTGCGTATATGTGTGTACATGTATACATAGAGAGCACAGGATTAGTTGAACAGGAAGGGATAATATCTAAAAAATAAAATTAAGAGGTGAGAGAGGCATATAATGAGGGAAGGAGAAAGGAAGATATAAAAGAGGGTAAATTATCTCATATAAAAGAGACAAGAGAAAACTGTTACAATGGAGGGGAAGAGCAGGAAGGTGAAAGGGAATGGGTCAACCTTACTCTCATTGAATTTGGCTTAAAGAGGGAATAAAATACACACTCATTTGGATATCTTACCCTACAGGAAAGCAGGGGGGAAGGGGACAAGAGGGGGGATGATAGAAGGGAGGGCAGATTGGGGGAGAGGGTAGTTAGAAGCACACATTTTGAAAAGGGAGGTGGTCAAAGTAGAAAACAGTGTAAGTGGGGGGCAGGAGAGGATAGAGGGAATTATAGTTAGTCTTTCACAATATAACTACTATGCCTTGAGTACATTAAATTGAAAAGTTTCTGTACAAACAAAGCCAATGTAACCAAGATTAAGAGGAAAGTGGGAAATTGGGAAAGAATATTTACAACCAATGTCTCTGATAAAGGCCTCATTTCCAAAATTTACAGGGAATTAAGTCAAATTTACAAGAATACAAGTCATTCCCCAATTGATGAATGGGCAAAGGATATGAACACGCAATTTTCAGAGGCAGAAATTAAAGATATCTTTAAGCATATAGAAAAATGCTCTAAATCACTATTGATTCAAGAAATGCAAATCAAAACAACTTTGAGGCACCACAT
>CM053584.1:293419189-293478731 GCA_028627135.1 Pseudochirops cupreus
AGGAGCTTTACCCAGGAAGCGCCTGTGAGGATCCGAATTGGACGAGAGGAAAGGAGTACGGGTTGGGGGTGGGGGGCGGCGGCGATGGGGCTTGGAATGGGGTGGGGGCCCGGCGTGGGAGGGTTGTTAGGCTTGAGGTGTCGGGTGCGGGGCGGTTTAACGTGTCAGTTGGTGCTGGGGAAGATAGGGAGAGCAGAGGCCCCCTGCCTCCGGTTGTGGGGGGCTCATCCAAGATGCCAAACTGAAGGATGAGGAGGGGATCCGGGTCCCGTTGTCCCTCCCAGGAAACTTGTCGGAGGTTGGGGTGCGGGGGAGAGGGACAGTGATCTTTGGGAGGATGTGGGGAGCCGCCAAAATGTGACTATTGCCTGTTCCTGCGGCCGCTTGCACCATCAGGATCTCGTTTGGCACTTGATCAGCTTTAAAAAATGCTCCCCAGTCATCTTGAAGAGGAGAAATTCGAGGTGGGGGGTGGTGAATTGGGTGAGAGTCTGTCACTGTTGAAGCCCAGGCACTGTGGGAATGTCAGATAGCATTTATTAAGTGCCTACTGTGTGCTGGACACTGTGGGAAGGACTGTAAGAATGGGCTAATTCATTTCCATTCCTCACCTGATTTGCATCTGCGGACTTTCTTCCTGCATCCGCATTATATCTATAGCAGTTGCGTTTGACCCACATTTATGGGCTGCTACATTAACTGTAACATTGTTCAAGAGGTACTGAGACTGCCCAAGCTCTGTGGGCATGTTGGTAGAGGATGAAGTGGGAGTGACATGGGGTCTGTGGCTCAAGATGAAGGGGGAAAGATTGTCAGGGTGAGAGGTTTCTAGTGGAATTTTTTTTTTTAATGACAAATATTTGAGTGTTTACACAATGTGTTAGGTTCTACAGGTTACAAAAACAAGTAAATCTTAAGCCCTTTAGGATGTTGTAATGACTAGGAAGAATACAAGCACATGTGCCACTGGAGAGGTAAATCAGTGCTATAGGAATTCAGAGGAATGGATCAAATCCTAATGGAACCTAATGACAGGTAACATGAGGAGTGGCTTAATCAAGGAAGTAGCATTGAATATGGTGCTTGAAGTTGCAGTAGATCACTGGGATCAGTGAATCACTAGGTAAGTCACTTGAAAATCATTGAAACTCAGGCTCCTTATAATTCGCTCTGAGGATGGAATGAAAATATACTTGGAATTTCTTTGAGAATTAATTATTATTATTTTGGGGAGAGGCATTCATTGAGAGAAATAGAGGAAATAAAAAAACAGGAGGGAAAATACAAAATGTTTTGGGGAAATATTGAATAATTCTGTTTGGATAGAAGGAGGTAGATTAGGGCCAGATTGTGAAGGGAATGTAGATTCACAGCTAAGGAATTTGGACTTAATTTAGCTCAGGATAGTCATTCAACATGTATTTGACAAATATTCATTAAGTACTTACTATTTGTCAGTCATTGTGATAAGCACTAGGGATTTTAAAAATTCAAAATTAATATAATTGGACCTATACTTTATGAAGAGTATTTATAGTGATGAATAGAGTGAAATGGAAGGGAAGAAAAGTGAAAGAGAGGAGACCAATTCAGAGACTTTCGCAATATCCCTGCTGAGAGGAAATGAGATTCTAAATTAGCATGGTGGCAGTTGGAATGGAAAGGATTGAGATAGATGTAGAGACATTCGAAAAGATAGAATGTACAGGACTTCACAGAGCTGAAAGTGATCATAAAGACCACTTAGTTCAAACCTTTCATTTTACAAATGAGAAAACTGAGGCCCAGAGAAACTGAATGACTTGCTCGAGATGAGCCCCAGAGGTATCCAATACCTATTTTATAGTATCTTCCCCAAACCAGCTTCTTTGCATTTCCCTATTTCACACCATTTACTTAATCACTCATGTTCATTTTTTTTTGGTTCTGATCACTTATTTCTATTTCTACTCTCAACAGTCTAATACAGGTCCATGTTATCACCCACTTGGAATAGGACAGTAGTACCTCTCTAAACTCTTCCCCTCCAATCCATCCTTCTAGCGCTGCTAGATTTTGTCCTTAACACACAGATCTTTAGATTGCATGTCCCTACTCAGAATCCTTCAATGGCTCTTGATTGTCTCCTGAATAAAATCCAAACTCTTTAACCTGAATTCAAGGTCCTTTGTATATTGGCACTTCCCTGTTTTATCAGTTGTGTCTCATTTACTTCCCCTCAGTATACTCTGATGCTGTAGCTGAACCTGAGTACTCCACTCAAAGCACGCTTGTGCTTTCTATTTGTACCAATACTGACCCCATTCACTAGCTATACAAGAGATAATTTTCCTTGTGCCATCTGTTTTTGTTTTTTAAGATTCTAACTACCCTGGAAATCAAGTCCCAGCTTAGATAGCATCTCCCCAGTGGTATCTTCAGCCTACTCCAATCAGAAATTATCTTTCCTTCCTCATATTCTTCATAATACTTTGTATTTTCATATTAACTCTTAAGCTTCTATTTTATTTCTATTCTGCATAGTATTTTTATACTTACTATCTTGATAAGATCCTAACGAGTGTTTGAGTTGCATTGCAAACACGTGCCTTTTTCATGCTCAGTACTAATATTGTAAACTTGTAGCAGTCAGTGGTCACTTCATAATTATCCTTTTCTTCCTACTGCCTCTTACAGTGCTTTTTATATAGTGAGTGTATAATTACTGAATTGAATTCTGTTTTGTACATGTTTGTTTAATGAACAAATAGTATTCCTATTAGTCTTCCTATTTTATATATGAAGAGGACTTAAGAGATCTCACTAAAGAAGGTATTTTTAATATGTCATCTTTTATGTCATCTTTTTAAAAATCTTTCAGTAACCATATCCCTTAAAGCCTGTAAGGATCCTTACTTCACTGATTTCTTTTTAACTGTAGCTGTCAAAACTAAGTTCAGACCTAGAATGCAGAATGGAGAATGAAATCTGAGGTAAAGACAAGTCATTGTCAGAGAAAGCAAGACCCACAAATTGGAGGCCAGAGTAAGTAATAATGACAAAGTCAGGGTTAAAACCAGAAGATGCAGTGCTAACTATCTTCCGTCGGAGCAAAAAGACTCAGTCTAGGTACAAAGAATGAGATGAAAATTCAGATTTAAAGTTAAGTAAATCAGAGTCCAAAATGCAAAGCCAGGTGCCAGGAGCTGGAACAGAAGTCTAAGTAAGGATTAGACTAAGGCCATCAGGCAGAACTGTACAGATGAGGTTTGATGAATCAGTGAAGGTTTTACTGGCAACTGATTGGACTTTGGGGATGAAGGGGGAGTCAAAAATGACTCCAGGGTTCTAGCTGGACAGTCTGAGAGAATAGAAATAGAGAAGCCCATGCAAAGGGGTAGTACTAAGTGACTCCTGAAGGTCATTCCAAAGATTCTTTAATCTTGAGGATTAGTTCCAGGGACAGGTTTTAGAAATGTTGAATTTGAGCTGCTAGTGAGAGATTCAGTTGGAAATAAAATGCTCAACTGCCATGATTCCAAACTCTTATCTCTATGCCCATTCCTCATTTGAACTAAAGTCATATTTTTTCAAGAGTGATTCCGGTGACCAAGACCATATAGTGAGTGGACAGAAGACGAGATGAGGGATGGAGAGAGAATCTAGGGGAATAGGAGGAGGAATGGATAATAGTGATAATCAGACATTGAAGAAGTATGGGATAGAGCAGTGGTTCTCAACCTGTGGGTCACGACCCCTTTGAGGGTCGAACAACCCTTTCACAGGGGTCACAGGGGTTGCCTAAGACCATTGGAAAACACATATTTCCGATGGTCTTAGGAACCGAGACACCACTCCTCTATCTATCTCCAGGCTGGTCTGCCCACATGCAGATACACCCACATATGAGTATTAAAAGGATTGTTAGGAAGGTTGAGAACCACTGGGATAGAAGGAGCTTCAAAAGCGATCCAATATAAGATGCTACAAAGAAGTAGAGAAGGAAGAGGACTAGGC
The DNA here is from genome assembly GCA_028627135.1 of Pseudochirops cupreus. Classification (NCBI taxonomy): domain Eukaryota; kingdom Metazoa; phylum Chordata; class Mammalia; order Diprotodontia; family Pseudocheiridae; genus Pseudochirops; species Pseudochirops cupreus. Next base: position 293,423,186 of record CM053584.1, read on the forward strand.
AAAAGCCATTAAATTTGATGATTTAAAGGGGGCATTAGTGACCTTCAGAATAGAGGCTATCTAGTGAAGAAAGCCAAAAGGTAGAGAGTGAGTGGCAAAGAATTAGATCATTGAATCTAGGCTATTTAATTGTGGAGCCATCCTGGATTAAATGACAAGTATAAACTAAAGATTTGAGAAAATGGCAGCTACCCACCTTTGTGTGTGTGAGACATTTTCTGGGCATCTAAGCTAGTGCACAATTCAGACAGGCAAATATAAACGTCTCACTGATGTCACAGACCTCCTGGTGACTGTGTGCTTACTCAGAACCGTTCTCAGCTACTAGAAAGAGACTTGCTTGAAGTGTAATGAAAAGACCTCATATCGTAGGTTACTGTTAGTAAATTCTTTGGGAACATAACTTATTTATACAGTTAAAAACAAACAAAATTTTCAGAAATCGTGGAGGCAAAACTGCATGTGTTTGCAGCTGCATGAACTCACTCCACTACTTGTATATGTTTATCAGAGGCAACTTGAAGGTAAGCCTGGCCAGTCCTAGGCAAAATCATGAAATCTTCTGAGTTTGTCCTAGTTACTGTTTGCTTTGTCCCCTTTGGTAGCAACACCTCCTTATCCATTTGTGTTTCTGCTTTCTCATTTGCTTAGCAAAACATGCCATTTATGCTTGTGGATTGAATGTTGGTAGAAGTCATTCACACTAAAGTGTTAAACCTTTTATCTCTGATTAATTGTGAAAAGTGGGAGGGGGAGCAAAGGGGTAGGGTTGGAGGACACTAAAGAAATTTTGACCTTTACTAGCCGGTTGGTAAGGTAGTAAACCTGATTCCATCTTTTTGAGGTGTCTAAGTAGAGGAGCCAGAGATGCTCATAGTAGTAGACACTGTTAGGAACCAGGGATACAAAAGCTCTTTCTTTGGCTTTCTTCCTTTCTTCTCTGGCTGCTTCTAGGACCTAGAGTCCTGCTTCTAGTTCAGGTAACCTGGTAGATCTGTTCAGTCCAGACCTTTCCTCATAAGTCAGTTTCCTCCCCTACATATCCCAATTGTAACTTAATATACAGCATCCCCTACTTTTGTCCCAAAACATTCAAGATACATTTGTATACAGTTATAGAGAGAGACATACACAATCAGAGGTATCTATGTGTACATTTGCCTATGTTATAGTTGGAATTTAATGATTTTTCTTATCACAACCTCCTTTTATGTTAGGTCCTGGAAAGCATCTTTATATAACTCTATATTATAACTAGTTCTGATTCCAGTCAAAAATGTCCTTAACTGGAATACATCTTTGATAGCCTTCCTATACTTTCCCCATACTTAGTAGACTTGCAAAGGTGGGGCTATTCTTTTAGGTTTTGTTTTTTTTTTTACATTCTTAATGCCATCTTTAATCTGAATAACTTTGACTGTTTAACTTAGTAGATAAGGGTGTTATTCTGGGAAATAGGGGCACTAAATACCACTTTTGGTTTTGTGTGGTTGTAGATAAGTCTTAGCACCTACATTCTAGGGTTGTTGAGAGGATAAAACAAGATAATATTTGTAAAGGACTTTGAAAACCTTAAAGCATTATGTAAATGCTTGGGTTTTTTTTCAGTTATAAATTATAGATAATACTTGTTCCTTTCTACTTCACCATTTGGTAGAAACAATATGCTGAAAATATTTTTAAGTTCTTCAGAAAATTGTGATGTAGAAATCTTAGGAAATATTAATATTAAACATTTTAGCAAACTCTCCTAATTTTTTTAAATAGTAGAAATGGTATTTGGGGAAAAAAGAAAAAACTTTTATATTAGCCTTCTAGATGAAATATCTATTCTGACAGTTAACTTCATTCTGTGAAATTCATTTTTAAAAATTAATATCCCCCAGATTATTGAATCTGAGCTAACTCAGCTACAGCAATTCCTCAGTGGTACAGAATCTAACACAAGTACATTTTTTTCAGACCACTTTGCCTTTTATTATTTGACTCAAATTGTATTTTTCCAAATCTTGGAAAAACTGTTAAAAATGGTTTCACATATTCACTTTGAGACTGCTATGAATACGTTAATATTTGGTTATAAATTGGGAATATGTGGAAGTTTGATACAAGAAAATTACTTGAATGGGTATATAAATCTGTAATATAGGCAGAATTGATTTAAGTGGTGACAATTAGATAACGTGAAATCTATATGACATCTGAATGTGTTTGAAAGTAGAGCTGTGAGAGTGGTGTGTGGTGTATTATGTTTTTCATACATACTGTGTTATATAGATTCTGGCTGAGGGAAACGGCACTTTTTCTAAAGGCTATGGAACAACAATTTCCTAGCGAGTGATTTTTGTCAGTGATTTTCTTCCAAGATAACAAGATCCATGTGATGAAATGATTGAATGTATAACAGTCTTTAATTGTAATAGAAATAAAAGGATTTATAGTGGGATGTTGTCAGAACAATGTCTTAGAATCAGTACCTGCTGTGCTTTGAGAAATGTCTTATTGTGACATTTGTTTTGAAGTGATTATCTAAAATATCAAAGATTGTTATCATTTATAATATCTATCAAACTTGTCATATGCATAACATTCTGCCAGGTACTGTACAAGCTTTTATTAAAAGATACTTCTTTTTAGAAGCTTATAGCACACTTGTGAGAGAGGAAGGGATAAATAAATATAGCTAACAAAACATGAATAGAAAACATAAAACTTTACATTTAAAATTTCATCACTGCCTTGGTAGAGGTTTTAACTCCTCATAAAGTAAGTCTTTTGAGAGTAGGGACTACATCTTAGTCATCTTTGTGATTCTTTCTAGCACTTTGCCTTATATCTTGCACTGTAACATTCACTACACCTGTGCTGAAGGAATGTTTTTTCTGGGTTTTTTAAACTGATACTTGTTTAAAATGTGACCTGAATTTCTGGGGAGACTGTTTAGACCTAGATGCAATGTCATAGGGTCATAGATTTAGAGCTGGAAAGGACTTAAAGTGGTCAAAGATATTAATAAGGAGATATTTAGATATAGACATAAATATTTCACTTAAAGGGGAGGCCATGAAAAGGGATCTTTTTCTAACTTGTGATTTTTATCACATATATAATAAAATGTAAAGGGCATGGTCCCATTCTATAAAAGGGCATAGTGCTCAGTCAAGATTAACAGGTTTTTTTTCCTTTAACATTTTGTTCAGAAGAATGAAGTAAGAGGCTTTATCCTTTGGCTACTATTTTGGAGTTCTGGAAATAATAGTACTTTTTCTCAGCTATGTAATTGTAAACATTTTAAAATTTTGTTGATTTCAACCTCCTTATCTCCAGGAAAGAGAGAGAGAGGATTTTTGTACATTGACAAAGTAGAAAGATGAGCAGGCTCATCATGTATCTAGTCTTTGTCCTTTGGGTGACTTTAAACTTTAATTTCTTGGAAATTGATTCCGTGATTCACAACTATACAGGATAATTGGAAAAATGTTCATCTTTAAAAGGTGATGCTTTGTTATAGGGACCCAATTCTGGGTCCACTTCAGTATTTAGCCAGAATGTCTTAGACAGTCAATAAACATTTGGTTTCTTGCCAGGCTATATGTGCTGATGGACTAACTCTACCGATTATCTAACTGTATAATATTTTGAAAAATAGGCATTTTTAAAGCACTTTTCTTTCTGTGTGTTACAGTTAGACCAAATTTTGAGTAAATATGGATCTCGTTTAGGAGGCTTTTGTAATATTTCAAGGCTTGTTGCATCAGTACAGAGCCATCTAACAAAAGGAACAATTAGAAGATCCTTACATTTATAAAGAATCCTTTGATTTGGACTCTGTGGCAAACACTTTTGTCAAATGTATGTCTCCTTGTTTTATGCCTCATTTGATTTTATCGATCAGGTGGTCAGTGAACAAAATTACCTCTGTTATATCTTTCAAGGAATTTGGTATGATTTTGTGATATACATAGTAGATATCTTATTGGGCAAGAGACTCTAATGGGTATTTTGCTTTACCCAATCAAATGTTTTTGTTTTTGTTTTTTATAGTCAACAGGCAAGCATAGTGAGATCTTATACTCTATGTACCTTTCAGTCATTGTACAACTGTTAAGATGTTCCACTGTAGAACATAATTTTTGACAAGGTGAACTTTTAGGCATATACAAATCTGTCATGTCACTAGTGAAAATATGCTTATGTTTCTTGTGATGGGTGTACTGGAAATTGGTCTGACAATTTGAAGACTATTACATGGTAAGAGAAATTACCAATACAGAACATTATAAAACAGGTGGTATATCAGGGACAATTTTGATGTGACATATGTGAGAAATAACTGTGGTTCTAGGTTTGGATCGTTCTTTCCTTGAAAGAGCCAGCTATAAGATTTGCTGATTAAGAGCTTAGTTTATTCATTTTTTTCAACTAGTGATTACTAGTTATACATAAAAATGAATAAAATTCTCCTCCCCTTAGTAAGATAGTCTCTTAGAACTAGAAGTTGTTTTTTTTTTGTATAGGATTTCATGATGAGATCTATGAATTCTCAATTTTTGGTTGATTATGTCTCTGTTAGTTTTCTACTAGAAACATCTGCCAAAGTTTTGTTTCATCAGAATTACCTTTGAATTACCTCTGGATAAGAACTAGATGAATGTAGATTTCCAATAATTGTGTGTTTAGGTGGTGAATAGGTGGGTCACAGAAATGTTTTGTTTTTTAATACTCATTCTGAAGTACATCTGAAGCGCACTCCACTGTAAGGAGTTGAGTAGTACTTGTGTTCCCTATTGTCTTACACTGGCGTCTGGTTATCACTCATGGCAGATGGTTTGAGGAGAGAGAGGGAGAGATGTTCATTTCTTAGAAAAGAGGAAGCCAACAAAGCCCCGTGTGGCATTTGAAATATAATTTCCCAATAGAGTTGGTTGTCATACATTTGTGAAGAGAAAATGCCTTTGTTTAGACAAATAAGTCATTTCTTAAGTTCTTACTCTTTACTCTTAAGCTATAATAAACTTGACAATTTTCTGCTTAAAGAAAAAAGTATTAAAGGTCAGTGTTAGTGCTAAGCCATTTACTTATACATTTTGATATTCTAAATAATAGTTGACTTACTGTCCCAGATAATTCAGGTATAGGTAATGCTGGACCAAGAATGACTGAATGAAATTGTAAGATCATTTTACTTAAGCTGGATCATTTAAAATGCTAGGTGATGGCCTACAACAGGAATAGCCAGTAAATTTGTAAAGTACAATTTGTTTATATTATTTTTCTTATAAAGTCTCATGTCTTGACTGTGTGCATATGGCCAAAAAATGATATGAGCTGAGAAATATTTACCTATTAAATGAATTTTCTAGTTGCTCTTTTGTATTAGTTATTAGCAAGCAAGGTTTTGGTCTGAAACTGAGACACTCTCTCATCATACATACATACATACATACATACATACATATGTGTATTATATATATATATATATATGCACACCCACATGTGTGTATGTATGTGTGTGTGTATATATATATATGTATATATATATATATATATACACACACACACACACATACATATATGCCTACATACACACATTTAATCTATTGTTTATCTGGTTAGAGATGAAGTTTTACAATCATTTCTTCAGTTCTGCCATGCCTTGCTATTGTTTTTTCTTCTACTTTTATTATTCTAAGAACCACTAACCTTGGGTATCTTAAGGTAGCTCAAAGTACTGAACTTTGTCAAGTGATTGCATTTGGATATGGTCTTAGACACTAGTTGTGTGTCTTGGTCTCTGTAACCCAGTCTCAGATGTGAGCCTTAGTTTCCTCATGTATAAAATGGGATTAATAACATTTTAATCCTTGCTTCACCAGACTGATGTGGAAAAAATGAGAAAAAAGTATGTGATTGCCATATATTCACTATGTAAATGTTAGCTGTTATGGAAATAAGTAAATAAGCTCAGAGACCATCTTCGTTTTTTTCCTTCTGAAAGTGAATAAAGTCTTAGTGAGTTGAAGATGATCTGTTTCAATAACTAAGTTTACTTCTATGGCTTCAATTAGTCTATTTAGAAAAGTGAACATCAAGTTGTAATATTCTATAACTATACTCTCATAGTCAACACAGTTTCCAAATCTGAAAAGTGTTGAGATGCTACACCACCAGAAGAAAAGAGAAAATAAAGTGTAGTTTCACTAAAAAACAGATTGAGCTTTTATAATAAAAAGCCTTCTATAGATACTAAGAAATATTTACTAGTAGTGTTTTGGGGAAGACTGGACTTGTGCTTTCATTGGTATAAGGAACTCTCTCTACTATATAATGCTTTTGTAAGAGTTGAGGGCGGGGAAACAGGGGACAGGAGATTGGGAATGAGGTTAAGTGCCTTGCCCAGTGTCATACAGTCAGTATATGTCAGAGGCAGTTTTAACTAAGTCTTTCTGACTGTTCACTATACAAAATGCCTTATTGCTTCTAGTAGTATTAAAATAGTAAGATTAGTGGAAAATCATAGGCAGAATAAACTTCAGGAATTCATCTAGCTTTAGCTCTCTAATGTTATAGATGAGGAAACTAAGATCCAAAAGTTATATTTATCCTTTCAAAATCATATAGATAGTTAAATGGCAGAACTGACTCTTCTGTTTGGTCTCTCAGTTCAGTCCAGAACTGTTATTCATCAGTCATAAACCCAGTCATGTATGGGGGTGGAGGGTGGGAATGGGTGTATGTGCATACATAACACTCTTTCTCTTTCTCTCTCTCTCCTTTCTTCCTTCCCCCCCCCTCTCTTTTTCTCTTCCACCTAGAACTGTTGAAATTTTTTTAGACTATGGCCTCTTATCCTTATCTTCTTCTACTTCATTTTTCTTAAACCTATTCTTTATACTCATTGTGACCTTTGTCACCCCTGCCTAAAAAGCAGTACTTGATTCTGCTAACCCTTCAACTCTTTTCCTGTATCTTCTCTTCAAAGCTTAACTCCTTGAAAAAGCATTTATGTTCACTCAGTGTCCCTACTTCCTACCTTCCACTCACTTGTCAACTTGTTATTATCTAGTTTCCAGATTTCACCACCCAACTTAAAATGTTCTTTCCAAGGTTTCCAATGATTTGTCAATTTTGACAACTCCCTTTACCCAGATGCCCTCTACTCCCTTGATTTCATGATATTTCTTTCTCCTGATTCTCCTTTTGTCTGGTCTCATTTTTATAGTCTCGTTTTCTGAATCAGCATTTTCCATGAGTAAGCTGTGTAAACAGCTTATATGAGTGTATTTTGTATATATTATGTGTGTATATCTCTCTATCCAGCGCTCATCTCTCTCCTGATCTCAAGTCCCTTCTTCAGCAACTGCCCACTGAACATCTCTACTTGGAAGTCCTATGGGCATATCAATATGTCCAAAATGGAACTCATTATCTTTTACTTTAAACACATTCCTCTTCCTAACTTGCCTATTTCTGTCAAAGGCACCACTGTCCTTCCAACCACTCAGGTTTCCAAAACTGTTATCATGAAGATTATTCATGTTCTCTCATTTCACCAGAACCAAGCACTGTCTTGTTAATTCTACCACTGTGACATCCCTCATATCTTTTCAGTTTTTTCTACCCACCCTAATTCAGACCTTCATTACCTATCTCTTTGACTATTTTGTGGCCTCTGTAAATGGTCCATCCAAGTCTTTCACCTCACCAAATTGATATTCCCCAAAAAAACCCGCAAATCTAAACGTATCACCCTCTGGTTCAGGAAGCTTCTCTGGCTTCCAAATGTCTTAAAAAAAAAATACAGATGCCCTTTTTTGCTGTTTGCCCTCCATATAATCAGGCTGCAACCTCCTTTTTTAGATTTCAGGATACTCTTAGATTCAGAATACTCTCTGGGCTTACTTATTGTACCTCATATACATCTCCTTCCTTTTTGGCTTTGCATAAACTGTCTCCCATCCCTCTCATTACTTGGAAATAAGTGCTTGCTCGTTCTTTAATTAACTGTAATTTCTAGCACCTTTCAAGACTTAAATCTCAGATGCCACATTTTATGAGGCTAGTCCTAATGCTTCCATTTATTAATATTCTTTCTCTATTGTACTTATTTTTGTACATGTGGTATTCTTCCCACTAGAAAGTAAGCTTCTTAAAGACAGAGATTGTTTAATTACCTCAGCAGTACACTGGTGTATGGTAGCAGTTTGTGTTAGTGGTACCTGTCTTTTTAGCTTTGAAACCTTAAAATTCTTTGGGGAAAGTCATCCCAAAAGAAATGGGGAAATTCTAAAAAAAAAAAGAAGAAATTGTGAGAATGTGAAAATAATCAATAATGATGGAGTTGAAAAGATGGAGTTGATTAAAGAAACTAGTGTAGATGCACAGCAAACTTAATGGTAAAGTTAGATTTTGAAAGTGTAAAAGCATTGGAAGCAAGGATAGGTATAGAAGATAAATACAAACATGTAACAGTTGTCTTATAAAAATTGTGTCAGGAATCCTAAAGCTCAAAGTGAGTTCAGGTTAGGAAGAAATGCTAAGGACAACAAAAAAGGCTAAACTTTTAAAGGAGGTTATCAAAGAAGAAAACAGGACTGCCGCTTGGGGTATAGGGGATGAGAACAGATACAGAGAAGACAGAGCTATTCAGCTCTTAGTTTGCTTCTGTATTTTTCTGACAAAGATAATTTTGAAGCTAGAAAGGACAGACTAAAAACAGCTAATGGGGAATTGAAACTCGGAATGAATAGGGAGATAGACGCTTAGATGCACTACATCCCACAGTGCTCAAAGAACTGGCAGCTATGGTTGTTGAGCCTCTGTCAGTTATCTTTGAAAGAAGAGGTATTTATTACAGCCTTAGAAAATAGCAAATAGGTTCACATATTCTTAAAAAGGAGAGAAGAGAATCTGTTAAGTTATATAGGATAGTAGCTTGCCTTCAAGTCATCATAGAACATATTTTCCTTGAGTTTAAGGACTGTCTCATTTTCATATTTATATACTCAGCACCTAACATAATGCCTGATATATAGTAGGCACTTCAGAATGCTTATTGATTGATCACTCAGTTAATAAACATTTATTAAGAACTTACTCTGTGGCAGCCACTGTGTTGAGCAGTAGATATACAAATATTAAAAAAAAAAAAGACTGCCCTTGCCCTTGTTGAACTTACAATCTAATGGCAGAAGACAACACTCAAAAAAAAGAAGCCAAAAAGGGGTACCTGGCTTAGGGATATGATGAAGACCAGAAGAGAGTATCCTGCAGCCTGATGCGAAATAAAGAGATAGCTGTCTTGGGCCACCTCTTTAAATGGAAGCTTTGGGATGAACTTCATCATAAAGCCCTCCGATCATAGGGTTCTGATGATATGTGAATGACAAGGCTGTTATGATCTTGAAGGATAATGAAGTTTCCATTCATAAGGAGGTGATAAAGTCCAGTGATTATTATATCAATACTAGTGAACATTTTGTTATGTTCTTTTATTGTTAGTATTATTAATGTGGTAGAACAGATAATTTTGTGACTCATTGATGGACATAGTATGTATTCAAGTCATCAGCATATCTCAAAGTAACAATTTTATTGTTGATGTAAGAAAATACAAGCTAATAGTTAAAGTCTTCATCACTTTTAACTCTGATTATTCTGTCACGTGACAGTAATCCACTCTTCATTTGTTTACTTACTCTTGTCTTCCCCTCCCCCCCCCACACATATATACAAATTTGCAGTCATCTTCTCTGGACCTGCCAAAAATATGTCATGCTCTCTCTGCCCCTTTTCAAAAACCTTTAATAGGTCTCAGTTCTTATAAGACAAAATACAAACTCGCTAATTACACACTTTGGCTCCTCCTACCTTTCCAGCCTTAAAGAATTAAATGATTTTTATTTTACCCTTTCTAGTTTGGAAATATTTCTTCCTAATGTGTATTCATCTGTTCCAACAAAAATGATTTAATAGTCTTTAATGGCAGTATTCTAAACTGCAGTTCTCTATTAGCCTGAGAGAAAAGGTATTAGGTTGATGAGGTAGAAGTCACTACTGAACAAATGTGGTGTGCTGAATAATGTTTTGAATGTTGCTGAAAAGTTGATACTGACAAAAATAGTTGATGTTTTTTGTTGTGAACAAGAGTACAACCAGAAGGCAGTTGCTTTTAGTCTTTGATTAAGATTTTTTGCCCAAGGTATTTGGGCAGACCATATTATGATACCCTACAAGTTATGTAGCAGTAATCTGTGCTTCTCTTTAATTATAAAGAGACCTGTCACAAGGAATTGGGCCAATTTGAGGGGTTATCAGTGATGGGTTGTCAAAACACTCCTTCAATTAGAATGGCAGCATCCTCTTCCTCACCACTATGAAATAGTAGTTATTGAATGTATGTGTGTAAAAGTACCACATCAGCAATTGAAACAAGTCCATTCAGTTTCAAAGCCTTTACAGTCTAAACTGTAAATGGTAGCCGAAACCAAACCACATAAATATTGGAATGTATATAAAAAATGAAGTAAGAGCAAGATTCAAATTCACGTGCAGCCATGCATAATTTAAATTCTTTGCTTAATACTTAACACTCTTTATATATCTTTGGTTCTTGTTTTAATGACATATGAATTTCAAACCATATAGAAAGCAAATATTACCTCATATTCAGTTGAGCTTTCACTTCATATGTCAAATATTGGAAAGGAAAATTTAGTATGACATACATATCTAGCTTTAGTAGCCTAGAATCAGAGGTGGGGAACCTGTGACCCCGAGGCCACATGTGGCCCTTTAGGTTCTCAAGTGTGGCTCTTTGACTGAATCCAAACCTGTAGCCTCGAGGCTACAGGTTTCCCACTCTTGGTCTAGATAGTGAGGAAAAAGTGGTAGGCAGGAAAAGAGTGTGGCATGTACAGGGAGTTAGGCTTAGAGAACAAGACGAAGGAAGTGGCAAGAAGCTTCAGAAAAGGGGAAGAGAGGGTGGGAGAAAGAATCCAAAATAGTCTAGGGATGAGCTGGTGGCATTAGATGGGATGAGGGGAGAAAGAAATGGATCTTGGACTAGGGGATTGATACTGTATTTAATCTAGAGTGAGAAGACCAGAGTTTGAATACTGTTTCAGCTGCTTAGTGCCCTTAAGACCTTGGGGAAGTCACTTCATTTTCTAGGGTTCAGTTTCTGGATCTATAAAATGAGGGGATTTGACTAAGAGGATCTCTGAGATTCCTTTCAGCTTTAAATACTATTCATGTATATTACATATTTATATATTCTTTACATGATGTGATTATAATGTAAATATATATGATTTATAGATAGATAGGTAGGTTGGTAATGTGGTATAGTGGATAGAGCTCTGAGTCTGAAGTCAGGAGAACCTGAATTCAAAGCCTCTGATACTTACTAATTACTGTGTGACCCTGGACAAATCATTTAACTGCTGTGTGCCTCAGTTTCCTCAAGTGTAAAATGGAGTTAATAATAGCATCCACCTTTAAGAGGTATTGTGAGGATCAAATGAGATGATGTTTGTAAAGCTCTTAGCACAGTGCATAGCACATGTTAGGTACTTAATAAATGTTTGCTTCCTTTCTCCTTCCCCCACTGATGGTTAGTGGGAAAGAATTGTGACAATGGATTTAAGGAATGATTTAGTGGCTTGGGGTAAATCTAAAAAGATCTTCTTAGCAAAGGAAGACAAAGAGCAGTACTTTTATTTGTAATCTGTTAATTAGTTCTCGCTGTCCTTATCAAGTATTATAGTAATATTTAAGATTGAATTATTGATCTGTTATTCTTAAAACATTCAAGATCTGATTTAGGACCCAGCCTATCTGTCTCCCATTAGAGAAGTTAAACTCTGATTGAAATCTTTTAAGTATTTTTAGTATGAATAACAGATACAAGTGACACTATTGCATATTTGCAAATGAACACTTACTCATTAATGTCTGGCATTTGTATAGTGCTTTTACATAAAGATTATTTTATTTTCATAGCAACTGTAGGAAGTAAGGCAGGTAATTTTTTCTTTTTTTTTTTTAACAAATGAAGAAATAGACACCAAGAGGTTTGAAATGACTTAAAGTTTTTTCAGCTAGTTAGTAGCAGAACCAGAACTAGAACCTAATTTTCTTGCTGCTTTTCTACTCCAACATATTAAATAGAAAGTGAAACACTTAAAGCCCTCTACAATCTGATTCCACCTTATTTTTCATGTCTAATTTTACTCTCTTCTCCCTAGTGCATGCCTCTTTCAGTTGGCTCAGACCCAAAATCCTTCCTTATCTAGTCCTTCTTTTTGCTGCCTCTATGCATTCATGATAGCTGTCCCTCATGTCAGAAATTTGTTCTTTCTCCCTCTTGTGACTACTGAAATCCTTTGCTTTCATCAAAGTCTTCAAAATGTCACTGCTCAGTTTTCCATGAAACCTTCTCTAATTCTTCCCTAGCCCAACTGGAAGTGACTTCTTCACACTTTTGTAGTATTTTGTCTTGATCTCTTCTTTGCCCTTATTTTATCACTGAATGAATCAAGTAATTCTCAGTTACATTTATAAATGCCTTATTTGTCCTCAAAGAGTTTAAACTTCCTAAACTTTTGCTTTCCATCTTCACTACCTAGCACAGTGCTTTGCATGTGGGGTTTGTGTGTGTGTGTGTGTGTGTGTGTGTGTGTGTAATTTTTATTTTGATTTTTAATTGGTGCAAATCCGCATTATCTCCCTGTAGACAGGAAAAAGAAAAAAGAAATTCCGAAACAAATTCCCCCATTTGACTATGTCCAAAAAACGTGTCTTTATCTGCATCTCAGTCTGTCTTCTCTCTGTCAGAAGTTCAGTAGGATGTTTCATCATTTCTGTGGAATTTTGGTTGGTTGATCAGAGTTCTCAAGTCTTTCAGAGTTCATTGTCTTTGTGTTCTCCTGATTCTACTCCATTCATTCTGTACTAGTTCATACAAATCTTATCAGGTTTTCTGAAACCATTCCTTTCACCATTTCATATAGCATTATGGCCATTACATTCATATACCATAGTTTGTTCAGCCATTCCCCAAATGATAGGTACCCCGTTAGTTTCCAGGTCTTTTCTGTTACAAAAAGAGCTGGAAGTAGGTAGGTAGTACAGCAAATAGAGTCCTGGGCCTGGAATCAGGAAGACCTGAGTTCATAAATAACCTTGGATACTTAGTAGGCATATGACTCTGGGCAAATCACTTAACATTCCATTTGCCTCAGTTTCTTCACCTATAAAGTAGGATTAATAATAGCACCTACTTCCAAAAGATTTTGTAAGGATCAAATGAGATAATATTTGTAAAACACTTTGCAAACCTTAAAGGGCTGTGTAAATGCTCTCATTTGGTTGTGGTTGTTGGGTTGTTTGGGTTTTTTTTTTTCCTCCCTAGGTAGGTATTGATCCAGTTCCTTCTTCTTTCATTTCTTTGGAGATATAGACTACTATAGTAGTGCTATCACTGGTTCAAAGGATCTACACAGTTTAGCAGTGTTTCAGTGTTCCAAATTGATTTCCAAAATAATTGGACCAGTTTACTTGCTCTGTCAACAGTGCATTAATATACTTTTTTTCTTTATACCCCCTTCAGCATTTGGCATTTTTTTTTCCTCTTGATCAACTTTGCCAATCTCTTGGATGTATAGTAGAACCTCAGAGTTGCTTTGATTTTCATTTCTCTGATTATTAGTGGCTTAAAGCATTTTTCCAGATGGGTATTGATAGTTTGGATTTCTTCCTTTGAAAATTGCCTATTCATATCCTTTGGCCAATATGAACTGCCACCAACCAGCAGATAAATACAAGAACCCTACTGGGAATAGCAGCACCCCTGAGACCCTCAGTCCTTCCAATCTAGAGCTCATAGCCATCATTAAGGGAAATAACTCCTATAGAGGAGGAACCAGCCATCCCTACCAACTGCCACTCAAAGGGTGGGAAAGCTGAAGCATCTAGACACCCTGAGGGAGAGACAGGAGGTAGCAAATGCCAGGCAATTCAAACCACTGCCACCACTTTGACCACCCTCTCTTCTAAGACTTGATGAAAAACAGCTCATGAACCCAGTAGCCTGGGAGTGACTGTGTCCGTCAGACCACCAGATCTGCTTCTAGCACAGTCCTAGCAGCATAGTTGACAGAAGGGATCATTGTCGAGAAGAGTTCTGCCTTCTTCATCAACATTGGTAACGATGTCTGACCAGCTGCTATCAATAGATAGATAAGTACAAGGGCTGCACTGGGAGTGGTAGCATCCTGAGACTTCTGTTCCTGTTTCTAGATCAGTCTTTGAAGCAATTATCTAGGAAAGCAACTCCTGTGGAGAAGGGGCCAGTTATTCTACAAGCTTTCAGCCAACGGCTGGCCTGCCACTGCGTCAGGCAGGCAAGCCAGCCTACTGAAACAGCAAGGGACCCTGAGGGAGACTGAGGGAGCATGTGCCATATAATTCAAACCACTACCACCCCATTGAGCACCATCTCCCCTTGGACCCTGGTGGACATAGCCTAGGACCCTGAACACAAGAGCCTTTGGAATAGCAATGTTTTTTTCAACTCACAGCCATCATCCCGAGAAGTAACCCCTGTGGTGATACAGTTGTTCCTTCAGGGGTTATAGCCATATTTATTAAAAACCAGCAAAGAAAGTTCTTGTAACTGTTAAATAGTTTAAAATCAGAATCCTATTTCATCACTGGAAATGAACCCCAAGGATCATGGAGACCTTTCCATCTGACATGGCCCTGAAATTTTCCGTATTTTGTTCCCCCATTAGAATGTGAGCTCCTTGAGAGGTTGAACCGGGAACCGTTTTACTTCTCTCTGGATCCCTAGCACTTAGCAGAATACTTTGGACGTTAGGCTGTTATTCTTATGGATTTGAATCAGTTCCTAATATATCTTGGAAATGAAATCTTTATTAGAGAAACTAGCTACATAGGTTCTCTTCCACCCCCCACCCTCACCCCCTGCTTAGTTATCTGTTTTCCTTCTTATTTTAGCTACATTGGCTTTGTTCAAAAAACTTTAATTTTATAATCAGAATTAGCCATTTTGTCTTCTTTGATCTTCTCTATTCTTTATTTGGTCATGAATTATTCCTAAGAATTCCTAATAATAATGAAGTTATTTTTCTCCTTGCTCTTCTTAATTTATGATGTCACCCTTTATGTTTAAGTCATGTACCCATTTGGAGCTTGTGAGATGTTGCTCTTTACCTAGTTTCTACCACTGCTTTCCAGTTTTCCCAGTAGTTTTTATCAAATAGTGCATTCTTATCCCAATAACTGGAGTCTTGGGGTTTATCAAATATTAGATTATTGTGCTCATTTGCCATTATATATTGTGAACCCAACATTCAACCTCTATTTCTTAACCAGTAACAAATAATTTTGTTGAATACTACTTTGTAGTATAGTTTGAAATCTGGTACTTCTAGGCCTTTTTCCTTCCCTCTTTTTTCATTATTTCCCTTGAATTACTACACCTAGTTCCTTCAGATGAATTTTGTTGTTTTCATCTGTCTTAATAAAGTAATCCTTTGGTAGCTTGATTGGTGTAGCACTGAATAAATAAATGAGTTTAGATATTTGCTCTTTTATTTATTATAGTTCATCATGTGATTTCATCATTGTAGGAAAAGTCTATTGTATAAACTATAAACTCCCTGATACAGATTGGCAATACTTCTGTAGTTTTAAATATGAAGAGAGTAGCCTGGGGCCATTGGGAAGATAAATGACTTTTCTCTGGTTATACAGCCAGTATGTGTGAGAAGTAGGACAGAATCCAAGGATTGCCCTTTATACATTGTGCCATTCTGCTTAATAACTGAAAGTTCTCTGTCCTCTCCCTTAACTTCTTATAGCAATTTTGTGGGTCTCCTCTACATTTTACAGCAATTTTGTAGGCTTACCACCCCTTTTTCCTTTCACCTTTCCCATATCAATACTCAAAACTAAGTGACTTAGAAACTGAAGGAGACACCCAAACTACCAGAATATTCCTACACTGTCACCGCATTTACACTCTTCCATCTTTCTTCCTACCCCTTCCACTCCACCAACCCCAGACATACCCCTTAAAGAGGAGTCCTTTTAAAACGTATGAAAGACCTAGAATTAGAGAAAGAAGCCTCTAGCTGAGTCCAATCCATTTTCCAAGATTTCACCAAAATATGTGAGACATTAGCCATATCTTTTGTAGTTCACAGCATCTTTTGATGCAAATGGGTTATAGCCTTGGAATAGTACGTGTTTCCTAAATGTTTGCTGAATTTGATTTTGAAATTCAAATGAGCAGGAAAAAAAGATAGTATATTTATGTGGAAAGCATTGGTTCCCAAGCTCTACTTAAAATTTAAGATTACTTAGGGTCCCAGAGATTCCCCCCAAAAAAGTCATAGAGGAGGGTGAACAGTACATTCTGGGAGTATGTGGAATAGAACCTACTCCATCCATAATTTTTCTCTTTCCTCCCCAGGAGTGCATGGAGTGTAACTCAAACCTAGGGAACCTAGTAAGTCCCTGCTAGCTATTCTCCCTGAATAGTGCTATCTGTTATGAAGGGACTTCTTTTCAAGTTATGATAATTTGTGAAAAGAAGCAAATGCATTTCTCTGTAGTTTTTTTGGTTCTCTTGTACAGAAATCTTGGGTGCCATGATGAAATTGCTAGATTCCACAACAACTTTATTTATGGGATTTATTGAGCTCTACCTACTTCCCAGTGGACAGTTGGCAAGGTCCAGGGAAAATAAGCAGAATAGCATAGTGGTGCTTAGGTGTGCTTGAGGGCTCAACTAAATTTCTGTCAAGATTTTATATGAAAGTAAAGTCTAAAAAAGGAAGAATTTTCATTGGTTTTTCTGTGCTGATATTAGTGCTACTGAGTCCTGGCAAAATACTTTATTATGCTTATGGTTATATTTAAATGGAAACTTCTAATTATTAATCTTTTTTCTGTAATTAGGTAAAGCATGTTAACTATGTTACTTTTATTTTTCAGATTTGTTATAAATTCTTAATTTTATTTGAATATAATATGAACCAGTAAAATTTCATGGATTATTTTATGCAGTACATGGGTGGGCATAGCAACTATATAGTTTTAAGGGGCATCACTATATAAAGTTTGGAAACAATTCATCTAAGGAGTGTTATTCCAGAATTGGGGCTAACTCAAATGTAGAAAAATAGAGAGTAACCCAATTTTGTTCTTTTTTAAAAATTAACTTTGTCCAATTAATTAGCATTTATTTTTCTCTCCTTCCCTTCCCAACTGAACCACCCCACCCCACCTCCCAAAAACCATAACAAACATATATATAAAATCAAGCAAAAGAATTTCCTATATTGGCCATGTCCAAAAAACTATGTCTCATTCAGTATCTCTGTCAGGAGGTGAGTAGCATGTTTCATTTTCAGTCTTTTACAACCCAGTCTTTTGTAAAAAAACAAAAACAAAAACAAAAACATATATATATTGCAATGTTGCTGATATTTATTTACTTTTTCAATAACAATCTAAACGTTTATTTCTTTGGAGGAAGTAAGTTTAATATTAGAACATGTCAAATTGATCTGTTAGTTCTGACCCCATTTTTGTATATCCTAATTTTTAAAAAATTAAGTGAAAAACTAAAACATAGTTATCAAACCACAAAGCACTCTTCAAAAGAACTACACACATTATTTTTTCTTATTAAATTGTAGTTTAAAGTAAATTTAACATAATTGGGGAAAAAAAGGATTGTCTTCCTTATATTTCGTTTTCTGAGATTTTTTCCAGTGAAGAAAAGAACTGTTGCCTTCTGGTAATTGAGCTACATGAGACTGTGTGTAATTGCTTTGTTCTCTTTTTCAGGATGTGAGAGCTTCATGGTGCACTGGTGGGGAAGCTGAGTTTGTAAACTACCCCAATGGATGCAGATAGTGATGTTGCATTGGACATTTTAATTACAAACGTAGTCTGTGTTTTTAGAACCAGATGCCATTTGAACTTAAGGAAGATTGCTTTAGAGGGAGCAAATGTAATTTACAAGCGTGATGTTGGAGTAAGTGAAATTTAAAATGTGAAATACCTAATTTAAATTAGGAAAGCTTTGAGTGTTGAACTGAGTCATAAACTACTATTTACAGCATTGTCAAGGAATTCATTGGCTATATGAACTTTGTTCTGTCAAATTTCATTTGCCTCTAAGAGAGTACTTCATAATTCTTTAAAAAGTATATTTGAATAAGCAGTTCTAATTTACATTGTATTATGTTTTTAAACCTATAAATTATTTGGAAGATTTAACTTCTATTTAGCTATAGAAAGTTTGCTTAGATAACATAATTCACATTTAAATCTCTACCTTTTAAAATGTGACTTTGTCAAAAAAAAAATTCAAAGTAAAAGAAGGGAAAAAATTGGCAATTTAAGTTTTGGAATAAATCTGTGACAGATTTATTAACACATTACAGCTGTACAGATGAATTGGGATGAATCTGTGATGCAAGAATTATAACACTATAACTAAATATAGATAATTATTATAACATTTTAACTCAGTGTCATCTTCCTTTTGACTTGATATGGTAGTCTGTGTTTATTGCCTGGCTTCATATTGACATTTAGGCAGTTAAGACAGACCTAGACATTGTTTAAAATTACAGTGTTACTCTAGAGCAGTGGTTCTCCGCCTTCCTAATGCTGCGACCCTTTAATACTCGTATGTGGGCGTATCTGCCTATGGGCAGACCCACCTGGAGATGGAGAGAGAAGTGCTGTCTCGATTCCTAAGACCATCAGAAATATGTGTTTCCAGTGGTCTTAGGCGACCCTTTCAAGGGTTGTTCAACCAAAGGAGTCGTGACCCACAGGTTGAGAAGCACTGCTCTGGAGAGAATATAAAAACAACAATTTTTTTTTCTTCAGTTTTCTTCTAACTTGAGAAATTATCTTTGAATATTAACATTTACTATCTTTAATTTTTTTTTTTGTAGAAAGTGTTAATGAAGCTTAGGAAACCTAGAATTACAGCTACAATTTGGTCCTCAGGAAAAATTATTTGCACAGGAGCCACAAGGTAAGTGATACTTAGATTTTTTTTTTCCCAATGAAAAGGATAACTTTTTCCTAGATGTTTTTTGGTGCACACTTGTGATTTCATTAGTGTAGGGAGCTCCATGGTGAGGAACCTCTCACTTACAATGCATACTGGCATGTGTTTTGCAACTTAGTCTTAGTTGCCTGAGGCATTGAGTTTGATTTGCTCAAGGTCATATAGCCAGTATGTGTCTGGGCAGTATTTTAATGCCATTCTTTCAGACCCCACTGTCCACTAAACCATGCTGCCTCTCTATATGTTAGAATATAAAATAAATTATAAAAATTGTCAAATCAATAGAAACTTCTTTGTTTTACAATTTATTTCCTTTATAACTCATTTTTAAAATTTCTCTCTTCTTAAACCATAGTGAAGAAGAAGCTAAATTTGGTGCCAGGCGATTAGCCCGAAGTCTACAGAAACTTGGTTTTCAGGTAAAGTACATAAAAACATATAAACTAAAAGTATTTAGGATGTACATATAGAACTCATGATCCGTTAACTAACATGCATTGTTCCAGGTACTGAGTGCGAGGAATGCAAAGAAAAAAATGAAACGGCACCATCCCTTAAGTAGCATATAGAAGTAAATGCAAAATAAATGCAAAATCATTTGCAGGGAAAGTAGGATAGCACTAGCAGCTAGAGTAAGGGGTAGGGCAGTGTGGAGGTGCTAAAGGAGGTTTCACTGGGGACAGAGATCATCTTATTCTTCCTTCATGTATCCCCAGCACCTAGCAAAGTACAAGGCACACAATACGTATTTATATAAATACTTGTTGATTGATTGAACATCAAGTCCAGCTTCTCTAGACCATAGAATGTAGTTGAAGTAAATGATCGTCAGAAAAATTCCTAATTTGAATGTGGTTTTCTGTGCTTGGTAGACTTCAGATATGTTAATATTTTGAATTGTTCCTCAATATGGTAGATAAATAATCAATAATTGATGGTGGTTTTTTGCTTCTCACCATGCTCTCCTCTAGTACTTTAAAAATTTTATTCAGTATTTCATAAATCTAGCCTAGGAGAAAAGATGGACTCACTATGATTGAATAGTTGGTATCCTTTTTTATGCCTTTGCTAGCCCCATTTTTACTTTGATGAGTGAGAACTATCAGCTAATGCTTTCTCTAGAGTAGAGGTTTATTTTATTGCATGCTTCTTTTTCTTTAGCTTCTTTTACCAAATAGCAGTGGAACCAGGAAGTTGTCCTTTCAGAAGAAAGGTGAACCAGCCCTTGCTTTCTTTCCTTGCCCCTTTCTCGTGTTTTAAGAAATATCTCCGTGGATTAAAATACTGAAATTTTATGGGTTTCTTTTTATTCTTAAATAAAATAAGTATTGATTTTTTTTCCTTCAGTGGGAAAAATAATCCCTAGTCTTACATAGCATTCACTTAATACCAATAAATTATCTCACAGCTGCCATAGTAGGTAGAATTAGGATACAGTAAGGGTCTTCTCATCAGAGCTTCTGAAACTTAATACTGGTCACAGTGATGAGTGTATTATGTAAAAGCAATTTGTATATACCTAATGTAGGTTTATTTAGTATACCAAAAGCATTCCACCTATTTAGCTTAGAGGATCACTTACCTTGTTTGGTCCAAGTGGTCAGAATAACTTGTAAGAATGTCCTAGCTGTGATTTCATTTATATACCCTATTCATAGTTTTCATCCCAGTCCCATGAGTTGCATAACTGTGATATATGGATTGACTTCAAAGAGGATAAGTGACTTAATCCAGATGGAATAGCTAGCTGATCATCAGGAGAGCAGGACTTGAGTCCAGATCCTCCATTTCCAGACCCAACACTTTTCCACAGAGCACACTGCTGTACTGAGTCCCCACTGTTAACTTCTTTGTTCATGTGCTCAACAAGCCAAGTAAAAAAAACCACTGATATTCCAGAGATTCTTGAAAAAATGCCCTAGGATAACCAGGTGTTCTTCTTTTTCCTAATAATTTACTTGATTCTGCTTTTCTCCTTCAAAAGGTAATATTTACAGATTTTAAAGTCGTTAATGTTTTGGCAGTGTGTAACATGCCCTTCGAAATCCGATTGCCAGAATTCACAAAGAACAATAGGCCTCATGCCAGGTAGGTCTTAGAAAAATGAAACCAGCTTTTTACATTTGAAATCACTCAGAAAGCTTTAATTATATTAAATTACATACTAATTATATTAATTAGAGTATCTCTTTTTGACAGTTATGAACCCGAACTTCATCCTGCAGTATGTTATCGCATAAAAGCTCTACGAGCTACATTACAGATTTTTTCAACAGGAAGTATCACAGTAACAGGTACTTTATAGTCTCTGTCTAAATTATGTGACAAGTGACTAAATATGATAAGAGATTTTCATTTTAGCATAAAGTAACCAAAATATGTCAAACTTTTAGTTAATACCCAGGGTGGTGATTTTATATTTAATTTTTTGAATTGTTAGAATGAGTTTGGTACTCATAGCATACAAAGAAACCTCAGATTTTGTCGAGTTAGTGGTATAAGTGTTACTTGAGGAAACAATTCAGATGTAATTGGTAAACTTCTTGTAATAACTTGTTATATCAGTTCTTATGAACTTTAAGCAATTGTAGGCAAACAACCTGTGATTTTAAAAATGATTGTTATTATCGTAATTGTCAGGTTTATGGAAGGAGGTCCATACATGGAAGCCAGGCTCAATAATAAGCAAAATATTAATAGACAAGCTTGCCTTCAGTACTTCCTCCTCCTTTAGTTTTTTCCTCTTTCCTATAAGTGCATATGCTATATTTTATTCCTACTTATTATTGCTTAGGAAGATGACTGGTACTACCTGATTGGGGTTTAAGGTATGATCTCCACAGAACTTGTTGAATCTGTAGCCTAGATCCCACCTCAGGGGGATGAATTTGGCTTCTGGCCATCCCTGCTTCCTGGGCTTGAACTTGACACCATTTTCCCCACAGTGTCACCAAATACACTGACTTCTAGATAGGCTTCCAATCAGTATCTTCTTTTACTTTACACTTTTATCTTCAAGTAGAAAATAGACTTCAAATTCTGCATTATTTTTAGATCAAGTTTAGTTTTTCCTCTTTTAGAAAAGACATGAGTTTGACTTGTAGCTGCACCACTTTTAGCCCTTAATGGCCTGGGCAAGTCAATCTCTCTCCACTTCAATTTCCTGATATATATAAAAGGGGAATACATAATATTTGAATTGCCCTACAACATTGGGTTATCATGAAGAAAATGAATTTATAAGTGCAAAGTACTATATGTAAACTATTAATCTTTTGAATATATCTAACATAACATTCAGCTATCAGTTATATATGTATAAAATGTATGTGTGCTGAAACAACCAGCTGAAAACTGCCAGAGCCAGTTTGCTTATGTGCAGAGAAAAACCAATCAGGGATTTTAAAAGGTACTTCTAAAAATCCACCTTTATTGAGTTAATTGGCAATTGGTGAAAAATTAAATTAATTTTAAAAACTTCCAGTTCAAAAACAAGTGGATTTTTTAAATTAGTTTTTACTGAATTCAAAGTATTTTCCAAATTAACTTCATGGTAGAATTCTGGCAATCATAGAAAAACAATGAACTAATGCAGAGTGTGAAATAGATCCAAGAAAACAACATGTGTAATTGACCACAACAGTGCAAAGAGAAAGAACTACACAATGATTCGTCATTACTGTGACCAACATTGACCCCAAAGAAGAGATTAGAAAATGGGATTCCCTCTCTTTTTTTGCAGAAGTGAGGATACTACAGGGGTAGAGTATATGGTACACTTTCACACTTAGCAGATGCAATCTCTTTTCTCTGTGTTTGGACAGAGTTCATCTACCAGCTTGTAAACAGGCCAGTTTATCAGATGGCTGTTAAAATAGCATTTGTGCCCAGAAGAACTATAAATTGTCAGGTCTATATATATACGCACATATCTACTATCACACACGTGGTTATTAGTTGTGCAAGGAACTTCTGAGGCACTTACAGGTGCAATTAACAAAGAGTGATTTACTTAGCAATCACATAGAAAGGATGCTCACCAAGGATAGTCCAGCATGCAGCTTAGTTCCAAATGGATATATCTCTGGTCAGTAGGATAGCAAGTGACCAGTCTTAAGACATCTGTCAAGTCTGAAGGACCCTACTGGCCCATGTGGTTAAACATTTTAATTCCCTCGAGTGACCAGAAAGTTACATCAGTACAGTCAGAGGCTACCAGGAAGCTATCGAGTGATGCATGGCTTGAGCCCTAGGCCCCAGGCCAATCAAGTTCTGGGGACAGTTTTGTCACCTCTTAGGAAAATGAACTTAACAGTTGTCAAGGAGGAAACCCTGGTAGATCCTGGACCTATCACACTTGTAAAAAATAATGATTTACTTTTTATGTGTCAGATTACACTGACCAAAAGAGTAGTGGAATTCTCTTTCTCTTCAATAGTAAGATGACTAGGGCTCTTAAACTGAGGATCATTGAAATTCTTGGTATGTTTTAGCATAAATCTCTTATCATCTACCCAAGTGTATTATTTTAGTTACTGACCATGAAAAAAATATTCAACTTAATTTACATTTTGAAATAGTATAATTTACATTTAGTAGGTTGACTTTTCATGGCATTTTCCTTTTTTGTTTTAGGGCCAAATGTAAAGGCTGTTGCTACTGCTGTGGAACAAATTTACCCATATGTGTTTGAAAGCAGAAAAGAAATTTTATAATTCACCACTCAATTGGTTAGGTTCCCTAACTGAGCACCTTTTAAAACTGCTGCACATTGGACTCAAGGCAAAAGGAAAACTGGACCAACAGTAACTGAGGAAATAGACTCTTTTATTTGTTCATGGCCACAGTGTAAGCTCCAGTCCCTTTGGATTTTATTTTGAACAGTGCTGTAATGTAAAAAGTTTACAAGACGTGAAATTGCTGCTTTTACAAAAGGACGTTCTATTTATTTTCGCAGTAATTCTCGTGTCATAAGCAGAGCTGTCACAGTGTGCACTACTTTTAAGACATATTTTGGTTGGGTTTGTGTTTTTTTTTGGTTGTTTTTCAGTTTGAGCTAATGTGTTTTATTTGTGAATAGTCTTTTACATTTTTGTATGCTGAACATGGGCACCAAAGAAGCTGTAAAGGTTATCTTTTTTCAATTGATGAATGTGTGCACAAATAAAAGTTTGGAAAAGATCTCTCTTCATACCTATTCTATTATTTTTTCTTCTCTATTTTCTATTTTAACTGAAACTGTATTACTCAGAATTCATTTTTTTAAACTATGCAAACTTAGTCTTTTGCTGAAGTGTTTTTTGGCTTCCATTTGAAGTGTATTTTGTATATATGCCACATGTGTACAGTATGTTCTTAATGCTGTGTTACCAAATGTCAGTTTTTCTTGCAAATTAGAAATAAAAAAAATGTATAATAACTATAGGGAATAAGAGTAGAGCTTTATAGATTAAACATAATGTCTTACATTGCTAACTTAATATGATAAGAGTATTAAATATCTTTTGAGAGTTAAAAGAATATTAGTTTAATAAAGAAACTCTTCTTATCCACAGATGGATTATGAAAAAGCAGCTCTATTGGGTTGCATCTCATTGTTACTCTGAAAAGATCTTCAGTTACAGCTGAAGGAAAGTGATGGAGATTCTCAATTTAGGCCTTCACTACAGGGTCCTGGCCGTTTTGGCAATTTATAAAGATATATGCTTATGACAAGAAGTGCCCCCAGGCTGTACCATGCCTTTACCATTATATACTTAGAAGGAAGCTCACTTTGGGCTTGAAAGCCATTTTGTGAGACATGTCCTTTCTTTCTGATTTTTGTCTTATTTAATGGAGCTAAAAAATAAGGGATTATTTAGTTCAGTAAGTGAAAAAGATACTAAATCACTTTGTGATCCAGTGTCCTCTTTGGCTAATTCCTGAACATTGGAATGGTAATTATGCTGCAGGAATGCCGTACATAGCCAACAGAGTTTTTATCCTGAAAAATAAAACTGGGTTTCTATAAATCATCGGAAACAGTAGGAAACAAAATACTACACCTAAGTCTGAATGTATTAAAATTTTATGGAACATTAGAATAAATTATTAAAAGATGTGAGCTCCATTAAGTAATTTTTCCTATATATTAGAGAATGCTAAATGAGGATAAATTGTACAATTTTGTACAAATGTTATATGTTCTTTGTGCCCTCTTTTTTCCTCTTCTTTATCATTCTCCATCCCGATTGCCCTATGAGAAGTGAAAAGGCTGACTTCAAAATAAAATTCTTCTTGTGGAGGTTTCTCTTGGATAATAAGCCTGACTGAAAATGATTCTGAATTTGTAGGTTATTTTAACGTTCTCATTAATAGTTTTCCTTCTATATTTAATTCATTTTAAAGTTCAATAGGTCATCTAATGTAAACAATCAAAATGATTGAACAAAAGTACAGATTCTTTATTGTTAACTAGTTTGAGCACATATACTTGGTTTTAATGAGCTTCCAAAATTAAAGCTGTTAATTAAACAAGGGAGAAATACAGAAAGAAGTACATATGGAACAATGACATTTTTTGTAACTATTTAAAAACTATGAAAAGGAAAAAAATGATTAAACCCAATGAGTAGACTCAGATCTCTAAGATTTTCAGTGATGATTAAACCAGCTTGATTAGTACTTTCTCACATGGGGTATTTGGTTTTAAAATGGGAAGGAGAGGCGGTGCTGAGAAGACAGATACTGTTTATATGTAGCTGCATCACTATCAACAGGTAGTGTTAGATTACAACCCAGTAGGGTAAGAGTAACAAATGGATGTATATGGTAAGAGATAAATGGCTATAAAACATCTGTCTCACACACAGACTTACACTGGGAGAAGAGTAATAAAAATACATCCTCATACACAATTCTTCCTGTTTTTGGAAAATCAAGAAGTTCTGATGTGTGAGAATGAGTAAACATTTATTTGGAAAATAGAATTATTAGTTTTTTGATACTGGTATAACTAGCAATAACCAACGAGGTGTACAAACATCTGTTAATCACGAGTGCTCATACTGAGGTATAATGGAGTGGACTATTTGAACTTTAACTAAGGCATTTGAGGGCGTGCCTCAGAAGCTTGTTTAAAAAACAAAAAGTAAACCTGACATGTTTGCTTCCCACCTATAATACCTCTTTCTATCCATATTTCCCTTATCTTCCAGGGAAATCTCAGTAGTGGACCTGCCAACCTTTCTCTAGGTAGAATTATTTCTTACATTGTAATTTTTTGTTTAATTTAAAGCATGTCTCCAGTATTTGAGCTATTGTTGCCATCCTAGATTTGTATCTTCCCCAATTTGAATATAAAGACCTATGAGAGATTTAGAGATTTGTTATCAAATCAAATTCCAAAATAAAAGTCTTTTTTTTTTAAGGGTTACTGGTTTTTGGACCCCCCCCTTTTTATAAAGAACTTGTAGTTTGAATTTTTTGTCCTTGGATTGATTGATGATTGAAAGTTCAGATATACATCTTCTATCCCTTAATTATCATTTATGTTAGTATCATGAACTTTTGGTGGTTGTGGCTTTTTGCTTTTCTCAAACTCTGCCATATTTTTCATGTAAATGCCCTTGCCCAAGTCTTTAAAATGGAGAAACCACATGGAAATACAGCACAGAAAGCAAATCCTAAATTAGATAAATTACTCAGAAACATATGCTTTGTTCACTTCTAATGGGGTGAAGGACAAGTGAAATAGGTATCTTGGATGACCTAGTTTTTGGACATCTATAACTTCACAATCTGCAGCAGCCTAAAGTTTAACTGTTATAATAACCTGTTGGTTGTAGCCTGAGGTAGGAAATTCCTGAGAATTGGGAAGAAGTTGCAGACACTAAGCACTTCATCTTTGAAAGCCTTGATATGAGAAAGTTTTGAAAGTTTACTTTATTTAAGGCAACAAAATAAAAATAACTTATTAATTGTCTGGCTAACTTATGAATTTCATGAATCTTTTCGTAAGTTTCCCACTAAGAGTTACAACTAAATATGGTCCCATATTTCCAAATTCTCTTGGCATCTCACTTTGGTAAGAAGGAAAAATGTTTAAAAATGAATTGTCATCTACTACTACAGAACTGATTATTTACATGGGCATTGAGATCTGTAATATTCAATAGATTCAGAAAGCCCACTAGAAGGATAATGTAACAAAGTTTTTAAAATTGCTACATGAATTTTAATTACAGGTATAGAAACATTTGCTATTCTTAATTAGATACAGGTCAGCAAGTATAACCAATCAAAAACAAAGCCAGAGAGCATTCTAACCCTTTCTAAACTAACAAAGAAAGATGAACTGCATCCATAGAATTTATTGCCTTCTCTTACAAAAAAAGAAGAAATAAAGATCCGCTCTGCAAGCCAGGTTCCTACAGTGGTAAAGTCATATTTGGGAACCTATCCCTTGTACCTCTGAAAAATTTGGGGTATAGAGTGGTCAAATGATGGATTGCAGAAGGCCTGTTCTTAAATTGCTCAGTTGGGACAGTGAAAAGCAATTACCCAACCACACTTGCTCAGGCCAGTTCTCAACTGGTTCTTAGGGAATGGCAGGTAGTTTGGTGTTTTCCGCTTCCTCTTTCAGAAGTTAGACTTTGAGATTAAGAACTGACTTTTAAGCCACTTGTGTGACCAGATTAGGAAATACCTTAAAATTAGCTTCAGACACTGAAGTTCAAAAAAATACAAGATGTGTATTATTATAAAGACACTAAGTGTCCTTATGCCAAATTGTTATCATTGTTGTTTGCCTGGCATCAGTTCTCCTGAAAGAGCTGCTTCGACTGCCCTGTACCATACAACCTTTTGCACTCTAAGAACTGCTCTTGGTGTTTTGTCTTTTGAAGCTCCGTTGACACTAACTTCTTGTCTCTCTGATGACTCATAAGATAAATGTTGTGTTTCACATAGTTCCTGAAAGAGAAAGAGTCACTAATGAAAACATCATTCTTGCTTTATACAGTGCTGTTTTTAAAAATATTAGAAATATTTTAAAAGCCGCCCTGGGGTTTGTAAAATTCTAGAGGTACACTGAGGTCACATTATGACATTGAAGCCTTTCTGTATAGTATATTAGAACACAGATTTTTGTTGGGTCCTGTCCAAGGCATATTTGGTTATCAAAAGAATTGCAAGGATGTCATTATTGCAGTTTTACCTGCAAATTTGAATTTCGAGTACAATGTTATAGTTAAGCTTGATGTGGAGTCTGCAAAAAATTTATCATCCACAAATCCTACTATTTCTCATTTTAATTATAATACACAAAAAGTTAATTGCTAACAGTGGAGGAGAAATGAGTCATTACAACCACTTCCCCCACCCCCAGTCTTTGAGATGTTTGCATTTTGTATCAACGTATCGAGGTAAAATATTGCCAAAAAGCAGATTCTATGAGATGGGTTTTTTTCCTTGTTTTTTCTTCCTTTCTCCCTTTCTTTTTCCTCTTTGTTTCCTTTTTTCTTTCCTTCTTTCCTTCTTCATTTCTTTTTCACTCCTTTCTCCTTTTCATTTCTTTTAGTTTTCTTTCTTTTTCTCCCTCCCTTCTTCCTTTCCTTCCTTCCTTTTCTTCTTCCTTGCTCCTTCCTTCTTCCTTTCTTTCTTTTCTTCTTTCTTTCTCCTCTTACACTGGCCCACTGCCTGAGCACCTTTCTAAGATTTTAATTTGCAAAACCATTTCTCATTTGCATTACTTTGAGGGAGCTCCCTTACTAGGAATACCATACATTGATGAAATCACAGGTCTCAGCAATATAAAATAAAATTCTTGGCTTAAAGGAAAGAGTAAGTTCTATAACTGAAATAACTAAGATAGTGAACCATCTTATTTTGGATTCACTGCAAGAATAGTTATGTAAGGCCTTAACCCCAAATGTGAGAGAAAAATGTTAAGCAATGAAGGCTATGAAAGTATCTTAGATACTGCATTCACTTTGACTTTGTCCTCAGAATATCTTATTGTAATTCCTATACCAAGACGATTTCAGTAGTAAATGTAAAGTTAGCGTTCCCAGCTACTAGATGCTTACTCTGCAGCAAAGAAATACCTTACCCTCTTCCTTCAGTTCACAGCACTCTGGACTTCAATATATTACTAGCTGTGGAACATTGAAAAGGAATATTTGAATTTCAAGTCCCCTTGGCATATAAAAAAATGTAATCATTAACATCATTTCTAAATATCTTAACTGTAAGACTGACAATATACCTGAAGTTCATAAAAGAGTAAGACAGTGCTTAAGAGGATATGTTATGTGGTTAAGGAAAAGACACTACAAAGAACAATGTTAAACAGAGTGACGTTTTGAAGAGAATTATGTTTGGGAGTTGGAGGGATAGTACTCCACATGGGGGCAAGCAATATTCAATGGAACTGTCTTTCATTCTAATTAAGTCATTTAGAATGGTTTTTGAAGGCATTTAAAAATGCAGAAGAGATTGTTAGAAAATTGGGGAGGTGGGAAGGTAGAGAACTCATACCACCCTTGGACGTGGTAGAGCTTTTCAAAACTAAAGGGGACCACAGGGATCTAGTCCAACCTTGCCATTCTACTGCAGCAAAACATTTTTCACGTGTTCCCGCAGTTTAAAAAAAATCCTGTGTTTCTCCATTTAAATGAATTTTACCTGTTTATCAACCAACAAAATGTCAGTAGTTAAATTTTTTGCAAGAGAGAACAAAATGCCATACAGAAATTAAAATAAGATGATGGAAAAAGCAGGCATGTGGCGTGAGTCTAATGAAAAAAAAGATGTGTGGTACTATGGTAGTCATGCTTGTGTGGTCTTCTGGTTTGTGAAAATACTTATTCCAACTAAGTGGCATATAGATTAGCCATGTGAATTATCTTATTCCATGGTCAAAAAAAAGGAAATCAAATATATTAGAAATCTGATGTTCTTCAAGCAATTTAGTTAGAACTTTTGTTTTCTGAGCAGGCAGAACTTTGTGTTCTCTTAACAGTGCAGAGAAAGGTATGCAAGTTTTTCGGTAGTTGGCCATAAGGTCAGAAATACATAGAGGGGAAGCTCTTAAATTTAGCTATAAAACAAATTGCTTTCAACTAAAATTACTAATTGACCCAAGTCTGCTAGCATTATTCCTATTGATAGTAACAGAATGGTAGCATTGAGTAAGTGATTAAGTTCCAGTGGCCTCCCAGTTTGGCAAAATATTTTTTTGTTAAAAATCTCACCAGAGTAAATTGGGACAAATTAGCAGGTTAGGCTACAGCACCCACTAAGAAATTGGCATTCCAGGGAGTCCTTGAAAACAAGCCAGTAGTTCAAATGGGAGACTTTACTCAGATGAGAACTACCAGTTTTCACAAGAAATAAGAAAAATCCACCCACATGGGTGTGAAACTGAGTGGTAATGAATTTTCTGAGTAATTAGAAATGGCATTTATATACTGATATTAATCTAAATGTCATTCCCTACATGTCTATCAAGGAGCCACATTTCTTCCCTCCATCCTCTTTTGTAGCAAGAGACACAACTGCCTTGCTATCTGTTGCAAATTAATATGAGGAAACAAAATGTGCCAGATAAACCCATCTGTTTGGTTTACATATGTCATAAATACGTAACCCTTTATTAAGTTTAAAATAAGGATTTTTCTCACCTCCTTGCCTTTTATTCTTCTTTACTAATTCTTTCCTCCATCTTTATTCTCCCTCACAAGTCTTCGAGTACCAGTGCTAATATAAAGACAGTTCCGTTTAAAGTATCGTGTTGCTTTTGACCTTGTTCCCTCCTGTTGCCATTTCCTTTCATTTGAATTTTTAAAAATTTCTTGGATGAGGGATTTGGAAGAGGAAGCTTGAGAGCAAACAAATGTCTGTCCCTTTAAAATAGTTCATAATTCAGAGTTTCTCTAACTCAGACAGGCTTGCCCTACCTGCCACCCAAGTTAGCATGAGTTGTCCATTGACTTTTTAATAAGCATCAGTTTGTTCCCAAGGACTGTTTTATTCTCTTTGTCCACTAGGTGGGAGGGTTGTACTTAGGCTTTCTTTTTCCCTGAATTAGAAATCAGATCTTGACTGTGCCATATCGCTGATATACCTGCATTATTTCATAGTCCCTTTTCTCAGCCAGATTTCCTTCTCAAGATTTTTAGTTTTTTGAGGTATGGAAGCAAAGAGAATGGAAGTTGTCCACTGGTTCCCAGAATTCTGTGTCCATTATCTCTTCCCCTCTTTTGTTTATTATTGAACCACATTTGGGGAAGCTTTTCTTAATGTAGAACTTCCCTATGGGCTACTTTAGCCCAAAGATGCTGGTAGGTAGCTCATAGGCACTAAAGTACTCATGGATGTGAATGACTATTATACCAAGTATTTTGAGGCCCCATTCACCTTTTAAATCTTAACTGAGCTAGTACTCTTAGAAATATATTTGTTATTTACATTAATTGCAGCAGGACCCAATACTGCTTGTTATCATACATATTTATTTATACCATGGACAAACCTAAATCATACCTATACTTAGCAAAAACCTACATTAGGTAAACACTGTTAATTTCTAAATTGTTGTTTTAGTCCATTAGTCTTGTCTGACTTCATGACCCCATTTGGAGTTTGCTTAGCAAAGATACCAGAGTAGTTTGCCATTTCTTTCCCTGGCTTATTTTGCAGGTGAGGAAACTGAGGCAAATACGGTTAAGTGATTTGCCCAGGGTCACAGAGCTAGCAAGTGCCTGAGGCTAGATTTGAACTTAGGAGGATGTCTTTCTGACTCCAGGCCTGGTGTTCTATCCACTGTGCCACATTTCCTTTCCCAGCTCATTTTATAGTTGAGGAATTGAGGCAAACAGGGTTAAGTGACTTGCCCAGGGTCACACAGGTAAGAATAAGTGTCTGAGACTGTATTTAAACTCAGGGCCTCCTGATTTCAGGCCTGGTGCTCTATCTACTGCCCCATCTGCTGCCCCAGTCTGTAAATGGATGCTAGCATATCCCTTGACATTAGCATAATAAAAGAGATCTGTTACTGTATGCCATAAGTCTATTTTCATATGCTTGGTTCATTAGTAAACCCTTTTGCAGGCTTTCAGACTAGACTATTGAAACTGGTGTGTGTTTGATTCTTATCCATTGTGTATGCAGCACTAAGCTGAGCATT
Source organism: Pseudochirops cupreus (assembly GCA_028627135.1). Classification (NCBI taxonomy): domain Eukaryota; kingdom Metazoa; phylum Chordata; class Mammalia; order Diprotodontia; family Pseudocheiridae; genus Pseudochirops; species Pseudochirops cupreus. The sequence continues at coordinate 293,455,480 of CM053584.1, forward strand.
TTGGACAAAGAGGCAGAAATCATCTCTTGACCTAGAGGGTTTCTAGGTTAGTTATAGCAGGCAATGAAACTAATTAGCATAATGCAAGTCGGTATATGACTATTAGTTTGAGAAGTATAGAATAAGTTGTTATAGAAATACAGGCACAGGGATTGAATCTATGATTTTGTCGGTATAAGACACCTCTAGCTGAAGAAACTCTCCACCCAATGTGGGTCAGCATCTTCCCTGCAATTTATCATCTTAGTTGCCTAAAGCAATGAAGGAGTTAAGTGATGTGCCCAAGGTCACAGAGCCACCATGTTTCACAGTTGGGACTTAAACCTAGGCCTCGATGACTTCAAGGCTAGCTCTCTATCCATTATGCCTTTTTGAAAAAGGAAAGCTTATACTGTGAGGTTACTTAGGGAAAGCTTCATGGAGAAGAGGCTTGAACTGGGCAGGGCAGGACTGAATTGATCAAAGTCCAAAGGCTAGGTTCACAGGTGGCCTTTGGAGGAACTGGGACCCTCTCACTATAGATATCAAGCAGAGTTATCAAGCAGAGGTTCAGGACCCACTTAGGTACATTATGGTGAAGATTCCTTTCTAGTATCAGTTGAACAAGAGCTGCTGAAGTCCCATTTGACTCTTAAAATTCTGTAATTCTGGGAGGGTACAGGGTCAGTGGAAGCCAAGGAAGTAAAGAGAATCATCAACACAGCAACTACAGCAGAGAGGTTGAAAGTCGGAGAAGTGGGTTTGGTTGGGGGGAGTCATTGGTAGCCTTGTTCTCAATTTTGAAAAAGGACTATATTAACATTTCAAAAGATGATCCAATGACCAAGTTAAAAGAAAGATGTTTACTCAACTCATTCCTGGAACTTTTTCAAGTTTTTTAAAGTTTTAAGGAACATCTAATGAAGATTACATTTTGTAGGACTTATGGGGGGGTGGAATTGGTCTAAAAAATGTCAAAAAGAAAAGTTTTTTCAGTATCCACAGTCTGCTCCACCAATGGGATTAGCTATTTGGACCCTTCAGAACTGAACTGACTCGTTTCAGAAGAGTCTGTAACAGTAGTTACCTATACTATCTCACTGATACAATTTTGCCTTTTTAAAAAAAGGAACTTAAAAGAAAAAAACATAAGCCTGTTCATTTTCTTCCTTTTACTTACTCAAAAAAAAATAGACTTACTTTTTTTTCCTATTTAAAGAACTAAAGAAGTCCCTGGAGAAATCATAAGATTTTAAAATACCCTTTAACTCAGTTATTTAATTGTACAATCTTAGCACTGCAATGGATTGTAAAGGTCATCTAGTATAAACCTACCTGAAGCATAAAAACCCATGACAACATTCCCAACAAGTGGCCATTCCACTTTGACTTGAAGACTTTCAGTGATGGTGGTCATTTAGGCATTATGTAAACATTGATGAAGTAGCCACCATTCAAAGCACTATACTTCACCTATGTTTGTCACTTAACCTTCCATTTAACAGATGGCCCTATGAATTCTTCTAAGAGAAGGGAGAAAGGCGTTTTTCTCATGCCACTTCTAAGTCAGGCTGTACTACTTTCAAATTTGAAATTGATTTAAACCAGTCTGCTAAAGCTTCTATTTATTCTGATTCCCTAAACTTAAACCAATTTTAGCTGGGATCTTTTTGGACACGTAAAAAAGAAATCTAGGCATTTCTGTTAAAGTTTTGTTTTGTTTTTCTCCAAGATATCTAAATTTTGGTTGGGACATAGATTAGCAACTGAGATATCAAATACTTGCAGCAGTTCCAACACTGGGAAGGAAGCATTATATATGGTAGTGTTAGTCCCACCAGAAACAGGAAAAAAACCTCCTAGGAGATGGAGAAATTAACAGAAGAGAGCCTGAATGTTTCTAAGTTTTGAAAACTTAGAAAGTTCACTCTATCAAAGACTATATAGTCTCATTCCTTAAGTGAGTCATACTGATTTTATAAATCTTTAAAAGATGAAACAGATGGCAGTAAACTCAATCATGGGCTAGATGACCTCAGTCCAAAGAGACTGTCCTAAATTGTGCATCTATTATTCAATTGTTTCACAAAGCTAACTGTGTGCCAGTCACGTGTTAGTAGAGATAAAGTGTCAAGCATTAATACTTACGATTTTGCCATTTCCACTGATATTTGTTCCAAAGAGCATCCCTTTGTTTCCGGGATAAACAAAACAACAAAAACCAGTGCTGCTAGACTCATTATTGTATAAATAAAGCATACCCATGGCAGGCCAATAAGTTCTACAAGGAACACACAAAAAAAGCTGATTAGTTCTTGTGTTAGTCACTTCATAAATATACGCAATTCTGATTTTAATCATACTGATGATAACCAGGGAAGCAAGGAATCATGATTTCTAAGATTAGCCACTATCCAAAGGTTTAAGTTCTACAAAGAACACACAGAAAAAGTTGATTAGTCCTTGTGTTATGCCAGTCACTTCATAAATAATAACACAATTCTGATTTTAATCATACTAATGATAACTAGGAAAACAGGAATCATAAGTTCTAAGAGCAGTCACTATCCAAAGGTTGCATTTTCATTAACTACACACCATAACAACTTTCCCTGAGGAAGGAATTAGTAACCTGGTTGCTACTGCAATTTAGACTCAATGCCAGCATTTTGTATTCGATTTTAATGATGCATTTTTACAGTGTTTTCTTCTTTTTTTTGGAAGAGGCTTATACTTCTCTATGCAAAAAATCAATTCATAGTGGCTAATATGTCATTTAAAACTGCAATCATATGTATTCATAACATTTGTTTTTCTAGGTTCAGGAAGAGAAGTTACATGGCTCATAATGAAAAGATATCAAGTTACAACAATTTATTAGCAAGGCCTGGGGCCCTCGTGGTTATTGTGCATTTCTTTGATTGTTTATTAATTTAACACACAGCCTGATTTTTTTCTCCAATTGTTTCCAACCAAATCCACTGACCACAGAATTTTTCAAAGTTGGAAAGGAATCTCAGCAGTCATGTAAGCCCAAAGAAGAACCCCAACTACAACACAGTGGGCAAATGATTAGTCAACTTTTACTTGAAAATCTTCAACTAGGGAATGATCAAAGCAACCCACTGATTGGAATAGAGCTGCAAAAACTAGTCAGGGTATGGTACCCATATTAAAAATGTGTGTGGGTATAACTTGCTCTTATTCCTTGAGTCTTGTAACATTACATTCCAATTATTTTAATTTTTTTTACTCTTTTAAATCTCCTCAGTATAGTTCTCTAACCTTCTATTCCCATCCATCTGTCATCTTCTCTTGTACACTTTCCTCTAAAATAATAAAACCCTAGAATTTTATAGTTGAAAAAGAACCATAAAGGTAATCTAGTCCAGTTTCCTAGCATTCAGAAGTCTCTTCTATAATATCTAGTCTCTTCTTAAATATTTCTTGTGATGGGGTACTCATTAAAACAATCCATTTCATATGTAGCCATAATTTTTATAAAGGTCTCTCTTATTTTTAACTAAAACTTACCTCCTTGCAGTTTCTGCTCATTGATAAACTCAATACAAATACACAATAAGTCGAATCCCTTTTCACATCATAAACCATTAGATATTTTAAGACTTATTATGCCCTTCCTCACCCCTCACCTCTATCCCAGCCAGTGTTTCTCTCCTACCCCAACCTCTGCCCCCAGCCTCCAGGATAAGTACTCTCAATTCCTTCAACTGATTATAATAGGGTGTGGTTACTATACTCTTTAGAATTCAGCTAGATGGTACAGTGGATAGAGTGTTGGGCCTGGAGTCAGGAAGACTTCCTGAGTTCAAATCTGGCCTCAAACACTTACTCCCTGGGAGATCTAGGCAAGTCCCTTCACCCTGTTGCATTAGTTTCCTCATCTATAAAATGATCTGGGGAAGGAAATGGCAAACCACTCTTAGTATCTTTTTCATGAAAACCCCAAATGGGATGACAGAGTTGGACATAATTAAAAATGACTCAACAACAAAAGTAGTCTCTTTACTATGATCTTCTGGATGGACTCTGGTTTGTCAATATCCGTTTTAAAACTTCTTAAAATGGGGTATCCCAAATTGAGCATTAAAATGAAGATGTGTTCTAACCAATGTACGATACAGTGGGACCACTATCACCATTATTTTGGAATTTGTACTTCCGACTAATATAGCTCAATACCACACTAGCTTTTTGGCAGCCATGTCACATTGATGGCTTTTTGGTTTTGGTCACATGAACCATTGTTAAGCCAGGCCTCCCTGATTCTACCTTTGATATTCAGAACCCAAGTGCAAGACTTCACATTTATCCTTGGTAAATAGTATCTTGTTAGCTTCAGCTAATTTTCCACTTTCCAATTTGTCAAGGTCACTTGATAAACAAGATCTTTTTTGAATTTTGATTCTGTTAGCCAGCACATTAGCTCTCCCTCCCTGCTCCTTTTATTACTTTGTTTTCTTTCCCCTTTTTCCATTCTCTCCTCACTTTTTCTCTTTTCCATTCCACAAATGGCTGACAGGTGTGAGTATCAACAGTCAGTATAGTATACATGAGAGGATCTGGTCAGAGTGAATGAAGTTATTTCACCTTCTGACTTTAGAAATGGCCTCTGAATACAGAGTCTTGTCCAGGTCAGGGCAACCATGATGTCCTGTTGAACAGATGTAGGATAGGACTCATCTTGAACATGAATTGTTAACCACTTTGACAATGTGTTGAAGACTATGGACTCCTTCTTAGAATGTTTTTAAGTGCACAAAAATACTTAGGACTTCAAAGGAAACCAATTATCTTGAAATAAAAATGCAATATATTTTTTTCCAGCCAAGTTTACAGGACTCCTGGAATCTATCCAGAGATTCCTTGGGGGTAGACACTAGGTTAAGAATGCATGTCTTAGAAAGGCTTTCATTTCCCTCCTTGTTCATCTGTTTGTTTTTGAATCAAGAGACCAGGAGCTATGGCTGACCAGAGGAAACCAAAATTTCAACATTGTGGTTGAAAGAGTGTTATCCTTAAAATCCGAAGTTGGAGTCAGAAGACCAAAGCCTTGCTCTACCACTAACTCAGGACCCCTTTCTTCTTCTTTGAAAAATTATACAATTGGACAAGGTCCCTTCCAGCTTTAACTATCCATGAGTCTATGAGATTTGACCTCAATTTGCCCCGAGATCCTCAGTTCCTATTTTAGCAAAAGCTTAATGAACCACCATCTCTGATGTTGGCAAAATCACTTCCCTACTCTAAAGGCCTCGTTTATAAAATGAAGGAGCTGACATGATGATTCCTAAAACCCTTACCAATTCCAATATTATATGTTGAGAGATTTAAGGGGATTGGCATCAAGCCCTCTTTTAGCCCCCTTACCAACAGCATGGATCTATTTCCTTTAAATGTTACCATTCTCCTTTTCTCCCTAGTAATCAAGTTTCTTGGATGCCAAGTGGGAAGAACCAACTGACTCTTAGCATGTAATTGCTAAGAGTAATTAGTTAAAACAGGAAGCTACCATTTCTTGGAGGAAGGAGGGAAGCCTCTCAGGAGAAGCCTTGTGGTAATCTGGGGGCTCTGTTTTCCCCCACCAGGTAATATCAAAGACTCCTCAGTTGAGAATATCTTCCACACTCATTGTCTCTGGGGCTACTTGCCCTGGTTATAGGACTCCTACTTATGGTTCTGTAAGACCATAAAGGAATATACTTCTAAAATTCATTAGCAGGGGCTGAAAATTAGAAAATTAAGCCTAAGGCTTTGTTCTTTAATAACACAGATAGTTAATATTCAGAACTGCTTCACTGACTTGGGATTGGGAGATAGGGAAGGACCATTTGTTTATGAAAAATTCAAAATATGGTTAACAAGAAGACAAAGATGCCTTACCAGTTACGGTCAAAAATGTCAGTGAGACAAGGAGATTAATGCCCCAGTTCATGCTAGAAGTTAAAGCCATTGCTCTTCCTCTAATTCCACCAGGAAAAATTTCACTGAGCACCAGCCAGGGCACTGAAGCACAGGAAAAAAAAATGATGAGAAAAGAGCATAAGCAGCCACCGTCTAGTGAATGAAGCAGTTAGACAAACATAATTTTTATTCTACTTTTATGTAAATTGAATTCAGCAAGCATTTCTTTTTTAATATATTTTTATTTATTTCATTAAATATTTCCCAATTACATGTGAAAAAACATTGATTTTTAAAAAATTTTGAGCTCCAAATTTTCCCCCCTCACTTCTCACCTACCCCTTGAAAAAGCAAGCAATATGATGCCTACAATAAATAAGTCATGTAAAACATATTCCATGTTTCAAAAGAAAATACACACCGAAAAAAACAAGAAAGTTTAAAACACCATGCTTTAATCTGTACTCAAGAGCTTATTAGTTCTCTCTCTCTAGAAGTAGACAGCATTTTTTAACATGGGACCACTGGAATTTTTTATTGCTTAGAGTAGCTAAGTCTTTCACAGTGAATTATCCTTACAGTATTGCTGTGTACAATGTTCTCTTGGTTCTGTTCATTCATTTTGCATCAGTTTATATAAGTCTTCCCAGTTTTTCTGAAGCCATCCTACTTGTCATTTTTTATAGTACAATAGTATTCCATTACCTTCATATACCACAACTTGTTCAGTCATTCCCCTCATCCCCTCAATTTCCAATTCTTTGGCCATACTACTGTAAATATATCCTTTTCCCTTTTCTTTGATCTCTTTGGGATACAGAACTAATGGTATTATTGGGTCAAAAGGTATGCAAGGTTTCATAGCCAAGCAAACATTTATTAAGAGCCTAATATATGCCAGATTCTATGCTAAGCTCTGGAATACAAAGACAAAGAAGAAAACGGTCCCTGCCCCCCAGAAGCTTATCTTTTTATTGGAAGGATACAAAATATACTATAAATAGTGAATACAAAGTACATATACATATACACACAGTAATAAAAAGTTATTTTGAGAGAAAGTATTAATAACTGGGAGAATCAGAAAGGTTCTGTGTAAGAAGTAAATGGCTTTGAAGAAAACTAGGGATTGCACTAAGTGGAGCTAAAGAGAAAATATATTTTTCATATGAAAGACTATATATGTCTCTAAGTCCAGAGATGAGACATATATTGTTCACGTAGCACAGCACCTGGCAATATAGGTACTTAATAAATGTTGACTAATTGATTGATTGTACTAAAAAGAGCTACAAGGCCAATTTGACTGGAACCTAGAGAGTATGAAGGGGAGAAATATTAAATTAATCAGCCTGGAAACATAGGCAAGAGCCAGCTTGTGGAGGGCTTTAAATACCAGGCTGGAGAATTTGTATAAATTTGGATCATTTAATCTTCAGTTTACTTTTATAATTCTCCATTTCCTTTGATATTTTCCCTAAAAGAAGGGGGTGGGGTGGATGAGGAGAAAGCTGGAACAGCTCATGCAAAAATAAGGCTCTTGGTCTGTCATTATCTTCATGAAGTGATTAGACATAAATGAGGTCAGTGCACCAAGAATCTTTCAGATTTTCATCCTTATCCACTAAAGAACAACAACAAAGTGATCTGGTTCTTCTAGAGTTCTAATTTTTTTTTTTGCAGTGCTGATTTTTTCACATTTATTTCTTTTATTTTTAATTTGTGGAATAAAACAAGCATTTCCATAACACAGCATAATAAAAAAGATGAGATTGCACATGAAACTACAAACTGATTGTCTACAACTTGCTATTTCTTTTAAATATGTAATAAAGCCATCACGTAAATTTCTTTTTTTTTCTTTCCTCTCCCCCTCCCCTACCCTAGAGATGGCCCATTAGACACAAATATGTATATAAATGTAAAGCCATCTTATACATACTTCTATTTATCAGTTCTTTCTCTGGATACAGATAGCATCTTTTCTTCATATGTTCTTTATAGTTAATCTGGATATTTAAAATAATCAAAATGACATTCATAGAGTTCTCATTTTTGCTTTAGCAATTAATTCCTCTCCACATTTTCCTAAAAAAAAGGTATACATGAAGCAAAAGACATGTAATTTGTAGGCTGCAAGGCTATGCATCATTTCTGAGAGAACCATCAATCAATAAAAATGTATTAAGTGCCTACTATGTACCTGGTACTCTGCTAAGCACACAGAATAAGAGAACCAACATCTTCATTTTTCCAGTCACCTAAACTTGAAACTTTCCAATTGTCTTTGACTTCTTCTCTCAAGTTCTCTATAGTCAAAAAGTCCAGCCAATTTTGCCTTCTCAAAGTCTTGTACGTTCTTCCCCTCCTTGTTACTCTTATTATTGCTCCCAGTCGAATTTATGTCTTCCTCACCTTATGTTTACAATGGAACTATCACAACATTCTGCCTCTCCAATCTCTTCTCCCATCATTCTCCAATCCATCCTGTACCTCATAGGCATATTACTTACAATTTAATCATACAACATGTCTGTACCATTCCTTTTATGGCATCTTATGTAAAATTAGATCACATTTCTAGAGAACATTACTGCTTCCAAAGTGCTTTCTTAATAATAACCTTGTGTAGAGGCGGCTAGGTGGTGCAGTGAATACAGCATTGGCCCTGGAGGCAGGAGGACCAGAGTTCAAATCCAGCCTCAGACACTTAACACTTACTAGCCATGTGATCTTGGGCAAGTCACTTAACCCCATTTGCTCTGCCTTCCCCCCTCCAAAAAGCAAAAAAAATTAATGATAACCTTGTGAAGTAAGTAGTGCAAACTCTATGCTTATTTTGTAGAGGAAAAAACAGACCCAAAGTCACATGCTGGGTTATCTCAGGGTTCTGCTCTGAAACAATTTCAAATATGTTTATTTTATTTTATGATGAAGTATTACTATTTTGATGTTCTATCATGAGATCATTGATTGAATAACTGGAAATTTTGGGCATGCAACTACGGGTTTATCTTTACACTAAGACATAACCATTTGTATTATAAGGATTTTATATTGTCAGTTTAACTGAGTGTGTGTGTGTGTGTGTGTGTGTGTGTGTGTGTGTGTGTGTGTGTGTGTGTGTGTGTGTGTGTGTGTGTGTGTGTGTGTGAGATGCTTTTTACCTGGATTGTGAAACTCAGTAAGGGCAGGAACAGAATGTTAGACTTCTTTGCAATCCCACAGCACTCAAGTGCTATGTACATGAACATTTGCTGAATATAATTGAGTTTAAAAATGATTAGAGTATGGCGTTACATTTAAGATTAATTTTCATTCAATGTTTCATATTTGGAGTCTAAGAATCTTTGAATACAGGGAAAACAGAAATAGGCAGTTGTTAAAGCCCTAGCTCACTACTAATAACTTCCCGCATGATTATACATGGAATGGGGATGTGACCACTCTCTATTTCTATTGTGCATGGAATGAGGATGTGACCATTCTAACTCAAGGGAAATAGGCAGGAGATGGAGGGAGGGGGCAAGAAGTAGGAAATGTAGAGGAACTAAGTGCTAATTAACTCTTCCTTTTCTCTACTTCACCACGTGTTGAGTCCTACTGTTATTTTAATTGAATCTTTTGTTTGCCTAGAAATCTTTTCTAGTAGGAAATTTCCTATTTCAAAGTGGATAAGATCAGAAAAAGGGAAGGAATGAGGGAAAATTATTTCATAATATTTTTGAAATGGTTCTGTGCAAATCGAAAGACACACGAATAAATAAAATATCTGCCCTTACAAAATGGAGACCAAAATATTGCCTTCAAAGAATGAAAATCAAATTTGATTAAAATTGTTGATGAATTAAAGATAAATCTACATGTCAAATTGTTCCTTTAAAATTCTCTGGCTAAAATCACAAAAGGTTTTCCCATATTTGAGTTATCATTTTAACCATAGGAAATACATGAAGGTTAGGGAAGAACAACCTCTTAATTTAGTTAGTAGAGAAACAATTTCCTACATTTGCATTTTAACTCATTTGTTTTTGGAAAGAAAAAATAAAAATGTTTTTCCAGAAACATCTGATGTTATGGCATATATTTTCCTGAAATAGCAAAAACATTTTTTTAAATAATAAGAAGCAGGTATAATCTTTTTCCTCTCTATTCTTTTTACTGTGTCTGCTCCTCCAGAGCGCCTTGCAGACAATCTAATACAATCCAATTCAACAGACATGAATTAATGTACTTAATATGTACAAAGCATTGTACCACATATTGAGGATACAAGGACAAAATGAAAAATAATCCCTGCCCTCAAGAAGCTTACATTCTACTGTGGAATATAACATGTAAATAGATAAATACATATATGTTCATTTGAGGAGGAGGGAGATAGTACCAACAATAAAGGTAATTAGAACTATCCCCTCATGTTCTAGATAAGGAAACTGTAGCTTAGATGACCTAGAAAGTTTTGTTGGTGTAGTGCAGTAGAGAAGACTGGGTGTAGAATCAAAGAGTCTAGTTTCAAATCCTGGTTCTATTTCTGTGTGCTCTTGGGTAAAGTGCCTCTTAACTTTTTGGGACCTCAGTTTCCTAATCTATAAAAACAGCTAGTGATACAACTATTCTGAAAAATACTTTGGATTTATGAAAGAAAAGGGAAGTGTTCATACCCTTTGATCAAAGAATATCCCTACTGGGTAGATATTCCAAGGTGATTAATCACAGAAAGAAAAGACATACATATTGCAAAAGATTCATAGCAGCACCTTCTGTAATAGCAAAACCAGACAAACAAAAACTGGAGACAAAGTGAGTACCCATCAGTTGAGAAACACCTGAATTAATTAACACAATAGAATGTAGCTGTGCTGTAAGAAATGACCAATATGAGGAATTCTGGGAAACATGGGAAGACTTACATGAATTAATACTGACCAAAGAAAACAGAACCAGGAGATAAATTAAAATAGTGACTACTAGCCTAGGAGCAATATTTACTAACTTTTCAGCTATGTAAGCTGGACTAGTTTTTCCTTAAAAGTAAATAAAACCAAACTCATTCAAGAATTCATTGGTTCAGGGCATTCTGGCTTGGCCTATTAACATTGCTTCCTGGTCACCTAAGTATAAAAGCCCATCTGTCAACAGCATTTATTAAGACTCTCTTGCTGACTGGGAATTCCATCATCAGAGAGGCAGAGACAAGGGAGCTGTGCCCAATCAACTGAATCAATGTTGTATCCTGACTGCATATCATTTTCATGTTACTGATAAATAAGCCCCTTTTGTTAAATATTAGATCACTTACAGGTGTGTTTTGTTATGTTGTAATCCTGAACCACCAGATCAGTCTGAGTCAGGTATGATCTAGAACAACTATCATGACCAATTTTGTATCCAGACTAAAGATTAAACATACTTCCCTCCCTTTAGTAAATAAATAGCTGATACGGCTACATGAATGTTGCATATGCTGAAAGATACAGTTGATATATTGGTTAGTATTGATGAACTGTTTTTTGTTGTTTATAAAGGAAAGTTTTGGTGGGATGCTGAAATCCACTTCTTCTGGAGGCAGAGAACCTGTGGTCAAATCTTGCCCAGATGCCAAAGATCTGTGTGACTTAACTTAGTTAATTTCCCTGGGTCTTATCCTCATGCATCAGTTTCTCCAAAATGATGATCCAAGTACTTTTCTCACAAATAGACCTATTTTGTTAAGCTAGATTAAGGCATTCTTAGATGCCAAGAAGCTATAGTTTCTTAGTAGGGGAAGTGAGGAGGGGCAAATATTAGCTCAGAATTGTGTTTTATCACATCATGAGTCAATGATTCTTTAAACCAGATATAAACTAGCCAATTGTTCCTTCAGTAGCTCTTCCCAGAAACTCCTATCAACATCCTCTTTAATTTCAGCTAAGCCAAATCATAAATTGCGTAAAATGGCATTCACCCAAATTGGAATTTAAGCAAAGGGGAAAAGAAAAATGTCTCTTGGGCTTTGAGGGTAGAGAAAAGAAAACAAGCACTAAGAATAGATATATATGATTGATTATCAGTTACACTCTAAGTTTTTTGTGGGCAGTGTAGGTTAATCTGTCAGGACTGTGGCATGCTGGAAAGCCTTTTGGTATGAAATCAGAGCATTTGGGTTCAAATTCTGACTCCCTACTCACTATGTGATCTTAACCTCCCTAAGTCTCAATTTCTTCATCTGTTAAATACGATGGTTGGACTAGATTTCGGAGGAGTCAAATTTGTAGCCTTCAGCCAGTGGCCCACAGAATTCCTGCCCAAATCAGATTAAAATGTAACTGGGAAATGTTAAACAAATCAATGAAACTACAACATAGATAATGTTAATTTGTGGCTTTCTAAGTCAATATGATGCCCTCAGGGAGCCATTTCTATTTGAGTTTGCCACCCCTAGACTAGATGACTTCTGGGACCTTTACCAGGTCTAAATCTATGAACCTATAACTAAACTTCTTAGTTCCCCCTAGTATCTAACATAGTACACATTAGATTCATCATAAAAACTGCCATCAAATTAAAAGAGGGAACATCACATAATAGATCAAGGGCTGGAATGGGCATTAGGAAGAACTGCCTAAGGTTCAAATCCTGTTCCAGAGACACAAACTGTGTGATCCTAGACCAATCACTTCTTAACCTTTCTGAGCATTGCTTTCTCTATCAGTAAAATAGGCATAAGAACAGGACTTTATTTCACCTGTTGTTGTAAGGATCAAATGAGAGGATGTGGGCCAAGCGTTTTGCCAATTCCAAATCTCACCATAAATTGAGCTATTGGTGCTTTAACTGAATTAGGTTTAATGTGATGAATCTCAATATTCGGTCCCAGGGGTTAGAAGAAAAAGTAATTCATGCCAGAGCAAACTCTGAGATACTTATGATGTAGCTCTGAATGTTATTCCTCTCTTCTCACATCCTGGAGTAATGCAACTAAGTAAATTTCCAAATTAGAACCTGCTGTTCTATGACCCTGTACTTGTTGGTCATAGTCTCAAACTTAGCAACTTCATGTTCTCAATTGTCCTTTGAAAAATCAAAAATTCTTTTGATATAAAATCCTAAACTAAGGATTTTGAAGTAGATAATCTCCTTTCTAAAATAAAAATGACTATGTTTGTTCCAAAAGAGGATTTTGCAAGACCTTATTACTTCTTCCTATGCTATATTTACTTTCAGTCTTCTTTCCTCTACATATCTTTTTTTAACTTTGGACTGACTATACATAGCTAAACAAGTTATTTGGTAGAAGTATTAAGACTATGATAAGCCTTTAAAATATTTCTTGAATTTCTAAGAATCACTAATTAGTTATGCAATAAATTGTTCCAGATTATTACATATTTAATTCAGGAAAGGGGGAGGGGTGGAGAAAGGGGGAAATGACCACTTGGTATGAGCTAACTAATCCAATTATTTTTTTTCTGTAGATAAACATAGTTGATGGACATAGGGTACTGAATATACTGCCTAAGATCATAAAGGATAGAATTCTTTAATTTTAGCAAATTAAATATAAAATTACTTCCTCCTCCAATTTGTTTAAAGTACTTTGTCTGGATCTCTCCATTTTTTATTGCATCCTACCTTTTGTCATATACAAACACTCAAAGAGAGAAAGAGAGAGAGAGGGAGGGAGGGAGGGAGATATGCATACACATATATACATATTTGTGTGTGGATTTGTATATGTGAGATGTGTGAATACATATATACATTTACATATATGTTATAGGTATACATGTGTATGTATGGATATATTTCTCTATACACATCTCATCACACACACATACACACACACACACACACACATATATATACATATACGTATACACACAAATCTGTATGGATATAGCAGATATATAGATATGTGTGTGTCTGTGTATATTATATATGTGTGTGTATATATGTAGATATAGATATAAAATTCTCTCCTACTAGATTATTAACCTCTTCATCCCCATATCCCCTTCCCAGAGCTTTGTACATAGTAAATGTTTAATAAATGTTTGTTAAGTGGAATTAATAACAAGGACTTGGCAATAATGCAGCAACATCCATTACAGACTTGCTTTGTCCATTTAGGAAATTGTTTTCTAACACTAAATCCATGAGGCTAATGGCTCAGAAAATGCCACCTCCCCAATCCCCAACCCCCACCCCTAATCTTTGCATGCTGATTCAGGTCCAGAACAAGGAGGGCCAATATGTATGAGGGCTGCTCTGGTTCTGGAGTTTGTTCCAAGAGTCTGAGGAAGCTCTAGAAGCCATACAGATTTCTACAAATTTTGATCCCTGAAACCTCACAAGATATGTTGGATTTATGAGCTAGATTTCTTTTTTAAGGACCATGTCTTAAGCCCAAATCACTCTTACTCTCAATGACTGGCCAACAATAGGTCCCAGCCCAAGCCTCAGTTAGTTACTGTTTGGGTTCTAATAGCTCAGAGTGAGTGTAGATCTCAATTGTTTCCCTTTTGACCAGAAACCCTGAGAGTCTTAACCTCCCAGGCTGATTTTTTTTTTTTTACTATAAAAGGCTATTCTCTGCCTCATTTCTTACTTAGCCTTAATCACTGAATGGGTGTTGCCTCAGACAAACTCAGACCTGGGAAAGACCTTAGCTTAAAAAGGCCAAGATCCCACACTGCATCTTCAGAACATCTCCAGTCCTCCTGATCTATATCCTGCCACTGGACCCAAGTGGCTCTGGAGGAGAGAGTAAGGCTGATGACTTTGCACAGCTCTCTCTCACTTAAATCCAATTTACTGGGAAGTCATGGCATCACCTTCCTGATGCCATGGTCCTCTTTGAGAATGAAGGATAAACAGCAACAAGATTTCAGTTCACACTGAGATGAAAATTTAGATAGTTTACAGGGGTTGAGGGGGTGAGTCCTACACTGAGCCATACCTCCAGATACACCCTAAAGCCGACCAAACCCCAAACCCATAGCTTCCTGGAAAATCTTTTTGAATGCCAGAACACTCTCTGGGGCCACACATTTTCACATTATAAGTTTGTTCTAACACTGAAGGTCTATAGAAATGAGATGAGATAAAGTGAAGTTTGCTAGTCTGGTTGGCTCTGAAGGCATGGAACCTTGCTATAAGACTATCATGACTAATAAAGTTATGATAGATTTAGAGCTTAAATGGATGGTAGGGGCCATCTAGTCTAATCCCCTCATTTTGTACATGAGGAGAATGAGATCCAAAAAAGTTGATTGACTTGCCCATAGTCATCAGGTAGTGTGATTATCCTTTCTACTGCAACTGAGACATTATAATGTCAGAGGCGAGTTGGGAAAGGAATTCTTGATTAACCTTCTCCTCCTTCTCTTTTCTTCCCTCCACAATAGCTGATATTTTTGCCGTGGTTGAGTCGTTTCTGTTGTGGCTGACTCTTCATGATCTCATCTGGGGTTTTCTTAGCAAAGATACTGGAATGGTTTACCACTTTCTTCTCCAGCTCACTTTACAGATGAGGAAATTGAGGCAAACATGGTTCAGTGACTTGCTCAGGGTCACACATCTAGTAAGTGCCTGAGGTCAGATTTCAACACAGGAAGATGAGTCTTCTTGACTTCGGACCCTGTACTCTATCCACTGTACCACCTAACTGCCCTAGCCTATATTTACAGGAACACGTTAAGGTTTGTAACATGCTTTCTTTACTTTATTTCATTTGACACTCACAAATACATCTGTGAGATAGGTACTGTAGTATTTCTGTCACAATTTTACACTTGAGGCGGTTGAAGGAAATCAGATAACTTTCTTGGGTTGACTGGGGCTCTTGATTACAGATTCAATGCTCTGTCCAATACACTGTAATGTCTTAGGGCTGCTGCCTAGTTCTCCATTAATTCTACAAAAGCTAGTAAGAATTTGATAGTAGTAGAAGCAAGGGTTAGGAATCCATCATTATGGATGCAACCTAGCATTTCCACCTCAATAGTTAAACTCTGGTTAAGAAGGCTATCACAGTCATAGTTTTCTTTCATTAACTGCTGAGTGACTTCCAATAAATGACTTAATCTCTCTTCAGTTCCTTAATGTTATTCTTTAAGGCAGCAGTTCTCAACCTGTGGGTCATGACCCCTTTGGGGTCTAATGACCCCTTCACAGGGGTCACAGGGTTTGCCTAAGACCATCAGAAAATACATATTTCCGATGGTCTTAGGAATCTCCTCTATCTATCTCCAGGAGGGCCCGCCCACATATGACTATTAAAGGGCGTTAGGAAGGTTGAGAACTACTGCCTTAGGTAACAGTTGTGAGATAGGAGAGTTGTTTTAACAAGTTAATATATGGCAAACACTTTGAATTCCTAAGATCAAACATTTTCACTGTGACCTGTTTTTTGGAGGAGAGTCTGAACTTGTTTTTTCATCAGTGTAGAAGACTCCCAGGGCAGTCAGGTGGCATAATGGATAGCATCGAGCCTGGAGTCAGGAAAACTCATCTTCCTGAGTTCAAAGTCAGCCTCAGACACTTACTAGTTGTGTGACCTGGGCAAGTCACTCAACCCTGTTTTCCTCAATTTTCTTATCTGTAAAATGAACTGGAGAAGAAAATAGCAAGTCTTTCTCAAGAAAATCCAAAACAGGGTCATGAAGTTGAATACCACTGAAGAACAACAACAACAGAGGGAAATCCCTACACCAATGCAGGGATCTATACTTTAGTGGTTTACAGAGTTGCCTAGATGTATTGATATGTTAAGCAATTTGATTACTATCACACAGTCAGTAGGTATCTTATCTAAAGCTAGAATCTATGTCTTCCTGACTATGAGTCTGGCCTTCTAATGTACTATATCATTGAAAAGAAAAACAAAATGAAACCTAAAGGATCGATCCCATGAGAAATTATGGGGAACATAAAAAAATTGTGGCACCCTGCAAATGATGATGATGATGATGATGATGATGATGATGATGATGATAGCAGCTCCAATTTATATAGTTCTTTACCGACAAAAATCAATGAGGAAGATTATACCCATTTTTCAGACAAGAAAACTAAGATTCAGAGAACTTAAGGGATTTGTGCAGAATCTCGGAGTGTTAAAACTGGAACTCCAGGATTAAAACATCTACTTAGTATACAAGGCAAAACCTCACCTTAAGTCTTCTGACTTTGAAACCTATGCTCTTTCCATGGCATTATTTTCCCAACTTGACCTATAATTATAAAACAACTCGGGACTTTTAAAAAATAAAACAAATCCAAACCTTGGAATTATAAGACCAAAGGAACAGAGAAACTATCTTTATGAGCCAACAAGGCCTCACCATTTGAGAACAGGCTTAGAAACCAGGGATCTTGTCTTAATCTCCAACCTGAGTCCCCAAGGGAAAACATCTAGAGTAGTGAGTTAAAGATTCTGATCTATACCCATAATATTTCTGGGAAAATCAAAGTTAAGATTCTTAGTGATATTAACTTGAGAGACTATAAAACCCTTTAAAAACAAGTTTAGCCTAGTTCTGGCTTCCATCACCAAGGTGTTAAAGCAATGGATGCCACAAAGTTCAGGAAAAATACTGTCCTTGGATCTCATAAATGAAATCTATTGGTATTTGCCAATTCAAATCTAAGGAAGTTTAATTGAGAGTGTTAAATCTTCTTTGGAGTTTAGCTTTTAGTACAGAGATCTCTACCCATTTTATTCATGTCAAGGGCTTTTCTTGTTTCACAAGCAATATTTTATTACTAACCACATCAAGTTGATAAGATTTTGGAGTATGTTTAAAATCTGATATGTTAAAGTCCTAAAGTATTAAACATCTTTTAACTTCTCCTCCAGAAGGCCTTTCTTAATCTCCTGTATTATTAAAGCTCTTCCTTCCAACACCACTTTTTATTTACCTCGTACAGACTTCTCTTTATACATGTTGTTTTCCCCAATAGCATGTCAGTCCTTTGAGAACATGAACTGTTTTGCTTTTGTTGTTGAAGATATTCAATATTATTTTAAAATAGAATTGATTTCAACTCTTATTTACACATGGAGTTTTTACTGCTGCATGCTCACATCACATGTGTGTACGATATATGTATGTATATGATATATATGTATATATGCATATATGTGTATATTACACATTATATATCTGTATTACAT
The DNA here is from genome assembly GCA_028627135.1 of Pseudochirops cupreus. Lineage (NCBI taxonomy): Eukaryota > Metazoa > Chordata > Mammalia > Diprotodontia > Pseudocheiridae > Pseudochirops > Pseudochirops cupreus. The sequence goes on from CM053584.1 coordinate 293,473,544, forward strand.
GAGTGTGTACATTATATATAACATGCATATCATATATGTGTGTATATGATATGATATTATATATTATAAGTGTATACATTAGATACATGTATATCATATATGTGTACAGTATGTATATATAGTATTGTGTTACATATGCATGTGTATTATGTATGTCTATTTTATTGTGCTATGAATTCTATATACATATTATGTGTGTATTACTTATAATATGTGCATATTACATATAATATGCACATATTATATATGCTATATAATATAATTATAAATAATGAATTATACTGTATATTAAATATATGTGTATTATATATGCATTGCATTATATGTGCCTGTCATATGTGCATTGTACACTATATGTGTATACATTATATATGTATATATGTGTGCATTACATGTGTGTATATTATGTGTGAACAGTATATATAAAATGTATATATTATAGGTGTAGGTCTCTAATGTGTATATGTGTATAGACATATGTATGTACAAAGCCTAGAACATGAGATTGAAGAATTACTACAGTAAGGGTTCTTAACCTGGGTTATATAGACTCAACAAGAAGTTCATGGATAGATTTCAGGGAGTCAATAAGCCTGGCTGGGGGGAAAAATTACGTCTTTATTTTCACCAATTTTTGGTTTCCTTTCCAATCCTATGTAGTTTAATCTTATATATGAAAAAATATTCTAAGGGTCCAAAGGCTTTACCACACTGCCAAATGGGTTCATGACTCATATACAGATTAAGAATTTGAAATGTGTAGAACTGTGCTACATACAATGTAAATCTAGGCTGTAGATACCTTGTTTTGCTACTAATAGCTATGTGATATTGGTCATATAATTTATCACCTATTGGTCTCAGTTTCCTCATTTGAAAAGTGAAAGAACTGAACTGAAAGATTCCTAACGTCCCAGCCACTCAGAAATTCCATGATGTGGTAGAAAATAAACATGGATCAGGATGAAAATGGTACTGAACAAAGACTAATCTTGCAGCAATTAGTCAGACTGAAAAAAAGAGAGCCTAGAGCCAGGTAGGCAGCTAAGAAAGATGCAGCTGTAGTAATGTAAGCATGGGGCATTGAAATGGAAGGGTCTAGCCTTACTACCCTGTGGTGGTTTTAAGAATGGAAGATGGAAGAGATAATCTCAAGTAAAAGTACACTGGACTTTATGATCTAACGAACATAGGGAAGAAGGAAAGGGATGAATCAAATATAATTCCAGGTTTTCCTGCCTCAGTGAATGACAGAACAATGATGGTAAAAAAAAGAAAAACAAGGAACTTGAGAAAAGAAGGTGGAGAAAATTTGTTCAAATTTGGATGCACTGGATTTGAGATGATGACAACTGTCCAAAGTAGAAATGCCCAAGAGGCAGGTGGGGGTATTAGACTGAAACTGGTGTTCCAGGATGGGTTTGGAAATGCAGATGTGGGTATCACCAACTTAAAGTTGTTCAGTGATACTGTGAAATAGGGAGTGTAAAGAAAGAAAAGCAGAGAGCCAAATGTCAAGTGTCTATGACAGTTTAAAAAATTTTTTGAACATATTTTGCAAAGTAGCCTTATTTTCATTTTATAGAATAAACAAAGACCCAGATACATTAAATGAATTTCTCAACTGTCTGTTATAATTACTAGAGACAAGATCAACAGCCTCTGAGATTCTTAAACCCTTCTTTTTCCTGTAAACTCCCTATAGCTTAATTATAGGGTATGTGAACCCTTTAGGTTTAATATTTTCCCCCTCCTTATATCAATTTCTCCTCCTCATTAGTATCTCGATATCCTAACAGAAAAAGTGATAATACATTTCACTTAGCAGAAGGTGATTAATACAATTCTCTGAAGTGCATTGATTTAAAAAGTTGTTTGTAGACATTAAATTTTTTTTAAAGCTGGGAAACAATCTTTACAGCAAGTGTCTCTCATGAAGTCCTGATTTCTCAAATATATAGAGAGAACTGAGTCAAATTTGTGAGAATACAAGCCAGTCCCCAACTGATAAATGGACAAAGGATATGAACAGACAGTTTTCAGATGAAGAAATCAAAACTATCTATAGGCAAAGGAAGAAGTACTCAAAATCCTTTGGATTAGTAAAACACAAAATAAAATAACTCTGAAATACCACTTCATACCTATCAGATTGGCTAAAATGACAAAAAAAGAAAGTGACAAATACTGGAGAGGATGTGGGAAAATTGTGGCACTAATGCACTATTAGTGGAATTGAGAACTGATTCAACCATCCTGGAGAGTAATTTAGAGCTATGGCGAAAGGGCAATCTAACTGTGCATATTCTTCAATCCAGCAATACCACTACTTGGTCTGTATCCCAAAGAGATCATGAAAAAGGGAAAAGACCTACATGCAAAAATATTTATACCAGTCCTATTTGTGGTGGCAAAATATTGGAAATTGAAGGTATGTCCATCAACTGGGAAATGGCTGAACAAGCTGTGGTATATGAATGTAGTGGAATACTATTGTGCAATAAGAAATGATGAGCAAGCACATTTCAGAAAAAGCTGGAAAAATTTGTATAAACTGATGCAAAGTGAAATGAGCAGAACCAGGAAAATATTGTACACAGTATCAGTAACATCATGTGCTGATCAACTATGAATGACTCAGCTTTTCTCAGCAACACAACGAACCAAGACAAGTACAAAGGACTCACAAAGGAAAATGCTATCCACATTGAGATAAAGAACTGATGGACTCTGATTGCAGATTGAAGCATATTTTTTCATTTTATTCTTTCTTGTGTTTTTCTTCTTTTGATTTGTTTCATCTTTCATAACTATGATGAATATGGAAATATGTTTCACATGATAGTATATGTATAAACAATATTAAACTGCCTACCACTTTGAGAAGAGGGCAGGTGAGAGAGGGACAAAAATTAGGAATTCAAAATCTTGTAAAAATGAATGCTAAAAATTTTAATTTGGGGAAAAATAAAATACGATTTAAAGCAAAAGCAAAAGAAGACTTTAAAAAAATCTGGTTCACTCATTCACTTGGGTGTGAAAGCTGAAAGTTACCCTTCTGTTCCTACTAATCCCTTTTTTAATGACATAGTTAAGTCCTGAAAACAGCTGCTGGCTTCCTTTCCCAATATAAGTCATCTCTGTTAGATGATAGTAAATATCTAGAGATGAGGAAACCATATCTGTTTAAGTTAAATTGACTAGTGTTCCAATGCAAGACAGTATACACTTCAGTGACAGGTTTTTAAAATGCTGCTTGCATTGATTTTTACCTTCAGCACACCCTCGTGAAGAAGAAAAGATTGGTTGTTATCATTATTGTTGTTTTTGGTGCTACTATTGCTATTATATGTAGTTATATCATAACTAAAACCAATACATTTTTCTATAAAAATAAGAACATTTTCAAGATGGCCATGGATCTGTTACCAATGAATCTGCAAAAGCCTGCAAATAGAGATGAGGAAATCATCCAGAGAAGGCCAGGTGGGGGTGGGGGTGGAGAAGAAGTGCTGGGGTGCAAGAGGCTGGGGAGGGAGGTGACAGGGGCAGAGAAAGATATGGGGCAGAGAAAGTCAGAAAGAAGCATTACAAAGTCTTAGTGAAATAATTAGAGACATGCAAACTAAACAACTCTGAGGTATGACCTCACATTCATCAGGCTGGCGAAGTAGACAAAAAAGGAAAATGACAAACGCTGGAAGGGTTGGGGGAAAACAGGTTCTTTGATGGAACGCTGGTGGAGCTGTGAACAAGTCCAGCCATTCTGGAAAGCAATTTGTAACCACGCCCGCAAAGCTATTAAACTATGCATATCCTGTGACCCAGCAATACCACTACTAGATCTATACTCTAAAAAGATCAGAGAAAGAGGAAAAGAACCCACATGTATAAAAAATTTTATAGCCACTCTTTTCATGGTGGTGAAGAACTGGAAAATGCAGAATGACTGAACAAGTTTCGGCACATGAATATAAAGGAATTCTATTGTGCTGTGAGAAATGATGAATGGAATGCTTTCAAAGAATCCTGGGAATACTTTATGAGTTGATATAAAGTGAAGGAGAACAATTTATACAGTAACAACAACATTATAAAGGTAAAAAATTTTGAAAGATTTAGGAAATTTGATCAACACAAAGACCAACCATAATTCTAGAGGATTCGTGAGGAAACATGCTATCTACTTCTAGAGAGAAAGGTAATGGATTCAAAGTGCACAATGAAGTACAAATATACACTTACACACATAGAGATATATATACACACATATATGTGGGTGTGTGTATATGTATATATGTGTGTATATATACATATATACATACATACATACATACATACACACACACATATATATCTTGTTGTTGTTTGTCTTTCATTCTCAAAGTGGACAAATGACTATTTATACAATATATATGAATACTACATATAATGAATACCATTCATTTATCACTAATCATCTTCAGTTTATATTAATATTTGATCTAGAATTAACCTACTCTGAGATTCCATAAAGTGAACTAGAAGTGATCCTTGTTCACTAAGAATTTTTTTAATTCAGTTTTATTTTATTTTCAGTTCTTTCTTTCTCCCACCTTTCTCCCACCTTCTCCTCCCCCATCTATTGAGAAATCAAGACAAATAAAATCCTTTACAACTATATACAGTTAAGCAAAACAGATTTTAGCAGTAGCCACATCCAAAGTGTGTGTGCATGTTTGTATACACATATAGTCAAAAGGAAGACAGAAGCATATATATATGTATATACATATACACATATGAATATACATTAATACTATCCATTTATCCAATGCATGTAGATGTGTGTATGTGTATACACACAAATATATATACACACACACATACAAACATACACATACACACACATACTATATATATAGGAACACTATACATAATAAATACTATCCATTTATCACTAATCATATTCAGTTTGTGTTAATATTTGATCTAGAATAAACCTGCTTTGAGAATAAAGTAAGTTAGAGGTGAACTTTATTCATTAAGAATTTATTTTTTCCAATTCAAATTTATTTTATTTTCAGTTTTGAATTCTCATTCTTCCACCTTCCCCTCCCCACCTATTGAGAAATCAAGACAAACAAAACCTGTTCAAACTGTATAATTAAGCAAAAAAAAAAAAATCCTCATATTAGCCATATCCAAA
>CM053584.1:293478831-293495844 GCA_028627135.1 Pseudochirops cupreus
ATTTGATCTAGAATAAACCTACTTTGAGAATAAAGTAAGTTAGAGGTGAACCTTATTCATTAAGAATTTATTTTTTCCAATTCAAATTTATTTTATTTTCAGTTTTGAATTCTCATTCTTCCACCTTCCCCTCCCCACCTATTGAGAAATCAAGACAAACAAAACCTGTTCAAACTGTATAATTAAGCAAAAAAAAAAATCCTCATATTAGCCATATCCAAACACACACTCAAAACACAGATTGAAGCATATATACCTATATAGATTCATATACACATCTGTGTATACCCACACTCAAAGCATAGACTGAAGCATATATACATATATATGTATGTGCATACTTTACAAATGAGGAAATTAATTTGAATAATAAGAGAAAAATTAATTAGGTAAGAGCTCATCCAGTTGGGAATAACTTTATTGTACAGGATTACTTTGCTTTATTGTTTTTCTTAAATCCTTATGCATACAAGCATTGCCCTGGGAGTCAGGAGACCTGAATTTTAATCCTGAGAGTGTATTAGATAATCTCTAAGGTCCCTTTCAGCTCTGAGAGACTGCGCTCTTTGAAAGGTTGGACAAGGCAATTTCTACTGTCCTTTCCTGCTCTAAAATCCTACTATACTAAACTATATTTTATAAATCAATTCATATTTAAAATGCATTAGAACTAGCTATTTAAAGGAATTCGAAAGTATTTTGTGAAGCAAATTCTTCCCTTGTAATGTTAATAATAATAACACTCTGTCTGGTAAATTTTGATTTTTTAAAAATTTGCTTAGAGTGTCCGGCACAGGGCAAAAAGCTTAATAAATTATCTATCATCTAGCTATCTACCTATCTATCTATCTATCTATCTAATTCCTATAAAGGAAAAGCATTCCAGTCCTTAAATTATAAGTGATGGAGTTTTTTTTAATAGATTAAAGGTGTTGGTATACAACTTTGCTGGTCATAGCAAAAAACAAAAAATAAAAATGAGACAGGCAACTAGAAACAGCCTGCGTATCCCAGAATTAAGGGATGACAGAACAAGTTGTACTATAAGAACATAATGTAATATCACACAATAAGAAATGGCAAATACGAATACTTCAAAGAAAAGATATGAACAGTTTTCAAAGGAAGAAATATAAATTATCAATAAGCATAAAAGAAAATGATCCAAATTACTAATCATGAAGTATGAGAAATGCACATTAAAACTACTTTAAGGTTTCACCTCCCTGCCATCAAATTGGCACTGACCATAAAATATGGAAATAGTCAATGTGGGCAGAATTAAAGGTAGTCAGGCAAACTAAAACAAAACTGGTGGAGCTACGAACTGGTACAACTACTCTGAAAAACAATTTGGAATTATGGAAGAAAAGTTACTACATTGTTTTTACCCTTTGACCTAACAGTCTCACCACTGGCAATTTACCTTTGCCCTCCTCTCGTTCCAGGAAGTTAGTGAAAAAAGAAAGGTTCGACAAATTTCCAAAATATTTTTTAAAATAACTAAAATAGTTTTTAAAAGGTTGGTGCTTTGTATATGTGTATGTGTGTGCGTGTGCAAGTGTGAATACATGTGTGTGTTTCTTAATAGTAGCAAAAACCTGGAAACAAAAAGGTGCCTCTTGACCGGGGAATGGTTGAGCAAATTGTTTATAAGAAGAAAATGGAATATTATAGTTTAGGAAATCATGAACAAGAGGAATGCAGAGAATATGAGAAAACTTGTATAAAATGGTGAAAAGTGGAATAAACAGGAAAACAGAACCACATTCAAGAACTTGGGATTTAGCACCAATGCAGACCAAAATAGTATCTTTTGAGTTATAATCTTAGAGAACAACCTAGGACTCCAAGGCTTATGATCACTCATCTCCCAAGAGTCAGAGGTGGGATCTAAACCTAGGTTTTCCTCACCCCAAATATAGTACTCTAGCTGCTGCTAGATGGAAATGCTGCTACTACACCATAGTACCTATCAACAATGGCTGCAATTTGAAACAATAAAATAAATTACAAAGAAGTGAAAGATGTTGAAGGATATAGAAGCAAACAGGCTATTTTTGTCAAAATTAATGTACGTTTAAAATATTTTAAATATATATTCGAAACAAATGGTTCAGTTTATGACTATACAATTGGGGGTTTTTTGCTTTTGTTTGTGTATTTGATGGTTACCAGCTTTAGGATAGAGGTTAACAAATGAATACATAAAAGGAGTTGTCATAGTGACCCTATGCTTTAGGAGAATATTAATTATGCTACCACTTTCTCCTTCATAGGGCTAGAAGTTCAAGAAAATTGCCCCTCATATTGTAATGGATGCTGACTGATAGATAGTCTGGTGTTATCTATTAAGGATACTGAGAGGGCCTCTCTTCCACTTCCACAATTCAATGAATAATGATCTTCTTCTCTTTCTTGTGCTACACCTGGAAGTCATAGTGACACTTGTTATTTTCACAAATCAGTGTAAGAGGATTAGTGTTAAATAAAAAGCATTAAGTCTAAACCTCTCCCCAAAAAACTCTTAAGTTGCCAATGTAACCAACTATGTGGCATGTAGATCCTGTAGCATGCCACCTGAAGCTTTTCTAACAAGGAGATTTGCAATACTTATTCATCATCATTAGAAACACTGTGTAACTGGTCCCAGGTCTGAGAGAGGGCACTCATTCTTTACCCTTGTGGTGTGTTAACAGTTGGGAAAAGAAAGTATAAATTATAACATCACTTACATCTCATTAATGGAAAGTAAAACAGCTACCCAAGTCATCTCACCTATTAGTGAAGAAGCTAACTAGCTTCCCTACATCATGACCAGAAATATGTTTACAGAAAACTACATTTTGGCAACTGTTTTGTGCTCTGGCTTGCTTAGAGCAATGACTGGATTTAGAGGTGAGACATGAGTTTGAATAAGCCACTTGTCTCACGTACTGACCAATAACCCAACCTAATAAGGCTCTATTTAGTATCTATTATGTGCAAGGTACTAGAGATACGATAACAAATCAAACAAACAAAACTTCTCCCTTCTCTCAATGAGTTTATATTCTACCAATGGCAAAATATGTTGTCTCTCTGGGCCTCATTTTCCTCATTTGTCAAATGAGGGGAGCAATGAGGATTAGATGGTCTTTAAAGTTCCTCCCATCTGAAATCCTATGATCTTCAAGGAAGAGGATTAGGATCAATGAGAAAGCCTGATTAATCAGTATCAGACTCATTCCAATCTACTCTTGTCATTATCTAGAGAAGCATCTATTTGTATCCACTTTGCTTTTCCTTATTTTTTTTTTCCTCTAATGAATGTGGCTATTCACAGACTCATAGAACCACAGCTTTAGAGCTTCAGGCACTCTCAAGTGGGGAAGGGTGAAGTGATTTGCCCAGGATCATGTAGCTTAGTAAATGTCTCAGACCATACTTAAACTTGGATCTTTATGACTCCAGACCTAGTACTCTCAAATCATGGTGGGACAGGTCATTTCTCCACTAACAAAATCACAGCTTTTTTTTTTAATGGACCATGTCCTCGAACATAGAAAGAATGTTTGAAGTTATCTAGGTCAAACCCCTCACGAGGCACCTGATACCTAGAAAAATTAAGTAGCTTGGCCATCAAGTTCTAGCTCCAATGCTCTTTTCAGCATACTATGAGACAGAGGACTGCATTAGCCCGAGGGGAGAGGCAAAGTTTACCCAATATTATCTAAAATATAACAAAAGAGTAAAGGATATATAATATATGCAAAGCACTTTACAAATTCCCCAAACCTGTATGAATATCAATTATCAGTACAAAGAATAGACAGCCTTTATGGGTGAGGTTAACACTCAGAGAAATGAAATGAACCCCCATTCTAGTGAGCCAAATACCAAGGGTTTATGTACATTTGAAAGAAATGCTTAAACCTTTAGCCCGGCTCCGGTGAAATAAGCTGACACCGCAGCTGCTGCTGGCGGCTTTTAAGTTGTTTGCATTGTGCTGAACTGAGTAACATGAAGCCTAACCCCCTGGGAACCTAATGGAAATGAACTGTGTGCCTCCTGAGGTTACCCCTGTGGGCAAAATGGACTTTAAAGAAATATCCCATTGCCTTCTCCTCTCTCGTTCTTACCAGTCCTTCCGCTCTTCCCCAGGTTGTTTACATAAGTAAAGTTCTGTGCCATGTACATCACTTGGAAAGTTAAGCAGTTCAGACAGACTTTTAAGGTCTCTTTGTGTCCTGTTGCATTAAAATTTTCCCCCACCCCACTTCCCTGTTCATCAGGAGAGAGAAAAAACTTAAACAAGTAATCAAAATGCATTTTTCTTCTTTCCAAGAAAATTGTGCTTACTTAGATATCCCTTTTATCCCACAATTCTTCACCTTCTTCCATCTTTTCCATGACTATGTACTTGGCTCTCCTTCCTCACCTCCCCAAGAAGAGAAGCATCCCTAACACTTTTTTCTAGTGAGGAATGCTCTTCATTGCCCACTGAAATAGCACACCATGGTACTCCTATATGGCATATTTGTCACTCTTTGATGACTCTGCTAGGCTGTCTATTTGCCAGCATCCTATGATAGACCCTTCTGAGCTCATATTGAGCTGATCAACCACAGTCAGATATACTATATCTTGGCTGCAACCTAATGATGTCATTTTCAGTCCTCTTCAAGAATGAAGGACAACAACCAACCATCATTCAGGAAGCTCTCTTTCTTCAAGGTTCACTCCATCTGTATCACTCAGTCCAGGTCATTCTTACGCACAGAATCACGGAATTTAAGACTTGGAAGATACCTTAGAGGCCATCCATCCAACTCATATGTGAAAGGAATCCCACTATAATAAACCTGATTTGGTTTTCTTCCCAGCTTCAACCCTTTCCCTCATGCTTGGGGACTTCAACATATATGTCCCTACCCCCCTGAATGACCCTGGCTTCTCAGGGTCTTCAAACTCCCCAGCTCTCATAACCTCTGACTTCACTATACCTCAGCCACACTTAGGGAAGGTCATGCTCTTGACCTATAATTGCTTCGAGGGGTTCCAGAAATAGAGAGACAGTATAGTACAATAGAAAGGGTGCTGGCTATGGAGTCAGACATCTTGGGTTTAGATCCTAGTCTGCTACTTATTCATTGAATGGCATTGAACTCTAAAGGCCTCATTTTCTTCACAATATAAATGAAGGCTTAACACATTACTTGGCATATGGTAAGTACTTAATAGATGCTTGTTGACTTGACAAGGGGTTAAATGGGAAAGATGTGATGGTAGAAACAGCAACATTTTACAACTGAATGGATATCCAAGTTGAGGGAGAATGAGGAATAGAAAACAATGCCAAAGTTATGAAGCTAGGAGACTGGAAGAATCGTGGTATTTTAGATAGAAATTGGGAAGTATAGAAGAGGTTGAGTTATGAGAGAAAGATGGGTTCTGTTTTAGACATGTTAAATTTGATGTATCTCTGGTATATCCAGTTCTAAATGCCCAATAGGCAATGGGTGGGTGCAGGATGAAAATCAAGGGAAATACTGGAGAGTCTGGGAGTCATCAGCATAAAGAAAGTAATTAAACCCACAGAAACCGATAAAGTCATCAAGAGACAGAATGTAGAAGCACTAGAGTGAGAAGGCCTAGGACAGGATCTTGAAGAACATGATTTGGACGATGAAACAGCAAAGGAAACTAAAAAGGAATAGTTCTAGGAATAGGTAAAAGGAGAAATTGGAGAAAATAGTGTTAGAAAAGTCCAGAAATGGGAGAGTATCTAGGAGATAGTGGTCAATATGGACAAATGCAGCAGAAAAGTCAAGAAGGTTAAGGAATGAAAAAAGACCACAATATTTGACAATTAAGAGATCACTGGTAACTTTGAAAAAAGCAACTTTAGTTAAGCAATGAGGTCAGAAGCCAAATTGCAATGAGTTGAGGAGTGAGTGGGAAGAAAGAAAGTGGAAACAGTGAGTATGAATAGCATTTTCTTGAAAGAGAGGAGAAATATAAGTTGATGGGTTGAAGGGATGGTAGGATCTAGTGAGGGATTTTTAAAGGACTGTGGAGATTGGGGGATGTCTGAAGGTAGTAGGAAGAGGCTGAAGATCAAAGAGATAGGGAAGATGAGTGAGGTTGCAATCTTCTGGAGAAGTTGCAAGGAGATGAGATCAAGTCTATCTTAGACATCTCCTCTAGTTTAGGTCTTCATTACTTCTCACCTCCTAATCAGTCTCTATTTCTCCAATCTTCTTTTCTTCCATGCATTTTCCCTAGAACTGTCAAACTGATATTATTCCTAAAACACAAATCTTATCACTGCCCCACTCACTCATTTGAAAATTTGCAAAAGCTCACTATCACTTGTAGGAAAAAAAAATACGAATTCTTCTGTTTGGCACATAAAGCCTTCCATAATCTTTTTTCCCTATTATCTTCATTTTTATTTCAGATCACTTATATACTCTATATATGCTAAACAAACTGTTCTGTTATGTGTTACCTATAAATAACACTCTATTTCCCACCCCAATGTCTTTGTAAAAGTAATTCCCCAGGTCTGGAATGCATTGTCTCCTTATCTCCAACTTGTTAGAATCCCTTCCTTCAAAGCACAACTCAGGTACTACCTCTACCCAAAGGCTTGTCCTATGCCCCTTCTTCTAAGTTATTAGCATTCTCTCCTTTCTGCCTTAGACTTATTTTTCATGACTTTCTATTTACTTATTTGCATATATCCCATCAGTGGTGAATAGAGACCACTTCATTTTGTTTTTATATCCCTAGCACCCAGAACAGTGCCTTGCACACAGATGTGTGGCAAATATTTGTTGAAGTGATTTGCTAAATTGACCATTATGACTGATAGCTATAAGAGAGCAAGACTTCAAAATCATTGGTCCAGCACTAGCTCACTTGAGTGAGTCAAGAAAAAATATGACTGATAGCTACAGACCAGTGCTGTGTTTCTTCACAAAACTTGGAATAATAATAGCTTTTGCTTCTATTGCCCTTTGCCATTACACAATACTTTCACGTATGTTATCTCATTCTATCTTCAAAAGAACTCTGGTAGGACAAAGTATTACAGATGAAGAAACAGAATTAGAGAGTTTTGGGGACTTGCTCAAGGTCAGTCCATAAATGACAAAACTTGTAGGCAAAAATATGATATCTTGAGACCAAATGCAATCCTTTCTCTACTCCACCATTCTGTGTTTTGGACAGCAGTGATCAATTGTTGATATCTATTACGCCCTTATGGCTCCATCAGCAAGAAGATCGCGCAGATATGGTAAGCTAACATTTTGTTCTCAGAAGTCATGTTTGTAATGAACTACAAGAGAACAGTTTGACTATCCATAAACAATAGGTTACTATTTAAGCATGAAAAGAATTGGGTTAGGGAGCATAAGATGATGAAATACTTACTTGGTCCAAGACCTATGGAAAAAGCAGCAACATAAAAAAGTAAGCTGACCAAGGAGAGCCATTTCAAATACTCTGGGATATTTGGGCCTATTTCTTGATGTTGTGTTGGGCTTGGTCTAGAGGTTCCAACATTTGGCACAGATGCCCAGGTCAGCTCCCCTTGTCTTTCAGTGTCACTTCTGACTGACATTAGTGAGGTGTTGCTGTTTGGAGTGATCTCCACAAATAGTTCTTTGAGACTCTTGGTACTAACTGTTAAATTTTCTTGTTCATAAAAAGTCAAGTCTTCTAGGGAATGGTTGATAGGATTATGACTTCTGCAGATACTGGTAGAATTGATATGGATCTTAAGATTCAAAAGGCCCATACTTAGCAAGGAGGCTGCCATCACTGAGGTGCCAAGGCACAGAAAAGTCTTGCTCCCAACCTTGTCCACAAACAGGGTAGCTGGAATAGTGCTAATTACTTTGACAACTCCAACTCCTGTTGAGGCAAGACTGGCTGCCTCATTGCTCTGAAACCCAACAGATTTTAAGACAGTTGATGCATAAAATAAAATGTTTGGTTGTCCTGTAATTTGAACAAAAAAAACCAATGCGAGGCCTATTAGTATTCTAGTCCTCATGTTGTCCTTTGATCTAAAAAGATCCCAGAAACTGTATTGGTGTTCATCTTTCAAGGAAGATTTTATTGCAGTAAGTTCTTCAGTAGTATCTGAGATGCCTCTTAATCTTCCTAGGACTTTGCTAGCAGCTTCATCATACCCTTTCATCACCAGGAATCGAGGGCTGGGTGGAAGAAAGTACATTGCAATGGCCTGCAAAACTCCTAATGGAATAACAAGGCCAAACATATACTTCCAACCGTGTAAAACATTGGCAAATGCATAATTTGAAATATAGGCAAGGAGAAAGCCTATTACAATCATAAGTTCATTCAGTGATACAAGAAGGCCTCTTCTGTGCTGTGGAGCAATCTCTGCGATGTAGACGCAGGTAGCAATGGAAGACAGGGATATGGAAACTCCAATGGCAATTCGTCCTCCAATAAGAACTGGATAGGATAGACTCAGGATCAGAACCAAGCTGCCCAACCCAAGTAAGCAGGATGAAAAAATGATAGCAATTCTTCTCCCATATCTGTCTATAAGGAATCCTCCTGAGAGAGATGCCAGTAAGGCCCCAATGAGTAAGGAACTCACAACCATTTCCTGCTGTCGGCAAGACAAGGCTAATAAGCCACTTAATTGCAGAAGGGCCCCAGAGATGAGCCCAAGTTCATAGCCCACCAGGAGTCCACTGACAGCAGCAGTGACAGATGTGAGGAAAGTAAACATTCCACATCCTACAAACAAAGAGAAAAAACAGAAATGTCAGTCCCAAATTATTATCGTAACATTCTACGTATGAACTGGTCCATAACCTTGGGCAAATTATTTCATACCACTGAGCTAGGATGAAAAGACCAAATACCAAACTCAGCATCATTGTAGAAAAAACAGAGATCATTGGCTATAGAAACAAAGACTTCCTTTCACCACCTTTTTTTTTTTTGGTGGGGGTGGTGTAGAGAAAACTTTTCCCCTAAATTTGTTAAATCATAAGTAGATGACCATACAGATTAATGTTCTCTATGAGCAAACAACTATGACGACTCTATATAGGAAGAGAATTTGGCTAGGGAATTAGGAAGGAGTCAACTATTCTGATAACCTAGCTCATCTTATCCTATCCCAGCTCCCCAGAGGAGAACCTTTGAACAGGACTGGGATTGAAGGCAGCTTTCTATGAGTTGGGTCCCAAAGGAGGGCATTGGCTTCTCCTTTCCAAGTTGCCTGGGAAAGAAGAAATCCTGGGCTAGAATCGCCTATGGAATCACTACCCAGTCCTTAATATAGTTTTTAGCCTTTTTGATGTAACAATGGTATGAACAACAAATTAATCATTTACTCTGTGCTGACCATTGTGGTAAGAAAAAGGGAAAATACCAAGGTTAGCTAAGACTTGGTCCTTGTCTTCAAGAAACTTACAGTTTAATAGGATGGTATGGACACCAATATAAATGGTTATACGAAGAGTTTGTTCTTAACTAAGAAGATCAGGCAAGGGCTTGCTAGAAGAAGTAGCATTTGAGGTGGGTTTTAAAGGGGTGTCATTCCAGGCATAGCAGAAAGGAGAAAGCATGGAGATTCCAGAGGCCATTTGGTCTAACCCCCTCATTTTACAGGTGAGGAAACCAAAGCTCAATTAGGTTAAGTGACTTGTCCACAATCACACAGAGAGTAGGGAAGTCCTGCAGAAGCAGGACTTGAATGAAAGTACTCTGACTCTAGGTGGCACAGTGAATAGAGTGCTGGGTCTGGAATCAGGAAGATCTGAGTTCAAATATGACCTCAGACACTTACTAGCTGTGTGACCCTGGGCAAGTCACTTAACTCTGCCTCAGTTCCTCATCTGTGAAATGAGAAGAAAATGGCAAAACAGTCTAGTATCATTGCTAAGAAAACTCCAAATGGAGTCACAGAGTCAAAAACAACTGAAACAAATGAATAATAACAATCTCTGACTCTAGAGGTAGTGTTCTTCCTACTGTACCACACTGCCTCATTGAGAATAGAATCTTTAATTAGGTTCCAATATACATTTGCAGCCCTAAGAAAATAAAATGGACAGGATCTCTGTTTTCCTTTTAAAAGAAGGAAGTAATTCCTTGAAGGTGCCAATAGTGGTAGAAGAAGGTTTTGCTGTCACCACTAGTTCTACAGCTGGGAAATGGTCAGATTCTAGTCATGCCTCTCCTAGCCATCCTCACCTCACAAGAAGATCCTCCTCAACCTCCTTTTAACCACATCATCCTTATTCTATGTTTGACTGGGAGGCTGAAGAGCATGTTATAGTTGTTTTTCTGAGGATTCCTCTCGATTCTCTTATTATGTGCTATAGGTCAATGAAGCAATGCCTCTGAAGAACTGAAAAGGAGAATCTTACAGATGGTCATGGAGAGACACATGATAGGTGTAAGTAGGTATAAGAAACATATAACAATTTTTGTGCTCCAAAAAATAGGAGTAAAAGAAGCCAACAAGAAATTTAACTGTAGGAAGAGAAGAAGAGTTGTTTATTTGACAAGAATGAGGGATAAGTGGACTGCTAAAGTGTTCTACCGGTACCTTTGGGGTTAGGAAAAAAATAAAGAAGTCTTCCTTTGGATTGAGTGGACCCCTATAACAGCAAACTCATGGGAGAACGTAGACAAGAGTCACAGCAGGCACGATGGGCTACAATCTGCATTGTTGGAGGGAGCTCTGGAACGAATAACATCAAATATTCATTTGAGTATTATTTTGTGCTAGACATTAAGTCAAGCATTAGGGATTTTAGAATAAAAAATGACAAGTGTCCTGCCCACAAGGAACTTATCATCCAAAGGGTGAATATGACAAGTATACAAATAAGTATGATACAAAATAGAATGTGACAAAGACAAAGGAGCATTCCGGACAAAGAGCTACAAGAAGTTTGAAGAAGGATCAATGCAGTTAGATGAATTAGGGAAGACTTCATGGAGAAGAAGGTGCCAGGTAACCTTAAAGGAAAAGGCAAGCCAGAGAGAGATAGGATCTAAGAAATGTCCTACACAAACGCTGGAAAACAGAACAAAATCAGGAAAAAAAACCAGTTCGGCCAGACTATAGAGGATGTGAAGGGGAATAATGTGAAATAAAGCTGAAAAGGTAGTTAGTCAGGCTGTTATGCATCTTCCATAACAAACTACTAAAAATAACAATTCACATTTAATGTTTTAAGATTGTAAAATGTTTTCCTCATTAGCAACCTTGGGTGGCAGGTTGTATATTTCCTCGTCTATTTTACAAATGCAGAAACTGAGGTTCTAAGTGGTTAAGTGAATTTCCTCTGATCATAAAGTTAGTGTCTAAGGAGGGATATGAGCCCAGGTACCCTAACTTCAAGACTAAATTATTTTCTTTATCCTTTGTGTAAAGAAGAAAGACCAGAAGCAAGTAGATGATTTCATTCAATTCCGAGATGACTAGGACAATGACAGTTTGAGTGGACAGAAAGGAAGAGACATGACAAATATTGTGGAACGAGATTAGACAGAGCTTGAAAATTGATTGCATATGTGGAGTGAAGCCAAAAGTAGCTCAGAGCTTCTAAGCCTATGACTAGAAGGATGGTCTGCCTATTCAATCAATCAACGAACCTTTATTAAGCTTTTACTATGTACCAGGAAACTACACTAAGTATTAAACACAAAGGAAAAACTCTCAAGAGGCAAAGTGGGGAGTGGAGGATAGGGGAAGAGAACATGTAAAATACTAGGTACACAAGATAAATTCAAAGTAAGTCATGGATAAACTTAGGAAGACTCTAGAAGAGGGGTAGAACCAGAAACAACCCTTACACAAGGTAAAGTTTAAGTTGAGTCTGAAGGAAACTCAAGAATTCTAAAAGGGTGGGGGTATGGTGGTAGCAATACTACCACTACTGAAGTCTTTATTGCAAAGAGATTTTTTAAAAAATAAGGAGAAGGAAAAGGACCTATATGCACAAAAATATGTAAAGCAGCTCTTTCCGTATTGGCAAAAAATTAGAAAGTGCGGGCAGTTAGGTGGTGCTGTGAATAGAGCACTGGCCCTGGAGTCAGGAGAATCTGAGTTCAAATCAGGCCTCAGACACTTAACATTTATTAGCTGTGTGACCTTGGGCAAACCACTTAACCCCAATTACCCTGCCTTCCCCCCTCCAAAAAGCAAAAAAAAAAAAATTAGAAATTGAGGAGATGTCCATCAATTCAGGAATGGCTGAACGAGTTGTGGTATACAACCGTTTTCAGTCATGTCTGACTCTTTGTGACGTGATTTGGGATTTTCTTGGCCAAGATACCAGAATGGTTTACCATTTCCTTTGCAAGCTCATTTTATGAAGAAACTGAGGCAAACAGATTAAATGATTTGCTCAGAGTCATACATTTAGTATCTTAGGGAAAATTTGAACTTGGGAAGATAGAGATCTGTATTCTATCCATTTTGCTACCTACCTGCTGATGGAATACTATTGTTCTATAAGTAAGGCTGAGGAGGACACTTTCAGAAAAACCTGGAAAGATTTACAACTGATCAAAAGTGAAGTAAGCAGAACCAGGAAAACACTGTACATGGTAACAGCAATATTATAGGATGTTTAACTGTAAATAACTTAGCTATTCTCAGCAATACAATGATCCAAGACAATTCCAAAAGACTTACAATGGAAAAACTCTATCATTTCCAGAAAAAGAACTGATGAAGTCTGAATGAAGATTGAAACACATTTTTAAAAAAACTTTATTTTTCTTGGTTTTTTGTAAACATGGCTAATATGAAAAATTTTTTTGCATGACTGCACATATATAATTTGTATTGAGCTGCTTACCATTTCAAGGAGGGGGAAGAGGAGGAAGGGAGAGAATTTGGAAATCAAAATTTTTTTAAAAATGTTAAAAAATTTACATGTAAGTGGGAAAAGATAAAATATTTTTTAAAATGTAAACTTCTTGAGGGCAAGAGTTGCCCTGCTTTTGTATTTGTATCCATCCCCATTTGGCACATAGTAGGTACTTAATAATTTCCGTCTAAGATAAACAGCTGGATTAATTAATTACTTGATTGATTGATTAATGGGGTAGGGGGATTAGAAGAACATCCCCAGAGGAAGAGATAGCCAAGGCAAAAGTACAAAAATATGGAATTTTGGTCTACTAAAAGAAGTATTCCTTTATTTGACAAAAAATCCTGGAAAAACAACTATAAAGCACTTTAGTAGAAATTAGGTTTAGACCAACATCTTACACTATAAGCTACAATAAGTTCCAAATGGATATGTGCTGTAAAAATTGAAGGTCATAAGAGACTAGATCTATGATTTCATTGTTTTAGAGAACTAAAAACAGTGAGGAAACTCTATCTACTAATGCAGGTCAATGCCAACTCAGCCTTAAAGAGTTTCCTAGAACACCAATAACCTTGTAGCATAAGCACATGGTGGTTTTTATCTAGGTGGGCCTATCATTAGATCTCAAATCTCAGGCTGCTTTCTTCTGTCTTTATGTTTCCTTGACTAATTATGGATCAGTGAC
Organism: Pseudochirops cupreus; assembly: GCA_028627135.1. Lineage (NCBI taxonomy): Eukaryota > Metazoa > Chordata > Mammalia > Diprotodontia > Pseudocheiridae > Pseudochirops > Pseudochirops cupreus. The sequence goes on from CM053584.1 coordinate 293,492,392, forward strand.
TAGTTAGTGATCTTGAAAAAATGGATACTCTCAGCCTTGCCAGTTACCTCCAGAGTTAAAGAGTTCCTGAATTGGGTATCAGTTACCCAGAGGAGGCTGTAACTTTCTCCACATTCATCTTACAGCTTGTAATGCCAAGCAAAGGCAACTTCCAAGGTTTGGATTACCAGCATAGTAAACCCCATTTATTCAGTAAACATTCACAGAACAGAGAAAGTCAAAATACAGTGTAACTTGTTCCCTTAATAAGTAAATTCTCAATTCAACCCAGGTACTACTTACTCCACCCCTAGACAGTACATTCATTTAGTCAGTCAAAAGTCTCTTCTCAAATGGAGATTAGTCTCCAACCATAAACAAAGTACATTCATTTGGTCAATCACTCAAAGGCTTCCCACCCCTGAATCTGAAAAGGGGCAGGAGAGCACAAAAGGCCATCCACCCTTAAGTGACAAGGTTAAGCTTAGCATTGAATACCCAAGGAAAGGTCCTTCTTTCATCTTCACTCAAGGCAAGCCCTCAGCAATCTCAGTTCCTGGGGAGACAAAGCTCAATAAAGCCATAGCCAGTGTCCTCATCAAGTCACTGTCTGTAGAACAGTCCCAGAACCCCTGAAAACATCAGCAAGGCCCTCTTCCAGGATTCCTGTGCAGGTACCACAAGAAAATCCTCCTTCAGGGCTTCTGAACCAACAGCCAGGTTCCCGGAGCACTACAACAGCAGCACTGTCCTTCACCATCAGGTGAATCTGGCAAAACAATATCAAAACAGACAGACAAAATACCAGCATCACAGCGATGCCTCCTCAGTCCTTGGCAGTTCCGGGTGGCAGTTCCAATGGGCTCTTAGCAGTCTTTCTCTCAGCAACTCAGGCTCCATGATACTGGATACTGCTCTCCCAAAGTCCTTCTGGCCTTCTCTAGGCTTGGGCCTCTCTCCCAATTCATGGCTCCTCCCTGTTCAGCCCTCTCTCTTCACGTCAACAAGTCCATCCCACAAGTGGGATTCCCAAGCTCTGGGTTTTAACACTCAACCCAAAAACCAAGTCAATACAGGGGCATCTCCAAATTCCATTACCAATACACAGCTGAAGGTCAGGCCTAGAGAAAGCCATGCCCTGACTGGCAAGGAATCTGGATTTGGTGAATTACTCACAGTATATACCCAAGGCACCAGGAAAACATCTGATTACCAGTCCCACAAAGTTGTCTTTACCCTCAAAGGAGTTGAAGGAATATAATGAGCATTATGGCTTACTTGAGATGCTTATGTTTTCTGTATTTATTCTTACATACCTTTTTGAGTCCTTAGTATTTATGTATATCCTATGGTACAGGAAACAAATGGCTATCTTATATTGAATAACCATATTGTTTATTCAAGACCTTTTCTAGAAGGGACTTGTTTGCTTGTGTATTGGGGAAATCTTAGATATAAGCTATACCTTAGCTTGTTTCAGAGCAGGGTTTCTCAACCTGTGGGGCGCGACCCATTTGGGGGGTCGAACGACCCTTTCACAGGGGTCGCCTAATACCATCGGAAAACACATATTTCTGATGGTCTTAGGAACTGAGACACAGCTCCTATATCCGTCTCTAGGTGGGTCCACCCACATGCAGATATGCCCATATACAAGTATTAAAGGTTAGCAGTGTTAGGAAGGTTGAGAACCACTGTTTTAGAGACTTCCCTTGACTCACTACAGGGTATAGGCAGAGACAGCTGAGGTTAGATTCTATAGAACTGAACACAGTCCATGTGAGCCCAAAGCCTCTTGCTGCAGTACTCTTTGGCCCAAGCCTTGAGAGTACATTTGAAAGATCTCTAGATTCCTGTAAACAATCTAAATTGGGATGCTTGGTCTTAGCAAGAGCAAGTGGTTCCTGAGTTGTTCTAATCCAGATAACCCAAACCTGGGGCTTGGGTTATGGACCAGGGTGCCTCCTGGTTTAGCACAACCAAATGTAACACAGACTCTGGGGTCAGGGGAGGACAGGTCTCTGGTAGACTCCCTAGGACAGAGTTTTCAAAACTCTCTTCTGTGGAGCCCTGAAATTTCACAGAAGCTGGTCTGGGCACCGTGGGGGAATTTTGCAAGATGCAGTAGGCCTCTATGTTTCAGTACTTTTTTATAAAATCAGAAATTTAAAAGGTTTGGTTTTTTTTGTTCCTCTGTGTTTTAAGTTGTTGTGAGGATGTTAATTCTACATTCTGTTCTTTTAATTTTATCTCAAAATACCTTCTCATACAGCTAAGTCAAGTGTATTGTTTCCAAGTGTATTGAAAAGGCAGAGTGGTATACTGGGTAGAGCATTGGCAGAAACAAGAAGACCTAAGTACCAATCTGGTCTCAGACATTTACTAGCTGTGTGACCCTGGACAAATCATTGAACTCTGTTTGCCTCAGTTTCCTCATCTGTAAAATGAGTTAGAAATGGAAAAGTAAAATTACTTTGGTAATATCTCTGCCAAAGAAAATCCCAAATGGGGTCACAAAGAGTCAGACATGACTAATCAACAAAAAAAAAGAATAAAATTGACAAAAAGCTTTCTCCTAAACTCTATTGCTTCTAATTCTGTCTTCTGGAGTCATAGATATTAAGTCTAATTCCTCTTCTAGATAACAATGATAACCAGTATTTGCAAAGTACTTTGCAATATCTACTTTAGTAAATATTACCTCATTTTATCCTTGCAACTACCCTGGTAGGTAGGTGCTATTATAATCCTCATTTTAGAGATGGGGAAATTGAGGCAAACAGAGATTAAGTGAATTACCCAGGGTCCCACAGCTGGCAAGTACCTGAGGTAGAATTCGAATTCAGGTCTTCCTCACTGCAGGTCCAATACTCTATCCACTGCACCACTAAGCTTATCATTTATCAGTTTGGGAAGTAACGTATAGGTATAGAGGGAAAACACATAAGATTGTCAAATCCTGCATCTGATACTTTCTAGGAGGGTATAATCATAGGAAAATTTATTTCTTCTGAGTCACAGTTTTTTCATATTGCCCAGTGTTGTGAGGATCAAATGAGATAATGTATACAGGGTGTCCCAAAAGTTTTAGTATGATTTTAAGCATTAATAGCCTGAAATAACTGTGGACTTTTTGTGAGTTATAAAGTGTTCTGTAGGCTAAAACTTCTATTAAGATACTATCTGCTCTTATTTCCCTAGTCACAAATTCTTTCCTTTTCCAGGTTAGACTTTCCTAATTCCTTTAAACATTTCTTATAGAATAGCTTTTCTGAACCCCTTTCCAGTTTGTCAATGTCCCTCTCAAAATGTATTATCTAGAACTGAAAACAATAATACACCTTATGGATAATGACATTTTCAGCAGTCTTTCTGGTGGCATCCAGGGATGAGACTGTTAAATTCATAATAAAAAAATAAACAAACAAAAACATAATGACATTTCAGACTTCTTCTTTCCCCCATTCTCTTTTA
>CM053584.1:293496344-293524801 GCA_028627135.1 Pseudochirops cupreus
CACAGAAATGAGCAGTTGCTTTGGCTGCATTTTTATGACCTCATCTGCAGGTGGAGTATGCAGCTGTCTGCAACGCATGCCATGGTTCCAGTGGTGCCAGGAAGTCTTTCCCACTTATTTACTGACTTGTTTGCTTATTCATTGGCTTATTTTTCATTCATGCATTTATTTGTTTGTTTGTTTAATATTCTCTGTGGGTTTATCAAGGTACCTGGAATCCCGCAATTTGTCTTCGGTCATTTCTGACAAGGTTCAACAGGTGATCGTGCAGAGTAGTTCTAGGGCTATAAAGAACCTCAGAGACTAAATCAAGCTCTCTTATGTTACAGACTTAAAGAAGTTCAGTGACTTGCCCAGGGTCACACAGATTCTAAGCGTCAGAGACAGAATTCAGAACTGAGGTCTCCTAACTCCAGAGGCTCCAAGGTAGCCCAATGGATAGAGCGCTGGGTCTATAGTCAGAAAGACCTGAGCTCATTTTTCATTTTTATTTTTAGCTCCAAATTCTCTCCCTGTCTCCTATCCATTGAGAAGGCAAGAAATAGGATGTTCTCCTGGTACATAAGAAGCCAGGCAAAACATATTTCCGCATTAGTCATATCACAGAGATAAAAAAGAAGCAAGAAAAATGAATAAAGGAAAAAAGTATGTTTCAGGACCCTGTCCTCAGGGTCCACAGGTTCTCTGCTTGGAAGTCGATAGCATTTTTCATCATGAGTCCACTAGCTGTGAGATCCTGGGCAAATCATTTAATCTCTGTGGGCTTCAGTTTCCTCAACTGTAAAACGGGTGTAGTGATAGCACTTATGTCCCAGGGTTGTTATGAGGATGCAATGAGACATCCATAAAGCACTTAACATAGTGTACGGTACACAGTTGGTACTTAATAAATGTTTTTTTTTCCCTTCCTTCCAAAGGTAATGTTCTTTTTTTTGTACTGTACTATTAATTTCTAGGTGTAATGTGAATATATACAGCCAGCTAAAGAAAAAAGTCTCCCTTGGGAACACCTCTACTACGTACACTTTGAGCACTGTGGTTCCCCATACCTTGAGCTCCTGCCATAGGAAACTAGGTTTGAATATATCAACGACAGGGCAGCTAGGTGGCGTTGTAACAGATAGAGTGCTGGGCCTGGATTCTGGAAGACTCATCTTCCTGAGTTCAAATCTGGCCTCAGACATTGACCAGCTGTGCAACCCTGGGCAAGTCACTTAATCCTGTTTGCTTCAGTTTCCTCATCTGTCAAATGAGCTGGAGAAGGAAATGGCAAACACTCCAGTATCTTTGCCGAGAAAACCCCAAATGGGGTCATGAAGAGGCAGATACGACTGAAACGACCAAACAACAACAATAACATACATTAAAGAAAATTATATAGAGAAAAGAACTGGATTGTAAGATCTAAAGGCAGAAGGAAAGCTGGAAATTAGCCAGTCCAATAGTTCTTCTTTTGTGAAATGGATTCCTTGGACAGTCTGGTGAAGCCTGTGGACCCCCTCTCAGAATACTGCTTTTAAATGTATAAAATAAAATACTTGGGATTACAAAGGAAACCAATTATGTTGAAACAGTTATCCAAAATTTTTTTTAAAAGGTCATGCATGGTGGGTTAAAGACCTTTGATCTAGTCCACCTCCCTTCATTTCACAGGAAAGGAAACGCAGTCCTAAAGGGGTCAAGTGATTTGCCCAAGGTCACACAGGAAGTAAATGACAGAGTCAGAATTCAAATGCAGATGAGGGGACCCAATCCAGGCCACTTTCCTGGATTGTGAGCCAGGAGTTTTATATCTCTATGTTTTGTTTACCTTGTCAGAGGCAAGACAAAACCTACGGACTATTGTAATAATTGTGACCTGCCGTAGGCCGAAATGTTATCCTGGGCCTAACGCTGCCAGTGACTAAATATTCAGGTTGACTTTTTATTTCTGCAGAATAATTTTTAAAATTGGCTTAAGAGCAAAACAATTGGTAGAGCTCTCCAAGGTCATTTGGGTTTTTTTTCCCCTTATTTTCCAATAGATCCACTTAATTTTTTCAGACAAATCAGCTTCCAAGAAAAGAGATTCTAAAGAGGTCTTTAGTCTCATCTAAATCCTGACTGCTGTTAAGTAATAAAAAGCTCACATCTATTTCCTGCCTTAGGGGTGCAAAGTGTTTTACATGTATGATGTCATTCAGTTCTCATAGTTACCATGTGAGATGGCCAAGACAGACAATACTTGCCCCATTTTGTAGCTGAGAAAAACTTAGCCTCAGAGACACAAAGTTACCCAACTGATTAGTGGCAGTCTGGACTGTAACCCAGCTCTTTCGAAGCCAGCATTCCTTCCCCTCTACTGCAGCCCTCTGGTAGGGATGAGCATTTTTATCCAGAACCAAAAAAGTAGTATCATATAATGGATTAATTGTTGAACTTAGAGTAAACGAGATCTGGATTCAAATCCTGTACTACCTGTGGGACCCCGGAAAAGTCACTTAACCTCTATGTGCCTCAGTCTCTTCATTGATAAAATTCCATCACTTCAAAGGTCTCTTCCAGTTCTTGATCTATGACCCCACGAACACTTGAAAACCTCTGCTGAAACAGGAATGGATTTGGTCGATATCAGTGGAAGGCTGCCCAACACAAATGAAATGTCATGGGTCTTTTCAAAGGATCATGTTGTACACTTGACATTCACTAGTAACCATGACAATTACAGAGAATTTCCTTTTTTGGCATTCATTGAGATTGATATTTATCTGTCTAGAAAAATTCAGATTTAGTGTCTAAAAAAAAAAGATTAAAAAAAATAACAACAGATCACCTTGGAGCTGTCTTCCAATTACTCTGAGTACTGTAAAGGGCAAACTTTGACGATCCTGTAGCTAGAAGAAATGAACATTAACACTGAGGCACTTGGACCAGGATGGGTAGGGTGGCCATATGCAAAGTTCTTTTAGATACATTATCTCATTTGATCCTTACAATCACATTATAAAGTAGTCAGTAAAGGTGTAAACCGTAATTTTACAAATGAAGGAAATAAGGCTCAGGAAAGTTATGTAACTCACTCCAGATTACAGACTGGTAGGCAGTATAATCCAATATACTCCAGATCAACTGACTTCTAGTCTGAGACTTTTCGTACTACACCATACCTGGGGCACCACTTATTTAGTAAGTATAACAATGTTAAGTCATTTCAGTCATGTCTAATTCTTTGTGACCCCATTTGGGGTTTTCTTGGGAAAGATACTGGAGCAGTTTGCCATTTCCTTCTCCAACTCATTTTACAGATGAGGAGACTGAGGCAAACAGGGTTAAGTGACTTGTCCAGGGTCACACAATTAACAAGCGTCTGAAGTAAGATTTAAACTCAGGAAGATGAGCCTTTCTGACTCCAGGCCCAGCACACTATCTACTGTGCCACCTAGCTGCCCAAGGATAGGAGTACTTTTTCCACTCCTCCTGGGATGGAGCCTGCTCAGTTACCGCTCCAACTGGCCACATGGAAACTAGTGTTAAGCCTCTTTCCAGCCATGAATAATTTAGGAGCTTACAATGGGAGATGAAGAAAAGTTCTTTAACTGGTGGAACATTCCTTATTTCAATCTAAATCTTGCCTGCTATTGAGTAATAACACCTTACATCTGTATTTGACAATAAGAAAGATATAGATAGGCATCTCTATATCTCTATATCTACACAGAGATGTAAAGATTTTATCTAAGTATCCCTATATCTACATAGATACCTATATATATATGTATATATATATCTACATCTATCTATCTATCTATATCGATCTATTTATATATCTATATATATATATATACTACTAATCAAATCAATAAACATTTACTAAGTCCTTACTATGTGCCAAGTAATACTGCTAAGGGCTGAGGATACTAAGAAAAAGGAAAAATAGTCTCTGCCCTCAAGGATCTTACATTCTAATGGGGAAGATATCTACATCTATATCTATATGCAAGTCAACGCATGAAATAGATTCAAGCTAATCTCAGAGGGACAGGCATTAGCAGCATGGGGTCTAGGGAAGGCCTCCTGAAGAAGGTAGCAATGAGCTGAGTCCTTAAGGAATCCAGGGATTCTAAGAGGCAGAGGTGAGGGAGGAGAATACTCCAGGTATGGGGAGAGAAGCCAAGGTTTTATTTCACTTTAATTATCCCAAATTATCACTACTTGTTTGTGCATTATGCCAACGGACTTTGCCACCTCCTTGGCAAAACCCGGCTTCTTAGTTCGCTGTCCACTTAGAAAAGGGTCCCTAACTTCTCCCTTTTCACCCTTTTGTCCCTGATCAATAGGGAAGCCCATTACAATAACAATTATTTATTAAGTCCCTGCTAGGTACCAGGCACTGTGCTAAGCACTAGGGTTACAAAGAAAGACAAAACTAGTCCCTGCCCTCAATGAACTAATACTCTAATGGGGGAAGGCAACACACAAACCATAATGCATAAACAAGACATACACACAATAAATTACAGATAAATTAGGGGGTTCAAGAAAGGCTTCTATCAGAAGGCTGGATTTTAGTTTGAAAGCAGTGACAGAAGCCAGGGTGTAGAGACAAAAGAAGTTTCCCTAAAGATGTCTAGGGAGGTTTTTGAGAAGGTTATAACAAGGAAGAGGCATTATATGAGGGATACACAGCAAAAGGGCATAGGAGACAGAGTGTAAAGAGTCCTTTGCAGAGGCTGGATTAGTTCTCATAATAGCTGTGTTGTCCATTCCTCATAGCCAGTCAGATGAAATGAGTATTACTGACACAGAACACAAAACATTCAGTTTCTCACAATATTTTAATTACTGCACACTTGCTTCCATTCCCCCTGACCCAAGTGCCCATGGAACTATGCACCCTATTAGGCTTTTAATAAACACTTGTTGACTGATTCAGAAAACGTACTAAAAAGTATACGCAAATTCTATAAGAAGCAGAAGAGAGAAGAAAGAGTCCTGGGTTCGAAGCCAAGAGTCCAATGTTCTTGACCCAGTACAGGCCACTAAATAACTGTGTGGCCCAAGATAAGCCTATAGGCCTTTTTTCTTTTCTACAAAATGAGCAGATTAGACTAGTGTCCAATTTGTCCAAAAAGGACTCATGTCCTTTCCAGTTCTAGAATCCTATAGTTATCTATCTCCTTCAATTTAATTCAAATAGACTCGCACACACACACGCACACACGTGCATGCACACACACACACACACACACACACACACACACACCCAGTCAATTTTTGACCAGGCCTTATCAAAATCTGAATGCTTCCAAATTTAAAAGATAAACCCACACATTCATTGCTACATAAAGCCAGAGACTAAACTGATAACAACATTCCTATATATGTGGAAAAGGCTGGGTCCATTCACATAATTCTTAGTCCATTCTCCCATTCAGTTCAATCAGCAGACTCATTTAAATGGCACACCCTAGGTTAGCATCCCACAAGACTATATACATAGTCAACAAAACATGTACACTTAGGCTTGAGCATTTTAGGTTTTATGTCACTTTTTTTTGGTAATTTAAAAAAAATTTAAACCTAAATACAAAATAAGAAAAGAAAAAGAAACAAACTTAAATACTAAAACTAAAATAAAAGAAAAAAATTGACGTTCTTATCAGAATATTGAGAGAAGATTCAAAATATACAGCAATAAATTTCCATTTTGAGAAAGCCTATATAATAAATACTATGCATTGTGTTGAGAGCTGCCCATCTTTTCTTTTTGGAAAGGGGGAGGGAGGCAGGGCAACTGGGGTTAAGTCACTTGCCCAAGGTCACATAGCTAGTTAAATGTCAAGTGTCTGAGGCCGGATATCCACTGTGCCACCTAGCTGCCATGATGGCCATCTTTTTTTTGCTTCCTTGTAAGTTTTCTTTTGTTCTCTGCTGTGTACTTTTTACTTTGTTCTTTTTTCTCCTTTCCTCCCCCAGGCTACAATTGAGCACAGATATATAGATATATACACACATATACATATATAAATATATATTTTATATGTATATGTGCACACACATATACAAACATATGCAGACATATACACACAAAGATATACATATTCATACATATACCCATACATATATACACTTACTTACATATACTTAGATATCTATAATCACACTTATATGTAGACATACATTTCTATGCATCTATATATGTCATACTTATTAAGTATTATACTATATGTAGCACTGTTAGTAGACAGCTAACCCATCTGAGACTCACATAGGATTAAAATATTTTTCATTGTCATTACATAGATTTTTATTGGTCATCTAATGTACAAATTGAATTCTGTATAAATGGGACTATACCTTAACAAGCTCCAGTCCAGAGATCAACAACTGCAACTCTCTGCCTCAGCAGGCTTGACAAGGACCTTTCAACTTGCATACTACCCCAAGGTACTAGTCAAGTTTGGGGATTTCAGGGAGCATAGACAAGGTTTCATGCTATTTATCAACCACAGGGGTTAATGATAAATTAACTTAGTGTACTTACTCGTTCATATAAAAAGGGCATAGAACATGTGAGCCCTCCACCTCTCTACCCGCCCTAAGGACCTATTCTGGCATTATGAAAGGAAGTGATGCCCTATGTGGAAGCAGTTGAATTCAAGGGGGCAGAAGAAAAACAAAAATTTGTTTTAGACAGGCAATGGACCACAGGTGAGGGCCTTAAACCTACACAGACAAAGGGAACAAATAAGCAGAGGAATTGGCAGAATTTCATTGGTGTTAAGGGCAGTAGTCATAGGCTTTTCTAAATTTGCATACATACTCCCCTCCCTTTAGGAGAAGAGGCCAGATCTAAATGGTGAACACCACGCAAAATTCTGGAAGGAGAATTCTGGCTTGGAGCTGTTCGTGTTCAAGTTTATCCCCAACTCTGACCCTGACTCCTACCCTTGAGGGTCCCCAAAAGCAGATCTGTCTGAAAGTAGAATGAACAGTCTTGGAAGATGGTAGGTTCCATCTCATTGGAGGTCTTCAGGCAAGGACTGCATGACCACTTGTCAGTTATGTTGTAGAAGGGATTCCTGTTCAGGTATGGTTTAGACTAGATGACTTTCAAGTTGGGTTCTATGTCCCAAAAGGCTTAACTTATTTTAAAGGCACCATAAATTTTCACTATACTTCATGCTAATGCTTCCTTTGCCTTTCAGCACCTTATAGTATTTACACTGGTTTCGAGAGTAAACTCATGGGGGCTAGTGGCCCAGTGAATAGAGCGCCAGCCCTGGAGTCAGGAGGATCTGAGTTCAAATCCGGCCTCAGACACTTAACGCAAAAAAAAAAAAAAAGCCATGTGACCTTGGGCAAGTCACTTAACCCCAACTGCCCTCTTCCCCCCCCTCCAAAATGCAAAAAGAAAGAGAGAGAGAGAGAGAGAGAGAGAGAGAGAGAGAGAGAGAGAGAGAGAAAGGATAAGTAAACTCAATGACTTTAGTGTGAAGCTTGACTTTAATAAATAATACTGCAGGTGGGGGGTTAAGGGAAGTCCTTTAGTCCAGTCCAGGTCAACTGGCTTCCTAAGGTTAAACGACTCAGGATCAGAGAATCATATATTTCTATAACTAGAAGAGACCTTTAACATTATCTACTAACCCCCTATTTTACAGATGAGGAAATTGAGTCTCAAAATGGTTAAATGGTTAAGTGACTTATCCAACGTCACACAGGATATGACTGAATATTCTTCTAGGAATTCCAAGGATACTTTACCCACATTTCAGCTATTTTTATCCTACAATTTAATCCCTAGTTCCTATGCCTCTCCTCACTCCTAACCCCTGATTCGTTCTCTCATCCTAAGAACATTTCATCTTGCAACAGTCTATAATGTGATATTTCAATGTATTTGTGACCTCACTAATATGGGTTCTTTTCTCATTGGTGGAAGCTGTATAATTTTCCTTACCTTTTCTGTGACCCTTGATGATGCCCCTCTGTAAATCCTCCATAGAAGTCCTTATATGCTAAAAAAAAAAACAACCCTTCCTCCAGAACATGTAATCATAAAATCTCAGGGTAGGAAAAGATCTTAAAAGCAATCTAATCCAACTCATACCTGAACAAGAAATTTCTGCTACAACATACCTGATAAATGATTGCCCTGATTTTCCTTTAAGGTCTCCAAGGAGAGTGAATTTGCCACCTCCTAAAACTGTCCATTCTCCTTTCAGGCAGCACTAATTATTAGGAAATTTTCTCCATTATATCAGGTCAAATTTGTCCCTTTGCAACTCCCACCCATTGCTTCTATTTCTGCCCTCTGCATGATCTCTCTACCTAGCTTGAATAACAAGTAAACACTCATGCCAGCTATCAGTTATCCTTCACCCTCAATATGGCACAAGCTCACTTCCCCTTCTAATTATACATTTTTCTGAAGGTATTGTTTACTCAGCTTCTCTCAGACCTTCACTAGTAATATGTTGCAACCCATTTGTGCCCACCAGGTACAATGAAGAGGCAACCTTTGTTTCCCCTTATTTCTCCATTATTCACCATCTCTGTCTTTTTAAATCTGTAAGGCCTTGAAGAGGAATTATTCTTTAAATCCATGGCAAAAGATATCCATTAGTATGATTGTGTCAGGTTTTTTTTTTCCATTAAGACTATCATTTTAAATAAAAACTTGTTTTTTGTATTTATGATTTTTAGAGAGGTTTTTTTTTTTCCTCTTGGAAGAGTGTGGCAGAGTATAGTGAGTGACAGTATAGTTGTCTGGGTTTGAAACCTTCCCTTCAATAAGCTTTCTAGGATATATTCAAATAGTGTCATCTCTCTCTTGAACATCCCATTTGCATCCTCTTTTCAGGGACAATTGACTGATGTGGTTCATGCCCCAGCTTATGGTTTGTTTTTTTTTTTTTTTTGGCTAAAAGGAATTTGAAAATAGCTCAGTATATTAAAAGATAATGTTTTTTTTTTTACATTTAGCAAAAAGAAATTAAAGGAGACAACATTTAGAAACATGACAGGACATGTGATACAGAGTGTATATGGGTTTACCTGAACAGCTGAGCATAATTCTACCAGAGAGCTGGGGGTGGGGTGGAGTGGATGGAGAAATGAACCTCTAATGGAATTGGGAATTTTAAAGCATTTTTGGTGAAAACATCAGAGGATCAGAGCTGAATATACACAAGTCAAGAGAAAACTAGAAAGGAAACTTTATTTGATCAATTGGAAGAAGTTTACAATTATACAGTGCTAACATCTAATAGGGAGAGAAGAAACAAGTGTCTCTTCATGGCCTTAATGCTTTCAAAGGTTATTCAAGAAGTTAAATAAGAAAAACAGAGGACCTGGGGATATATTGGTTGCATTCTTAGGGTCTGAAGAGGAGAAAGAGAAGAGAGAGTAAAAGGAATTCATTAATGCAGAAAGGAGGACGAAAGAGATAAAAACTTGCTATTTCTCATAATCAGAGTGTGTGAGAAGGTGGGAATACATACTCTCCCTTCTCAAGGGAAGGGGGTCAGGTATATGAAGAGTCTCACTTTTATCTAAGAAGAAGGGTTGAAAATATGCATACACAAGTATAATCACACCATACACACACACACAAACACACACACACACACACACACACACACACAGAATTTGGTGTATAATTACACCAAACTTAAGAGGGAGACAGGCATTAATAGGAAGGACAAGTGGGTAAGGGAGAGGACAATACCAAGAAAGGAATAAACAAACAAAACAAACTTCCTGATCCTGCAGGAGAATTTAAAATAAAAAAGCAAACAAAGAATACACTCTGAAGGGGTGCCCATAGTTTGGGGAATGGCTAAAGAAACAATAGTATATGCATGGATTGGTACAGTATTGTGCCATAAGAAATGACAAAGGAGATCATTTCAATGAATTCTGGCAAGTATGAATTAGTGCAGAGTAAAGTAAGCAGAACCAGGAGAACAATTTGTGCAATAACATCAACACTTAAAAAAAAAAGCAACTGTGAAAGACATAAGAACTTTCCTCAAAGCAACGACAAATCACAACTCCAGAGCACCTACTAATGAAGTGTGTTTCCTACCTTCTGATAGAGAAGTAATAGACTCAAGTGGAGCAAAGAGATATGAACATAACCACTGTGTGCATTTGCTTTGCTTGGCTATATTTATTTGTTACAAGATGTTTTCCCCCTCTACATTTATTTGGGGGTAGGGGGAGGAGTATGGAGATGTTAGCAAGAGTAATGCCAAAAAAAAAAAAAAAGGAATACTGAAACATTTTTTAAAATGCATGGAAGAGAACAGATGAAAGCTCGAAAGCAGAGACAAACAGGACAGTTTTAAAAGTAACAGGTTGAATTTATTATTAAAAGTAATAGGCTGAAAAATTTTTTTAAAGGAAAAGTAAACTGTATGAAATGGAGATTGATGGTTTCATATATGATCCTCTTTTGTGTTCTCTCTTATATATGAAAATGCTTGGGTTTGGGAAGTGTTTATGTTTAGAATTTAAAAAATTTAATATCAATCTGGCAACTGTGTGGGAGATGGATTAGAGAGAAGAGAGACCACAGACAGAGAGACTAATTCAAAGTTGCATTAGTCTAGGTAGGAGAGTCTGAACTAGTGGTCATGCAAATGGAAAGGAGAAAGATACAAAAGATGTTGTAGAGCAGCGGTTCTCAACCTGTGGGTTATGTTCAATTTGTAACAATGAAAATACATCCTGCATATCAGATATTTACATTATGATTCATAACAGCAGCAAAATTACAGTTATGAAGTAGCAACGAAAATATTTTATGGTTGGTGGTCACCACAACATGAGGAACTGTATTAAAGGGTCGCAGCATTAGGAAGGTTTAGAACCACTGTTGTAGAGGTAGAATCAGCAAGACCTAACAATTCATTGGATACAGGAAATAAGGGAGAGTGAAGACTCAGGAATAATTCTGAAGTTGCAAACTTGGGTGACTGGGAGGATAGTGGAACTGTTACAGAAAAAAAAGGAAGGTTAGAAGGATGCTTTTGGGAAGGGGGGAGCAGTAAATGAGTCCTTGTTGGATATACTGAAGTTGAGATACCAATGTGGCATCCACTTGAAGACAAACTGGATGCTGTATAATTATAACGACCAAGGTTGTCCTCAAAGAGGAGACATAAGAATGTACCTCCCTTCATTTCTGTGGGTGTGGAACACTGTATGTATCAGGCTCCATCAATCTGTTGGTTAGCACTACTAAACTTTTTTCTTTTCTTTTTTTAATTCTTTGTTATAAGGATTGGTTCTTTGAGAAAGGGTTAGGGAGGGATACATTGGGAAATTAAAGTAATAAAATAAAGGTTATAAATATTAATTTTAAGTAACTCCAAAAACAAAATGGAAAGAAAGGGAAGGAAGGCAGGAAGGCAGGAAGAAAGGAAGGAAGGAAGGAAGGAAGGAAGGAAGGAAGGAAAGAAGAGCAAAAGAGAGAAGAGGAAAGAAGAAGGGAGGGAGGGCATCTAGCTGGCAAGACGGTGATACAAGACTGGTGCTCTGGAGAGAGACAGGGGCTGTACAAGATATGGCATTGATTTGCATAAGAGATAAATCTGACCTTTCATAGAGGCTTCATAAAGACAGTATTACATAGTGAATAGGGTATTGAATTTGGAATCAGGAAAGTTTGAATTCAAATCCTGCCTCTGATATTTACAAACTGTGTAATCTTCTTACACTTTACTTCTTATGAACCTCAAGCTAATCCCTAGGACTCACCTACTAAATCACAGATGAATAACAATCTGTGATATGTCCTACTAGAGGGAGTTCTTACAACAGGAATTTCATACATTGAAAATATGTGTTGAGTTGGTCCATCATTCTATCCTGGTGATATAATTTAGGACCTGCATTTTGTCATCCAACATGCTATCAACTTTAAACCATCTGAAAATCTGATAAGCATGCCATATGTGTCTTCATCCACACCATTGATTTAAAAAAAAAATGAACAGCACTGGGTCAATAACAGACTTCTGGGGCACTTCATTAGAGATTTCCCTCAAAGCTGAAATCAATCAACTATTACTCTTTGGGTCTAGCTGTTCAACTAGTTCCAAATCCACCTAACTATACTATCATATTTTGTTAGTTTATAAAACATATCCAATGGTTTTCTTTGCAGTCTTGGACAATTGCATGTCTCAGACCCATACTACCTTATCAAAATTTTTTAAAAATATCACTTATTCAACTTAATTCAATTCCACACATGATTACTGAATGTTTCTAGCTCAACATTGTGCTCAGTGTGAGGGGCTGCAGGGGTGGTGTGTGCATGGTGGGAGGGGGGTACAAATATATATATGGCCAGTCCCTAAGTAGCTCATAATCTCCTTGCTGTCCACTAACTCAACATTTCACTTCCTTACTCTATCTTTGCATAGGATCTTCCTTATATTTGGAATGTATTCCCTCCTTATTTTGACTTCTTAGAATCAATAGTTTCTGTCAAAGTTCAATTTAGGTACCCACATTCCACAGGCAGCTTTTTTTGGTTATCTGAAGTTTTTAATGCTCTCATTATTTTCTATTTTCCTATCTGCCTATATATTTTAGAATGTATAACCCTTGAGGGTGGGAACCATTTGATTTTTTTTATAGCTCCTTCATAACAAGTGCCTTACATGTAGTAGGTACTCAGCATCATAGGATCATAGATTTAGAGATACAAGGAACCTTAGAAACTTTCTAGTTCATTCCTATCATTTTACAGATGAGGACCTAAGGACCCAAGATGTTAAGTGTCTTACCAAGGTCACCTAGGTCATAAGTAGTAGAGTTGGGATCCAAATCCTCTCATTCCAAATCCAATACTCCTTCCACTTGTTGAGTGGAAATCTTATTGACAAACAAAACTTACACAACACATAAAAGATTTACAAGGCAGTAGCATCTAATACTGTACAGATTGAATATACAGTCAAGTGCCTTAATGCACAGTACATATGCGCAGTACTATTGGTTATCGGAGAGGAGAAAAATCAGTGTTGTCTGGATTGACAAAAGCTTAGTGGCAGAAGAAACTATTTGAACCATGTCAATGCTGGAAGGAACTTTAGGGACCATATAAGACGATGAAGTTACAAGGTCAAAGCAAGTAAGTGGCACATGAGGTCATCCATCTTACTTCACAGGTTCATAATTTCATCAGCGTGGGATCATGACAGTTCCAGGCCCTAGTGGATGGTGTTCAGAAACTGCTGTGGCTAAGAACGAATAATAAAAATCACTCAGTGGCCAACCTTCTGATGATGAGTCTCTCAATATTTAACTAAACTTCTTCTTAAGCCCGTACTCAGACTTTCCAGCTTTGGTAGGAATATTGGGAGACAGCCTAATGCAATCTCCTAATACATGGGTTCACCTGCAAGCAATGATAAGGCATCAGAGTTAAAGGATGGTTTGGTTTACTGATACCAGAGAAACATAAAACACCAAAAATGCCACCCATTTATTATCCAACACATTGGTGCTTAACAGTTAATGCTTGAATGGCTTTTGTTTTCAAACTTGGCAGCCCCTACATAAAATAAACTTGTTTGTGCCAGGAAGCAATCTTTCTGTGATCCTGCCTTGGGGTTTTCTATACTTTCCTAAATAAAATGAAACATCCCATTCAGATTGGAACTCTTACCACAAAGTAGATATTATTTGTAACTCTATGCCTCTCTTAAAAAACAAACAAACAAAACTCCTTCCATACCTGAATCAAGGGTTTCACTTAAAGGGAGGCTTCTGAATTGTCATTATCCATTTTTCTCACCTTTCTTTTAGAATTATAAACCTGAAAAAACCAAGGCCTAAAAATGTTGAAGTACAGTTTGGTAATCCACAAATATGATGCCAAACTGGTCTGAGTCAGGAGGATTCCTGAAGAAGTATTCAGTACCTTAGGGAAAGATAATTTTCATATTTTTAAAAATTATATTTTATTTATCTCAAAAATAAATTTTATACTAATATAAATGAAAGGAATGGTTATATTTTTCCATTTTTTTATAAATTAAAATCAATTATAATTTAAAAATTGCTACTGGCCCTAAAATCAGCTTTATGTAAATCATTGTTCAGCCTTATGAAATACGACTCAATTACTGTAGAAGGACTAGAAGAATACTGAAATCCAGTCACTTACAGAATGGTCTCTAAGGTCTCTTCCAAGTCAGAGAATCTTGTTTTATTTAACTGACATTCATTAAGCACCTATTAGGTATCATGATTATAAACTTTAAAATGATTTGGTCCAACTCTGCCATTCCTCAGATGAGGAATTTGTAGCCCAGAGCAATTCAAGTGACTTGCCCAGTGTCACAAAGGTAGTAAGGGTCAGAGCCAGAATTCAAAAGGTCGTCTGATTTCTAATGCCGCATTTTTTCCCACTTGATCACAACACAACACAACTGTGTGTTCAGCACTAGAGAGAGACAAAAATCAAACTTTTGTCCTCAAGGAGATTGCATGCTCCTGGGGGTGAGGAATGCAACATGCAAACAAATGAGTAAAAGCAAAGAAATTTCCTGAGAAATAGTCCAGAGAGGTAGGAACATCAAAAAAGGACCTGAGATAAGGCTTACAGGAAGATTGGGTACCAATATACCATATGATATATCAGAGGAAAAAAGCTTCTGTGTCATGAATAAACCCAGATGTTCTAGAAAAACAACGGCATACTTTTGTACATGTATTGTGAAGATATCTTTTTTAACTGGTGCTAAATCAGGAAGCATCTCACAAGATTTTAACTCATGAGGCTTCAAATTAGATTTAAAAATATTTTTTAGAGAACAAGAAATGTAACCTTAACATGCATGGGGAAGCGGGCGTGTGGGTGGGGAAGATCTCCAGGGAAAGAGAGGATTTATTTTAGTTTCTAACTTCAGCATCATTAAAATCCTGATTTAATTCAAATGATCCTCATGATTATATTTCATTCAATAATCATCCCTTTTAAGAAAGCCTTCTATTAGGAAATAGATCAGACTCCATTCAACCTATAAAAGTTTACAGAATAAGCCCTTCCTCAGACACTTTGGGGAAGGAGCTCCTTCAGGATTGAGGCCCAACCCTCAGCCACCTATGGCAACTGTACATTAGATACATCAGAATGTGGTCCAACAGAGACCATAGACTTTATTAGCCACATATTAAACTAACTTTTATTGGAAAAATGCTACTGGTAAAACTGTTATTCAAATTGTATATATAGCAATTAATTTTTTAGTGTTTAGATATGTTTAGATAATGAACCACATATGCCTCCTATAATTAAAAAATTATCTTTAAAATGACTTGATTCATTCTTCATATGCATATATAGCTCTATTACATACACGAGAGTCTGATATATGCAGCTGATAATGTCCTCACTTGAAGCACAGAATTGTGGCAAAGCCTTCCTGTATTGGAGTCTCTATATGCAAAGCTCCACTTGAAATTTGTGAGTCTTGACTGACAAATTTCTATCAATCTTTTGGCTTGACTAAGGCACCAGCAATTATGAAGCTATGACCCTGTATGCATGAGTAATCTCACTCCCACCCCCAGCTTAAGGCAATTTACAAAAAGACAGTCCTGTAATGTTGAGTGCCGCATCCCATTCTCTACTGGAAATTTGGTACCTTGCCCTGTGTCTCACCCATCTGGAGTCTTTCTATTTTAAAAAGGCTCTCATCCATCAGAAGGATCATCTCCTCTGTGAATGCAGCACTCAATATAACAGGAGTGTCCTGTAGGAAACTTCTCCAGGCTTGAAGCAAGATGGAATTACATGTGTAATGAATAGAATATTGTCTATGCTATTTCTTACTTCTCTAGAAGGCAGAGAAAGAAAAAGGCGTGGGAGGAGGAGAGAAAGGAAGGGAGGAAGAAAGAAAGAGAAAGAGAGAGAAAGGAAAGAAGGAAGGTAGGAAAAAAGGGAAAAAAGAGAATGAAAAAAGAGTGGGACAGAGGGAGAGAAAGGAAGAAGAAAGGGAAAGAGAGAGAGAATGGAAGGAAGAAAGGAAGAAGAAAAGGTGGAGAGATAGAGATATCAAGGATATTATGATAATGGAACTAGAGACAGAAGGAGCCTTCAAGGTAATCTAGTTCAATCCCTTAATTTTACACAAGATTAAACCAAATTACTTGCCCAAGGTCACACAGAGATAGGATATATACGTAAGCAACAGAGATAGGATCTGAATCAAGTACTCTTAATCTAGAGTCAGTATTTTTTCCATTGTACCCCTAAGGTCATAAAGAAGTATCTTTTGAGTCAATAGTCCTTATGATGTGATAACAGAAGTTTGGGAGAGTCACAAGGAGAGAATATCTTCAATTAGAGGTGGTGTGCTATATATAGTAAAAAAAAAAAAACAACAAAAAAAAACAAAAAGACACAGGACTGGGATTCTATTCCTGCCTCAACCACTGTATGGATAGCCTTGGGCAAGCCACTTAACTTTCCTAGATCTCAGATTCCTCATCTGTAAACCAAGAGTAGGACTAGGTGTCTACTGACAACCTTTCCAGACTTAAGTCTATGATTCCATAACCCCTCTGTCCTCATTGTGTAATTCACCTTTCTCTGTGCCTCAGTTTCTGCCTCCAGAGAAATGGAGAAACCTTCCTGCATTAAAGACTTCATAATCATTATCATTCTAAATTACTTAGATAAAAGAAGCCATAGATGCCATAGAGAAGTAGAAAGGAGTAGATCCTTCAAGTGAAAGCTCAAAGTGTAAGGCAAATATTATCTTAAATAATATTAGGGCTGGATGGTACTTTAGAGATCTTCTAATCTAACTCCATCCTCTTTATAGCTGAGTAAACCCAGAGAGGCTGGGTTAACTTGTCTCAAGTCACACACCTAATTAGTGTTACAGCTGGGCCTTCTGACTCCTCTCATTAAGTAGGACTATCATTCTTAATTTTAAAGACCAAAAAGATTGACTGAATGAATTGTTTGTCTTGCAGAGAACCTTTCTTTAATATAGAGTATATGTGTCTGCAACCATATCATGCTACATATATACTATTGCCTTCCATACTCATACATGCCTTGGGCAGCATACAAAAGTTCCTATTAATAATTTAGTTCATTTATTCAGCTATAGTCCAACTCATCTGCAGGCAAAACAAGGCAGGATTCAGTTGTCAAGATTTTTTAAAGGAATATTTTGACTCCTTTTCTATATAATAATGATTTCATTTAAAAGTACATTCCTCATGAAAGAGGGGCAAAGGACTAAAGGGCAGAATATCATTTACATAGTCAGATGTAATCATTTCGTCTGGTGTTTTTGCTTCTTTCCTTTGTTTACTAGGAGATTCAATCTAAATGGGAGGGGAAGGGTTTTTTTTTCTTTTAAAAATAACTGAAAATTTTTAAATTCTAATAAGAAAAAATGAATATATTTAAAATATAAATGGAATATTCACAACATTCTAGTCACTTACTATTTTTAATGCTCAAAGAATTCAATTTCAATACTTTGGGGGTTTGGGTACATTTTGTTATAAGTAAAGTGCACAGACAATATAAATGTATCAGCTATATAAATGTCAGCAATCATTATTTACAAATTACATTTTGCATTTCTTTGGGAGACTTATGAAGTTGTACAGCTGTAGAGCCTATCAAAAATATATCATTTTATCAAATCCACCAAATTTACACAACCAATTTTCAATTATTCACAGTTAATTTATTCATGTTCCTGGCAAATCTTTTCCTAGTGACATTATCACCTTCTCCCTTTAACTGATTCACTACTCTTATTCTGAATTGGTACTCTTAGGAAAGATGTGAGCCAGACAGTAAGGGCATATCCTTAAGGAGAAATGGCAGTTCTACTTTGGAGTAGAACTTGGTGAGAGATGAATACTGTTTACTCCGAATTTAAAGGTATCAGGGAATAAGTGAAGAGAGGTATGGAATAATAAATCTGGGGAGCTTCCCATTGAGTCCAATCTGAACAGTGTAGCTTCATTATTTTAGTAGAGTTTTGAATTCACAGATAAGAGACACTCAAAATCAAAGATGAGTACAAAAAAAGAATTCCAAGATCAAATGTATTTTTTTTTCCATTAGTCACCAATTTGATTTTTTCACCACAATGTAAACTCTTTGTCCAGGCACATAATTAGTGGTGTTGTACCCAGATGATTAATTTAACCTCTCTAAGGCTCAATTTCTCTAGCTGCAAAATAATATTTGCATTGCCTAATTCAAAAGGTTTATTAAAAAAGTTATTTGTGCATCTTAAAATGCTACATGTTACTGAATTTAATAAACTTAAGTGCCTACTATATGTAAGGCACTGTCTCAGTGCTAGGTTACAAAGAAAACAATTTCTGTTCTCAAGGAACTTATATTAAGTGATTAGTATTATGATGATAATCAAGAGTTACTATATCATTCATTTTTTAATAAAAATCAATCAATTAATATTTATTCTTATCCCTGGAATTTCTTATTTTATTGCCACCCCTAGCAGAGTTCAAAATCCCTTAAGGGATCCCAGATCAAATGCCACATCTGCTAATCCCTAATTATTAGAAGTGATCTCTCCCTCCTCTGAACAGTCATGGAACTTAGGTCTATCTTTATTGTGCATTTATCATATGCTATTTCACATTATAATTAATTGTATCCATATCTTATCTCCCTTGGTATATCAAGAACTTCTGAGGGGCAGAGGTCATGTCTCATAAATCTTCCTATCTCTCCCATTACCTAACAGTATACTTCACACAGTAGGCACTTAATAAATTTCTGTCTAATAAATTACTGCATAACACTGTCAAATGTTTTACTCTATCACATAACATATTATTTATATGTGAAGCCATGTAAATATTCTGGAATTTCATGGAGATAAATGAAATGTTGATGTCCTAATGAGCAAACTGAATTACAGTTAAATCTGAATGATCTATTAGTGGAAGACAGCATTCAGCAAACAAGCATTCAAAGATTTTTTTAAACACTAAATAACATTTTCAAAAATCCAAGAATGTGGTAGAATCCCATTATAAGAACTCATTATTAGTAGGTTTAGCTACAGAACACTTAAATTATGACACCCTCAAATGAATGTGTTATATTCATGCACATGCACACACACACACACACACACACACACACACACACACACACACACACACACACCCTTAGTTACAAGGGACCCCCAAAGATTTGTCTTTGGAAGATAGAATATGATTTTTATTTTAAGCAACAGATTTATCTAATTATGTTAGACTGTGGCTAATATCAAAATTAGTTTTCATTCCTTGAGCACACACTGATGGAGAAGGAGCCAGAAATGTGCTGTGTGGCTTTGGAAATTTCTGCACGTAAACTAAAAACAAAGTAACTTTAGAGCCAAAGAAAGTTACTTTGCTTTCGCGGAGACAAGTGAAATGAGTTAGCTCAAACTTTATGAGCAAAAGTAATGGAAAAGTTTCCTTCCAAGAAGACAGTCCAGACTTTAAAAGGAGGTTTAAAGTCATTGCAACTAGGCGCAAGTGTGAGGTTTGTAAAAGGGGGTGTGTGAAGGAAGAATGTTCCTGAATGACTTTACTGTATATTTTCCATTAAATTTAAGCAAACCTCATTGCTCTCTAGGACACGATTTTGCCTGCGAGTAAAAGAGAATCCTTGAAGAACCGCCCCCACTCCCGCCCGGGGGATGGATGGATCGATGGAATGGATGGGAATGGATGGATAGATGGATGAGAACAGGTCTTTCTGACTTTTTTGGTAAACTTTTCCACCATGAGAAGGATGTATGCGTGTCACTGCACGGCTCTAAGGAATGAGAGAAGTAGCCACCCAGGGGACTGCCTGCTCCTGGGACAAGTCTCTAAGGGCCGAGTGCAGCCCCAGAATTTTACTCGCAGCTCACCTTTTGTCTTTAAACAAGGTCAGTACCCTCGGATCAGGCTTAACCCCAATCGCCCAGCTCCCGAGCACCTCTCCCTGTCCCATCCTGGTGCACCATCCTCGGGCAGCAGGGTTACCCCGGCTTCGCTACGCTAGACTCCCAGGGTCCATGACCCGGCTTGGGGGACTGAGAAGGGGGTGGGGGTGTCTTTTTACCTCTTGGAGCGGGAAGCTGCTGCTGAGCGCCACCCGAGCTGTTGGTGCCGTCACTCTCCGCCGCTCTCATTTTCTGGCACAGCGAGCTAGGCTCCTCCGCGTTTTGAACAGGTACCATTATCATGTCATCTCCAAGTTACAGTCTTTCCTGGGGGTATTCGAGACCAGAACCTGCCCTGCCTACAGAAATTGGAGCAGTTGCATTCCCCATTGCAGCATGGCATTGGAGACTGTGACAGCAGAAGAATGGGGGTGGGGGGATAACTTGGGGGCGGGGTGGGGGGGGGCTGGGGAACTTCAGGCCAAGCCCGAGTGATTCGTGAACAACTTTTGTTTCTATTTCAGAAAGCTTTGCCCTTTCCAGTGACACAGGCTGTTGCTATTCTCAGCAGCCTATCACGGGCCAGGGGGTGGGCCATCCTTCGGAAGTGTTGCTCCGGCCCTTAAGCAAAGACTTGGAGGTAGGGGTTAATACACTTCTGCACAGAGGAGCTCTGACACATTCCTTGGACCTTGGCTCTGAACGCCTCTTGTATCCCTGCACCTTTGGAAGAGAGAGAGAGCAGCTACAGGGAGGATTTAAATTCCATTCCTAAAGCAAGGCAGATGGTATCAGAACTTGCAGAAGAAGGAACTAGTTATGCTAAGACATACTGGGGAGGAAAGGAGTGTCAGATTTTCGGCAGGACTGTTAGTCCAAAGACATTGTGTACCTTAAATGGAACATAAAAGTCTCCATCCCAGTCCCGAACCCTGCCCAGGTTTTGTTTTGTCTTGTTTTTCCCCTCATGGTCACAGAAAAGCCATGTTCCAGAATAATGGACTCCTTGACTGTCTTTGCACCCTCTTCATTTAGCACAGTGCCTGGTACATTGTAGACATGTAATAAATGCTTGTTGACTGATTGATTTCTTTCCACATCTCTCTCTCTTTTTTCCTAGTTTCTCATCAAGCAAGTTAAAGACCAGTAACAGGAGTTCTGGAACTCAGAAAACACAAAGACACTAGAAGATTTAAAAAAAATTCTGATAGTGTCTTGATGTAAAATTAAATCCAATTAATAACAATCCATTTGTATCCGGTTACATCCAGTTTATTTAGAGGGAAATCAAGATGGAAAGGTCAAAAATGACATTTTAGATTGGTAATGCCCCTGGGGTGCTGAGTAGAAGTTGGGGGTGGGGTGGAGAATGAAGGAAAAATGTAAATTCACTTTGAACCAAAATTAAAACTTTCAATTCAGTCCCTTGAACCCAATTAGCCTTGACGTGTGTAGTATGATGAAAAGGGCAGAAAATAAGGATAAAAAAAATTTGTCATTTTTTTCATGAGATTTGTTTCTAGATATCTGAATCTCCTGAGTAGTTCCAAATTTCTTCTGAGACAAATTGTTATGAAATATGTTCCATGAAAGTACTCTTTGGAGACAGCATGGTGCTGTGGGGAAAAAAAAAATACTGTATCTAAGAGAAGACCCAGGTTTGAACCCTAGCTCTGTCACTTACTGCCTGTGTGATCTTTCACAAGTGATTTGACCACTCCAGGCCTCAGTTTCCTCATATGTAAAATGAAGAAGCTGGACTGTGACCTCTAAGATTTCTTCCAGTTTTACAGCTATGATTCTATGGTCTGTTTTCTTCTTACAGAAGAAGAAATGGTGGGCATATACACAGCAATTAATTGTTTACAAAGCAGTTTTATGGACATTGTCTCATTTGATCCTCAAAGCAATCTTGTGAGGTTAAGTTGTACAAGTATTATTATCTCCTTTTTATGGAAGAGGACTCTGATGCATAAAGAGGTTGAATAACTGCTTTAGATCACACAGTAAGAGGAAGATTAGTGGCTTGGACACATATCTCTCAACTCCTAATTCAGTGTTCTTTCTATTACATTACATTGCCCCTACCTGGTACAACCAATAACAGGATGAAGTCAAAATAGGATTGGGAAGAGGGGGATAGGAAGTAATCATAGCTGGGTATAAAATTCCTAAGAGTGAAATTTTGCCTAGACTGTTTCAACCATGCTTTGACATACATATAGTCAGAAGGATCCTTCTTCTGCATGCAGGAAACAAGCACCCTTTACATTTTATGTAGTTGTAACTCATCCCCAGCCAGAGTTTACCCTGGGAAATTTCAGAATGTTACTCTTGCCTAATTAGGTCTCCGGCCTCAGACACAGACCAGCTGTGTGACCCTGGGCAAGTCACTTAACCCTGCTTGCCTCAGTTTCCTCATCTGTAAAATGAGCTAGAGAAAGAAATGGCAAACCGTCCCAGTATGTCTGCCAAGAAAACCCTATATGGGGTTCCAAAGTATTGAACAGGACTGAACAACAACAAGAAGTCTCCACAGGTATGGGTTCCCATATAGTAACTCAAGGTAACAGATATGTAGGCCTATGAGACCTCTATTTCCTCAACTGCAGAATGAGGAGGTTAAACCAGATAGCCTTTGAGGTTCCTGACAACTTCAGGGCTATGATCCTATAAAATGCAGTTTGGGTATAGGATAGCTTGTATTGATTATTTTATTATGAAATCCATATTGGGTATAGGACAGCTTTTATTTCATGCCACATAGTATGAAAAAACACACAAAAGAATCTGTTGTCCACCAATAAAGGGACCCACAATTGTCTATACATGATACACTTTTCCTTACACTTTTTCTCATATAACCTGCTCAATTCCTCTGACCCTGACTTATAATGTCAAACTATGGTTTGGACAGCCAACTGAAAGGAAAACACACTTGGGGCTGCTAGATAAACAATCCCTTTCTCAGCAGACCTTCACTACATAAATTACTCACTATAATAACAGGATACCAGGTTCCATGCTCATTTATTTCAATACTTTTGGTCCCTTGCAGCTGTCCCTTGCAGATACACACACACACACACACACACACACACACACACACACACACACACACACACACACACACACACATATACTCCTCTTCTTTCTCCAAAAGACATACTGTTCAGGAAAGTCCTCTCCTCTAGAGAGATGGTTGGATGCTCTTACTCTCCAATTTGACATTACACTTAAATCAGTCTCTAACTCTGGCACCCCTTGGAAAACTCTTCCTTCTCTAGATAGAAGTCCAAATTTCATGACTCTTAAATCTACAATTACCAGTGAAGCAACCCACAAAGCTGGTACCTCCCAGGAAATCTCCACCTATGTCTAGGAATCTAGTCTCTAAGATCACAACTCCTAGGAAATTCCCTTTTTTAGCTAGAAGGCAAATGTTCAGGAATGAAATTGTGAAATCCTCTTTTGGGTCATGTGGATGAGTATATGGCTACCTCTGGCACAAATCTTTCCCTTAACACCTTAATAGTTCTTTATAGGGATGGAAGGAGTGATGGACAGTCATTCTGCATCACACCATCAGGATCTCTCCAGAAAAAAAAAAGCCAGAAAGGAAAATATTTGTCTCAATGAAGACACCTTTTATAGGCTCCTCTCAAAAGAAATTATCCTTCTAAGGATTCAATCTAACCAATTCACCTTGGTGGCAGTTCCAATCATGAACCATACTCTCTAGAAGGTACCAAGGGGCACTTTCATACCCTCTATAGCAAGGATTCTTAGCTTTTTTGTGTCGTGAACACCTTTGACAATCTAGTAAAGCTATGGGACCCCTTCTCAGAATACTATTTTTTTGCCTACATTAATGTAAATCCAAGCACAAGCAGCTCTCCTGAGGACTGCTGCTGTGAATAGCTTTAAGGTTCTGATCACATAGTATAGTGAACTCTCTATTCAGCAATGAACTAAAGAAAAACATTTACCTAAACTAAAGTTCAACATTCACAGCAATATAACATAATAACTTATCACTAAAGTGGCCATATAGTTTTAAACAAAAGATATCATTCACTAAGTCCTTAACTCAATCATTCCCAAGAAGCAATCATCCTTAAGGGATACAAAGTACAAAGTTCTCCCACCCCTAGATCACATTGTCTTAATCTCCTCAGTCAGAAAGTCTTCTTTTATCTTGATGGAGAGTAGCTTCCAATCATCCTTAATTTAATCATCCTTAAATACAAAGTACAAAATTCTCCCACCTCTAGGTCACATTAAATCATGATCTTGTTAGTCAGCACGAAGTATCCAAGGAAAGGTCCTTTAATCTTGACTGGACTGATTTCCAAACTCCATAGTGTCATGAGAATCTGAAGATCTTCCCTGCCCCTAGCCCCTTTGCTAAAGTGGCTAGTGACTCTGAGAACCTTCCCTGATTTGAAAGTATACTCTGACTCTTAATAGGCTGAATGTGGTCACATGGAACCTGTGGCGCCAGGCTTGTTTTCCAGGAATGCCCGCGCCTTGTAGCTTTGTGATTGGGCAGTGGGTCTAGAGGGCTGTGACATTCTCCAAGCCAGGAGAAGGCTATATATACGCCCTGATGTGAGGTTTTGATTTGGGGCTCACTTTGAGAAGAGTTGTGTGATTTGGCCAGATGAGACTCTGGGCAGCCGTTGAGCCTCCCGGCTCGGAAAAACCCAGATGTTGGTGCTTCCCTCTCTGGTAACTGAATAGGTAACTGATGTAATGGTCAGACACTGGAAGCCATATGCTGATCTGTTTTTCTGTTTGTTTGTAACTTGTATTTGTAACTTATGCTTGCATTCTCTGAAGTTCAAGGTGCTGACTTTTCCCTCTGAACTAGGTAAATGATATGTTTGATTAAAGTGAGACTGTTAACCCATTTTGAGTTGCTTTCCTTTAGAAAAGCAGATCTAAGGACCTGTGCTAGCAGCTGCCTTGGGTATGCTAGGGTGCTTGCTGATACACATAGTTCTTCTTCCTTGCTCCCAGCTCTTTCCTGAATTCACCCAACCATCACCTGGATTCATAGGTAGGCAGCTCCCAGCTCCTGGTCCAGCTCCTAGTCCAGTTCCACATCTAGCTCCACATATCAGACTTAACAGAATTAGAACAATACTCACACACGCTGCCCAGCACTATCAACTCAATTCATTTTATGCCTGTAAAATCAACACAAATCACCAGACAAGGTGCTTCTGTCTGACAAAATAATGCAATTCAGCAGGTAGAATGTTTCTATCTGACAAAGTAACACAATCAACAGACAGACTGCTTCTGTCTGACAAAGTAGCACAAACACAAATCAACACAGACAGAACAGTGTACCAGACACCATAAATATTCTGCCTCTTAAGTTCTGCTCTGTCCCAGCTGTGCTTGAGCTTTTAAATGTGATCAGCTCCTCCCTGTACCACCCACATCTTAGTCCTTCCTGTTCTGTCTTTGGCAAGTCCCTCCCACTGTGGGGCTTCACAGGTTCTGTTTCTAACAAAGACTTGATAGAATCACAGGTGAAGCTCAAAGACACTTGAAGAGCTGAAACAAGGTGATAAATAATTGAATAACTGAAACAAGGAGCTAAATACTCCTTTGCTTGGCATTGCATTTAATAATTAAAGGAAATGTTAATTTTCTGTTAAAGATTAGGGAAAGTATCATATAATTTTTTCTCATCCAAATTCATGAACTGCACCCCACCACCCAAATCTATCCATGAATTTCTGTTCTATAGGCAACTGCAATCCAAACAAAGGTCTGTCTCCTGTTCACTCACCAAATTGGATAATTTCACAAGTCACCTCATAATCACAAATCATCCTCCTCCCTCACTAAAAAGTTTACCTCTCAGTAAGCAGTCAAATTGATCAGGGAAGTTTTAAAATCTGTTCCCTATGTAGGCATGAAAGAATTATCCCCCAAGAGTACTAAACATAGACATATATTTTTATAGATCTTGGAGAAATTTGCTGTGTCCATAGCTTATCACAGTACCTCTGTAGGGCCTACCATCTTGGAATCTAAACTATGGGAGCAGGTTGAAAACTTGTAATCATTTTAGAAATTCTTTGAATTCAGCTATAGAGTTAATCAATGAGCTTTTATTAAATGCCTATTATGTATCATCCATGGAACAAGGTATTAGGAATACACTTATATTCTATCAGAGAAGAGAAAACATGTACATATATAAATATGTGTAAAATATATACCCAATGAATACAAGGTAACTTAGGGAAGTGGAAACAAATAGCTTAGAGCATCAGGAAAGCAAAAAAAAAAAGTGGGTGGGAGCTTGAGCTGAATTATAAAAGAAAGGAATTCTAGATGGCAGATATAATAAAAGATTACATTTCAGGCATAGGATCAGAAACCTGAAAGTAATGGATGAGGAAAGGAGGACAAGTTGGAGAGGGCTGGATGTGGAGCAGTGTTTTGGTTTCTGTTGGTATATATGTAAAATTCTTTGAGTTTCCTTTAATTTTCCCAGAAAAAAATTTCCCAAATATTTTCCAGGTAAAGAGTGTCTGTGGGTCAGAGGGTACCCAATAGATTGGAACCTAAATACCATTTGGTCCCCAGGAACAATCCTAGGGTCCTAGATTCATCTCTAAATTTCAAAGTACATGAAAGAATATCCAGCCTAAATGAAGATGAAGGGTATTAAAACAAAAGGATAGCAGCCAGTTGGATTCTAGTTAAGTCTGTGACCTTCAGGGAATATGTTGCATTACAGGAATTTTAAAATAAGTTGCCTGTAATCTGAAGGACACTCAGGTGTTGTGGAAAAAATATTTGATGGAGTCAAGAAACCTAGGTTTTAATTCTGTTTCTCTTACTTCCTAGTTTTATAACTTTGTAAAAGTCTGTGAAAAAAATATTTGATGGAGTCAAGAAACCTAGGTTTTAATTCTGTCTCTGTTACTTCCTAGTTTTATAACTTTGGAAAAGTCTGTGAACCTCTCTAGACTTCAGTTTATTCATCTACAAAATGAGAGGGTTTAACTTCCAACGAAATGGCAGAGTCATAGGTTGCTTCTCAGACTAACTCCTGACCTCACCACTTTAGAGCAATGAAAAAATGGACCAGTTAAAAAAAATAAAAATAACAACAAGAAGATACAAAAGGATACTTCTCCGACACTCCAATATAGGGAACTACCACTAGGAAAAAAAAACCACCTCATTTTGAGTTGTGACTACATAGTTCCTACCTTAATTACAAGATATTTCTCCATAATGTCAATTCCAGTTCCACTTCTAAGCCCTTATTGACAGCATCTACCCTAATTCCTGAAACCTTCCTAGTGTATCCTGTTAGACCTATGTTCGGAGCTGTGACTTCAAAGGTGTCTGTCCAAAATTGCTAATGATCTCTTAAAGTCTAGTGGTCTTTTCTTAATTCTCATCCTTCTTGACTTCTCTGTGGCCTTTGGCACTGTCAATCACCCTCTTCATCTTGATACTCTCTTCTCTCTAGATTTTTGTGACACTGCTTTCTCCTGGTTTACCTCCTGGCAGACTGACTGCTCCTTCTCTATCTTCTTATCTAGATCTTTATTAATATTAACCATGGGGGTCCCCTAAGGCTCTGTCTTCTTCTTTTTCTTCTTCTCTATTTCACTTGGTGATTTCATCAGCTCCCGTGGTTTTAATTATCTCTATGAAAATGATTCTCAGATCTACTTGTCTACTTTTAACCTCATTCCTGACCTATACCTCTTTATCTATTAGACATCTTGAACTGGATGCTCCTTAGACATCTGAAATTCAACATGTGCAAAAATGATTTCATTATTCATCCAAAACTCCCATCTTTTGTAACATTCTCAAATACTCCTCATTCTCTCCTCTGTGGCTGACACCATCCTTGTGTCAGCCCTCATCATTTCACTCTTGCATTATTTCAACAACATGTTGGTTGGTCTTCCTCAATTCTGTCCCAGTTTTAGTTAATTCTCCATCAACTGTCAAACTGATCACCCTAAAGCACAAATCTGATTATCTCATTCCCCAATTCAGTAAACTCCAGTAACTTGCTATTGCCTCCAAGATAAAAACTAAAATCCTCTGTTTGACTTTTAAAGCCCTTCATAACCTGAACCCTTCCTACTTTTCCAGTCTTCTCACATTATGCTTCTTACCTCCCAATACTCTTCTATCAAGTGACACTGGCCTCTTTGCTATTTCCCAAACACAAAACTCTTATCTTTTGACTAGGTATTCTCACTATCTGTCTCCCATCCCTGGAATAATCTCCTTCCTCATCTCCACCTCCTACCTTTCTTGGCTTCCTTCAAGCCTCAGCTTCAAGTCTCACCTTCTACAAAAATGCTTTGCCATTCCTCTTTAATCTTAATATCTTCCCTTTGAGATTATCTCCAAATTTATCCCATACATATCTTATTTGTGCATACTTATTTACATGTTATCTCCCCCATTAGCCTTTGAGCTCTTTGAGATCAGGAATTGCCTTACCTTTCTTTGTAT
>CM053584.1:293525301-293565334 GCA_028627135.1 Pseudochirops cupreus
GCATACATAAATGTCTATATAGAAGCATACATATGCATATGAATACATATATGAGTGTATATATATATGTCTACAGATATACATAGACAGAGGGCACAGGATTAATTGAATAGGAAGGGATGATATTTAAATGGTGAAATTGAGAGGTGAGAGAGGAATATAATGAGAGGAGATGGGGAAAGATAGAATGGGGTAAATTATCTCATAAAGAAGCAGCAATGGATAATTGTTACAATGGAGGGGAAAAACAGGAAGGCAAAAGAGAATGGGTCATCCTTACTCTCATTGAATTTGGCTTAAGGAGGGAATAACATGCACATTCATTTGGGTATCTTACCCTACAGGAGAGTAGAGGGAAGGGGATGAGAAGGGAAGATGTTGGAGGGGAGGGCAGGTTGGGGGGAGGGTAGTTAGAAGCACATACTTTCAAAAAGGGACAGGGACAAAGTAGAGAATAGAACAAGTGCGGGGGGGATAGGATGGAGAGAAATATAGTCAGTCTCTCACAATATATTCCCTATGGAAATGTTTTGCATAACTACACATATACAACCTATATTAAATTGCTTATCTTCCTAGTAAGGGTGGGAGACAAGGGAGGAAGGGAAAGAATCAGGGATTTGAAGTTTTAAAATCAAATGTTTTTTAAATTCTTATTATTATTTACATGCAAATGGGAAATAAGATATACAGGCACTGGGGTATGGAAATCCATCTTACTCTATCAGAAAGTCAGAGGAGGATGGGAGAGGATATAGGAGAGAGCAGATTTGGGGAGGGGTATTCAGTGGGATTGTTGTTTTGGGGTGGTGGGTAAGGGAAAGACAGGGAGAAATTTTGTAACTCAAAATCTTGTGGAAATGAATGATGTAAACTAAAAATAAACACAAAAGTTATTATTTTTTTTTAAAATAGCTAAATCTCAATCTATATAAGCTTCAAATTGTATTAGAGAAACAGGAATGTTAAACTGTTTGGTAAGCTAAAATCTTTTTTCCAGGCCTCACATTCTGAGACCAGGATGAAGAAAGAACCTTTTCAACACTTTGAAAATTGCTATGTAATCAATTATATATAGGAAGAACTGAAGACAAAATTGCATTAATCTATTTTTCTTCCTTCCCATATGTAATAGGACTAGTATCTTCCAGGCACTCTAATCCCACCCACTCCTACAGCATGGGCTGGGCTAGTTTTATTTTGTTTTGTCTAAAAGATGACAAACCTTAGACTTGATTGGACTGGGAGTGATATTAAGGCTCAAGCTGAGTCTTCCTTGAAGTAGCTTCCTCGTAGCTTCTGGTTGCATTGATGTGTGGCTTCCTGGTCAGCTAACAGCATAAAAAGTTCCAACCACTGTGGATCAGGGCCCTCCAGACTTGGTGGATATCCCAGGACTGCACAAGTTATCACAGCCTACCCTGCTGATAAGACACCTGATCTTAGTGCTACTGCATCCTTATTGATCATCCTTTCTATATTAAGGCTAAGTAAACCTCCCATTCTTAATTGTTCAGTGATCGACTGAGATCATGCGTGAGTTATTGAGAAGGAACACAAGTGCTCACAGATCACAAATCAGGTAGTTTATTACTCACAGACCTGCAAACATGTTGCTCCCCAGCCCTTCAGTCCCATAGGCAAATTGTTGTTGTTCATCCTTCATTCTCAAAGAAAACTATGCCATCCTGGGGGTGATAGCTTGATGTTCACAGTCATCAGCCTCACTCTCTCCTTCTGAGTCATCAAAGTCCAGACAAAAGTCAAGAATCAATGTCCTGAATGAAAGCCAAGAATTCTGGGTCTCTCTGCCCTTATATCTGATTGTTGTTGCTAGGCAAATTTACAGGGACCAGGTGGGAAGGAGATCTTAAAGGCTGTCAATCAACAGGTGGTCCAGACTGACACTCCCCTCCCCCTTATCAATCATAAAGATATTGTGATTAGGAAATTGTGCTAGTATTGCATATGTATTAGGTAAAGTTTGCCAAATCAATTATGATTAGGAGAGCCTTGCATTCCTTGCCTAATGGATCTGACTAAACCAGTTTTTGGTTACATAAGAACTTCCTATTGCATAGGCAGGTCAATAAGTGGTCAAACGTCACTTCAGTTGACTAAAGGCTGGCAATAATCCAGTCCTCATACCTGCCAGTGTACCATTATGTCCTAACATTGATTCTAAACTAATAGGGTAGCAGCCTGAGTCAGACTATCCCCTAATGCCATGTATGATATAATTTACAGTTCTTCACAAATTCACCAGTGAATTTGTCTTTTATGTTTACTTGAGGGTATATTCCATTTTGCTCGTCCCAGGTGTTTTTGTGAAGCTTGCCCTAGTCACCAAAACATATAGTGATGGCTCTGGCTCTGTCCTTCAAACAGTTTTTACCACTCACCAACATTCCAGAAGTTTAGAGTTTTTTGGTGGGAGCTGTTGGGGGGAGGAAGGGTAAGTGCTAAAATTAAAAAGGCCAAATCATTTGAAGGAAGTTTTGGTCCCAAATATATTTCCAGTTAACATATTTTACTCTAAATTTCAATACTTCCAGATAAGTTATTTTAATGAAGTTTTCTTCTCCTCTCTAACCTCTGTAAATTATAGGATGAGAAAAGGGGAAATGTGTCTTTTTTACAGGAAAAATCCTTCTGAACCTTTCTTTCTGGGATTACCCTAAGAGAAGATAAGTAGTAGATATTTCTAGAATGGAAACAAGAACTCTATGATCCCATGATTGAGACTGTGCTGCAATAAATAGATGGCAAGCATTGGAGGATTTTCCTGTATAAGACATTAGAATGACTTTAACCAATAGATGGCAACATTAGCTTGGGGAAATCCTGAATGAAGTGTTCTCAGATATTTTTGGTACATGAATATATCTGTCAGCTTATTGACTGTGCATTTTTTTGGAGGGGGAGGTAATTTGAGGATTCTTGTATCAATAATAAACCAAGAGGAAAAAGAGAAATAGAAGTCTATTTACCTAAATATATTTTGTCAAAACTTTTCCAAGAGCACACAGCAAGGTTCTAATCCCAGCAGACCTTTTGTTCTTGCATCTACTCCCTGTTTTTTTTCTTTATGTTTACCTTTTCCTTTCCACTTCATTGAGATTTGGCATTTAACTCAAAGATCCTTTTCTGTCTTTGTCCAGTTTTACCCTCTAATAACTACTAAGAAGATTGCTCCTATGGACAACTGAATAATTTGTTTTTGCACACTATCCATGTAGATTTGTATACTACTTCATGTAGACTACTACATTTCTTTCAGTAAACCTGAACTACCCTACTGATTTGCTGAACTTTGTAGTGGCCCCAAACCACCTGCACCTTATCATCCTTAAATGTGAACATGGACTGGATATTGCATTTGTCTCAACTTTTTGGAAATCTGAGAAGAACTGATGTTCCCCTGAATGTGGGAGGGCACATTGGAAAACCTCTTGTGATCTTGCTTCAATTGGAGGTCATAAAGAAGTTGAACTTCATTTTGACAAGTGAGACCACCCAAGCTTGAGACATGTGCAATACCTGACTACTAAAAAAAAGTAATATTATATTTGTAATTGAAGAATGCCCAGAGCACCTAAACTGATGGTTCTCTGCATCCCCTATCACGTGGGTGGGTATAGCCTACTTTGATTGGCTGCACAGTCAGAAGAGTCCGTGTTTTTAAAACTGGCCAGACAATTTCTCTCTTTCCTATGTACTCTTTCCTCCTACAACCAGAGGGTGAAGATCACAGTTCACTTACTACACAGGTGTCATGGATTTAACCTGTAAGAGAGGAAGAATTTTTTCTTTGTTTTCTCTTTTACCTTGGCTCCAAGAAATGGGCCTGGCAATGTATATCTCTGTTATGTTTCTTTGTCCCTCTCAGTTTTAGGTGACTGCAGTGTTCTCCACTGAACCTAGACCTCAGGGCCAGGGGTCTAAGAAAGTTGTAGAAGTCACATAGCCAGAAAGGGAAGTTTGAAGAAGCCAAGGTGCCTGGAATTGGGCCCAAAAAGAGGTTTGGACTTGGAACTAGGTCTTGGACTCAGAAAATTTCTATAGGAACTTAGCTAAACTGTGAGCCTAATCCTCTTTCTTCCCCTTGCCCCCTCCCCCAGAGGGAGTTTGAGGTACTACAAGGAGGAGGAAGATTAAACTCCATATATTGGGAGAAGGGTAAGATAAATTTATATATTTGTGATTATGCCTTTTAAAATACTCCTTTGTAAAAAGCTAATTCAAATGTGAAGTGGCTAAATCGAACTTGGATGCAAGGGACCACCCTTGCACTTAAGGGAACACCATTGGTGCAGCCTGGAGCCAACAGCAGAGAAGCTAGACACCTCTTAATCCCTTAAGAGTACAGGAGGACCCTGGAGAGGAGAGAAAGGTAACATCCTTGGCATTTCAGGCATGAGCAAGCTTTACATATTTTAAAATTTCTTTCCCATTAATAAGATTCTATTTTATCTTATGCTGCTTTCAACTGCAACCCTCTCCTACCCTCACTTACACACTGGAAAAAAAAACCCTATAATTACTGTGCATAGCTGAGCAATAGAAATCCCCTCAATAGCCACAGCCAGAAATTGATTCTCCCTCTTCATCTTGAGACCATCACCTCTGTTAATCATCATAAGTCCTCCGGAATCACTGTTGATCATCGAATTGATTAGTGTTCTTAAGTCTTTCGAACTCTTTTGTCTTTATGATGTCATCATTTTCAGGGGTTTATTAAAATAGTATTTTTCCCCAATTACATATTAAGAAAAATTTTTAGAAAATTTTCATTTTTACAAGATTTGGAGTTCAAAATTGTTTTGCAAACTCCACTTATTTTCAGTCATGATGTAAAAGTTACATAAGACATTAAGGCATGTTAGTTGGTAAGTAGAGAGGATTAGATACTATAATGTCTTAGGGCAGTAGTCTTCAAACTGGAGTTTGCAAAACAGTCCTTGGAAAGTATGAACAAAGTAAGAGAATGGAGATCTGCGCAGCTGTTCAGTATACTGGCAGCTGCCACTGCTTCTGTTGCCCCCTTTTCCCCATCTGTGCCCAGTGGGAGAATGTGCTTGATGGTTAGTCACAGGCTCTCCTCCCTCATGCTTATCTCATGAATACCCCTGTTTCTGACCTCCCTTCTATTATAGCAGTGCATGTGTCCATCAGCCTGGACTCCAAAGGGGCCCACATTGTAAAGGAAATAGATTCTACTTTTATGGGTGCGATGACCTTCCAAGGCCTCACTCTGAGAGGAGGATGAGTGGGATGGGGGCTTCCTGAACATCTTATTCCACCTGTGGGGTATACTGGGGGACTTTGCTACAATTGGGATCAGCAGATCTGCTTCCTTGGGTGTGGGGACCTTTCCATGGCCACCCTCTCAATGACCTGTGTGCTTCCCATGGACCTATTTCCACCCTGGCAGAGTGAAAGGGGACACTTGCTATACTCCTCATGAGGTCCAGACTGCAATGGGATAGATAGATTCTTTTTCCTCAGTACAAGATCATTCCAGTACCTGGACCTCAGAGGAGGATGGATTTCAAGTATACTTCATAAGCTAGGACAGACTGAGGCAAACCATGCAGAATCCTGTGCCAGAAGGATCCTCCAGTGGCTTACTTAAGAAGACAGACTGGCCTGGGAGAGGAGGAATATTTTCTGTAGATGTGGCTCTTGTTGTCTTAGTAGGATCTCTGCTTCCCACCCACCAACCCTTAAGAGGAAAAGAGAGGCTCACCCCAGTCATGGGGGGGTCTACAACAAGGAGAGCCAGAGCAAAGCAAGCACAGAGAAAGCAGCAGCAGTTAGCAAATGAGAGAAACTGAAACCCTCCTGCCAGGGGGATGGGGGCTCAAGGAGCCAAGGACAGAAGTTTCTCATCTCTGCAACCCTGATGTTTTGGCCCCTTGGGCGCATTAGGGAGCATAGAAGAGAAGGAAGAAGGCCATCCACCACCAGAAGAGGAGGGTCTGCACAGGGGTCCTGCAATCTCTGCTGCTGATGCTCCTTTCTTCCTGCCTGAAACAGTCATCCTCTGCATGTGCCTCAGACGTGACTGCCAGAGACTGCCAGCCACCCCCCTCCATCAGGGAGGATGGAAATTTAGGAGCTGAATGTCAGCAAAACCTTTACATATCGAGTGGATGAGATAAAAATAAATGATTTAATAAGTACAGCCAATAATGCATCTCTTAAACCTGAAGCTAAGAATGTTTGTGAGGTTATCTTTCAGTGGTGACAATTATTAAAACCAGGTACCTAGTATTTACATTTA
The DNA here is from genome assembly GCA_028627135.1 of Pseudochirops cupreus. Lineage (NCBI taxonomy): Eukaryota > Metazoa > Chordata > Mammalia > Diprotodontia > Pseudocheiridae > Pseudochirops > Pseudochirops cupreus. Next base: position 293,531,588 of record CM053584.1, read on the forward strand.
TCAGGGCAGCTAGGATAGGCACAGAGGATAGAATGCCTGGCCTGGAGTCAGGAAGATCTGGGTTCAAATATAGTCTTAGATATTTACTAGCTATGTGACCCTGGACAAGTCACTTAACCCTGACTTCTCAGTTTCCTCATCTGTAAAATGAGCTGGAGGAAGGAAATGGCAAACCACTCCAGTGTCTTTCCCACAAAATGTCCAAATGGGGTCACAAAGAGTCAGACACAACTGAACAACAATTGAAATTAATTGATCCTATAGGCAGACCTTTAAAATGCTACATCACAGAGTATTGAGCCAAGCTTTTTTTTTTTTAAAGAAACCTGCAATCACATTGCTTTCACTAAAGTATTATTTTAATGACATCTTAGCAAGGGCAGAAAGGTTTTTATGTTGTCAATAAATAAAATAAATATCATTTTAAAAATATTTCATCCAGGGGCAGCTAGATGGTACAGTAAATAGATCACTGGACCTGGAGTCAGGAAAACCTAAATTCAAATGCAGGCTCACACACTTAGCTAGCTGTGTAGCCCTGGTCAAGTCACTTAATCTCTGTTTGCCTCAGTCTCCTCAACTGCAAAAGAGGGAAAAGAATAGCACATACCTCCCAGGGCTGTTCTGAGAATCAATGAGATATTATTTATAAAGCACTTAGCACATAATAAGAGCTATATAATGTTAGCCATTATCTTTTTCTCATCTATTTTAAATTCCATTTTGTACATAATATACATATTAGTATAGTAGTACGTGAATGATTTTTATTTTGCTAATTTGTACTAATCCCAAGACTGTCCTCAGCAGAACTTCCTTTTCCTCTGTTTCCATCTATGTCTGAGTTCTCGTCCTCCTATCTCAATTATACTTTGCTGATGGTAGTATATTGTATGTTTTTATTCACTCTAAATTTTTCTGTCCGGGACAAAGCTCCAATAACAGCTGCCTACCACAAGTTATAGTCTGACCTTGAAGTGTACAATTTTATAACTGAAAGGTCTACAAGATCACCTAGTCTAGCCTCTTTATTTTATAGGAGAAGAAAGAGGGCCAAAGGCATTCTGGGAAATTCTGTGCAGTGGGACATAGTCTACTTATCTTTTAAACTTCTCTTGTGGTTTTTCTTGATGCCTTAAAATTTTATAAGAAAGTAAAAATAATTCTAAAAGTGACTCCTCCATATTGACTATCTGGTCTTCTTTCTCTACCTTTCCCCCAAGTCTTCTCACCCTGGAAGATCATTCAGCACCTCTAGCCCCTTCCTCTGACTGGTCATGGAACCTCCTTTTCAATTAAATTAACCAGGCCCTCCATGTTTACCTCTCCAGACTCTGCTCCTGACGTTCTCTCCCTCAAGTCCTGTTTTTCAATTTCCTTCTATGTGTCATCTTCCTTCATTAGAATGGAAGGTTCTTGAATCAGGCCTGGCTGTTAACACATTACCTGGAACCCTAAATACTTAATAAATGTTTGTTGACTTGACTTGATTCAACTAGTTTGGAAGAATGTCTGATTACTGTCTTTTTGCTTGGACTTCCCTGCTTTCTCTTTTTTGGGGGGGAGGGGGGTTATTTTATTTTATTTTTTTTCAGAAAACAATTTTATTATTATTAAAAATAATGGTGTAATTGCCTTCTATTCTCTTCCTTTTTTTGAATTTGACTTTTGTTTATTTTTAGTTTACATCATTCATTTCCATGAGATTTTGATTTACAGATTTTCTCTCCATCTTTCCCCTACCCACCCCCAAAACAGCGATCCTACTGTACACCCCTCCCCCAATCTGCTCTCTCCTATATCCTCCCCCATCACCCCTCTGACTTTCTGGAAGGGCAAAATGGATCTTCCTACTCCAGTACCTGTATATTTCCCTCCTTCCTATTCCTCCCACACACTTGTTCTATTCTCTACTTTGTCCCTGTCCCTTTACAAAAGTGTGTGCTTCTAACAACTCTGCCCCCCAACCTGCCCTCCCCTCCATCTTCTCCCCTTTCATCCCCTTCCCCCCTACTCTCTTGTAGGCCAAGATATCTTATTTATAGCATATGTCATTCCTTCCCTAAACCAACTTCAATGAGAGTAAGGTTGACCCATTCCCTTTTGCCTTCCTGTTCTTCCCCTCCATTGAAACAATTATCCCTTGCCTCTTCTATGAGAGGATTAACCCCATTTTGTCTCTCCCTGTCTCCACTCATACTATTCCTTTCCCACCTTTAAATTTCACCTTTTAAAATATTATCCCATCCTATTCAATTGATCTTGTGCCCTCTGTCTATGAACACATATATACACACACTCACATATGTATTCATACACATATATACCCTTCTATATAGACATATGTGTATGTATACATATGTATACATTTATATTCCCTTCAACTATCCTCATACTGACAAAAATTTCATAAGCTATAATTATCATTTTTCCATGTTGGCATGTAAATAGTTCAACTTTGATAAGTTCCTTATGAATCTTTTTCCATGTTTACCTTCTCATGCTTCTTGTATTTGAATGTCAAATTTTCTATTCAGTTCTGTTTTTTTCATCAAGAATGTTTGAAAGTCCTCCACCTCATTGAATGACCATATTTTCCCCTGGAACATTATACTCAATTTTGCTGGGTAGGTGATTCTTCTTCCCTGCTTTCTCAAAGGGAGTAAGCAGGATGGGGAGGTTGAGATACAAACCAGTTCAAGGAAAATTTATTCCTCTGGTTTACTCTACATACTGAAAATAGACAAAGGTTATTTTAGTAAAGGTCTCACCTTTTTTTTTCCTGGCAAGATACTTTATTTTTCCAGCTAACTGGCTTTTCTCCCATATATGTGAGCTGAGGTCAATATTTGTGAAGAAGAAGAAGAAGAAGAAGAAGAAGAAGAAGAAGAAGAAGAAGAAGAAGAAGAAGAAGAAGAAGAAGAAGAAGAAGAAGAAGCAGAAGGAGAAGGAGAAGGAGAAAAAGAGAAAAAAGAAAAAGGAAGGAAGGAAGGAAGGAAGGAAGAAGAAAGAAAAAGATTGTGTTTCCTACACATCTATAAAGGCTGAATAGTCCAGGTAGACATTGTGCTGATTTTACTGGAAACTTGGCTTTGCTTTGGAGTTTAAATGCTAAGCTATTTCTGTTACTGCTTGTCTCAGGTCTCCCCAGTAATGAGATTTTAAACTGTGAACAAGTCTAGACATGTAAAATAACATTTAGAAATGGGGTAGGTTTTGTTGCTATATTACAGATATTTAATCTGCTAATACATCATGAATGGTTTATGGGGGGAAGAGTGAGGGCTTTTATTAAATAGGTATTAGTGAATAATATGCTCATAAATTCCCAGTTAATGACACATAATAGAAAATCCCAACTAATCTTTCTAGATGGGCAGCAGAGAATATAGTTCTGAGCATGAAGTACCCCCACTTACCTAGGAAACCTGGGAGGAATAGCTTTCTTCATAACAATCCTTTAAAGCAGATATTGCAAATGCTATTCTAATTTTACAGATGAATAAATTGAGATGCAGAGAAGTTAAATGACTTGTCCAAGTTTATACCACTAGTAAGGATCAAAGGCAAGATTCAAGCCCAAGATTCATCTGTTCCAAATCTAGTGCTCTTTCCACTACATTACCACCAATGAAACAGTTATATCCAAAATCCCATTTACACAAATATAGGATGAAAAGACACTTGACTTGGCTGCAGCTCATATTAAAAAGCAAAAACAAAACCAAGATTTTAGTTGACTGAAAGTTAAATGTGAATCTAAAATTTGCAAAAACTTCTACTTAAGCCAAGGAAATTTTGACCTGCCTTAATAGAAATGCAATGTCAAGATCAACGAAAGAGATTGTCCCACTGTACAGAGTCCTTGTCACTTGTATTGTCTTTGCTTCTGAATGAGACATATTAAGGTAGGCTCTAACAAAATGCAAGGCAACAAGGCCTGTGAGGTGAATTTTAACTACATAATACCCGAAAAGCCAGAAGGAACTGACTAGGAAGACCTAGTTTAGAGAAGACAAGGTTTAGAAGCTGTCTTCAGATATTAAATGGTGCTTTCAAAGGGATGAGGTAGGAAATCTGTTTTACATTCTTCCCAAGCACAGAATTAGGAACAATGGCTAGAAGTTGTAATGAAGCTTTACATGAGTTGGAAATATTCTAATTTTCTTTTTTAACATTTATTTATTTATTTTTAGTTTTCAACATTTATTTCTACAAGATTTTGAGTTACACTTTTTTTCTCCCTGTCTTTCCCCTACCCCCACCCCAAAATAGCAAGCCTACTGAGTACTCCTTCCCCCATTCTGTTCTCTTTTGTATCCTCCCCTTTCACCCCCCTACTTTCTAGTAGGGCAAGATGGATTTCTATACCCCAGTGCCTGTATATCTTATTTCCCAGTTGCATGTAAAAAACCCAATTTTTTAAAAACATTTTCTTTTAAAACTTTGAGTTCTAGATTTTTTCCCTGCTTCCCTCCTCATTTGCCCCCACTGCAAAGATAAGCAATTCAGTATAGGTTGTACATGTGTAGTTACCCAAATCATTTCCATAGTAGTTATATTGTGAAAGACTAACTATATTTCCCTCCATCCTATCCCACCCCCCACTTATTCTATTTTCTACTTTGACCCTATCCCTTTTAAAAAATGTTTGCCTCTAACTACCCTCTCCCCTAATTTGCCCTCCCTTCTATCATCCCCCGTCTTATCACCTACCCTCCATTTTCCTGTAGGGTAAGATACTTAATTGAGTGTGTATGTTATTCCTTCCTTAAGCCAAATTCAATGAGAATAAGGTTGTCCCATTCCACTTCACCTTCCTGCTCTTTCCCTCCATTTGAACAGTTTTCTCTTGCCTCTTTTATGTGAGATAATTTACCCTAATCTATCTCTCCTTTTCTCCTTCTCCAAATAAATTCCTCTCTCACCTCTTAATTATATTTTTAAATATCATCCCTTCATATTCAACTCATCCTGTGCCCTCTGTCTATGTATACATGAACATACATATGCCTACACTCATATATGTATATATATATACATATTTACATACACCCTCCCATACATACATATATGTATACATATATATACATACACACACACACATATATTCCCTTCAACTATCTTCATACTGAGAAAAGTCTTATGAGTTACAATTATCATTTTTCCATGTAGGAATATGAATAGTTCAATTTTAATAAGTTCCTTATGATTTCTTTTTCCTGCTTACCTTTTCAAGCTTCTCTTGCTTCTTGTATTTGAAAGTCAAATTTTCTGTTCAACTCTGGTTTTTTCATAAAGAGTGCTTGAAAATCCTCTATTTCATTGAATGAGCATATTTTCCCCTGTAGCATTATACTCAGTTTTGCTGGGTAGGTGGTTCTTGGTTTTAGTTCTAGCTCCTTTGACCTCCGGAATACCATATCCCAAGCCCTTCGATCCCTTAAAGTAGAAGCTGATAGGTCTTGTGTTATCCTGATTGTGTTTCCACAATACTCAAATCATTTCTTCCTAACTGCTTGCAGTATTTTCTCCTTGACCTAGGAACTCTGGAATTTGGCTATAATATTTCTAGGAGTTTTCTTTTGGGGATCTTTTTCAAGAGGCAATTGGTGAATTCTTTACATTTCTATTTTGCCCTCTGGTTCTAGAATATCAGGGAAATTTTGCTTGATAATTTCTTGAAAGATGGTGTCTAGGCTCTTTTTTTGATCATGGCTTTCAGGTAGCCCAATAATTTTTAAATTATCTCTCCTGAATCTATTTTCCGGGTCAGTGGTTTTTCCACTGAGATATTTCACATTGCCTTCTATTTTTTCATTTGTTTGGATATGTTTGATAGTATCTTGATTTCTCATAAAGTCATTAGCTTCCAGTTGCTCCAATCTAATTTTGAAGGAGTTATTCTCTTCAGTGAGCTTTTGAAATTCTTTTTCCATCTGGTAAATTTGGCTTTTTAAGACATTCTTCTCCTCATTGGCTTTTTGGGCCTCTTTAGCCATTTGAGTTAGTCTATTTTTTAAGGTGTTATTTTCTGTATTTTTGGGTCTCCTTTAACAGGCTGATGACTCACTTTTTATGATTTTCTTGCATCATTCTTATTTCTCTTCCCAATTTTTCCTCCGCTTCTCTTACTTGATTTTCAAAATCCTTCTTGAGCTCTTCCATAGCCTGTAACCAGGTCATATTTTTCTTGGAGGCTTTTGATGCAGGAGTTCTGACTTCATTGTCTTTCTCCCACTCCATGCTTTGATCCTTTTTGTCCTCAAAAAAGGATTCTATGGTCTCTTTGTGCTTCCTCTGCTTGCTCATATTGCCAGTCAATTATTTGACTTTTGAGCTCTTTGCCAGGGTAGAACTGTGCTTCCAGAATGGAGAGAGCTTTGTCCTAAATCACTGGAGTTTCCACAGCTACTGGAGCTATTAGGAGGGCACCCTCTCTACAGCCCCCACAAGCTCTGGCACACTGGCCACAGGACCACCACCTAAGACCGCGATCCAGATCCAACCAGATTAAAGCAAAAGTGATTACCCTCTGAATGTTTGCTTGGTCCCCCTATGATCTGCAGGCCAGGAGCTCCTGAAGCAGCCTGTGGTGGTGGCTGTACGGCCACTGCACCTCCACAGTTTCTTGTCCTGGAGGCAGGGGCCGGACCAAGCTCTTCCATCCCCCCCATTCCAACAGAGTTCCACATTGACCTTTTACTTTGTCTTGGGCTTTTATGGGTTGAGAAGTCTGGAAACTGCCACAGCTGCTGGTGATTCACTCACCCAAAGTCTGCTCCAGCAACCACTGGTCGGGAATGTCCTGGGGCCAGAAACATGGCTCATGGGCGACTGTGCTCAGCTTCCTGCTCAGTGCAATAGACTCTTCCTGTCTGCCTGCCAGGCTACCTTCAGTGGGAGATTTGCTTCTCTCTGTCTCTTTGTGGGTTTTGTAGCTCTAAAGTTTGTTTAGAATCATTTTTTACATTTTTACATTTTACATTTTTTACATTTTACATTTTTTACATTGGAAATGATTGGAGTGGGAGTTCATGCCAAGTTTATGCTTCTACTTGGCTCCACCCCCTGAGTTGGAAATTTTCAAAGCTTAGAACCATACACTGATATAATGGGTGCTTTATTACGTGCTGACCTCCTTGTTACTGGGAGCATTCCTAATTGTGTTGCTTTACATACACCTGCACAATGACCCAGTGAGGTAACATTACAGGTGTTGTTATTGTCATTTTACAGACATGGAAACAAGAAACTTGCCAATAGCCACAGAGGTTACCTGGGTAAGTCTGGGCATGCCCAATTTAGGGAGCTTGGAACTATCTTGGGAGGGCCTTTGGAGTATGTCCAGATTGTCTAAAATGGAGGCTTCTTCTTCTCCTACCATACGGGTGGGAGCATCCTCCTTTGACTGACTGTCAACTAAACCATCATGTTTTCTCTCTCTCTCTCTCTCTCTCTCTCTCTCTCTCTCTCTCTCTCTCTCATATATGCCAAATATCCTTTCTACTTAGTCAATGTTCTTTTCTTAAAGGTCATGTAGTCTATAAGAGACCCATTTTATTCTAATCTTGAGCCTGAATTTCTGGACAAGCCTATATCAGGTCTTGCCCAGAACACTGGCAATGAACACAGTAATAAGATAACTGTTTATGAGGGTGGCTAGGTGGTGCAGTGAATAGAGGACTAGTCCTGGAGTCAGGAGGACCTGAGTTCAAATCTAGCCTCAGACACTTAACGCTACCTGTGTGATCTTGGGCAAGTCACTTAAACCCAGTGGCCCTGCTTTCCCCCGTCCAAAAAGAAAAACCCACAGAAAAAGGATAACTGTTTATGAGAGATAATATAAACCAAGAAAAAAAGGGTATGACCCTTGGGACTCAAGTTTTGTTCTCCAGGAGATACCCTGATGTGGAGAGAATGGGAGAAATTAGAGCTATGCATTGGAGTACTATACTAGACTGTAAACAACCATATATGAGGTAGAAGGCAATTAGTAATATTTGAGGTGTTCTCATGGCTATGAAAGTACTCAGTGATGATCTTTAAAACAAAGTGGCTTACCAGAGAATTTCTCCCACAAATAAAAACCCATGTCCATTACAGGGATGCCCATTGATTGGTAAATGGTTGAACAAATTGTGGTATATGATTGTTATGGAATACTACTGTGCTATAAGAAATGGTTAGCTCAATGATCTTGGAAAAACAAAGAAAGCCTTGCACAAAATAACGAGGAGTGAAATGAGCAGAATCAAGAGGACATTCTATATAGTAATAGCATATTGTTTCAAGAACAACTTTGAGGGGTGGCTAGGTGGCACAGTGAATAGAGCACCAGCCCTGCAATCAGGAGGACCTGAATTCAAATCCAGCCTCAAACACTTAACACAAAAAACTAGCTGTGTGACCTTGGGCAAGTCATTTTAATTCCAATTGCCCTACCTTCCCCCCTCCAGAAAAGCAAAAAAAAAAAAAAAGAACTACTTTGAGTGAATAACTCATTTTGACTATTACAAATACCCAAATTAGCTATTTAGGACATATCAAGAAAGACACTATCTGCATCCAGAGAAAGAACTAATACATAGAAGTATGTATAGAATAATTTGCATAAATATACCTATTTGTTTCTAATGGTAGCCATCTCTAGGGTAGGGGGAAGTGAAGAAAAAAAACAGAAAAAATAAATTTATATAATAATTTTATTATATTTAAAAGGAATAGCAAGTTATACATATAAGATTTATATTTCACATGCAGTCATCTTTTTTATTATACTATGTATGTGTATATGTCTATTATGCAAATTAAAATAAATAAAATAAAAAAAGAACTCATGTCCATGAGGGGCTAACATTTGTTTGGTACATGGAGAAGATGGATATGGTTTGTACTATATTCCTGTCATTATACTCTCAAACCACTGCCTACATAGAAGTGGGGAATTAAACTATAGATTTTCTCTGTTGTAGTCATCTTGCCCACAACGACCGTCAAAGAGAAGTGAGGTGTGGGGGGAAAGGAATTGGATTTGGAATCAGAACTGATTTCAATGTAAGATCTGCTTTTTTACTATCAGTGTAACCCAGAGCAAGTCATTTCAGGGCTATGTAGCTTAATTTCTGCATCTATAAAAAGAAGAAGGGACTAGGAGAATCTTTGAGGCACTTTCCAGTTCTTTATCTAGGTAGCTGAAAAACTAAGGCTATTTAGACCAGAGAAGATACCTAGCTCTATTTCAGTGTTTGAAAGGTTGTCAAACAAACAAACAGAAAGGGATGAGACTTGTTTTGCTTGGTTGCTGAGGGAAGAATTGGGATCAATGGGTGGAAGATACAAAAAGATATATTTTGACTAAAGAGAAGGAAAGTCTTTAAAACAATGAGAACTGTCTAAACATGGACATCTTGTCATTGGAGGTATCTAAAAAGAGATAGGGTGATCATTTGTCAGGAACCTGGGAGAAGGAATTCCTGTTTATGTATAAATTGGACTTGAAAGGCCCTTCCAACTTTGAGAATCTGTCATCCTGTGAGTCTGCCTTGAACTTTCATTGTATGGGCCTCTAGGGACTATGAATTTTCTTTTTGGTGTTTCCAAATATAAACCAAAATTGCAAACAACTACTTTAATGTAACTTAAATTTGCCGGTAAAAATATAAATCAGGAAAATGAAGTTCTAAAACTACAATGGCAGATATCCCTCACCTATCTTGTATATAAAGGTTTGATTCAGTGTCATACAAAAGACTAAAGAAGTAGATGGGTCATAATTAATGCAGACTCTTCATAAAAATGAAGATAGGCCATGAATATATTAAAATTCATCCTTCTGCCTAAAAAGCCTTTTATTAGAGGAATTCTGAATCATTGAACCAATGAAACTGTTTTATTTACTGTAGCAATAGAAGTACAAGGAACAGTTTCTTGTCTGAACAATGAGTGACTCAGAAACTTCTAAATTCAGGACTTCTAGATTTAACTGTGACCAAGGGACTATGAATCTCTTTGAGTTTGAGATTTGGTGGTCAGTTCTATGTCTTTAATGGCTGAGCTGACCCTGTCATCTCATGGAGTTTCAGGTGTGAGGTAATGTGAAACTATAACTAGTAAACTTTCTGGTAAACTTAAAATGAAAAAAAATTTTTTAGTAAAATTTCTGATAAAATATAGTTTACCACGAGATTTATCTACCTTGAAACTTTTCATGTACTTTGCCAGAGTTTGTTGTTATAATGAAACTCAGAGTCAAGCAAAGTGTTCCAAGAATTGAATTTCATTCTGCTTTGTAGAATTGTGCATCACATTCCCTTCCACTACGTAACCAAAATGAACTCCCTTGAACTCCAAAGGCTGATTTCCAGACTGCCCCATGTGTGTTACATTCCTTTCACTTTATTGTTGATTCAGAACCTGAAATACCACATTTAGTATAATGCAATATCACATCCTATCCATCTGCATAAGGTAAAGAAAAAATGCCTATAATAGAAATGAAAATGGAGATACTTGAATGGTTTCTTATGTATTAAAAACTGCCCCTTGTGCTTTATAGTCTCCAAACCCATCAGGTTTTAGTACATTCTAGCCTTAGTTTGGTGCTATGAAATTCCTCAGGGACTAGGTAGGGTAAACTCGGGGAGGAGAGTAGACAGGAAATAAGAGCAGAGAGGAGATAACTGATTCTTAATTGTGTGTGGAAAATAGTTCATCCTCAGATGATTGCATTGCAGGCTTCTGAATGGATTCCTTCTCCCCAGCATCAGTTGTTGGGTGCTCAGGAAGTATAAACTAAATTTGTTGCTGTTTGGTCATTTCATCAGGTCCAACTCTTTATTTGGTTTTCTTGGCAGAGATACGGGAGTGGTTTGCCATTTCCTTCCACAGATCATTTTACAGTTGTGGAACTGAGGGAAATAGGGTTAAGTGACTTACACAGGGTCACACAGCCAGTTAGTGTCTGAGGCCACATTTGAACTTGTCTTTCTGACTCCTGGCCCAGAGTTCTGTCCAGTGCACCACCTAGTTGCCTCTGCCTAATTTTACCTTTAAGCTAAGTCAGGTATAATTACTATCACTCTCTCCTATCATATAATGCATCCCAAAACTTAATACAAATCACACTACTCTTATACTGGAAAGAATAATGGTTATAAAGTCAGAGGCCCTAGGTTCAGATCTATACTCTGATGCTTGCTACCTACATGACCCTAACCATGTCACAACCTCCTTGGCCATCAGTCTCTTCTTCTGTAAGGTGAAAGGGCTAGTCTAGATGGTCTCTCAGGTTCCTTACAGTTCTACATTCTTATGAAGCTGTGATCTGCCATATGGAATCATACATATCACTGTTACCTTTCATTTTTGTGGTCCATAGCTGGTCTTGGTATTATAATGTTTATCTGGAGACTCTCTCCTTCCCTATTTTTGTACTTTCTTCTCCCCTTCACTATTCTTTTACCTGAAAAGCATTAAGGATCCTCATGCCTTCCTTTGCACATAGTAGACCCAAAGTGTACACTTGCTGATTTGAATTTCTCTGACTGCCCAGGGCCCTAGCTTACCACTCCCTAGGCATGTACATATCTCTTCTCTTTGATTTGATCAAAAGTTTTCCAATCTGTGTTCCATTCCCTCATGTTTGCCTAGATGAATGACCAGTTTATTTAGTAACCTATATTTTTTTTTTCTTAAGGACCACACTTTAAACCCAAATCATTCTGGTTCTAATTGATTGGTCCCAGGCCAAGCCCCACTTGGTCATTGTCTGGGCCATGATTGGCTGGGAGTGAGTATAATTTGCAATTGTTTCTGCTTTGGGTCTGAGGGTCTTCTCCTCCCAGATTGATTTTTTTTTTGACTAGGTAAAGAGGTCATTCTCTGCCTCATTTCTTACCTTGCCTTAATCACTGAAAGTCAAACCAAGACCTATTAAAGGCCTTAGCTTAATAAGACCAAAGTCTGCCACTGCATGTAGGGCCATCATCAGTCATCCTGATCATATCTTACCTCTGGACCCAAATGGCTTTGGAAAAGAAAGTGAGGCTGATAACTTTGCAGAGACCTCCCTCACTTAAATCCAATCCACTTGCACATCATGGCATCACCTCCCTGATATCATGGCCCTCTTTAAGAATGAAGGAACAAACAACCTCTGCGTAGAAAGAGGAGCAGGTAAGGACAAACACTTAATCAGTAAGCTAATCAGAATTATTACTTTAATGGTTGATAATTCCCTTTTAGTCACTCCCTAACAATTTGTATTTTACCTTTGGCCTCTGTAGTGGCTCTGGTGGTGTTACTTTTATTTTTTACAGGGGACAAAGGACAAGGGAAGGATTGTGTTTGAATATTATGTGCTATACGTCCCAAGGTAGCTCTTTATATTTGTTTGTTTTTTTAATTGTGAAACTTGGAGTACAGAAAGATATTCCCAAGGGAAGAAACTTGAACAGTGACTCAGCAGCCTGAAGCTCACTATCAGGGAGGAAAAAGAAGGACCAAGGCAAGACAGCCCCTCTGGATTGTCTAACAGCCCTGACACTGAGTTAGGCAAAGTGAGGTGCTGAAAGAGGAGCCACCAGAGGGTGCAGGTTTTGAACAGGAAGAGAATCTCTGCCATTGTGATGGAAGAAGCCTGGAGGAGTCAGGTGCAGTGAAGGGAGAGTTGGTGTATTAAACAACCTCCTGAGGGACGAGAGCCCAGGTGCCAGCTTAAGGCCATAGGGAAGAAAAGCCAACTTCCAAACCAGGACAGAGACAGCTGTTGCCAACAGCTAGAGAAACTGCTTCAAATCAACAGGGACACAGAATCCTGGTCAAAGGCAAGAGAGAAGGAGCTTTCAGAAGGCCAGAGCCCAAGAACTCCAAGAAAAAGGGTGAGATAGGAGTGCCAAGATGGTGCAGAGAACCTGGAGCCCAAAGGGGGACTGTTAGGGGGAGGCCAAAGTGGGACAGGGCTTTTACATTCAAGGAAGTAGAAACAATACCTTAATCTTTGTCTCTCACCAGGGAGCAGAGAAGGTCACTTGGCAGGCATCTCTTAAAGCTAGAGAGCTCTGAACAGGGACCTAAGGGCTAGATTAGCAGAATTTAGAAGGGCCCAAACACCCGTGGCTGTGCCATAATGAATCCATTGACCAGAAATTGAGAGCTGGAATAAAACCTAGGGCAGAGAATGGAATAGCTGGCTGTTTTGGAGAACAAGCATCAAAAGAAGAATTTAAATTAGAGGAGAAAAGGAATTAGGAAATAATAGCCCTAGCTAGCGGGGGTAGATTCAGGATTAATTACTAATTTTCCTCCTATTTATTATTTTAACCCCTTTTATGTACAGCTAAATTGCTTAGTTCTAAATCCATTAAAACAACAACAACAACAACAAAGTGATTTGCAACAGATACAGACGGGCATCAGAAGAAGATGCTTATACCACCTCTTACAGGTTAAGTTAAGTTATTCAAACCCAATCATCAGATTCAAGAATTAAGAACTAGAAGCGATCTTAGGCCTAGGAATTTTAAACTTTTTTTGTTTCACTGACTTTTTTGGAAATCAAATGAAGCCCATGGACACCTTCTCAGAATATTGCTTTCAAATGCATAAGCTAAAATATATAGGACTGCAGAAGAAACCAATCAGATTGAAATAGAATCATTACAACATTAAAAAAAAAAAACATTCACAGACTTAAATGATAAAAAAGCCCCAGAGAGATTTGAGAGACTTGCCCTAGATCACACAGGTAACAAGTGCCCAGGGCTTGGCACAGTGCTTTGTACATAGTAGGAGTTTAATATATCTATTAAATAGAACTGAATAGAATGAAATTGAATGGAAACGGAAGTAGGTGGAATCAAAACAAGAAAAAAGAGACGGCAGCAAAGAGAAATTAGAAGGTGCTAGTGAGTTAGTCCTAGAGCAGAATTGGGGAACCTGAGGCCTCCAGGTCACATGTGATCCTCTAGGTCCTCAAGTACAGCCCTTTGACTGACTCCAAACTTTATGGAACAAATCCCCTTAGGATGATTTGTTCTGTAACACTTGGACTCAGTCAACAAGTCACACCCAAGGACCTAGAAGACCACATGTGGCATCAAGGAGGCAGGTTCCCCACCCTTGTCCTAGAGCTTGCAGGAGGAGAAACGGGTAGGTGGTAGACTGTTTAATAGACCTATGGTGATTTTGTGTTCAGGACAATTAGAGAAACATTTGGGGATACCTTTAGGAGGCGTCTTCATCGGCTTCCCATTATCAGGCTGGCCCCAAAGAATCAACTAGTTTAGAATTTGGCCTCATTCCTTAGTTGCAGAAGAAAAAAGTAAAAGAAAAAGGTGGCTAAATGGCTCAGTGCATAAGAGCACTGGGCCTGGAGTGAGGAAGACCTGAGTTCAAATCTGAACTCAGACACAACTGAACAGACAAGGAATAAAAGAACCAACTTTCATCATCACCTGCTTTCACTTATAAAACCTATTCAGGAAGAAGGCCTGTGACAAAAGCCATTAAAAATAATTATACTTTATTTTGAAAAAGATAAGCAGAGAAAATTGATTTGTGACATATTTGTGAGTGAGTTTCCAGTAGCTATTTGGGCAGGACATAAAGTGAGTTCCCTTTATTTGAAATGCTGAGGTAGTACAATGAAACATGAACAAATGAACAAAAACAACCCTGGGATCAGTGCATAGGATTCACAAGCAGGAAAGTAGAATAGAAGGTCAATTCAACAACAGTAATTCAAATGAACAAGCATATACAGGGCACCTCAAAAGGCTTAGTGTAGTTTTAAGCTTTACTAAGACTTGGCACTCTGTATTAAGTATCTACGATGGCCAAGGCATTTTGCTAGGCACAGGAGATACAAGTGTAGTAGGGACTATAATCTCTTCCCTTCATAATATACTGGAGGGAGCAAATGTCACAGTCGTTCTTCCCCCTAGTGATTTTAGGAAGAAGTCTTAGATCTCTTAAATAATCTTCTTAGTATTCCCCCAAACTATATCTCTCAAGTTGTTAAATTAAAATACTTCAATAAAGTTACTCTTTCCACATCTTGGTGATTAGGAGTTTGGTGCTCCTGCATTCTGGAAAATTCACATAAAAATTTTTGGCCCTCCCTTTATACCACAGAAGAAATTTAGATTATTATGGTATTAAAAGATGAAATATGTTGATATCATATAATATTATACATATTTTTATGCATTTTTGAGTTTCCAAACTTTTCTGTGTCATCTGCCAGCCTTCACATATTGTCTGAAGCTTCTGCAAAACTCCCCCCAAATTCCCACTTAGTTTCTTATGTCAACCCATGATATATCAGAACTATGAAGGGGAAGGTCATAATGTGAAAGGGATAACCATATTTAGAAATGAATTCATTATTTCATCAATGTGGGTGCCAATTCCTTTCATGTGGGTACCAACACTTTTCAAAAGAACGGGTCACAACTTATTGATTACCTTTCATCTAGTATGACTCTGACCTGTGTTTTCCCATAAATATTTCACAGGGAATCCACTCAACATGCTGGAGACCTTCCAAAAGATCTTTTAATATTGAATGTATACCAGTGGAAAATTCAGGATTTTTGTGAGTTATCCTTTACTCTTACTATGTGACTAACTACCCTTATTTTCTGGCTCTCATATGATATTCTTTTTGCCATTTCTTTCATTCAATTCTTTGTTGGTGTAATGGGGTTGTGAGATTAACCTCTATTTGTAGCAGTAGAGATCCATAGAAGAAAGTGAGTGTGTGTACATGTATGTGTACTTATGTGTGTATTTTGGAAGCTAAGAACAATACTTCCCAGGTGCTGTCAGGTACAAACACCCCAAAATCTCTATTTTTCAGCCTGATACTTGACTTGTTACCTTATTTATTCACTCACATCAAGTTCAAAGGCAATTAAAAGGTATTATAGGCTTGATTAAGCTGAGCACTGCTTCCTTGGCTCAGAGACTGTCATCTTAAGGGAAAATGAATAGCTTGATTATGGATTTAGTGTCTGTGGAATTGGGGCAGATGGTTAGATGTAACTCTGACTATGGCCTTTCTCACAGTTGATGTCTGGCTACGTAGGCATTCTTATCAAACTGAAGGGAAAGCAACTCTTGTCTCCTTATGGCCTGGCTTTAAGAAAAAAAAAATTCCCCCCTGATTACATGGAAAAATGATTTTTTAAAACATTCATCATTTTTAAAAAATGTTGTTCCAAATTTTATCCTTTCTTCCTTCTCTTCCCCCCTCCTTGAGATGGTAAGCAATCTGATATAGGTTATATATGTATGTATACAAGTGCAATCATGTAAAATATTTACGTATTCATCATTTTGTGTAAAAAGACTTGCAGAAAGAAGAAAGGAAGGATGGAAGGAAGGAAGAAAGGAAAGAAGGAAGGAAGGAAGGAAGGAAAAGAAAGAGGAAAAAAGAAAGAGAGGGAGGGGGAGAGGGAGGGGGAGAAGAGGGGAGAGAGGGATAGAGAGAGAAAGGAGAGAGGGAGAGGAAGAGGGAGAGGAACAGAGAGAGAGAAAGAGAGAGAGAGAAAGTATGCTTCAGTCTGTATTCAGACAACATCAGTTCTTTCTCTGGAGGCAGATAACATATTTCCTCATGAGTCCTCTGGGAATATCTTGGATCATAGAGAATAGCTAAGTCATTCATAGTTTTTCATCATATAACATTGCTGTTGCTGTCCACAATGCTGTGGTTCTGGTCACTTCATTTTGTATCAGTTCATGCAAGTGTTTCCAGGTTTTCTGAAATCATCCTGCTTTTCCTTTCTTTACAGCACAATAATATTCCATCACAATAATATACTACAACTTGTTTGGTCATTCCCTAATTAATGGGGAATTTCTAATTCTTAGCCACCACAAAAAAAAGAGCTGCTATAAATATTTTTGTGCAAATAGGTTCTTTTCCCTTTTTAAAAAATCTCTGGGATACAGACCTAGCAATGGTATTGCTGCATTGAAGGGTATGTACAGTTTTATAGCCCTTTGGGCATATAAGTTCCAAATTGCTCTCCAGAATGGTTATATCAGTTCCCAACTTCAACAATAGTGCATTTGTATCTCAATTTCCTGTGGACTCACTTTTTGACTTGAGCCACTAGAGAGCTACCAGAGAGAGTGGCTTAGACCCCTCAATTAACTAAGTCTTAAGTACAACTTCAGTACCTTTTAAGGAAAACAAACAAACAAACAAAATCTTGTCTAGCCCACATGGCAGATGTTTTTACCACAAGGGGGTATATTATAATATTTCTTCATTAATTACAAAAAGTGGACACTTTTTTTTCATTAATTAATTTACTCCAGTCCACCAACTGGGTTTATAAATACTTGAGAAGCCTCTTTTTTCATAAGCTCTCTTCCCTTTAGTTTTAAACCTCATTCTCATAGGCTTGGACAAACATTAGTGTTACTGGCTATATAATTTAACAGTGACATGTAATACAAAGATATATAAATATTTTAACAGCATATCAGCTGTAAGAAATTTCATAGCTAACCATCAACTACAACTGCTGATTTCTCTACAAACACTAAAGCCACAATTCATTTCTGTCAGTCAAAGTATCCCAGGAATTCTCAGGATGTCCTCACTATAGAATGTCTTAACAGAACATCTTCTCTTAAATTGTCTCTTCAGACTCTCTCAAAGATAACAGTGAATATTTACAGTCTCTCAAAGACTCCTTTCCAGAATCCAGCACCCTTCAATTAAAGATGGCTCCCTGTTCTTACCTGTCTTCAAGATGAACATTTTGTTAGTCTTTGAAAAAAGTGTCCCATATAGTTTTATAGGCTACTATTATAGTAGTAGCACAGGAGGGAGAAAACAGAGCTCTTTAAATTAGCAATGAATCATTTCAGAGTTAAAATTCGAAATTGCACCTGGGGAAAAAAATAAAACAACAGTTTCTAGTTTCCTCACTATAGAATATCTTAACAACAGAACGTCTTCTCTTAATTGTCTCTTTAGACTCTCTCAAATCTAACAGTTAATGTTTAAAGTCCCTCAAAGTATCCTCTACAATAGGTAACTACAGTATCTCCAAGTCTTCTCAGGAAAGAAGTTCTCTTAATTTTCTCCTAATCCTTACATGGATTTCTCAAAGATGACAATTAATTCACTCAGTCTCTCACAGATACATATTTTCTTTCTGCAATGGTAGTCAAGCTGTTATTCTCCAAGACTATTTCTCAAAGATATAGTAATGATACCCAAGTTTCTGTGATAGAGTGCACTTATGAAGTGCCTACTATGTGGCGGGAATGCCTGGCATCTTTGAAATATATTTTAACCTACTCATGCCCACCACCTGCCTTTCTATTGCCCTTCAGATGTTAAAAGACTTAGAAGGACTTCAGTATATTAGGTAGAACCTCTGTCAAGGAATTACGGGAAGAAGAGAACAGAGTTTTTCTGGAAGGGTTAGTTAGGATCTATTCTGTTAGAAGAGTTATAGGAACTATAACAGGAGTTATGTAGAACTGGAAGGGACCTTACTAACCAACTCGTCTAATTTCATCATTTTACTTCCAGTACTACTGAAATCAGCACTACGTTAGACAGTAGCTAGTTAACATATCTTAAGACTAGTAGGTTGCACTGTGAGCCAATTAGCTCCTTCTTGATAGGATCTCTTATTCCTATTATGGACTTAAGATTTGGTTTTGAAGGAATTCTAATATTCGAACACCCAAATTAGTGTCATTCTTCATTTCCAGAACTAGCTCCTGACTACTGTAGAATAGGCATGACAATTAATAAGAATATAACAACCATTATAACAGTAATAGTACATTTAGGGGCCACAATAGAATGGACTGAGATTTATAACTTGCACTTCAATTCAAATACACCAAAGGTACATGTACTATTTGTACATACCTGAATTGTTTCCTCTAGTCCTGGGACCTGAATCTGTTCCAGTGCCACTCAGGTTAAAAATAGCCTCAGAAACTTATTTAGGCAGACATAAGCCAAGCAGGCATGAAGAAGTTAGTGGCCTTATTTGTCAACGTTCTTTGTTGCCTATAGTTTTAACCCTAAATTGGTCTCAAGATCCCAGAAGTACTGGGGGAAAAAAAGCAGTCCTTGCCACTTAGGCTTTTCTCTGTTACCTTTGGGCCACCCTAGAGCATCTGAAATTCTGGGTCCTGTCTTTGGTGAAGAAGGAAAAGAGCTGGGTCAATCTAGACTTAGCAGAACAGATGGTAGCACGACTGTACAACGGCTTGAGAAAAATGTAGCTGATGTAAAGAAAGTAAAGATGTAACTAGGGCTTTGTCCATGCCTTGCTTACCCAGCCTTTCACTAGTCACCACCATGCCCAGTAATGTAACTTGGTGGGTGGGTTGAAACTGCGTACTCTCCTGTTTGTCATGTGATCCATGGCAGCCAATCACCATCAGTCTGCCTCTGGTCTGAGAGGAGTGAGAGTCATCTTTTTAATGTGTTTTCTGTAGTTACTGGTACTGAACGGGAACAAAGTGAGTGCAGCAAAGTAATTTTTTTTAAACATTAATGTGATTTCATGATAAAAATCTTAAGTAATACGTGTAATTAATTGATACAAAGCAAAATTTCCCTTTTTAAAATATGGTTCACTTGCAAAATAGTTTAATCATTCATTATACCTTTACTCGGAAAGTGAGCTGCTAAAAACCTGTCTGTGGCCCAAAGAAGCTTAGCTTATTTTAATTTTGGCCCCTTGAGAGAGACTGCTTCTGAATTTCTGCCTTCTGAAATCCTTCTCTTACTTAATTTTTTTTTTTTTTGCTTTCCACAGGGGCAGCAACTGGGATTAAGAGACTTGCCCAAGGTCACACAGCTAGTAAGTGTTAAGTGTCTGAGGTCAGATTTCAGGTCCTCCTGCCTCCAGGGCTGGTGCTGTATTCACTGAGCCATATAGCCGCCTCCCACCACCCTCTTTTACTTTAAGGACCAGTCCAGACACCATTTCTTTCAAGAAGCTTTTCTTGATTTCCCCCAGCTGAAACTTATCTATCATTCCTCAAATTTATTAGAGGAATTTCTCTGGATCTCTTCTTCATGTTGATCACATTCTATCTTGATGCTTCCCCCTCCCAGATTATAAGCTTCTTGTAGATAGGGACTGGGTTTTAATTTGTCTTTTTATATCTAGTACCTAGCATAGTACCATCTACATATTATGGGCACTTAAATGTTGGTTTTGTTGAATTCATATTGATGTTTTAAGACAAGAAATTTGTTGTCAGTGTCAGTATCCCTAAAATTTAAGTTTTTAGGACTAATAGAATTGTTTTTCCTGATTACATCCTCACCTAGATATGCATCAATTCAGTTCTACTGGGGATGAGAAAAGAAGAAAAAGATCTTTTAGTGGCACATAAATAAATAATGATTTGACAAGGTTTGAGTGTGCCAGCCAACTTACATGTATTTTCTGCCAACATAAGCATGGTGTACAAACACACCCACAAAATGCATGGAGGTAGCCAGCCAGAGACTCCTTTTGAAGGTCATTGTTGTAATTGAATTCAACTGTATCATTTAAAAAGTAGATTTCAACACACACCCCTCCCTTCAAGGAGCTTCTGAGTTTGCATTTTGATGGAAAGAACCACAAGTAGTCCATCACCAGCTATCACCCACTGATTCCTCCCTATCATTCCACTTTAATCACAAGGGCTAAGGTCTAAAATAAGAGATAAACTTTACCTTGTCTAGACAAAATCATTGTCAGAATGATAAAGTCCAGGAATTCCAGAGTCCAGAGTCCTTCAATTAAAGATGGCTCCCTGTTCTTACCTGCCTTCAAGATGAAAATTTCTTATTCTTCAAAAAAGTGTGCCATGTAGTTTCATAGGCTATTATGATACACAGGGGAGAAAATAGATTTCTTTAAATTAGCAACAAGTCATTTCAGAGTTAACATTCAAAATTGCCACCTGGTAAAAGATAAAACAACAGTTTCCAGTGCAGTCCTCAAGGCTTTACAAAGCTGTTTTTAAAATGTGGGGCAGTTCCCGTCCATCTTTACTATAGCCTAAAAATATTTTAATTGGGACAGGGTATCAAGTGAATGATCCTTTCCAGATCACAGGTCAGGAGCTTCCCAGGCAACAAGTAGGAATTTCTTTTTTTTTTTAATTTATTTAATTTTAAACTTATAGAATAAAACATGCATTTCCATAACTTAGTCTAATAAAAAAAGATGATTGCACATGAAGGTGCAAATCTGTTTTGTACAACTTGTTATTCCTTTTAAATACATATGTTTCAAATATAGAAGTTTCAAATGAAGGGGGAGATCTACCTGAGAAAGGCAAAGCTGAGGCAGAGGGAAAAAAGAATTGGGCTTGAATATTTGAAAGACCTATTGTGAGGAAGACATAGACTAACCGTTTTCAGTCACCACAGGGGCTGGAGGCAGAGTAATTAAGCTTCACTTTCAGTTGGAGAGAGTTCACTTAGACATACAAAATGACTTCCTGGCCATAAAGATTACTGTGCAGTACTCATCTCTAAGAGTTTTAGAAACAAGACTTTTTTCATTGTGACAATGAAGGTGTCCTCTGATGTGAAGATCAGGAAACCAGGTGAACATTTGACATGCTGGATTTATAATATCCTGGTCAATTTGGGAGTCAAAGGTCAGTTGGAAAAGAGGGTTTTACAAAAAGGAGTGAAATGGAATTATTTAAGATTTAAGTGTCTAGGAAGTAAACATGGAAGTTTGATTTACCGTTGTATCTCCCAGTGCCTAGTATAGTACTTGGCATATTTTTATGTTCATTACCTATGATCTCATTGGTGAAGAAGAAATTTTCCATGGGGAAAAACAAACAAAACCTCCACCAAGGCAGATCAGCAACTCATATGTAATTGATAATCTTAGAAAGCTATTTAGACCACTGACAGGTTAATTGACTTGACTTTCCCAAGGTAACAGAACTAGTATGTAATACAAGGAACACTGGAACCCAAGTCTTTCTCACTCCAAGGCCAATCGCCTATTCAGTGTGCAATATTGCTTTGCATATATTGGGTGCTTTATGGACAATGAATTGTATCACCTTCAGGACATGCCTCAGAGTGCTTTGCTTCAGTCGCTCCCTTTTAGCGAATCCCTGTATACAGTAGGTAAGAATTCTGAAACTAAGGCCCAGAGAAGGGCACCAAGCAAACTGTGTAGGTTCTTAAAACATTCTGAATAATATTCCTAGTCATGGCCTCAGGAACCTGGCAACTCTTTTGCTTAAAGAGCTCAACTGTGCCCTTGTAATTTGATGCCAGCTGTGGAGCAAACATAGAAATGTAGTTAGGCAGTCATGTAGACCCTGGTTCCCAGGGATACTGTTTGCCTGCTTGAGTTAATGCCCAGTTAAAGAAACTTGAAATAGGCTTTTAAAAAGTTGCTTTTAAAAGCTCTTTGGAATCCATGGAATCTTTACTAGAAAAAGACTTGTTGAGATGTATTTAGATTTGGAGGGAATAAAGAGAAAATTATTTCTGGGACATAGGTATCTCTAGATATATTCATGTCCAGGTATGTATCAACAGTCAGGTAGACAGCAATCTCAATCTATTCAAATATCCTCAACACAGAATCTTAAAAATGAAACACTACACAACCTGAATCAGGTGAAAACAGCTGTCATAAAGTCCATATACTCTGCTCTCTAGGAAATGAATAGAGCCAAAAAATATAACTAGCAACTACTGCATCAGAGGCAAAGAATGATGAGAGGATGGGGTTGCTTCACATGGAGTGCAGCTGCTAGGAAGAAAGACATGTATCCATGTAGCACGAAATCTTGCCTGATCTCCAGCTTCGGACATTAGCTGTGTGACCCTGGGCAAGTCACTTAATCCTGTTTGCCTCAGTTTCTTCATCTGTAAAATAAACTGGAGAAAGAAATGGCAAATCACTCCATAATCTTTGCCAAGAAAGACCCAAACAGGATCATGGAGAGTTGGAAATAGCTGAAAAAAGACTTAAAAACAATGAAGTAGAAATGACTAAGAAAAACCATAATAAGGGAGATGGAGAGCAAAATAGCCACAAAGGATTTGTGAGAAGAAATACCAACTAATAACATATTTATGTAATCTTTAAGCAGTACCCACTGTTAGGTAATATTCCTCCCTAAGTAATGAGGAAATAATTTGGTAATATTGCAGTACATTTAAGGTGTGCGTGCGTGTGTGTGTGTGTGTGTGTGTGTGTGTGTGTGTGTGTGTGTGTTATATGTACATCTATATATTGTGAGACAGAGACAGAGACTCAGGTCCCTTTCCGTATATAATTATTTTACTAACATAGTTTCTTGTCTGAGTAGGATTTGGATATATAATTAGGCTGAGATCTGTTTGAAAAGCTTTTCACATATATCAAGAAGAAGGTCAGTTTAGACCTAGACAAAGGGTAGAAACTGTAGATCTTGTTGCCCAAAGGAGGGGATCGTGGAAGTCTAGATCAGAGTTCCTTAATGGATGGATCATGGCAAATTTTTACCACTTCACAAAATTTAATTATCAGAAGTCCTTACTTATTAAAAAAAAAAAACCATTGCATTAATGTCTTTTGTCATTAAAGAACTGTTATTTGCTCTCCTCAGGTGAATCTTTTCTTGTGACAAAGGAAGAAAATTAAGAAAAAGTATCTGCATAGAAATTTTGTCTGGCAATATTCTGTTGCAAGTCCCCTACCTTTCTTTCTTCAGATTTCTTTGGAGATTAAAAGAGGAAAAAGTTTTGTTTTGTTTTTTTGTCCCTAGAGTTAGGGACAAAGGACAATTTTTTTTCTAGGCCCATAGCCAAATTATAAAGTATAGAAAGAACAAAATGTAAGTTAGACATACATAGACAAGAATTCTAGGAGAAAGGCTCATCTTGGGAAGTAGGACTTAGAAAATCTGGCTACAGTAGGTCTGGATATCTTACATCCAGAGTGACAGTTAAAGAAACAAATTCTAGAAGTGCTAAGATCATAAACTAAATTCATTGACTGATTACCTAGAACATGGTCTAATATCAAGCCCAGATCAATTTGGGACAAGGTCCTATAAGAAAGGGGAAAGGACAGTCAGACAAAATGAAGAATGAAGAAAGAGCAAGACCTCAAATAGGAGCAGGCTTGACAAGACTTCTGAGACTTTGTAATTTGGCTCTGTTCTTTTTTTTCTGACACCCTCCTCCTCTTTCCCACACTCTGTATATTTCCTCATAAGACTGCTAAAACTTTAAAATAACTAAAAGAATAGTAAAGATGAAAATCCCTGGTGTGAAGAAGAAAAACATCATCAATAAGGAACTAATAGGGTAAAAGAAAAGTATAGAGGTACAGTGAAAGTAGGAATCTAAAATAATAATGTATCCAAGTAATAATAGTAATAGGTAGCATTTAAATATCAATTTAAGATTTGCAAGGCATTTTATAAGTAATTACTTCATTTTATCTTCAAGTGCTGTTATTTTCCCTGTTTTACACTTGGGGAAACTGAGGCAGGCAGAGGTTAGGTAACTGACCTCAGGTCACACAGCTACTGTGTCTGAGACCAGAACTCAAATCCTCCTGACTCCAAGTCCAATGCTCTATCCACTGTGCCACCTAGGTGCCTATGTATTGCAGCTTTAAAATATTTTACATATATATAATTTGATCCCTATAACAACCTTGTGAGGCAGGTAGGATAGATCTATTATTGTCAGAATTACACAGATAAATAACACCTCATATTTGTATAACATTTTAAAGTTTACAGATCATTTTCCTCACAACAGCTTTGATTATTTCCATTTTTACTTTTGTGTAATTTGGATCTACATACAAACTTGATTTGACATTCTCAGAGGAAGCCCTCAGTGTGAGCACAAGCCAAGAAAGGGAGATTTGTGAGGGGAGGCCCAAGATTGAACTCAGTTCATATAAACCCAGATCTTTAGTTCTGTGCCACAGGTTACAGAAATTAATCTTTCCTTATCTACCACCCCTTCCTCACTGTCTGGGTTGCTAACTTCCTTTTCAAGATTTCATACAACATAAAACCTTAACTGAGTTTTGAAAGGGGTGAGATTTTCCTTCTTTACAGTGCCTAATTCCCACCTCATTAAAATCAGAACAATGAACATATTATAGTATGAATATTAAACAAATATTTCATCATAGCTCAAATGTACATGAGTTTGAATCTTGCTTCATTATATCATTTTAGGGGTACACATTTCACATTTTCTTATGTATTCTCAATACCCTGAGAAGATAAGCTGTAATCTGTTCAAATGGTTTAGCACAGCATACACACAAACAAATACTTAACAAACACTCTGGGGGTTACTTCCCCAAGACACACTTGAACTCACAGGTTGGGGCCTCCAGAGGGGTGAATACTATTCCTTTCATCAAAGATTACCTTGTGGGTCTTGGATCCTACTAGTATGATTCGTGAGTTCCCACTGGTGACCTTTCCTTTAACAGTCAGACAGTAGGCACAATTAACTCAAAGCAAAAGTATTTTTTTTGAGATAACATAGTACAGTAACTCTCAACATTCCCCCTACTAACAACAGGTACACTGCTCATTAATACACGCAGGGTTGGTAAGAAGAGTGGACAAATTGATAGGCAGCAATATAAGGGACATATGTGGCCAAGACAACTCACCCCTCTGACATGGCAGGACTCCTAAGTCATTTCTATTCTTGTGGTATCCTCATGATGCTTGCTCCTGGATGCAGAATTTCTGATGGACTCAGCTTGGCTTTTTGGTTCTGCTCCTCTTCACAGCTTGGTTCTTGGCTGCCGGGGCTAGTCCTCTCTCTAATGCACAGTCAGTTCTCTTCTCTCCAGCCAGAGGTCTTAGATCTTGAAGTTGTTTCCTGCCTTGAATGCTCCCTGTATCTGCGTCTCCATAAAGAGTATGACTTCCTACTCTTTGCTGAATACATCTCAACTGTGCCTTGAATTCTCTTGAACTGAAGAACTTTTAAATTGTTTCCTGTTGGGTAGAGAGTAGGCTAGGGAATAATAAACCCTACTGAAAAGTGCCAGGATTAATGGAGGAATTGGGAGGAATAAATCCCCTTCTTCTCACCCCCAATAGGTAAAGAAAAATACCTCTCAGGGACGGAGAGAGAGTCAATTGGTAGCTCCTTCCTGGACTGACTACAGAGTTGAGAAGCTAACTTTTAAAGGCCTTTCTTGGGCATAAACAGTTTTCAATTTTTACCTAGCCAAACCTTTTTTTAACGCTTTATAAAGAATAATAAGGTGTTAACCCTTTTTTTAATACTTTGTTAAAATATTAATTCTTCATTGTCTTATTTTCCACTTATTCTCTACAATTAAATCAATTGATTTGGGGCAGGGAACCTCCCCTCTACACTTCAATAATGGCTATGATGATGACTGCTTTATTCAAGTGGAGGCTGGAACACCATTTTCAGAGAAAGGTAGTAGAAGGAACTCTTGATCAGGTATAGTTTGGATTAAATGACCAAGAATGATATTCTGTGATTCTGTGACTCTTGGTTCTCAAGAAGTCAAATGCTATTCTATATCTTCTGTATTAGAAAATAGGGATGTGTAAATATAGATAGATAGATACATAGATAGATAGATAGATAGATAGATAGATAGATAGATAGATAGATAGATAGATATTTGGGAAGGTGGTTAAAGTTTTAGCCTTTAATTTTCAGATGCTGGAACACTTATCTAATTTCTCAGTCAAGCAAGGTAATGAACACAGGATTGAGAATGAGAATTATTTTGAGTCCCAGCTGTGATCCATTATTCAAGTGACCCTTAACATGTTCTTTAACTCACTGAGCCTCAATTTTCTTATCTGGTACAGCGGAAAGAGTAATGACTTTGTAATCACAGGACCTGAATTTGAAACCTGACTTTACCATTTACTACTGGGATCCAGTTCCCTTATCTATAAAATGAATGGAGTTGGACTTGATAGCATGTAAGATCCCTTCTAGTCTAAGCTCTGTGAAAGGGTTGATGACAGTACTTAAGCTATTTGATCTGTAGGGTTATTCTGAATGACCAAAGTACTTTTGGAAACTTTAAAATGCTATAGAAATGTAAATTATTGTTATAAATGTATCATTACTACATCTTCTTATGCTATTAGTATACTACATATACTATTACTATAGTCTATAAATATTTTATTCAATAATTTAATAATGTGAAAGGAAGAAAGAGATTATTAGAGGAAGAGAAGAACTAATGTGAAGTCTGAATAGAAGGAAATGGGAAAAATAATTTAGAACAAGGACTGGCAAAGTATGAACTGAGGGCCAAATCTAGCCCATAGTTTGCTTTTTGTACAGTGAGCTAAGAATTATTTTTATTTTAAAATTGAGATTTGTGGCATTAAAAAAATGTACAAACTCCTCTAAGCTCACAGACTATACAAAGGCATATTATGTATTTACCAAAGCAGGAAGAAGGTACTTGACTTCCCATCTCAGCTACTCTCTTTCCTTGGACACATATCATATTCTTTTTCTCCCCCTCGACTTAAGTAGGTCATGAACAATTGGACCTAGAAATGTTCTCCTTTTAATCATGTTCTTAATAAATGTAAATATGTCAGTTTAGTAGACAAAAAGCATAAAGATCATTGCATAGCTAATCATGAATGGCATTTATATGACATGAATTTTTTTTAATAATTAATTTATTTTTAGTTTTCAACATAAATTTCTACAAGATATTGAGTTTTAAATTTTCTCCCCGTTCATCTCCTCCCCCCCTTCCCAAGATGGCATACAATATGATATAGACTCTTATGATGTTAAGGGAATTTGAAGATCTTCCCTGCCCCTTAATGTGTCCTGCTTTGAGCTCTGGCCCAGCCCATAGCTTGAGTCACATGGAGCTCATGGTGGGAGGAGCTTGCCTAACAGATGGCATAGGAAGGGCGGAGTCAGAAGAGAGAGCTAGGCAAAGCAGCTGGTATGAGTGAGAGAGGGAGGAAGTTTGACTCCAGAGCTTGTTTGTGGGGAGGCCAAATGGAGGGATGGCTTGGGGATGTTGGCACTCCCTGCATTGGGTGATGTGTATAAACTTTTTTGTTACCATGGTAGAATTGGATTTCTGGTATCTGAATAAATATCTTCCATCTTTGAGGAAGAGAGTTTGTTATATTTTGTGAGTCAACCCTACAAATACATCTGCATATTCATAGCAGCTGCTATGGGTATCACATTGATGATATAACTCTACTTATACATTCATACTAAACATTTTCACATTAGTCATGTTGTAAAAAAGAATTAGAACTAATGGGAGGAACTACAAAAAAGAAGAAACAAAACAAAACAACAAAAGAAAAGGAGGGCAAATAGTATGCTTCCATCTGCATTTAGACTCCAAAGTTCTTTCTCCACATGTGAATAGCATTTTCCATTGTGAGTCTTTTGGAGTACAAGTCTTAGGTCCTGGTACTGCTGAGAAGTGCTAAGTCTATCTAAGTTGGTCATTGCACAATGTAACTGTTACTATGTACAGTATTTTTCTGGTTCTGTTCATTTCACTCAACATAAGTTCATATAAGTGTTTCCAGGTTTTTCTGAAGTCCTCCTGTTCATCATTTCTTACAGCAGAATAGTATTCTATTACATTCATATACCACAACTTGTTCAACTATGAGGGAAAATTTCTAAGAAAATTATACTATATGAATATATTGCCTTCTCTCTTTCTCTCTCTCTCTCTCTTTTTCTCTCTCTCTCCTCACACACATACACACACACACACACACACACACACACATATATATATACATATAAACATAAATATCTATCAACATACATACACACACACACATACACAGATATATTTGATGAGGGAACTTTTCAATTCAACCAATCATCTATACCTAAAGAGTTAATTCTTTCTTAGGAAATCTCTAGTACTCCTTAGATTTGCTTTATAAAATTATCTTAATTTGATTTTTTTTGGTGGGAAAATTGGGGTTAAGTGACTTGCCCAGGATCACACAGCTAGTAAGTGTTAAGGGGTCCCGTCTGGTCTAAGTCTAGATTTCAGCTCAGTTCCTCCTGACTGCAGGGCCAGTACTCTATCCACTATACCACCTAGCTGTTCTTAAAAAAATAGTGCTCTGGAAGCATCAAGGCCACTCTTGCTGACTCTTCTATAAATATTAAGAAAGCATTTTTTCTCACTATCTTGATTTGAAGCTTTTTGGAATAAAAAACAGAAATGAATTATTAAAAAAAAAAGCCTTGCAATGCTATCTTTTTACATCTTTCTTATCAAAGGATTAACCAATTTCTAACACACCCACAAGTCTCTTCCTGCCTAGGCAGCCAGGGAACTCCTCCTCCCTGAAGAGGATGTAGCATAATCAGACTAAGTGAAAGAAGAAGACTTCAGTTAATGGAAGTTTCTCTTGAGTTTATTTTGACAAAGTGGAAAGGAATTACCTCAAAGGAAGTGGTCAAAGAAGAATTGAATGGTTTTAGGAAAATGATTCTCTAGGATATACAAAAAGTTAAATATTGTTCTTTTGGATAAATCAAACTATTAGCTGAACTCTGAACCTTTGCTCAATCTTGACTATGGAATTTTGTCTATTGTTTGAAAATATTACAAATTGTAACCCCCAAATGGCTTGTGTTAGATAGATGTTTAAAGGCATAGATGTCTGTCCAAATTTTGACATCTCTATTTCTCTAAGTAGATATGTTTAGAATTAGTTTAATTTGATAAAATTGTTTCTAGAAGACTTGTACCTAAAAGGCAGTCATCCTACACTATTCTCAATTCCCATTAGCTATCTCATTCGCATCCTTGATGCCAAAGAAACCTTTCATCAAGAAATTAACCAGTCAAGTATTTATTGAGTGACAACTATCTGCCAGTGCATTATGTTTGATGTCTGAATGCAAATACAACGAAAAACAGTTCCCTTCCCTAAGGAGCTTACATAGAATTAACATGTACATATATAAAAGTATGTATGTATATATCCTATGAAAGCCCTTCAAATTCTTGAAAATAGCTATTATATCCCCTGGGTCCTCTTTTCTCCACACTAAACATGCCCAGCACCTTCAAATGATTCTCATATGTCATGAATTCAAGGGTCTTCTCCATCCTGGTTACCTTTCTCTGGACACTTTCCAGCTTATGTTTTTTCTGTGATTTTGGATTCATGGTCAATATGTTGATGTATTCTTTATGTCTTTCATTTACACTCATAACTATATGTTTAGACATATAAGTATATTATATAGCTATATTTAATGTTATATTATATATCTATATATGTGTATATATGTATATGTGCCTACATATGCATAGGTATATATACAGCTATTAAGTACGTATATGCATGTGTGTGGTGTCCACATATACATGTACATAGAAATGTGTATAATTATATGTGTATGTATCATATGTAGATATAGCCACATCATATACATAAATACAATGCATATATACATCTATATGTGTGTTGTGAATGTTTACACATACTTATGTTTACATATTTATGTCTGCATATATTTACATATACATATAGGTTTATATGTACTGTATATACATGTATATAGATCTGTGTATATGTAAACACATATGTATATGTATATATGCGTATATACACATTGTGTGTGTTTGTGTATATGTATCCCCTGCCTTGGGAGAGAGGGGTCCCAGGCTCTTCAACCTGTCTTCATTTTTAAAAGAAAGAATTGTAGGAAGAGTAGAGTTGAGAGCAAAAAAAAAAAAAGCAGGAAAAAAGGACCAGAGGACAAATTGTGAAACCAGGCAGCTGACCAAAAGATGAACCAGGATAGTTTATCAAAAGATCTATACTGATCCTGTTCTGAGACACAAAGACCAAAGCCAAGCATCTATAATTCCACAGCAATGGAGCCTATCCAAGGAACAGATCCAGGGATCCCTCCTAACTTCTTTCTTCCCAAGGAAAGCAGTTTATTTGTACTTCTGTTTAGCCGTATGGACAAGCTTGTCAGTTCCTTATAGACAGAAATTCAAATTTCATTTATCTAATATAAAACTCTGTTGGTTTGTAGAAATGCTAAGCTATGTGTATATTTTATTTGAGGGCTTAAAATAGAAAGAGGATAAGTTAGAAAATGTGTTTTATTCAAAAGAGAGCAAAAATTTGATCAGTGAGAATGGATTAGAGCAGCAGTTCTCAACCTGTGGATTATGTTCAATTTGTAACAATGGAAATACATCCTGCATACGATTCATAACAGTAGCAAAATTACAGTTATGAAGTAGCAACGAAAATAATTTTATGGTTGGGGGTCACCACAACATTAGGAACTGTAGTAAAGGGTCGTGGCATTAGGAAGGTTGAGAACCACTGGATTAGAGGGTTAGCCCTGTTAGGGCAAAAGCATGGGTGTGTGTGTGTGTGTGTGTGTGTGTGTGTGTGTGTGTGTGTGTGTTCTTGCACATGTGTTCTGGGGAGCTGGAGTGGTGAATGATACTAAATTATACATACCTGGCACATGAATTAGAGATTTGGATATTACTAGAAATAAAGAATACATTAGTGAGAGTAGTGGACTGTGAGGAGCTAAACGTGAGTAATCCTAGTTTTACTTTTGAACTATCACCAATCAGTTGTTTTTGGTGGTCTGGGTTTGAAATTAAAATCCCTCCATTATAGGAGTCAAAAAGATGAAAAAAGAAACATGTATCCTACCACACACACAAACACGTACACCCATGCACACACACATACATCTGCATGTCGTGTGTGTGTGTGTGTGAGTGCATGCTTGCACAACACATAAAAAGCACAATATTAGGTAAACTTTGGAAAGTCAGTCACTAACAGCTGAGGGAACCAGGAAAAGCTACATGGAAAAGTTAAGGATTGAACTAAAGACAGGTGATTACAAAAGGTAACTATGATAAGGGAGAACATCACAGGCATTGAAATTAGCCAATGTAATGAAAAAAGATGGGAGATGAAGTGTTATGTGTGAGGAAAGGCAAGCAGGTTAGCTATGACTCTATTGTGGAAATCTCCCATAACATCTTTTAGAAATGCTTGTGACACTTTGGAGAGGAAGGAAGCATACACCATTCAAAAAAGCTACAATAGCCACAGGAACCCAAAAGAACTTTTAAGTAGTTACAGCAAAACTAAGTTTTGACCATGCCAAGAATCAAAATCAATGAGTTCCTACTGTGAAGAATACTTTCAAAATGACCTAGTAACATCATGAGTGTGGAAGAGAACATAAGAAAATTGGACAGGCAGGATGAGGTCATACTGCGATGAGTTTTATACGTCAAAAACAGGAATTTATGTTTGATCTTAGAGATAATGGGGAGCCACCACAGTATTTTTTAGTAAGGGACTGACATGGTCAATCATGTGTTTTAGGAAAATTACTTTGGTTGGCTGGCTCATTCTTGAGGAAGACCAAAATGACATTAATATGTCAGAGTCAGGGTACCTTGTGTTTGACTATGGCTGATCAGACCAGTATGAGCTTGGAAGGCTCTACCACAGGTCAAGCACAAATAGTTCATATGAACATTTGTAGTAGAGATGTATCTAAATTTCTACATTCCATGTTTCTTTTGAGTAACTGTGATTCTATTTTGCTCATAGAACATAGCACCTTCTTGGATGTGGGCACACCATGCTAGGTGTTCCTTTGCCAGCATCTCCTACGTCTCACAATCAATTTCAAAGTTCTTCAGGGGGCCCTTGAGAGTCTCCTTGTAATGGTTCTTCCATCTTTTTTTTAAAAATAAATTAATTTATTTATTTTCCTGTATAAATCATTCATTTCCATGAGAATTTGAGTTTCAAATTTTCTCCCCATCTTTCCCCTATGCAACACCTCAAAATAGCCATCCTACTGTATAACCCCCTCCCCCAATCTGCTCTCTCCTGTGTCCTCCCCCTCGCTCCTCTGACTTTCCAGCAGGGCAGGATGGATCTCCCTACCCCAGTGGTCATATATCTTAATTCCCAGTTGCATGTAGTTAATAATAACGGTAATAATATATACATACATATATATTTTTAACATTTGATGATAGAACTTTAAATTTTAGATTCTTTTCCTTCCTCCCTCGTCACCCACCCCCACTAGAAGGACAAGCAATTAAATACAGTGTAATTACGCAGAACCTCTCCACAGTGGGCATATTGTTAGAGACTGATTATATGTCCCTCCTTCCTATCCCCTCCCCTTTGTTCTATTCTCTACCCTGTCCCTGTCCCTGTCCCTTAACAGAAGTGTATGCTTCCAGCAACCCTCCCTCCCCTACACTGCCCTCCCCTCTGTCATCCCACCTCTCATCCCCATACCCCCTACTCTCCTGTGTGGCAAGATAACCAGTTTAGAGTTTATGTCATACCTTCCCTAAGCCAAATTCAATGAGAGTAAGGTTGACCCTTTCCCTTTTGTCTTCCTGTTCTTCCCCTCCATTGTAACAATTATCCCTTGCCTCTTCTATATGAGATGATTAACCCCATTATGTCTCTCCCTGTCTCCTCTCATTCTATTCTTCTCTCACCTCAGAATTTCACCTTTTAGAGTACTGTCCCTTCCTATTCAATTGATCCTGTGCCCTCTATGTACACATATATACACATACTCAGATATGTATTCATACACACACACACACACACACACACACACACATATATATATATATATATATACCCTCCTTTACAGACATATGTGTATGT
>CM053584.1:293565834-293593890 GCA_028627135.1 Pseudochirops cupreus
TATTATTATTGACTACATCCAACTGGAACTTGAGATACACAGGCACTGGAGTTGGGAGACCCATCCTGCCCTACCAAAAAGTGACATAGGAGAGAATAGACTGGGGGAGGGGGGACACACTGGGATGGCTGTTTTGGGGCGGTGGCGGGGGAAAGACGGGGAGAAAATATGTAACTCAAAAAAATTTTAAAAAAGAAAAAGAAAAATAAAAAAAGAGAAAAGAGAAGTTAATCTTAAGAAGTCAGCTTTCAGACTTCTAGTTGATGAAGGAATTTATTTTGCGTGAAGGACAAGGTTATATTTCACCATTAAGGTCATTAGTTTCACAATTCCCAAATGGCCACCATGATTCCAATGTAATCATTGGACCTCTGATGCTATAATCATTCCAAGTAAAACAGTCACTTACTTGGAACTCATAACAGGAATGCCAAGAGAATTTCCTTCCTAAATTTTGTCACAGATCCAAACCATTCAAAACTCTCTTATGAATTTTGATTTTTCTCTTGGAAAACCGTGAGAATATTAACTTGAGAATTTGGATCAATATCTGGCTGTCCCCATATGACACATGCATATGTGTGCATGTGTGTGTGCATAGATAAATATTTATATAGAGTGATAAGAGTTTCTGGGAAAGGACAAGTATCCATTTTTTTCATTGGTGTATATACTTGAATGACTAAATAAAATGGCTTCTCTGTTAGAAGTGAGGATAACTGAAAAGCAAACATACTTTCAGAACAGCTTGTTAACAAATTTTGTTTGAATTATTGATCCTCCCCTGTGTGTTGTGAAATCCAGTGAACTAATTTTTTTCCAGCAATTTTGGAAACCATTGCAGTCATACTTACTGAAACACATGCTTCATAAGAGTACGAGAGCAAGTGGACCAAAGACAAGATTCTGAATGGTTAGATATAGAGTGCTTATTAGAATTCCATCTAAGAAACTTTAAAATAAAAAATTAGCACAAAGAATGGTAAAAAGTATACTCACTGGGGGAAAAAACCCCAACAACTTGTGCCAAAGCCATCAGCCAAAAAGACTTGGAAACCCTCCCTGAACACAGATTGTTAGACTAGTTTAGATGGTTAATTCTTCTTTTCTTATTTCGTTGTTCGTGTTTTATTTTCTGATTCTCCCATTTCTTAAAACTTCTTTCCCCCTCTCTTCCCTGACACCCTTCAAGATTATTGGTATATATTCGGTATTTATTCCTCTGTGTGTATATATTATGCAGGTTTAATTGGATTGGACTGAATATGTTTTGTTTTGTTTTGTTTCTATTTTGAAGATTTCTTCATCTTGAAAGAAAGAAAGAAAGAAAGAAGGAAGGAAGGAAGGAAGGAAGGAAGGAAGGAGAATCAAGATCTAAATTCATGATAAAGCTAAGTGAATTCAAACTGGACCAAAGATACTCTTAAACTTAGCCCGAAGATAGCTTTTCCTTCTGTAATCTCTAAATCCCATCCCCCTAAAAAAAGATGGAGGCAATTTCTTAAATAACATAACAGCAATTTCAATTATCTACTCTTCCAATGCTAGTTTTATTTCTCTTCTTAAAATGTATTTGTTTTATAAACACCTATCTCTCCTTCCCATTTCCCCACAATTATCTAAACAGCAAAAGCAAAAATAAAATCATCATAACAAATACACAGAGTACAGCAAAAAAAATAGAATCAGCACTTTGGCCAGGTCCAAACCATCTTCAGTTTCCAAGGAGCGATCTAGGAGAGTGATAGAGAGAACCTATCTTGAAATGGCCTTTGACAGGCATTCATAGTCCTGGTAGTTACCACTGCTTAAAACAGCAGAAACATTCTTGTGTTCAAACTGGAAGCCTGAGCTTTACCTTTTTTCAGGATTTAAGACCTCTACTACATTTTAAAAAGTTGTATTTCTTATATATACTAATGTATGTAATACAGTTACATTGTATTACTGTAGTATTACGGGTATAGTAATCAGATTGATAGACATGTGATCGCATTCTCACATGTCCATGACCTGATGAAACTCCTCTATGGACAGATACTTCTTAATGACTTACAATAATAAAAGGATGTAATAGCACCCATGATCCAAAATAAAGAGTAATGAAACCAATAATTTTCACCTTTAATACATTTTATTTAGGAAGAGTATAGATATTGATAGAGAGACGGTCTTTAAGTCAAGAAGATCTGGGTTCAGGTTCCACTTCTGATACATATTGGCAGTGTGATCCTGCATAAGTCACTTAACTTCTCAACCCCCCAGGAAACTCTCTAAGACCTTAAGTTAGAGAAAAGGTGTCAATCTATATTTATAGAAGTTTAGAAGAATAACCTAACTCTGAAAAGCTGAATGTAATCCTATAGGGTAAAAATGGATTTTTGTTGAGGTAGAGGGTTGTCAAGTACATATGATGAAAAGATCAGCGCTGAGTAAAAAGTCTGAAATGCAAACACAAACATCAAGAAAAACCTAGTAAAGTAAATTTATTTGAATAAATGACAAAGGCTATGTGATGATTCAGTATTAACATTCTGATAGTGAGAGTAGAAAGAATTTTCCCTTCAGAACCTTGATGCCTTCAAAGGATACAGAGGGAATTAAATAAGACAAACAAAGATCTCTGGTTGTATTAGCTCTCTTTTGAGAGTTTTAAGAAGAGAAAGATAAGGAAAAGTAAAAACAAAACACTTATATGGAAAGGAGGAAGAAGATAGAACTTAATGTTCCTCATAATTGGGTCATGAGAAGAATAAACAAACATGGAGGAAGAGGCTGGGGAAGTGAACATCAAATGAACCTCACTCTTATCGGAACTGGACAAAGGAGGTCTGAAAACACAGGAAAAGAAAAGAAGTAGAATCTAAATGAGGTATTCATCACTGGAGAATGGCTGAACAAATTAAGGTGTTTTAATGTAATGCAATGTTATTGTGCCATAAGAAATGATGGAAGAGACCATTTCAGTGAATCCTGGGCAGTATGAACTGATAGAGTGGGATGAGTAGAATTCAGAGAACTATTCATATAATGACAATGACATTGTAAAGAAAGATTTAAGAGCTCTGATCAAAGCAATGACCAGTCATGTATCCAAAAAACTTTGGATGAAGCATGCTATTCATTTCCTGACAGAGAGCTGATGGACACAAGTTGCAAAAAGAGACATGAATTTTCAGACATGGTGCCTTTTTAGATGTTTTCTTGGCTGTCCTTATTTCTTACATGATTTTCCCTGAGTGTTTGCAACAAGGGGTGTGATTTGGATGAAGCAGAAATGGACTGTTAATAAGTTGTGTGAGTGTGTGTGTGTGTGTGTGTGTGTGTGTGTGTGAGAGAGAGAGAGAGAGAGAGAGAGAGAGAGAGAGAGAGAGAGAGAGAGAGAGAGAGAGAGAGAGAGAGAGAGAGAGAGAGAGAGAGAGAGAGAGAGAGAGCTTTTGAAACATTTTTTTTAATGTACAGAAGAAAATAGACCAAAATTGAAAAGAAAGCAGAACCAAGCAGGACAGTTTTGAAAGTAATGTGTGAAATTTACATTTTTGTTTATAAAATAGTAAACTGCATGAAATGGAAATGCAGTTTTAAGTATTATCTATTTTTTTTTTGTATTCTGCTGCATATACGTAAATGCTCTTTTCTTTTTTGCTCAGAACAACAATAATAATAAAGTAAAGGTCAAGTTCCAGAACAATTTGTTGATGGAGTTCCCAAGGATGTCTGTGGCCAGACCCTGCTATCAGAAAACACTAAGTGAGCTGGCTGCTGGGATTGAAGCCCACAGTGGGAGTTCCAAGCAGCAGCATCAGTCAGCAGCTAAGGATCTGACAGTCTCCCAAAGTGTCTTCCCTAACCATGATTCAGGTCATCCATCTGCTCTCCTGCCAGAAGACTAAAAGAGTTTTAAGAATGATGACAACACACTAGGCTTTGGCGATAGGGCTAGACAATATGACGATAGGAAGAAGGACTAATTTCAGTTGCAAGAGTATTTTCCCAGGTAGAAGACATAATGGCACTGGATGTGGCATTGATATCAGTATGCTCAGAACTCTTGAAATGTGTATCTGGCAAATATTCTTTTCTAGTTTCATCCTTCTGGGCTGCTATAGAACTAGAGTGCCTTTAGACCTTGCCTCCCCACCTCTTAGCATTTTTATGAAGTTGAATCCACATGATTTTCCTCTGTCTTCACTTGTTCTTTTCCCTAACTTGTTTTTTGAACATACTTATTTGTGCCCTCCCCAAGACTGTTTTATTCTCAGTGGATAAATGGAGAGTGGGAGTAGGAGGTTAACAAAGATGGTAAAAATGGAAACTACAGAACTCCCATCTTTAAACACAATTGGAGGTGGATCATCCTGCCCATGGTCATGTTACTTAAAGTTGTAGTGTAAGAAGGGCAGATATGATCTAGGGCAGTGGTTCCCAACCTGTGGGTGGTGAACGACCGTTTCACAGGGATCACAGGGTTCACCTAAGATCATGGGAAAACACATATTTCCGATGGTCTTAGGAACAGAGACACCGCTCCTCTATCTGTCTCCAGGCAGGTCCGCCCACATGCAGATACACTCACATACGAGTATTAAAGGGTCACAGCTTTAGGAAGGTTGAGAACCACTGATCTAGGGTGTTCTACTTAAACCAGACCCTATTGAAAATTGAGTTGTATTTAGTGAACTGCCCTGTCCTTCTCTTTCCTATACTCCAGGTCGAGTGACAGGTGGTTGAAGAAAACTGTTACGATTCTAGCACTAACTCCATATTTCCCCAATGAGTTACTGCTCTGGTACCACTTTATAAACTGGTTATTTAATAAAAATAAAGAGTTATAGAAATTAAGAGCGATCAGGGAAGCACCTTTCTTTATGATCCCAGACTTGTATCACTTGACTAGAGATATATGACAGGCAGCAGATATGATTCTAGCCTGATACTCTCCTTAAAGACTTGAGAAGAGTTTGCCCAGTGTCAGTTGTCCTAGGTATTGCCTGCCTCTCTTCAACTAGCAGGCAGGGATGCAAGCAAAGCCTTTGACTCTCTTTCCCCTTCCCAGTGGTGGGCCAGGCATCAGATTTATACATACATATACATATGTATACACACATCTATACATACATGCACACATATACATATATGCTACCTGTGAGCCAAACCTATATTATTAGACAATGTACATATGCATTTATCTTACATATCTGACTATTTCTTCTGTAGATTTTATAAAAAGTTTCATTAATGGGTTCATTTCTATCTCTATCTAACTCAGCCCCTCCCTCACAGAAACTCATCTTTGTAACAAATAAGTACACTAAAACAAAACAAATCAATACATTGACCACATCTAAAATCGTATTACTCATTGTACATCTCTAGTCCATAACCTCTCTGCCAGAATAAGGGGAGGAGTGTCATCATGCTTCATCTTCAGTCCTTTGCAGTCATAATTGGTCATTGCTTTGATCAGTTCTGAAGTCTTTCAAAGTTGCTTTCCTTTATATTTTTGTAGTCATAGTGTAAACTATTTTCCTACTTCTGCTCATTTCACTTTTTATCAGTTCATATAAGCCTTCCCATGTTTCTCTAAATCCATTACATTCATTATTTCTCAGAACTCACTCAATAATATTCTATTACATTCATATACCATAATTTGTTCAGTCATTCTGCAGCTAATGGGGATGCAATTGTTTCCAGTTCTTAGTAATTACAAAAAGTTAGGGAGAGGGACTAGACCTGTGATTTTAATGGTATTGGGAATTTCTAGGTAAGGAAACTTCCTTTATCAGTGCAAGTCAGCATCTCCTCTGCAATTTATGGTCTGTAAGAGCTGTTTAGCACACTAGGAGGCTAAGTGACTTGTCCAAGGTCACAGAACCAATATGTATTAGAGGTGGAATTTGACCCAAGTCTTTCTGGCTTTGAAGCCAGCTTGCCATCTGTTACACCATACTGTCTTTCTTTTACAAAATGTGCACCTTGACATATACTAACACATATGCATCCTTTCCTGTTATCATTGATCTCCTTATATATGCCTTGTATTAGTATGTGTATACGTATACATGTGTGTGTCTATAAAATGTGTTTGTATATACACACACACACACACACACATACACATATACACATCTTATTGTTCCTATAGGAGAGATAGATTTGTTTTCTAATCTACTCTCCTTTCTAACCATTCCTGCATATTACCAAGGATAAGACAACTGGATAAGGTTAAGGGTCCAACCTGTGGCCATAGAACATAGGAAAATTAACCAACCCACATGAGTATCAGACCTTTATCCTTGATCTTATTATTATTGTCTTGTTCAAACCTACTTAGCAGTGAGCTAATGGGTGGGAATAGGTGGTAGGTGTGCCACAAGGGGAAGGAGAATTGACCTTAGGGGTAGAATAGAGATTTGTTGTGGTGGTTAAGTCTTTTCAGTCATGTTCAACTCTCCATGACTCCATTTGCCGTGGGACCTCTTGATATCATCATCAAGTGTGATTAGAGACATGAGATAAACCAGGCCAGGTGGGCAGTTCAAGATAGAACTCCATTTATTGATACATGAGCAAGGTTTTTATAGAGCAATGAGACAAAGAAGGTAACTATCAGTCACTATGTTTTCCATCACTGCTTTGTTTAGTTCCATGATGTCAGGCAAACCTTAAAGTCTATCAAGCCCATTCTTTATCTAGTGTTCTGTTTCACATGGGATGGGCTGTACACTCCCTTGTACTTAGTTCCCTTTGCATCACTACTATCAGGGTGAGTAAGAATTCAGGGTGCTCTGTTCCCTGCATGTCCCAGAGAGTGCTGAGCCAGCATCTGTTTGGCCTGGGAGCAGCTGCAAGAACCTGGCTGCTTCTGCCTGCCTAACTGGAGTTGGCACTCAACACCCATTTGGGATTTTCTTGACAAAGATACTGAGTAGCTTGCCATTATCTTCTCCAGCTCATTTTAGAGATGAGGAAACTGAGGGAAACAGGGTCAAGTGCCTCTTCCAGGGTCACATAGCTAGTAGGTTGACTGAGCTTGGATTTGAACTCAGTTCTTTCTGACTCTACTGTGCCACTTAGCTGCCCAGAACAGAGATAAAGGAAGTCAGAAAACCTTAAAGTTCTGGTTCTGCAAACTACTTGTTGGATAGCTCAGGAGAAGACATTTGACTTCTCCATTTTTTTCAACTACTAAGTAGAACTGACAGCAACACTGACATCTCTTCTAAAAGTAATTCTATTCCACATTTATATAATATTTATCACTTTAGGAAAAATACAACTTAGTATTTTGCATTATTCATAGGAATAATGGATTGAGGATGTTTCCCATGTAAAATTTAAGTGAGCAAATAACATGCTTGTGGGTTATTTGAGCTCAATTTTGGTACCAAATTCAGCATAGATAACAAACTTGTTATATAACAGAAATATTTATTTCCAAGAATATAGAAAGGCTAAAAATAAAGCCTCTATATATTTTTGAAGGGTAAAGAAAAGCAAAATTAGACCATTTGCTACACCTATATTTGTGTGTTTAGATTGCAGTTTGACTCAGAGTAAAGCCAATACTTTTCTTCCTTCCATTTAAGCAGATGCATCAAAATCATCTACAGAGGTTTATGTAGAGGGCCTGGTATTAGCAAATTGGCAGAAAACAGAGACAGGCATTGCTGCCAAATGGCCGATTGGTTCCATGGAACAGAATAGAATAGGACAGAGGCTATGCCTGTAATATCAGGTCACAGTGGGGAAGAATTGCTGACCATTGTGAATTTCCTTAGAGGATCCAGATGCAAGACATACAGTTTTGCTGCATTTCTGCCTTCTGCTAAGTTTTGTCTGCCATCACTGACTCCCTAAAGCTTGTCTATAACTTGTGTATAACTATCACAGGGGTTTCTTCCTGGGACATCAGCAAGCTTGATTCTAGATGTGAGGTTATAGGGGCAAAGGGTTACCAAGAGTACCTATTCAGACACAGGTCAGCCAAATAGTAGTCTGGGGCAATAACAGTTATAACACATTTTGCAGACAGTACTTTAAGGTTTCCAAAGCACTTTCCATGAATTATCTCATTTGATTCTCACAACAACCATATGAGTTAGGTGGTATCACCATTTTACCAAGGAATAAATTGAAGCTTAGAGAGGTAACTGACTTGCCCAGAGTCACAGAACTGGTAAGATTTGGAAGGGGAATCTGAACCAACGTACCTGACTCCAACTTGAGCTAATCA
Source organism: Pseudochirops cupreus (assembly GCA_028627135.1). Lineage (NCBI taxonomy): Eukaryota > Metazoa > Chordata > Mammalia > Diprotodontia > Pseudocheiridae > Pseudochirops > Pseudochirops cupreus. The sequence continues at coordinate 293,574,074 of CM053584.1, forward strand.
ATGACAAAGAGAACTTTTTAAGGTTTGTGAATTGTTTATTTTATGAATATTGCATGAATTTTTCAGAAGAGAAAAATGAGACACAGAGAGGTTTGGTGACTTGCCCATGGTCACAAAGCTACTAAGTGTGAGAGGTGACATTGAAAGTCAGGTCCAGTGTTCCAAATCCAATATTCTTTCCACTACACTACACTGAGGGGCAATCAAAATTGATTCTTGAGGTGTCAAACCATTACTCTGCATGCAATTATTGTAAAATAGAGGGTGTCTTGCCAATCCTGGGATCCCTTGTTTGTGTGATAAATTGTGGTCCTTTCATAGCTTTTCCTATCCATCCTTAATGTGCAGTATATTCCACATGCAATGTATTGGTTTTGACACTAGGTGGCACTCATACACCACTGGAAATTGCTTTGCTCTCTAAAAAGTGCTTGTCAAGAAAGTTATCATGCACCATAATTCTATCACTGTCACCATAGCTCACCTCTCAAACTTGGTTGAAATGTCTTTGCTGTGGAGCCAAAAAATTATAAAGCAAGAGAGGATATGAAAGGCTGACATTATTACTTTGTCAGTTAATCAAGAAGCACTGAGTTTAGTATTGGGATACAGAGAAAGGTACCTGCCCTCAGGGAACACATTCTAATTGAAGAGTCAGTCTGTAAACAAAGTATATATAAAATCAGTATAAATGGGGTTGGTGGGGTAGATCTCAGAGGAACGGGCTAGCTGGGGAGAAACCAGGAAGGGCCTTTTTTCCTTTTCTTTTTTTGGAGGCAATGGGGTTAAATGACTCCCTCTGTTGCACAGTTAGTTAATGTCTGAGGTTGGATTTGAACTCAGGTCCTCCTGCCTCTAGGGCTGGTGCTCTACCCACTGTGCAACCTACCAGGGAATGCCTCTAGTAGAAGTGGGATTTGAGTAAAGTCCTGAAGGAAGCCAGGGAAGCCAAAAGAGGAAGTGAAGAGGAAAAGCATTTCAGACATGCAGGACAAGTGACAAGGCAAGAGTTTGGAGATGTCATGACCTGTGGTAGGAACATAAAGGCCAGTTTCTCTAGATCTTAAGAGTATATAAAGAAAAATAAAGAGTAAGACAATTTCAAAGGTAGGAAAGAGCCAAGTTGTTAATGGATTTAAGAACCAAAGGAAGGATTTTATACTTGATCCTGGAGGTTATAGGGAGCCACTAAAGTTTATTGAGAAAGTGAGGAGTGACATGGTCAGACATGTGACTAGTATTGCCATGGCAGGCATGGTCTGGGTGATGAAGATAACTCAGATTTAGCCCAGATTCATTGCCTTCAGTTGACTGCCTTCAAACCATTTCAAGTAAATGACAGCATATCTATTTTTAAAAACCCCTGTACCCCACCCTTGAAACTCACTCATGGCTTCACTAACCCATCTTACCAGGAAATTCTTCCACATACTCTTTTACACATTGACAGCTCAGAATTGAAGAGAAGTAGACCAAAGGATGTGCAGAATTCAGAGAAGGGCCCTGCACTACTGTAGTGGATGCTTTGGCACTGATCTGAAATGAAATTGATGGGAATTTTCCCAGAGAATTTCTAAACCTTAATCAAGAAATCTTTGGGTTATGCCATTAGAGACCAACTGCTGAACTGTACTATGCACACATGTGGTACACACAGTGTCTAAAAAAGAGAAAGGATCTAGTGTCTGTTTTTGAGACTTCATATTGCAGGGTCTAGAGCAAAGAAGCAATAATCCTGGTGCTCCTGAACAGAAACTAAGGGAAACATTAAATTATGAAAAACAAACAGATGTCTCCCCCCACCTCTAACACACATTTATATATAAACAACATACATATGTTTATATGTCTAATATATATTTGATTGGATTTTTTTTTGGTCTAGCTAGAAAGACATTGAATATAGTCCTGGCAACAGATTCTTGTTTCTTTTCCAGGGACCAGCCTGGCTAAGAAGGAAGAAGCTGATCACCAAGTAGGCTGGCCACTAGGTGATGAATTTTTGGGCCATGGCAACTGAGGAAACACATCAAAATACAAATTGGCCTGAGCCTCTTTCCCCTTCTACAGTATGGTGGTATAGCACATTAAGAAAACAAAAAGATCTCAAAATGCAGGCTCAAGCTGACAATGAGCATATCCCTTCATAGCAAAAGCAACAGTAATAGTTAATAGTAAGTGTTGTTTTCATATCTGTTGTATTTCTAGTTCCTGAGTTTTTATTCTGCCTTTTTCTTTAAAATGCCAGCGAATCTTTCTTAGATCTTTGTAACAATTGATTTGGTCTGATTATGCAAAATGCCAACATAGCTGTCAATCAGTGTTATATTTTTCTCAGGCAATTGGAACACTGAAAGCTAACAATTCAGCAGGAATCTGAAGGATGATGCCATTGAAAATCATTGAAAATGTAGCAGAAAAGAGGGTAGAGGGCACTGAGGATAGCACAATTTCTAGAATATTTACTGAATGGAATAGTGGATAGAACACTAGGCCTGGAGTCAGGGAGACTTGAGGACAAAACTAGCCTCAGATACTTCCTTACTGGCTGTGTGATCCTGGATAAGTCACTTAATTTCTGTTTGCCTCAGTTTCTTCAATTGTAAAATAGGGAAGATAATAGCACCTACCATCCAGGGTTGTTATGAAGATTAAATAATACAATATTTGTAAAGCATTTAGCAAAATGTATAGCACTTAGCAAGTGCTTAATAAATGTTTATCTTCTTCCTTCCTTCCTTCCTTTTTTCCTTTCTTCCTTCTTTCCTTCACCTATTGCAGAGGATGAGGAGGTACAGAAATTCTACAATAAGACCCTTCAAATTAAATGAATGTATTTCTTAGTACTTGGTGACTTCAATGCAAAGGTTAGTATAGAGGAAAATAATGAAAAAAAATATGCTGGAAAATAGTTTGGGGTAAAAAAATGAATGAGGTCAAAGACTTTATACTAAAGAGAAACTTCATGCCTATATATTTTAAGTAATTATCTTTAAGAAGAGAGGATATAGATGCTAGATGTGTTTAACAACAAATTTGATCATAAAGAATGAAATACAGAGATCTTGTCTGATGAAATATACGATATTTTGTCCCATCTCTCTGCTCTAAGGGAGGGGGTATGTTTCAATGCCTCTTCTCTAGGACTTTCATTAGTTTTTACATCATTAAGATGTCAACTTGCTTTAGTGGTCTCTTCATTTATGTTCCACCCGGTCTTTTTAAACAAACAGTTAACACGTAAAAAAAAAAAGAAATGGATAAAAGAATAGACACCAATATACTTTCACCATTTTCTAAGAAATTTTAACCAATATAAATCACTTGACTAAACAAGGAGACAAAAAAATGCAACAAACACAATCTCATTGCATGAGAGGGATATAGTGACCAAAAACAATGCCAGGACAGAATAAAAACTTCTTTGTAAAATCTCATGGAAGGAGAATGGTGGAAGATTTTGAGTACTATTGCCTATTAAAGTATCAAAAAGCAGTGAAGAACAAAGGAGTTTACAGAAAGCTTGACCAGAGATCCAACTAAGACCTCACTTCATTCCCAGGCTACCTTGTTATCAGCTATCTTATCTCCCAAAGTCAGAAAATATGACATGGAGGGCTTAATCATTTCATACTACTATCCTGATTGTGACTGCCTCTGTCAACCCATACAACTATGCCTGGCCCTAGCCACGTTCCACTTAAATTCCCAGTCATCTTTTCTCTAGCTGCCTTGTCACTTTCCAGTTTTCAATCCATAATCAAGTGAATTCTATCATTACTTCCAGCAAAAAGATTTGCTAATCAACTCCCTTATGGTTGCACTCTGTCTCTTTGTGAATTTCCAAAGCAAACTATCCCTCTGTGGCCACCACTGTGTTATATCTGTTGTCTCCTCCTGTTAGAATATAAGCTCATTAAGAGCAGAGACTGATTTCACTTCTATATTTGCATCCCCAGGGTTTACATTGCCTGGTATGTAGCAAGTACTTAATAAATACCTTTTCATTCATCCATTTATTAACCTAGAAGGATAATAAATACATGGAAAATGGAAAATATCTTCTTATCAGCAATAACAGAATGTCTATATTTGAATTTGTAATGCTAAAACAAAGTGACTGAGAAAATATCAATGGTTACCAATCAAATGTCAACTTTCCCATAGCTACAAAAATTTTATGAGAATTATGCACAAATTCGGAGGGCACATTTGATGAAAGCATGAGAAGGGAATAGGTAGGCCTTTGCAAGATGTGTTCTATAGCAGAAAACATCTTTAGAGTAACAAAATTGACTGAAAGGTGTAGAGAATACAAGGTCCTACTGTGCTTATTTTTTTTTGATGACTACAAAAAAGGATTTGATTCAGAAAAAAAAATGCCTCTTTAAAGACTCTCCCTCAACAAATTGTCTCCCACAAACATTTCAAAGTCATACAGGATTTTTAGAAAGGTGTAACGATTGAGATAACTGTTCAATGATTATTAAAATCAATCAGGACACAAATTGGTAGACATATGCATGTTAAAGGTGTTTACCACAGTCATGGGAGATATTCAGTTCATGGTTCAAGTACAAGAGGAATTCTCTGAAGATGGTGAAGTCTTTCAGGTGCTCCTATTTGCAGATAACATTATTCTGATTACAGCTAACCCCAGAAAACAGCAGAACCTCCTAAATGAGATCTACAGTCACTCGAGTTCATTCTAATTGCTGCACAGGAAAAACCAAGTGAGTACAAAACACCTATCATCCAGTCTTTTGTATGCAGTTGAATGGACAATCCATTCAGCTGATCCAGCAGAAGCATATCTTATTCAGACACTGTGGAGGACCAATGAGCAGGCCTCAGAATTGAACATGAAAATGAGGGTAACTGAATTGCCTATGTGTAATACTTTAAGTGGCTCCCAAACTACTCCCTGAAACAAAGGCTCATTTTAGTAACAACATTGTTTCAGTCATGTTTCAGTTATAGTGACAAATCACAGAATAGCAATGTCCCCAAAGAATTCAAGTTGAAGGTCATCAGAGAGGCACATTACAATCATAAGCAGCCTATAATATCTTTCCAACAAAGAATTGTATGAAAGAAATGGTAGAAATGATGTAATTGGAGAGACAGATGAACAGAAAAGAAAGTTGGTTGGTCACTTATGGAGAGTGAGGGATAATGAATAGAAAATCTGCATTCTCCATTTGTATCCGCTTAATATCCAGAGAACTTAATATCCAGAGCCTACAGGTGATTGGGTGGCCCTCTTGTGGAGGATTTCTGGGAAGACATGGACAAAAATCACAAAGAAGGTGTAAATGGGCTGTGTTCTACAGCATTGGAGTGAGGGCTCCATCAATGATATTGTCAGTTCACGGAGGTCCTGAAGTATAAAGTATTACAAGGGAAAATGCCTCACTAATGATGAATTGTGCAAGCCTCATACAAAAATCTCTTTACAACTTTTCAAAGCATGTTCACATATGTCATCCCACTCAATCCTTTTATTTTTTTTGTTTTATTTTTTATTTTATTTTATTTTTTTTACTCATTTACTTTTAATTTACAAGATTCAGTTCCACAATCACTTGAGTTTCAGATTTCCACTCAATCCTTTTAACACCTCTAAGATGTAAGCAGAGAGGGTATTTCCATGTCCATTGTACAAATGAAATTGAGATAGAGGTCAAGGAACTCTTACCATGGGAACTCATGCTTTTTGTTTGTTTGTTTCTTCTCCTTATTCCCAACACCTAATATATATGCTTAATATGTGTTGAATTGAATTGAAACTTGCCTATTATTATTCAATGATTTTTGATTGGTTCATTCAGCTAGTTAGTAGTGGGACTGGTTCTTTAAACTCATTATCTCCTCATTCCTAGGCCATTTTAGTCAATGATGGGGTTTTAAATTTGGAATCTCATAAGATCTTTCTTTAGAAGATACACAGATGGAACTGGGAAATATACCCTCAGCTAAATGAAGGTAGTTTCTTATTAAGCATTTATGTAAAATATTTTCTGGTGTTGCCGCAGATTCCTGCAGAATGGCCCTTGTGAGAAATGAAAGCACTTTTGGTCTAAGGGGAATGTTTGGATTCAGTTGTTCTCTTGAGGGTAGTAACTGTCTATCACCCCCTTTTAAACTAAACCCTGGTTAATGACATAGCTCAGCATTGTGGGCAAGGGTATTCTTTCTTCTGGTCTTATGGAAGTCCTTTTATTCTTCACATTTTTCTGGCTAATGTCAACTCAGTTATAAAGTCACCTGAAAAATTTCAGTCCAGATCTGGCGATGAGACAGTCTTGCCAGCTTAGTTATGGCTTCCAAGTTTCATTCTTTTGATAGCATATTGAATAAAATGGACATGAGACAGGCAAAGAGCTCAAATTCATGAGTTAAAGAAGCAGAGAATAAAAAGAAAAGAAGACAATTGGCAGGTGAAGCTTTCATCTTTCATAAGAAACTTTCATTCATTCACAAGTGAACAGAAAGAAAAGTTTCAAATCATATGCTCTACTCCCCAAAGTAGTTAAGGAAAAGTCAATCATATCACTTACCAAATGCCTAAACAAGACATTTGCTCTAGTATTTAGGATGGAGAACAGATAGGAGGAGAATAATGGAACAGATTCTTTTCATGGATTCTTTGTTGATTCCTTATATAACTAGGAGAGTTACTTAGTTTCTCTAATGCTCTCTGTGAAGTGAAGCTGGCATTAGGTATTAGCTGCTAAATGAAGGTAGTTTCTTATTAAGCATTTATGTAAAATATTTTCTGGTGTTGCCGCAGATTCCTGCAGAATGGCCCTTGTGAGAAATTAAAGCACTTTTGGTCCAAGGGGAATGTTTGGATTCAGTTGTTCTCTTGAGGGGCAGCTTGATTGGACAGCATGTAGCATTGTAACTTAAGCAACATCTCTAGCTATTTGATACATCTCCTTCCCATGTCAATTGAATAGGGTAATTGTCTCAAAAGATTGCATTGAAGACTGAGACATCTAGTATGATAGAGCATGACTTATTCATCCTGACAACTTGGCCTAGATAGTAACGGAAAACTCACTTTTATTCCATTGTAGTCCAGTGAAAAGGGCATGGGACCTGGAGTCAGACGACTAGGCTTCTAACTTAGGGATTTAGGCATAGAATCATGGGATGGCAGAGGTCAGGTAAGCCTGCCCTCATTATGCAGATGAGGAATCAAGTTGGTTAACCTCTCTGTGTACTCAGTGTGCTCGTCTGTCAAATAGAAATACGTTTCCTATGATACAAAGGAAAGATGACTGCCTTTGGAATCAATGGATCTGGGTTCAAATCTCACTGATGTTTATTGCCTGTGCAACCTTGGACAAGTCACTTACTTTTCTTCATCTCTAACATGAGAAGAATTAGACTAGTTGACCTCTAAGGTCCTTTCTAGCCCCAGGTCTATGATCCAACGAATTTTAAGGATAAAATTTTAAGAATAAAATAAAGTAGTGGAAATGAGAACACTTTGAAAAGTTGTCTGTTTTTTTAAGCCACATAATAGCTTTCATTTGGGTCAATATTATTCTTGTAGCCAAATGTCCTTGTTATATGATGTTCTCTGAAGACTACTCACCAGTCATCCTCCTGTAGGTACATTTTATTCTACTCTGAGAATTTCTGTAGCATTTTCAAAGACAAGCATGGGTGAAGGATGGGGGACAGTGCCAAGTGGTTACAAAACACTGTGGTATGAGTAATGCCTTAAGGGGAATTTTGTTTCTGGTCTTAGAAAAACTTCTACTTGGAGTGTGTCACATGAGAAAACATTTTTAAAGGCATTGTGCTAGCTAAACAAGAGTCTTCCATTCTTTAATAGAATTCCCCTCCTACCTCAAAATGTGCAGATTTATCAGTTTCCCAGTACAGCACAGACAGATTTATTACAAATGTTTAGTTTTTCTGAATAGAGAGGAGAGTGACTTGTGAAAGGAAAAGGAGCTGGACAGAAGCTTCAAGGAATGGGCCCAGTCTTCTTCAGACAAGTGCCATGACTGGGCAAATTGACAGCTAGCTACAATGATGCAGCAACTTCCCCAGCCTTTCTTCCTGCTTAAAATAACAGCTGATCCCCAAGACAGATCAACTGGCTGCCATTCTGATGAGGACAGCTGTGTGGGCTGCCTCTGGGCAGCCTTTCAGATCAGCTGTGCCTTTTCACACCGAACCTCTCTCTTGCCCCCACATCTCTGTCTGTGTCCTCTCCTAAAGGTTATGAAAATAGGGCTCTTGGATATGAGTTCACTGGCAAAGATCGTCATTAGACAGTTGCTCTAGGCCTATTTACAGGCAGAAATGCCCAGGCCAGCCACAAGGCCCAAGCTGTCAGCAGCAACTATAAGCAGTTCTCACACAAGTGCAGAAATAGTTGCCATTTGGAAAACTTTGCCCATCAGTGAGAGATCATACTGCCCTGGCCAAATGCCCAGGGAAGGGTACAGTGCTTCTCCAGAATCAGTAGATTTAGCTTCTGGGTTGGCGATTCTAAATCACAGGGAGTAAGAGAAGACAAAGTGGGAATTTGCGAGCTGTAAGACACAGGGATTTTAGAAGATAGCAAAAGATAGTGAAAAGAACCTTGGGTCAGGAGTTAGGGTGATGATGATGATGATGATGATTTGGTTGATTGACTGATGATGAGCATTATCTCACACTTAAAGGTTTACAAAGCACTTTATGTATATTTTCTCACTTGAACCTCCCAACCTCACCAGTGAAATCAGTGCTATTCTCATCCTCATTTTAAAAATAAAGAAACTGAGGGGGAGAGGCACAGTGACTTCACTCATTTCACATACCTAGTCAGTATCTGAAGTAGGGTTGAAACCTAGGTCTTTCTGACTCTGAGTCCAAGATTTCATCTACTGTTCCCCCTCTTGCTCATAAGAAAAAAGAAAGCAATAAGACACAGGAGATAATTTGGACAAAAGTATGGAGGCAGGAGACGAAATGTGGGGTCACAGGGAAACTTCACCAGGTATTCTCCCTGGAATGGGGGACAGTGCAAAAGGATGTAATATTAAATAAGACTAGAAAGGTAGGTACAGGTAGATTGCAGAGAGTTTAAAATAACAGACTGAGTGTGTATTTATTCTAGAGATAGTAAGTAATTTTTGAAGTTTTCTTTTTAGTGGTTGGTGACATAGATTTGTTCTTTGGGTATATAAAGTTGGCAGTTGTATGGTGGATGAATTGTAGAGGGGAGAGAATGGAGCAAAGAAAAGCAAATAGAACACTGTTGTATAGTTCAGGCAAGAGATGATGAGACCTGAACATAGGGGATATTTGCTTGAAGAGAAGAAGACAAAATATAAGAGATATATGCACTGGTAGAATTGAAATGACTTGGCAATCAATATCTTCATATGCAATTGGTTGCCAGGTCTTCTCAATTCTACCAATTCAGTTACAGATGTGGAAGAGTCAAGGCTAACATCAAGGTTTCCGACCTAGGTGTTTAGAAAGATGGTGATACCCTCGTCAGAAACAGGGAAGTTTGGAGGACAGATGCGTGGGGAAAGAAGTATAACAAGTTCTGTTTTGGAGATACTGAATTTAAGATATCTACCTAAAGTCTGCTTGGAGATATCCAGCAGGCAATTGTAATTTAAAAACTAGAGATAGGAGGGAGATACAAGTTGGATATGTAGATTTGGAAGTCATAGGCATAGAGATAGTAACCGAACCATCTCTACTTGGGCACAAATTTCTTGGAATACTCTCTAAATAGACTGGAGCACTCCTGAGAACATCTTGGAGAAGTATTATAAACAATACATGTTAAAACACTTCTAGTCATCAAGCACTATGTATATGTGAATCGGTATTCACATGAAACATATTCAATGAAACAACACATATAGCAGCCCACAAAGCTCTTGAGGTTACGTGTGATCAGAGTTCTTTAATGAAATACGTACAGGGAGCTAGGGAATTTATTCTTTAATGGAATGAAGGACAATGAGTCATTACATTTTTATTACATTTATAAATAAACCTAATATCTTTTGATTTTTATGGATTACACTGTACATGACCAGCGTACCATAGCCAATGTAATCCATAAAAATCAGGAGATGTTAAGGTTATTTATCTCTAAGTTTCGCAGAAGAGTTATTATCTTCTTAATATGAAAACTGCCTCCCTGAGTATAACCAATTTATCTCTTCACTATCACTTGTCTAGTATCTGTATCTGTTAATGCAGATGGAATATGTTAATTTCAGTTACTTAAATGAGAAGAAAAGTTCTTCTTTTTCTCCTCCTCTTACTACCTCTCAAGTCTGCTTTTGAGACAATTAATCAAATCCGTCATGGCAGCCCGAAGTCTTTTTGGCTTCCTGATCACAGCAAAAAAGATAGAATGTTTTATTGACAAGTGAGAATGCCATCCCCAAATTTAGCCGCAGGGTGGTGCTGCTTATCTGCCGAAGGAGAAAAATGAACCGCACTTTGTAGTCCTGGAAGAACAAGCCAACCTTTAAAATTGCTGGAAGTTGAGTTAATTACTGCTGTCTTTGTCTTCATTTCCATCGCCATTGAATATGGGAGGGGACTGAGTACACGGAAGAACTTAAGAGTTAGGAAGATCTGCATTCAAATCCTTAGCTACTTAATTAGTTGTATGACCTTGGATGTAGCCAAATTTTGGACCCTGGGTTTCTTCATTGGCAAAATGGAAATAGGAGAGAGAGAGAGAGACAGAGAGAGAGAGAGAGAGAGAGAGAGACAGAGAGAGAGAGAGATGGATAAGTAGATAGATATTACATTTACACACATACACAACACACACACACACAACACACACACACACACACACACACACACACACACACACACACACTGGTTGTTGTCTTTTGTTCTAGAAGAAGACCAAAATGCTTTCACTCTGTTGGAGTCAAGGTACAGTTTGTCCAACTGTGGCTGACCAGAGCAATAAAAGCTTGGAAGGTTCTACCACAGCTTGGGCACATATAGCTCATCTGAACTTTTGGAATGGAGATGTTTCTAAATTTGCATCTCTCATATTTCCTTTGAGGTACTGCAATTCTACTTTGCTCATAGAGTACAGTGTTTTCTTTTATGTGGGCATGACATGCTGAGGGCGGGGGGGGGGGCGCCTTCAGTGAGGACAGAGAGAGAGCTTTGTAGACTTTTACATGGGTGAATGTCAGCTATAATCATTATTGTAATGGCTTTAATGGAGTCTTTTACATTTTAATAACTAATTATAATATGGCTCACAATGACAAAGCTAAGAGTCCTGTGTTTTGAAACATGGTTTTAAACAAGTATCTATCTCATAGAAGCAATTCCTGTGTGAGGCAACCTGAAATGATATACTGCTGAATTTACAATAGTAGTCTCTTTGGTCCAGGTCCCCCAAAACTTCTCTCTTAGAGCTGACATGTAAATAGTGCTTTATGGTTTGCAAAGTAGTTAAAAGACATAATGTCTTGATCTCAAATCAACTCTGGAAGGTAGATAGGGGGGTTGTTATTCCCATTTTACAGATGAAGAAACAGGCCCAGAGTTGTTAAGCGACTTAACCTACAATCACTTAGTGAGTATCAGGGTCAGGATTTGAAATCTAATGGACTCTCTCCTGGAGTATAGGTCCAATGCAATTATCTCTTGAATACTAATCTACTGTCACTTCTTACCATACCCCAATGCCATATGAATTCCTGATCTGTAGTTATTCTTTTCTGAATAACATATTTTCTGCTCTCTCTCTTCTGCCTCCTTCCCCTACTCAATTCTTGCACATCTTTTAAAGCCCAACATATATTCCCTTTTTCAAACAGTGCTTTCTCTCCAGCCACACAGTGCTCTCTCCTTCCTTTGAACTTAGAGTCCTTATTATCTCTGTGACTTCTTTGTCCCTTAAGCAAATAATTTTAAGGGGCTAAGAATTAAAAAGACCCTGGGATCTAAGTCCAACTTTGTCACTAGTGTGACCTTGGATCAATCACTTCAACTCTCTAGTCAATTATTTCTCTATTTATAAAATGAATCAGTTGATAAACTGGGTCTCAAGAAGAGATAAGAAAATTTACCTTCCCCCTTCTTTGCAGAGGTGGGAGACTATTGGTGTGGAGCATTGAATAGAAGGTCAGACTAAGCTGATGTGTTGGTTAGTTCTGCTGAACTGCCTTTTTTTCCCCCTTTCACTTTTTTCTTTGTTATAAGGGATGACTCTAGGGAGGGAAGGAGGATGGATATGTTTGGAAAGAAAGGGTGGGGGATGGGAAAATAAAAGGTATCCATTTTTTTTTTTAATTTAAAGAAATGAATGGGTTGAATGAGACTGTCTCTATAGTCCCTTCCACCTTTAAAATTCTATGATTTATTGCATTATCATGACTTAACTCTTATATTACCACTAAATTTTTCATGTATACTATTACTGCTACTCATCCTCACTCCCACCATGGTCAGCTCCACAAGGACTGGAGACTTACTTTATATAACCCATAATTCCTGCACGTAGTAGATGATCAATAAATCTGTGTTAAGGGAGTGAATATTTGGATATGATAATGGTGCCATGATTCAAATTTCTCATGCCAGTGAGAAATCTAGAGGATGAAATACATATTTTCTTGTTTGTTTTTATTTATTTATTTTTCATCTTCAACATTCATTTCCACAAGATTTTGAGTTCCAAATTTTCTCCCCCTCTTTCCCCTACTCCCCATCCCAAGATGGCAAGCATTCCTTTTTTTTGTTTCTTTTAAATGTTTATTTTCTCAGAAAATTCCAGAAATGAGATACCTCCATCTCAAGGGGGGGCACCAGAAGGGGAGGAGAAAATAGGAACAATGACAAAAAAAAAGACACACACCCTAAAAAGAAAAATGAGTTTTAAGTTAACACAGAAAAAAAGTGTTGTAATCAGAGTGCAGGACAAAATCAAATAGGTTTTATCTAAATATTTATGAAATAATAACAAAAAATTGAATGGCCATGATTTATTCTCAGCAAAGAAATATAAACATTCCCCTGATTTTTCTCCATTTTCTTTCCTGAATCTCATGACCCCTTTTAGCCTATTTTTTAATTTGCAAAATAGGCATAATAAAGCACCAACATCAGAGAATTCTAACGATACCCAAGTGAAGTAATGTCATTTGCAAAAGGCTTTTTAAAAAAATCTTAAAATGCTAAATAAATTTTAGTTAGTTTTTTTTTTAAGCTCCTTAAGTACAGGGACTAATTTCTTTTCTTTTCTTTTTTTTTGCATTCCCATTCTCTAGCAGAGAGCCTTGCATATAGTATACATTAAATAAGTGCTTTGGAATTGGATTGGATTACCATGAAAACCGATCTTGGAGAGATGACCACAAAATAGAGAACTAGCTCCAGAGTCAAGGAGGCTTAAGTATAAGGACTCTCTCAGATTCATATACCTCATTTGACCCAGGGCCAGTCTCCTGACTTCTCAGTGGCCCAAACAACTCTTAAGACTGTTTTGTAAATCAGCTGCTGTTCTGTCTTAGTAGAGAGAGTTCTTTTACTAGAAGCTCCTAACATCAATGAAATCATAGGTCCAGACTTGCTTTAGAGAAATAATTTACAGGTGACATTGGCCAAATAAAATGAAATTTCACCTGAACATTTCCTCATTTGGTACTATTTTTCATGTAAGTTTCATTAAAAAAAATCTGAACCCAAGATTGTACATTTTCTGTAAACCACATTAAAAATAAATAGCCCTGAGAGAGGAAAATCTCCACATTAGAGGAATTTCACTCCCAGTTATTGTAATGATATTGGCAAGAGAGAAAAAGAACAACCCCAAGGTAACTTTTTTTGGGGATTTAGCAATTGGGAAAAGCTAACTGCTCTCAAAAAAGAGATTTATGGGTCGGGATATGTTTTAGGACAGCCAGCCCTCTTCAGTAGCCAAGGCTGACTGTAGATAGGCCTGAGTGATAACAGTAGCACCTCAGGTCCTGAGTCTAGTGAGAAGAGGGTGGATTGAGGTAACCAATTTTTAGCCTGATAGCTCCCAGGGAAGGCACAATTATTTATATTTGACCCTGTTGACAGCATGAGAATGAGTAAGGAGAATGCTGGGTTTGAATCTGAAATATCTGGAAAGCATGCAGACAGTCTCATACATACTCTTTTTTAGAAGATGAACTACTACTGGTGCCTTTTGTTTTTACCTTCTAGAGATCACCACATAATCTCCTCACGCTCCCCCATCTCCATTCCTACCCAAAGCCTTCCCCTTGTAACAAAAATTAAAACAAACAAGCAAATCAGCTGACAAAAACAACCTACACAGCTGAGGTCTGAGAGAATATTATAACATTTCACAATTGTGGTACCCTACCACTCCAAGGAAAGAAAGGAGTCTCTCCTTTTTTTTTTAAGTTAAAATTATTAAAAGCAAACCTTTAAGTTCTGCAGAGTGCTTTATACACATTGTTTTATGTGAGACATGTTTTCCTCTTTGGTAAAGTAGCAATTGCAAAAAGAAAATATATGAAAAGTATTTTGCAAACCATAAAGTGCTGTGCACATATAAAGGGTAAGTGACTTGACCAGGGTAACATAGCTAGTAAGCACTTGGGGTGGGAATTTGAACTCAGGTCTTACTAACTCCAACACTCAACATTCACTATGGCTATCCTGCCTCTCACCTCTAGGGTTAATGATTTCATCTCCTAGAATAGTGATTACCAGTCAAAATTCTCTCTGTAGATTTGCTTTAGGAATTCCCCTTACCTGTGTTCTGTACCAAGCATCTCTTTTTAAAAGTCTCTTAATTTTGTTTGAAGAAGTTTATGAACCTTTGGGATAATTAAAGAGCTTCCTGGGTTGCAGGTCAGACCTGGGGGTAGGAATCATTGTTTTATAAGAGTCCATCCAGGGCTCCCTGAGCTGCCAGCTGTAGCTGGAAGTATGCACAAATATTTTTTTGCTAGCGAGTGGGAGAGGACATTATTGTTTTTTGAGCCTCCAGGGGTAGCTGGGCAGCCAGAGGAAAAAGTTGATCTGGGTCTAGGTTGTAAAGGTCTCAGAGAACTCGCCAGCCTGGTGTCATCCCAGTGGTATAACAACCCATCTACATTCCAGTCTCTCCACCCCCACCCCACCTGCCTCTGTTGACCATAACTCATGACAGATCTGAAAAAGTCATCAAAACAAAGCTATTGCCGGGCCCTTATCTTGAATCCTCTCTTGTGAAAACACATACACACAAAAGCAGGAGACTCTTAATTCAGTGCTGGTAGAACTGGGCTTTGCTTCATTGTTGTGGATAGCAATTGGGAATTATGCAAGAAAGGTTACTAAATTGTTCATAGCCTTTGACCTGGACATCCCACTTATGGGATGATGGGGAGAGGGTAAGGAGTCCCACATATGCAAAAATTTTCATAGCAATAGTATTTGTGCTTAAAAATTCGAAATAAAATTTGTGTCCAATGGTTGGTGAATGCCTGGATTCATTATATGAGTGTACTTAAATGTGACTGCAGCATAAAAAAACATAAGAACATTAGTATAAGGGATGCAGAAGGAAGAAAGCAGGTCCAATAGAAAAGCACGCAGAATGACTACAACAATGTAAGTAAAGTCATTGTAGAGATGACAAGACTGGTCAGACACAAAGGTCAATGTTCGCGCCATACTGGCAAAGCTCAAAAATACAAGACTCCTTTCTGTTAGCACCTGATAACTGATTACAGTTTTCCGGGAAACATACTTTTGTAGGGGAGGTTGTGTGGTGGCTGTTGGGGAAGTGTCTTGTGTCAGAGTTTATTTGTGGGTTTGCTAGGAAGTGTCTGTTGTATCAAGATGAAATGTATCCCCCAAACCCCAAACTTTTTTAAAAAGAAATAAAAAAGAGAGATGTCAAGTCATGATAGATTGTGAGTTGACCATCTTCTCTTGTTGATGATGGAAATGCTCCAAAGCTGATCTGTTGATAGTTGCCTGGTCCTTGCCTTGTCTTCCTGCTTGTTTCTGGCTTATGGAGTTAGCTGTCAGATAGCAGAGATCAGGTGATGGGCTCAGACAAATGCAACATGAACTGAGTTAACCCATGAAATTGGAAAGGTAAAACTTTCGAAAGTGGCCAAAGTTAGTAGGATCATATCCCCACAGGTCCTTCTATTATATAGAACCCTGTAATAATGTTACCATTTATATCAAGATTTACATTATTAAGATTTACAAAGCATTTTGCAAATATTATCTTGTTTGATTCTTACACCAACTCTGTGTATATCATCTCCATTTTACAAATGTGGAAACTGAGGCTGAGAGGTTAAGTGGCTTGTCCAGAGTTAGGAAAATAATAAATACCCAAGACAGGGTTCAAACACAAGTCTTCCAGTCTCCAGGTCCGGCACTACACTCAACTTGTCAAAAAGAGAACTCATTATCTTCCCCCTCAAGCCCTCCCCTCTATCATTCTCTCCTATTACTGTGTGAGGACTTTCATATTCCCAGACACTCAGGTTTGAAACCTAGGTGTCATCTGTGACTCCTCACTCTCACCCTCATATCCCATCTATTGCCAAGTCCTTTCAGTTCTGTCTCTGACAATCTCTCACATGTGTGCCCTTCTCTCCTCTGATACTGCACCGCTGCAGGCCCTCATCACCTTACTGCTGGACTATTGCCATAAATAACTGACTGGTTGGTCTTTCTGACTCAATTCTATCCATCCCCTACTCAGCTTCCAAAGGGATCTTCCAAAAATGCAGATCTGATCACGTCACAACCCTATTTCAATAAACTCCAGTAGCTTGCTATTACTTCAAGAATCAAATACAAAATCATCTGTCTTGTAAAGCTCTTCCTAAGTGAACCCTCCCTACCTTTCCAACCTTATATCCTATATATTCTTCAATCCAGTGACAATGGCCTCCTTGCTGTTCCTTCAACAAGATTTCCATGTCCCAACTACAGGCATTTTTATTGTCCTATGCCTAAAATGCATAGGACATTGTTCATCTCTGACTGTTGGCTTTTCTGGGTTCCTTCAAGTCTCAGCTAAAATCCTATCTTCTGTAAGAAAGCTTTCCTGATCACCTTCAATGCCAGTACCTTCCTTCTAAGATCATTTCTGATTTATCTTCTTTTTACATGATTGTTTGCATGTGGTCTTCCCAATTAGACGGTAAACTCCTTGAGAGTAGCAGCTGTCCTCACCCTCTACCCCCAGTGCTTAGCACAGTGTAGATCCTTAATAAATATTGACTTGATTTTACAATACCACCCATCTGCCTATTCTAGCCTGACATTGGACTGGACAAATTGGAGTCTTTGGGCCATCCCTGGGCAAACTAACTTAAACCCTAACCATGAGCCAGCAAATTTTTTTCTTCAGTTGTGCAAATCTCTCTTTCCCCCCATACCCATCCCAAAGTGAGACCTGTTATCAGTTTTCTCTCATTTAATAACTGACAGAGAAGGAAATAGAGAGGGAGCAGAGGAAAGGGCAAAGACCTGGTTTTTACATAGCTTCTGAACCTTGAAAACTGCTAAGTCAATGGTTCCAAGTGGGGTGACAAGGAGGGATGTGGGAAAGTATCAGCATTCCATCATAGGGACAAGGAGATATGCCTTAGGCATGGAACAGAATAGTTGACGCAGAATATGGGAATTCAGTGTGTAAGGTAGCAATTTGAGACACTAATCAGGATGGGTTATCACCAGATCACCCAGAATGCTGGAGCTGAAAGGCACTTTCCAGACCATCCAATCCAACCCCTTCATTTTACAGATAGGGTGATTTTACAGAGATGGCAGATATTTATTAGGTAAGGTTCTATGTGTACCTTTGATCTCATCATGGAAAGGGAGAGTAAAATTACTGCTGAAAAGCAACTATAATGTGAGAAAAATTGAAGAAGACTTTTTTTTTTTTGTCTTTGTAGCCCCTGGGTTTCAAACAGGGTCTTGCAGTATCAGTTGCTCGATTATTGCTTCTTGAATTGAAAATGCTTCTTCTGGGACAGCTAGGTGGTACAGTGAATAGAGTACTGGCTCTGGAGTCAGGAGTACCTGAGTTCAAATCCAGCCTTAGACACTCAGACATTTAACACTTACTAGTTGTGTGACCTTGGGCAAGTCATTTCACCCCAATTGCCCTGCCTTCCCCACTCCAAAAAAGCAAAAATATTTTTTTAATTGCTTCTTTTTCTCTTGGACAATTATGAATAACAACAATAATAATACTAATTCACATTTCCATAGCAATTTGAGGTTTTAAAGGTTCTTGACTCACACTCAACAGCTTCCATTTACAATTCTTAAAAATATGTATTTTATATATATATATATATATACATATATATATATAATTACATAGATACAAATGTGTGTATACATGTAAAATGTAAATGTCCAGCCCTAAGAGGTAGAAAGAATACCATCTTTCAAATATCTATCTCCTCCTAAATTCTATTTTTGAAGACTAGCACCCTGATCTCATAGTCTTCCATTGTCTTTGTTTCACTGAACACTGCATCTGACATGCATAAGTTTACTTCAGACGTTTCTGTTCATTTATAAATTTTCTCCATTACTGTCTCCCTTCCAGGGCAAAGAAACCAAATTTGTTTTGTCATTGTTTTAAATGGCTAGACTGGTGGACATTGCATAATGGTCGCCCAAGGGATGTTATTCACCAACTATTCTGATGTTTCAGGTTGTCAATGTATTTTGTTTTGGTTGGAGTTTGCTTGGTTTTGGTCCTGACTAGTAATTCAAATCAATATAAGGAACTGCTTTCACTAAAATAGATCTGTAATATTTCTGCAACTTTAAGTCTTTGAGAGTCATCCAAGAAACTGAGAAGCTAAGTTACTTGCTCAAGATTGTATAGTTGCTATATGTCAGAGATAAGACTTGACCTAAGGTTGTCTTGATTTTGAGGCTGTCTATCTACTGCGCTATGCTACTTTTCTCTTGGTATGTGATTTAAAAAATTCATTCCTCTATACCTCCTATATCATCATGTGTGTGTGTGTGTGTGTGTGTGTGTGTGTGTGTGTGTGTGTGTGTGTGTTGTGTGTGTGTGGTAGTGGGAAAGGAGGGAAGAGAATATAATTATTACTGTGCTGTATGAAATGATGAAGAACTCAGAGAAGCATGGGAAAACATATGAACTGATGCAGAGTGAAGTAAGTAGAACTCAGAGGAAAGGGGAGGGAAAAGAACAAGCATTTATGACGCATCTACTATATGCTAGACACTACTAACCACATTATAAATATTACCTCATTTGAACCTCTCAACAACCCTGTGAGGTAGGTATTGCTATTATTCCTATTTGGTTATTGAGGAAATAGAGGCAGACAGAGGTTAAAGTGACTTGCCCAGGGTCATATAGCTAGTTAAGTGTTCAATATTGGATTCAAAATCAGATTTTCTAGACTCTCGGCACAGTACTGTATTCATCATGTAGCTGCCAAGAAAACAACAGAAACGATGGATTCAACAGTGTAAATTCAGAGAATTACAATAACAAAAATTGAAGACTATCATTACAATGACCCAACAGTTCTAGAAAAAAAGACGAGAAAACTTACTTCCATTCCATCTTTATAGAGGTGTAGAACGTTGTCCATATTGTCAGACTTGGTTGATATGTATGTTAGTTTTGCACTTTTGTGTGTTGTTACAAATGTGTGGGTGAGAAACCTCACTTACCCAAATCAAAGGAATGTAGAAGAGAACTTCGAGCAGACAGGAGTTTTATTCTTAAAAAAAAAATACATACCCTGGGGCGGGGAGAGACCTCTCCCTGCCACATGTCC
>CM053584.1:293593990-293621005 GCA_028627135.1 Pseudochirops cupreus
AGAGAGGGTATGGATTCCATGCAGGTAAAGTCAGAGCGTCTCCGACTTCTCATTGGAGGAGGGGCGGAGTCCCGTTTCCGCGCGAATTTAAACAAAGAAAGATTTCCCCCACCTGTCCCACTCACCTTTTGAAAAGGTCCGGGCGCACAGTCTTTACGTAGACAAGCAACTCTCGTGGGATTCCTGTCCCCACCCCGAGCCCACAGCAAAAAGCTCCCTCAGGTCTACCTCCAGCCCACCCTAACAAAAGCTCTGATTTGCATTCTAATACTGCCTTTGGAGAATCTCAACTTTAAAGGCTTCCCATTCACAAAGAATGACTTGATGAGAAGTGGAAAGTTAGAAGGATATATTTAGAAATGAAGGTGATATAAAGACAAAATATATCAATAAAAAGTGGAAAAAACTACCCTGGAAGTTTGTTATTTTTAAAAAATTATTCTAACCTTAGCTCCTAGGTAAATGTTTTAACAGATCTCTGGAGATCTTTTAGGACAGAATAGACCTTTCATCTTGAATAATTTGGGTCAATCCAGTTTAGCTCCTGGGAAGCCCTTTTGGAAGGTCCTGCAAAATGTGTGAGGTTGGGGTGGCTAGATGGTGCATTGAATAGAGTACTGCCCTGGAGTCAGGAGGACCTGAGTTCAAATCTGGCCTCAGGCACTTAACACTTACTAGTCGTGTGATCTTGGGCAAGTCACTTAACCCTAATTGCCCTGCCTTCCCCCAGCAAAAAAAAAAAAAAAGTGTAAAGTTATTGGAAGAGGTGTAGCAAAAAAGATAGAGCTGTAAAGTACAAATTGGCCTAGAAGTTTTAGTTATTAAAGCTTAAAACTGTACTCTCCTTGTATGTGTTAAATCAAAATCAGCCATCTGGTCTCTTCTGCCTTATGTTATATTTTAGATAAGTTAAAAAGCTCCACCCAGGGCTGTGACCCCGCCTTCTCTTGGTCTGCCATCTGGGAGTTTCTCTTCTTCTTTGTGACATTTGGTCTACAGTGCCAGAGGAGCTCATGTCTGTAGGTATATGTAAGTTGAGTTGTATTTTAAGTGAGCGATCTGTACCTTGGATCCTGTTCTATGATTCTTAGTGTGTAGCACTTTACACTGGGTGGAGTACATCCAGGAGTGTGCAGGTAAATGTTTAACAACTGGCTTTCTGAAGGAAAAAAAAATACATGACCCACTTTCAAGCTTAATCTCCATCATCAACATTTTCTGCCTCACTTTCTTAAGTTTAGACAATCAATAAAACAATAAATCAAGCCCTGATTTGTACCATGGTCCAAGATATCGATGCTCACACTGAAAATTTCACAATCGACTTTCAAGCTGATTAGAGCTGACTCCAGCACACCCTTGAGTACATATCACTCACGCCCACACAGTAAAAGAGGAAGAACCCTGCTCATCTCCAACGTTTCCAGGAACAACCCGCAAATACTAAACACAGTGTTGCAAGGTGGTGATGAG
Organism: Pseudochirops cupreus; assembly: GCA_028627135.1. NCBI lineage: Eukaryota > Metazoa > Chordata > Mammalia > Diprotodontia > Pseudocheiridae > Pseudochirops > Pseudochirops cupreus. Next base: position 293,595,464 of record CM053584.1, read on the forward strand.
TAAACAGAATAAAGAGGGTTATATGGATCTCTCAGTGTTTCTTATGTAGCATTTAGGGAAAAAATCAGGTGCATAAATTAGATGTGGACTGATCACCTTAAAATATGCAGACTAGAGTTATCGTTCAGTTGGTTTTTTAGTCATATCCAACTCTTTGTGATCCTATTTGGGTTTTTCTTGGCAAAGATACTGGAGTGGTTTGTCCTTTCCTTCTCCAGTTAATTTTACAAATATGGAAATTGAAGCAAGCAGGGTTAAGTGACTTGCCCAGGTTCACACAGCTAATAAGTATCTGAGGCCAGATTTAAACTCATAAATATGAATCTTCCTGATTCCCAGAAAGTAGCTCCCAGCTCTGTAGAATGTACTCTGTAGAATGTAAGTTCTTTGAGGGCCTGGCACCTTGCACAGTATGAGGTAATTGGTAAATGCTTGTTAAAGCTTCTAAACCTCCAAAGTCACTTCTTTGTTCCACACAATGCAAGAAATTTCCATCGTTATTGTCCTCAAATGGCTTTAAAAAAAATTCGGCTCTTAATGAGATTCATACAAGGTGAAAACCTTGAATAATCTTGGGTTTTTAAAAATCCAATTTTCCCATTTCTAGTTAGTTTAGGAGAACTCTAATCACAGGAATGTTGGGTGTTTTTTTTTAAACTCTGACAAGCAGAGATATTCAGTAAGACAAGAGTGTTAAAACTGTAGTAGCCAGAGCAGAAAAATTCTTCAAGGTTATCTTCTCCACCTCCTTCCCTAGAGCAAGAATTTCCTCTTTCAGCTCTTTGATGGATGGGAAGGAAGGCTGGATAGTTGTAGGGATCACCTTCCTAGCACTGGGCATTGAACAGTGTATATTAATTTACTAATTTTAAAAACAAATGATGACCTGGAAATGCCCTGATCAGATAGAATTCCCTGACCAGAACACATTTACCTAGTTGAAGAGTTGGAATACATGGGCAAAAGGGAACTGGTCTACTGAGACAATTCGGCTTGGCAGCAGAAGATGAGAATCTCAACATTCTTCTATAGTCCTGTAGTGTAATGACAATGCTACTCTGTCTCTAAGGGGAGTAAGGATGAGTGCAAAAGGGCTGGAGAGACCACTTTACCAGAGGCTGGATAAGTTAGCACTACATTAGTGTGGAAGTTGGGAATGGGCTAGACATCATACTTATGCGTGGGCACACATACATATCAACATGGTGTGTAAATGTATGTATATATACATATGTGTATATATATACATATATGGATATGTGTGTACATATAGATATATATGTGTATATATCTGCGAATATATGTATATATGTATGTATATATGTACATATATATGGATATATATTATATATATAATTTTAAGATTTGCAAAGAGCTTTTCAAATATTATCTCATTTGATCCTCATAACAAGCCTTGGAGGTAGAGGTTATTATTATCCTCATTTTGCAGATGAGGAAACTGAGGCAAACAGAGTTTAAATGACTTGCCCGGGCTCACACAGCCAGTTAGTGTCTGATATCAAATTTAAACTCAAATCATCCTGAGTTCAGGCTTTAGCTGCCTCTAGTTGAAATTTAAGAGTGAGAGATCTTTTGACTCTTTGCTCAACATTTACCGGTACTAACACTAACTATAGGCAAAATTCTGAAAAATGTAGATTTGCACCCTCCTCGGCAGTGCTCAGCACCACATAGAGGCTAGCCATCCCTTGGTCATTAACCCCAGCTCTGTTCTTTTCTCTTCTACACCCTAATCTCCTAGCAAATTTTACCTATTATATTAATCAGAAAAAGTTTCTCAGCTAAGACAGTGAAAAAAAAAACTTGAGAAGCTAATTTAAAACATGCTGTTAACAGTTGATATCTTAATCTAATTCAGTTCGGTGACAGAGTATTTTCATTTTAACAGAGGTCAATTACCTATCAAAAGAATGAATCTCTAACTGTGGAATGTCAGGTATCAGGTCAACAAACATTTAACATTTGACACACCTGCTAGGTATAGATCACTCTGGGAGGGCCTGAGAAGCTACTCTTCTTAGAGCTCACAGGCAGGAAAATGAAGGCTTTTGTGTATCCCTCAAAGGACACCATATAAATAACCAAACACCTACTCTCCCTACATGACCTACTCAGTCAGCACCTTCAATATCGTACAGCCCAGAATAAAGCCTGGTCACTAAATTCTTAATTCAGGGCTTCCCTCCCCTCTTTCCCACCATTCTCCCTTGACTTTACACTAGTTTACACTAGTACCCATCCTCTTAAGCCAGAGGGAACACATTTGAGTTTGCAATCATTGCCAAGAAGTTGGCAGAAGGTGCTGGACCTGAAGGAAGACAGTGGAGAAAAGTGGTTTGAAGACTAAGTCAATAACTTTTCTCACCTTATCATAGCAGTAGAAAGAGAGAAGGCCTACCTTGGACTAGATGATTGGACTAATTTCTTGTTATAAGGCATAGTTGGCTGGGGATGGAAGGGGAGAGGGATAGATTTAGAAATAAAGGTAATATAAAGACAAAAGTTTTCAACAAGGGACCTCATAATTCCTTTTTAACTGTGAGAATTTTGATTGTTCCAAAGAGAAAAAAATCCAAACTGGAGTTTATAGATTCACATTTTCAGTTGGAAGTAATCTTGGAAGTTATCTAGTTCAATAATGTCAAACTCAGATTGAAATAGGGACCACTAACCTGTAAATATCGACTTCCAATTTCATTCTAATCTGGTTCAGACCCCATGAGAGTATTGTGGATTGTGTCTGATAGCTCTGATGAGATTCAAGCTCATAATTTTGGGGCCCAGAAAAGTTCAATGATGAATATCATACAAGTGATCACACAGGTGGCAGAAGCAAGATTTGAAGCCAAGTTCTCTGTTGCCCTCCAGGCAGCTAGGTGGTGCCATAGTGCACAAAGTATTGGGCCTATAGTTAGGGAGACTCATCTTCCTAAATTCAAATCTAGCCATGGACACTTACTAGCTGTGTGACCCTGGGCAAGTCGCTTATAACCACTTGCCTCAGTTTCCTCATTTGTTAAATAAACTGGAGAAGGGAATGGCAAACCACTCCAGTATCTTTGCCAAGAAAACCCCAAATGGAGTCATGAAAGGTCATAGGTGACTCAACAACCACCACCTCTGGTTTCAACCTTTGGCCTAGTTCCCTACACAGTCCTTCTCAGGCCAAATTGTTCTACGTTGATGTGAAACTCTAGACTTGAGAGAAATTACATTGGTCTTTTATCTTTTACGTGTATACAAGAAAGACATTTTTCTGTAAGAGGATTCAGTTCCACTCAAGGTGTTTACCTAATAATTGGGGAGGTATCTTTCTCAAACTAGTACTAGAATAAATTTGGGTGTGACCCTTGCCTAAAATGGGTGAAGAAATGCAACCCAGATTTCTGGGAATATTTCCATTTTCAAATATCCCCACCCTTTCTCCTTTGCATTCCATTTTCATAAATATGTATCCAACCACCCCAGTTCTCAATTAGGTTTTTAAACAATTTTTATATATGTAAGTTGCCATTTATGTGTTTATATATATGATCTTTCATTGTACTAAGCCTAACCCAACCCATCTCTTCCTCCCAGTATTTGGTACAATTCGTAACTGCAATCACTGACTTCTTACTCTAGATCATTACGAATCTCATGGATTCCCCACCTGTAACTGAAGGTTTTCATCCTTTGCAAATATTAGTCTGTTATAATTGCAGGTTACTTAAGGCCAAGAACATGGGCCACACCTTGACTAAGGTTAAAAAAAAACAACAGGATAAATAAGAAGGAATAGCAAGTAATAAATACTTGTGCGGCCCCTCATCTCCCCCCCCCCCCCCAAAGGAAGATCTGCTACAAATAAATGCATGGGAGAGCCAGGAATAACTAAGAGAGGCTGGCCTAAACCCAGTCTTTCAGTGGAGAGAACCAACATGCCCTTCCACCAGAATACTCCTTGGGACTCTTGCTGCCCATAGAATATGAACTGCCAAGATGTCTAACCCAACTGGCAAATCAGTACACCATGAAGACTTTGAAGAAATGTTACAAAATACACAACAAAGCTTATATAAATATTTTTAAAGATTTTACTGCAAACCAATTGCCCACACACACAAAAAATTGTGTGGTAGAGGGAAAGGGTTGTACATATTATAACCATGTTAATCATGGTACGTTACAATGATGGTATACATTACATGTAAGTCTGTAAGTTTAAATATACAACTAAGTGTTATAACACATTGTACAGACCTTTTCTTTATACAATACATAAAACAAAAACCATAAATAATGCCCATTTTACAGGTGACATTTGAAAACAAACAATGAAACAAACCAACAGCTTTGACCGACTGCAACTGGGGCATTGGTCCATAAAAACCCTTTCTAAAAATAGAAATATTTGTAGCAGCAATGCTTTCTTCAAGCATCTGGGTCCAAGTCATTGCAAGACCATTTTCAATAAATTTTAGTTATTAACTATATATATATATATATATATATCTTACCAAAAAAACATTCTACACATAAATTTATCTTCCAAATATGGAAGAATCAAACAATGTCCCACATTGTAGTATCCTGCAAGTGTCACATTGATGCTTATAACTAAATCCATTTGTAGTAAGCATACCACACATATACATACTATTGTTCACATAGTAAACCCACAAGGGGGAAAAAGATTAAAAGTTGAAACACTCTGAAATAAGAAGAAAAAAAAAGCTTTGGAGCCAACAAGGACCTCATCGGATAAAGGCACATTTCATAAAATCTGTTATCATAGCCCATTACAGATCTTCACAAGATTGGTTTTCTGAACTCCATCTTCCTTCCTACAAAAACTCCACACCTGCTATCCATGGCAGCAATATCATGCTTGTTTCAAAGAGATAGCACCACTTTAGAAGGGAAGAATAAGAAAACGAAAAGCTTGTGAGTTCACTGAAAGGAGTATGTGCTCTTCACAAAGCTTTCAGCCAACAGTGTAGTTGAAATTACAGTTGCCAAGCTTCCAGAGATGTGCAAATTTTTTAAAAAGATGTCTGGTCAGCTGGCAGCTCAGCTGAAGAGCTAAACGAAATGAAACACACACACACACACACACAACCATCTCAGAACCTCTCTCTCTAAACCAGTCCAAGAATGTTCAGAGGAAAGAATCCATGGGAGGTGCATAGGAGAAACCTAGGAAAGCTTCTGCTGCTTCCTTGACACTGGCAGTGATCAGGATGCTATCTGGGGATTTGCCAATGGAGTTTGGAACAGGTTCTTCTGTAAACTCAGGATCAAAATGCCGAAGATCACTGGGTCCACTCTAGTGGAGGCAAAGAGAAACACACTAAATTAGGTTTAGGGCAATGCAAGATGTAAAGGATTTGTTAAGTCATTCAAGCATTTGTTGGGAACCCAGGGCCTGGGCCTTCTTTAGACATATCAGGTATTTATTGTGCTGTCTTTGGTCATCTTGACTTGGTATGCCTGGGCACAAAGGCTAATTAGAATCTTCTAGGGAGCAGTGGAAAGTGTGCTGGACATGGAACCCAAGGACAAATCTTGGTCCTTTCACTTGAGACCCCAGATCCCTTTGGCAAGTGACTTCAAATTTCTGCACCCTAGTTAACTTTATCTTTTTTTTTTCTTTAAAGCAAGAGCTGGACTGAATGACTTCTAAAAGTTCCTTCCAGTTTTACATCTATGATCTGTTTCAACTAATCATTTCCGAAATTAGCTCTGGGCAAATGGATTGTAAATATCCTACCATATTTTAGAGATGATCTCAAGGCCGGTTTAAATGAAGCAGTTACTACCTCTAGGGGCAGGTCAAGTGACTTGCCAAAGTCACAAGGTCACTGCTTTTGTTCTCAAAATGTAAAGATATAGCCATTGACTTGATTATTTTGCCTGTTACTATGTGGCTAAGAGTGTGAATGAAGATGGGGGAGGGAACGGAAGATGGAGAACCACCAGCTTCCTTTGATCAAAGTGTTTTTCTAGTTAGAAAACCACTTAAGACCTTATGAGTCATACTGATTCCCTCTGACCAAGCCCAGGCTAAAGAAAGAAATGCCCTTTGGGGGACCAACTATACTTAGAAGTGATACTCACCACATTTGGGTTAAAAGGGGGAGTAATCTTCTTATTAATGAGATCATCCCAGTTAATAAGGGAGAAGAAGATGTGATTCTTAATCTCCATCTGTTGAGAAGAAATAAAAGACTCATTTAGACAAACCTAATTCAATCAAGGTAGGATGTTCCAATATTTAGTGTTCTTCCCCCCTCCCTCCACTTACCTCCCCCTAGAACTGCAATCTTTTTACTTACAAAGTCATCTTTGGCACCCAGCCTCTTTGTCCTGTCTTTCTGCAATAGGCCCTCAAGAAGGTGTCTGGCGGAATTTGTAATATTTGGCTTCAACTGGAGTGGCTTGTTCAAAATGTTGTCATACATCTCAGCTGTGTTTCGACTGTAAAAAGGAGGCTTCAAGAGGGAAAAAGAAGGAACATTTAATTGAAAGTATAGTGAGGTTCAATATAATATTTAAAATATAGTGGGGTGGTCAAAATGTCTGTGAGCTGATAACTGAATAAAAATTTTAGAAGCCATCTACTTGGGGAAGTGCTCAGGAGGAAGGGTGTAAGGGGAAATTTAGGCTATTTAAGAGGAAAGATCTGTTTAAAAAAATCTAAAGACAATTTATTCAAAAGCTACAAAATGCCGTGAAACACACAGTCAACCAACTACTGTGTTATCAGCCTTTGGTGACCTTACTGATAAAGGCAGAATATTCTTAACAGACTGAAGTGTGTTTGCATAGATTAATTTAAGTAAAGTACTTGGCCAGGGAGTGGGAAAGGCAAGGCGGAGAAAATAAGGTCTTTTCAAGCTCTTTTCTTTTCTTTAATAGGCTACTTACCAGACCATAGAGCATTTCATATAAGACAGCTCCGAGGCACCACCAGTCAACTGTTCTGTCATAAGGCTGCTTGTGAAGAACTTCAGGGGCAAGATACTGTGTAAAAAAAAAAAAAAAGAAAAAAAAAAGAAAAAGAAATCAAAAGATTCATTATTTTAAATCGAAATCCTAGGAAACCTCCATAGAGAAGACTGTCTTTAATGGGGAGAGTACTTTAGAAAAAAGAGTTATAAAACTTCTGTTCTTTTACTACCACCTACTACACACACTACACAGCTATGATTTAGACTATGTGATTTCACTGACCCTTCCAGTGGCTCAGATGCCCTCAATTCACCAATATTCTCTTTTGAGCAAGAGAAGATTTTCTAATTCTTTCATGTTTGTTCAGATACCAATCCCTCTCAGGTGTGCCATGAGGAGAGTAAGAAACACACTTGTGAGTATCTTCCCCTTTAATTTGACCTTTCTCCTCAGGAAGAAGGGCCTAAGAGGCCCTAAAATCCAAGACTAGACCTACCTCAGGGGTGCCACAGAAGGTGGACGTTGTGCCATTGTGTTCAATGTTTTCCTTACAGAGTCCAAAGTCTGTCAGAACAATGTGCCCTTGTGAATCCAGCAAAATATTCTCTGGCTTTAAGTCTCTAAAGAACAAAAAATGGAGAGGCAAACATATACTTTAGTTTTGCTTCATGATAAAATTATATAGTATTTACAATTCATAACAATTATGAAAACAAGCAAAATATACGTGCACACTTTTAAAGCTCCTAGAACAGTATACTGTCCCCCATAATTGAGGAGTTAACTTAAGGTTCTGGGAGCCTCACTACAGGCATGTATTATACAAAGGTCAACTATTATTTATGTCCATAGTACAATCTATGCTTAAGTCAGAACTGGGTGTAGTGTGAGCATAAAATGGATATTGCTTACCTATAAACAATATTCAGAGAATGCAGGTAACCCAGGGCACTGGCGATTTCAGCAGCATAAAACCGAGCTCGGGGTTCCAGGAAGCATCGCTCTCTCTGGAGATGGTAAAACAGCTGCAGGAGACAGACAGAACACAGTCAGGCGCCAGCTGACAAAGCCTGTTAACAATGCATTTAATCAGATTTGACATCTATGGCCAAGGAGGACAATGACAGGAAGTGTGTCCTAATGATCCACTAGCGATTTGAAACCTGCCAGGTTAGAGGGGGATACTAATCCTGGTTCACTTCTCCCCTCAACTGTCTTTAAAAAATTCTCCCCCAAATGAATGACACTGTATTCTGCTCACCTCTCCACCATTGATGTAGTCTAGGACAAAGTAGAGTTTGTCTGCAGTCTGGAAGGAGAAGTGCAGTCCAACTAGGAAAGGGTGTTTGACATTCTTCAGAAGGACATTTCGCTCTGACATGATGTGTTTTTCCTAGAAAAAGGGTAACAGATTTAATGGTGACATTCTTGAATGTACAAAGAATTGTTATTAGTATATGCTTCTACACCTCCCCCTCTGGGGGGAAAAAAAGTTAACTGTACCTCCTTCTTTTTCAGGATTGCTTTTTTCTGAAGAACTTTGACAGCATAGAACTGTTCCTCTGCCTTGTGTCTTGCAAGAAGAACCTGAAATTAGAAGGTAGAAAGCTTTGTACCATGCTTTAAAGCAATCCCTCATCCCCACCCACACACACATAAATAAAAAGGGCTATCAATGATGTAGACAGGCAAAAATTTACCTTTCCAAAACTGCCTTTTCCAATTACTTTCAAGAAATGAAAGTCTGATGGCTTTGCATGGGGGTTGGATGATGGGCCAAGATTGATTTGCTGAGATGGACTGGGCTGGGGGGAAAAAAATCAATACACGTTTGATATGCCTTTTGAATATTCAACTCTTTTTTATTTTTTAAAATAATTACTTATTTTTAGTTTTCAACATGCACTTCCATAAGATTTTGAGTTTTAAATTTTCTCCCCCTTCCTCTTCCCCAAGAGGGCATGCAATCTGATATAGGTTCTACTTATACATTCATATTAAACATATTTTCACATTAGTCATGAGAACATTCTGCTCTTCATAACAAAAATAATTTGTGAGGGAAGGATGTAGTCAGCAAAATTAAAGCCCATCAGTGTATACCAGTAATTTAATCTTAGGTCAAAAAGTCCTTTTGAATCGACCCAAGGAAAATTTAAACAAAGGTACACAGGGACTTTTGGTGAACCATAAGTTTTAAAATGTCTCAATTTTTTTTTCTGAAGTTCAGAGTCAATACTATCACTGTGTTATGGGATCAACTAATGAGGCATTCTGGTTTCTAGGCTGATTTCCAGAAATGCTATTTTTAAACATTAATGTAGGAGGACTCTGTTCTTGACTCATTTACAATTTTCTTCAGAAGATGCATCATAAATACAAAATACTTACTGGAGGAGAAGGATTGGCATTCATAAGCTCAGGCTCTTGAGGTTGAGAAATTTTCAAAATAGATTGAACTTCAGGGCTGCAGAGGGCAAAGGTAAAAAAAAAAAAAAGTCAAAAGTCTGCCACTAGAGGGCACGCTTTACTCACTAATGTGTTTAGCTTAGTATTTTCCTAAGATTATGAAATAACTTCAAATGGAAAATACCCAACTACATTTCCATATGAAAAAGAGTAAATTCTTGAATTAATCATATTAGAGACAGGCTTTGCATAGGGGCACGTCCTGAATTATATAGTTGTTAAAATTTAACCCCAAACCTTGGAGTCCTGAAAATAAAACTACTTTTAAATAACCTTACATTTAAAAAGAACAAAAATCCTTCCTTTTCCAGGAAGTCTGTGAGTTTTCAAGAGACTTCAGTTTTTCTTTCCTATGCATCCCAGAAAAACTCAAGTACAACCACGTCAAGTTTTAATTCTCCAAACTGCAAATACTTACTGTTTGCAAGCATATGAATTGCTGGCAATCTTCTGAATAAAATCATTCAGTCCCATCCTCCTCTGTTTCATGAAAGCTGCAAAATAAGAGGGGAAAAAACCATTTAAACGAGATTTAAAAACACAATAAGCTATTTTTTTAAAAACTACCTAATGTTCATCAAACCTAGAATAAAACAGAACTCGTTTTTCCAGCACTCACCAATAAGGATTGCTACCATGCCCCTCATTTTTGAGTAAGTGAGCGTAGCTCCAGAAGCCTCGGTTTTCACCGTCATCTCGGCTCACAGATAAGGAGCAAAGGAATCTGCTGCTGAATGAGTAAATCCAAAGCTGCGTACCCAAGCCTAGCTCTGAGCACCACTCAAAGTGCTTCTGCTGAGCTCCCTCCCCAGAGGCTCTTATATAGACAGCTCCACCCGCGGAGGGGCGGAGCCACCAGGAACAATGAGGACGAAGCCAAGCCTCCTGCCTCCGCTCAGCTCCCTAGGCGGGCGCACAGAACAGTGCCCAGTATGTCCAGCTGGCGCCCAGCCCTAAGTCTTTTTAGTCTATCCCCTCCCCCTCGTCGGGTCATCTCCCTGGGCGCGAGGCTAGAGGGTCTAGGTTAGGGAAGCGCTGATTGGGCAGCAGCCACGACAGCGCGCAGAACCAGAGCACAGAGAGCAGAAGCAGAGAGTGAGGCTATCGAAAGGCTCAGGGTAGCAGGCAACTGCGAGCAGAACCAGAACTGGGAAAGCCAGGGAGACGCTCGGGGGTAAAAGCTCAAGGATATTGCCCGCAGGGCACAACTGTGCTAGCCAGCTAGGCTTATCTGCACCGAATCTGCTCCCCCAGAGGCAGAGGAGGGGAAACCGGACAGCAGGGAAGGGGCGGGGGGAGGAGAGGAGGGCTGGACTGGGGTAATTTTCCACCTTTCATTTATTCCACTCGCTCCAAAAAGGAAATCAAAGTTGATGCACCAGAGGCACTTTATACTCGCGAAGTGGTAGTTAGCTGAGGTTTTATTCATACGGCCTCATTTTTTTTCAGCTCAATTCAGATTCTTCAGTAACTTCTGCATTTGCTACAGGAAATCCTGGAGACCCTACCCTTTCTCACATCTGATTATTACTGTACACACACACACACACACACACACACACACACACACACACACACACACACACCTTCGTGCCTTTGGAGACTGGAAGTCGAGCAGGCTGGTATAATGAATTTACAGCAGAATTTAGAATCAAGAAGATATGGATTTAACTCCTGCCCTTGACATCTATAATCATAGATTGATTACACCAGAGAAACAAGTCACTTAAACTCAGTTTTCCCAAGCAACTCAGACCAACTGCAGACTAGTTGTTGATCTTCACACATAGAAAGGGGTTTTCCACACCGTGAATACCCACACTGAGAAAAACACAAGTCCATACTAAAAATAGAGACAGGGAGGCAGGAGAGTTAAATCCATTTTCTGGGTCTCTCCCCCAACCCCCCTCTTTCCCTAACCTTAGGTCAACACCTAAAAAGGTATTCTCCACCCAACACTTCAGGACAGGAGTCGGTCAGAAAGGGACATTAGATTTTAGCCAAAAGCCCGCACGGACTCTTTCCATTTTGCCCAGGTATTGAACCCTAGCAAGGATTCTCTCTCCCAAATTTTGTCAGCAACGAAGCAACTGGTTGGCAAAGAAGGAAAAAAGACAAGCTTGGAGCCCCAACCCAGTCGCCGGCAGTAGGTCCCTTACCAAGTCCGGTCAGCAGGAAGGACTCGCTCCTTTTCTGAGCCTCAGCTCTCTTTTTGTGGCGAGGCTTAAGCAATGACTCTAGCCGGGCCCTGGTCAGTGCCCCCTGCATCTCTCCCATGGATCCTCCTGCCCCCGACGGGCTCAACACTAACCACTCTGGTTCCCTGGCAGGCAGAAACAGCTGCAGCAACAGCAGCAGCAGAGGCAGCAAAGAACAGCAGCCCGCTCAGCGCACAGCAGTCCCGAGTGATAAGCAAACTCTGACGTTTCCTTGAAGGAGCCGCCGTGACTCAGGCAGAGCAAGATTTCCTGCCCCAAGTCCCAAAACAAACAAATGGCCCTTGTGCACCCGAACAGCCCCGGCCCGAGTCGGCTTCCGAAAACGCCTTTTTTGTGCTTTGGGCCAAACCCAGGACTGAAAAATCCCAGAACTTGGAAGAGGAGGAAGGGAGGAAGGAAGGAAAGAAAAGAGGAAGGGGGAGGGAGAGGTCAGGAATGTGTAGGGGAGGGGGCGGAAATAAATTCAAGTCTGCAGAGAAAAAAAAAGCACAATCTGCATTTCACTCTCCCCTCCTTTCCCCCCCCCCCCCCCAGTAGCTACTGGGAACATTCTGTCCGTGAGCATATCATTTCTTGCTTTTTTTTTTAATTGCTGACCATGCCAAGGACACGTGAAGAGGTGGCATATTATAAAAGATGTGGGAATATGAGGCTATCCTATCATAACCCTGCCTGAGGTCTCCAGGCCAATCAGGGCACTGCGGGTTACAAGTCAAACGGCCTTGCTTTTATGTGCTCCAAAGCACCCTACTGTAAAATCAAGATTGTAGAAAGAAAACTTGCTTGAGATTGCTTACCTCACCACTGTCCCTACCACTATGGCCCACACTCCTTTGAGAGTAGGCAGCAGGTGTTTTCTTCTTGTACAGTCTTTTTCTTCGACTCTAAGGTCTCCTTTATTCCAAGAGTGCTCAATGCATATTAATAGATGAGCTGGGTGGTATACTCCCTCTCATCCTGGAGCGGGAGGGTAGGAGAAAGGTGCACTGGGTGCACATCTCTGCAAAGCACAGATGCTGCAGGTATGCCTGCCACTAACTTGTTTAGATTTAGGAATGGTTTGTAAGCAACCTAAGCACCAGGTGAATGGAAAAAGCCAGCCAGCACACAGGTTGGCCACCAGGAAAACATGAAGTAGAGAAAGGCTGTAGGGGGAGAGCATCCAAAAGATGCTAACGATGTTATACTTCCATGCAATCTGTTTGCTGGATGGCTTTTTGGCATGGGCAGGAAAGACTGCCTTGCAGTGACCCCTCCACTTCAAGCCAATTTTGAATTGGATTGACATGCTCCTAAACATCAGCTGTCAAACCAGGAATAGAACATTAAGAAAGGTTTGGGCTTTTCCCCCCTGGCCTTTTCTCCCCTTTTCCTGCGCTGAAAGGAATTTCTCTTTGCACCTCGGTTCATCCTAATATGATCTCCATCCAGTCTGGTCTCTTTACTAAATGAGTGTCAACTTAATTAAAATAGGAGAGGAAGAAGAGTGGATAATCATCTGAATTTACCACTCCTGGAAACTCTGGCTAGGGAAAATGGACTTAATCTGCCCTTTGAAAACAAACAAGCAACAACAAAGATACCACCCATGGCCTGAGATTTCTGTTTCCATAAGCAATCACTCCAAATAAGCCCATTAGTACTGGGTTTACAGAACTTACATCATCACACCTTTTGGTGTTTATTTGGCTTTTCATACTTATCTTAAGCTTCTATACTTCAACACAGTGTCTGTCTTTCCTTCCCCCTTCACATAATCAACCAGCATTCAACATGCCCAGCTCCACCTCCCCTTATTGTCATACTCTAAAGAGCAAATTTTGTTCTAGCCTCTTTCAAATATCAACCTGTTCTTTTTGTCTTCAATAAAAAATGTTTTTGTTACCTCCAAGGAACTTAAGTCATAGACTTCATAGACTTTCCCCCTACGTGTTCTCTCCTACAAACCTTTTACTTCCTCACTCCCCACCGACAACCAGTAACACCCCCCCCCCCCAGATAACCAAACCACATGGAAAAGAGCTTTCTTCTCCCAGAGGCAAAAGGACCATACCAAAGTTAAAGAAAAGCAGACCAACCTTTTAAAGGAGATTTTACTGTTTCGTCTTTCATTCTTTTCCAGGAACCTGAATGTAAGGGGGATGAGGGATTGTTTTCTGGTTGTTTGGGACTGAGCTCCTGTTTTGGCTAGAGAAGCCTCCTTCCTCCAGTCTCTTATGGCTCTAGAGTCATAAGACAGGAAGAAACCCAACTCAGTCTTTGCCCTGTTTATGAACCCCATATTTAAAGGCAATTTGCATACGGGAGAAGGAATAGGCTGCAAAGTTCAACACTGGGCCATGCCTTCTACCCTCCCCCCCACTGTAACATCACACTGAAAATCAGAGTCATCGATGTACAAGGTTTATTACGCTCCTGCAAAACATCCAAGAAATGTCACTTCTTGATTCTTATTATCATCACAAATCAGCCTAGGAAGAATCCAAAACACAGCCACATAGTGCATTCTCTATTCTCTCAAAGCATCACTGTGTCATGTTGAGCGGGAAGAAAGAGGTGGAAGGGGGGAGGGGGTCGGTTAGAATACTTTCAGGAGATGCTGGGGGGGAGGGGAATGGAGCACAGGTTACTGTTTGTGGCTGGGATAGAAATGAAAAGTTTAATGGATTTGTCCCCTGCCTAACTCCCCTTTTAAAGCTCCGAAGATGGAGACAGATGGGCTGGCTACGCTGATCTTTTAACAGAGGGAGGTCCAAAGTTTTGAGAAGGACTTTTCTTCCAACCGGATACCTGAGGGGTGGAGCAGGCGCCCCCAGTCCTGTCCCGGCAACCTACTAAACCCTTCCGAACAGGAAAATGACATGCCTAATGGCTGGAGTTGCTGGTGGTGAGTGTGTGTGTGTGTGTGTGTGTGTGTGTGTGTGTGTGTGTGTGTGTGTGTCTGTGTGTGTCTGTGTGTGTGTCTGTGTGTGTCGGAGTGTTGGGGAGGGGCTGGGTGAGTGGATTGGGGCAGAGAGGAAGCTGCCTGAATCTCGTGTGCACGGGTATGGATTGTATAGACTCTGGGTTGCTTTTGCATCTGTATTTTAGTTGCTAAGCTTCCCTTCTCTGCCCCAATCCTTATCTCCAGATATAGTTCCATTGTAAGACTAGGAAGTACCCTACTTATGTAGCTCTTTCCCTCTTACTTCCTTCGAGAAACGACCGGTTTATATTCAACCAACTGCAATTGTTAAATGAGTCCTAGAGGGCGCTCGTACTCCGTAAGTAAGGGCCGTAGCTCTCTCTAGATCTCCTGGCTCTTCTTAGAGTTACTTTCCCCACCTCCTCCCAGTGTAGTCATTTGCAAAGTGTCGCTCACGCTAGACTTTTTGGCCTGGAGAGAAAATAGGCAGTGTTTTTAAAGAATGCTTTGTGTCTGCCTCACATATACCATCCCTATCCCTATACCTTCTGGATAAAAATCAGCCGTCTTTGTGCCTGAGTGTTGCACAGGTGAATTCAGAAATCCCAAATGACAACGATCCGCCACTGAATAAAGTTAGTACAAATGCATAGGGGAAAGTCTTTTCCAGTGTTCTTTTGCTAACCTGGAGATTTTTTTTGTCCCTACTGAAAACGCAATTTATTTTCCCTCAAAATAAAAGATAAAACTAAACATAACTTTGTAGGCTGTAAATCCTAGGTTCCACATTCAATCAATCAACAAGCTCTTATTAAATCCTTACTCCTTGGTAGACTAGATGCTAAACACGGAGAAAAAAAATAAAACAGAAGTGAGAGGATACCTTACTTTAAATTCTACTGGAGGATAAAACAGTCATAGATAGGTAAAGACAAGATATATACAATTTAAATGATAAGTGTTGGAAAAGGGGGAGGGAACAACACCAACGATTGAGGGAATTTGGAAGTCTCAAATTAAATTGTAAATTCCATGAGGTCAGGACCAATGCCTTATACACTTTCCGCATGCCTTCAAAACTCTCTTATCAATTGAAATTCTTTTTAATAGCCACAACTACGAAAAAAAAAAGGGGCCAACTAACAATTAGACATAAATAGGGAGTTTGGGTACCCACTGTAAATTTAGTTGGGGCACGCTTGGAAAGGGCAGTCTCTGGCTCCTTTAGGCAACCTCTTCTCAAGACAGTCTAGTCTACATACCTGGGACAAGACAACAAGGAGATGGTAGTAGTGTGTTGGTCACTGGGAGAGGGGTGGGACCCTAGGAATTAAGAAGGACTGGGGAGGTAAAGAAGGATCAACTTGGGGGGGGAGAGGGTCTTATACTTTCAGGCAAGGTTCCGACAAAGAGATGTCACTGTGGCAAAAACTGAATAAGTAAACTCCATACCTCCTCAAAGGATTGACTTTGTCCTAGACCTAGACATTTGCTACCTTGTTCGGGACACAGTTGAGGGTAATAGGGGCTTAACCCCATTCCTGTAGAAGCATTCCAGGACCCAACCTCTATAGATAAAATCAATATAGTTCATATTAAAGCAAGTTGACAAATCAGTTTATCCAGTACAACTAAGGATGAGTAAAGAAGATATGGTTAGGTAAATATATTTAGAATACATTTAAGGGCTATAGTGACTATCATTCTACATTTATACTGTTATAGAAAGAAACAATGGAGAAAATTACAATGTGGCAAAGTAATTAACTTGAGGAAGAACATATATGGCTAAGCTATTAAAATGCACAAAAACTGTAATATGTGACTGTTAAGATCACACAAGATTCCATATTAAATATAACCCCAGAAATACCTTAGATTTCAAGCAAGGTATAAACCAAGGAAATGTATGCTTGTCAAAGAAAGCATACAAAGCATACAAAGAAACCACTTAAGGAGAATGCACTTTGTACACAAGTTCAAATGGAAGAAGGACTCTTTATGGATGGTGAATACCTCTAGATGCTTTGGTTTGTGGATAACATGGTCCCATTCCCATCAAGCCCCATGACTCTATGGAACTTCTTTAGTGAGATCCACAATTGCTAAAAAGGAATTAATTTAGCAATCCACTCCAGAAAAATCAAATGGATGAAGAATGACTATTGTCTGGGCCATGACATGCAGCGTAATGAGTAGCCCATGGAGTTAGTCCATTAATCTTGGATAGGTAACAAAGACAGACAATGAACAGGGTCCAAAATTGAAAAAGAAGCAGATTGCTGGCTGGAGTACACTTGGAAAACTGGATAGAATTTCCAAAGATCCCAAATTGTTCTCTGACACATGCAAAAAAAAAAATCTTTTACACCAACGTTCTTCTAATGATGTAGCTCTATAGCTACAAATTGTATACATCAGAATGTCTAAAGAATTAAAATAACAGGTGACCCAAAGGGCAATGGGCAAACACATGGTGGGCATATGTAGGCTACAATGTGTTCCCAACAGTGACTTAAGCAGATGCGTAAAAGAAATCTAGTATATGTATGATTGGAAAAAGAAGTCTGAAGGGAAAGAGCTTTAGTTCCAAGGTGGATTTCATGCCAAAGCTCAGAAATTGAGAGTTTGCTAATAGCACTTGAACTCTCCTTCAGAAGATTTTTTTTTATAAAAAATGTGTGCGATTAATTAGCAAGAATTACTAGTTAAAAGAGAAGCTGATCCCTTTCCCTGCCTAGCACCAATCTGATTCCTCCTTGGAGGGATAAACTCACTGGCAGCAGCTTTTTGTCTTAGAGCAGGGTGGTATCCTAATGGAGGCTCCTCCTCTTCCCCCACTCCCCATTAACTCTATTGGTAAAAAGTTGATTGAACACACACACACACACACACACACACACACACACACACACACACACGACTTTTTTATATGCTAAGCACCATATAAATGTCTATTCCTTTCCCTTTCCACGATGTTTGCTTTGTGAAGTTTGACCAGGGCACTAGTTATAACTTGTGGTAGGTCAATTGATCGATGGACAAGCTCTTATTAAGTGTTTAATATATGTCAGCAGTATGCTTAGGATGAAAAAAAAGTCAGCCCCTGCCCTCAAGGCTCTTATAGTTTACTTGAGCAGAACAACACATATGCAGATAAGCGAATAAAAGACAAATGCAAATGTAGCCTATAGCTTAGGGTCTAAGATACTGGGCTCACATACCCCGGATCCAGTCCTGAGGTCTGGACCCAAATGGGTCAGTTTCTCTCTTTGCCTCCTGCCCTAATCCAGAGTTTGCCTCCAGAGGAATCTCCAAATAAAGTGTAGGTATAGCTCAAGTATTGGTTTTCCCATTTGTGAGTAATAAGGTACCCAACTTCCACATAAGCCTTCAATGTTTAATATGGATATAGAGTATGGAATAGCCTTTGTTTCACAGACCATTGAAAATCCATAAGAGTCCAAGGGCTCACTAGGACCCATGAACAAAGCCAGTTCTTATACCTCTGCCTCTCAGACAAGCACACTATGAGGGTAAATAGAAAGCACTTTTGTTCACCTGGACCTGCATTGTCAGAGGAATTGACTGATTTTGTTCTCCAAATAGGATGTTGCTCTTCAGGAATCTGTAAACTATCTTCTCTCTCCAAAGAGCCTGCTGTATCAGAGAATTATCATGTAGTAAGAGTGAAACTCAGCAATCTAAGTGCTGTTTTGGTACCCACAGCACATTAAAAGAAGGTCTCTAGTCTAAGCTCCATGAAGGACCCAAACAAGAATTGTATGAGATGAGCAGGCCTTGTAGACTTTGATCTATATGCTTGGAGGAAGTAGCCTCAAAGATAAGATCACGGATGAAATTGAAGAAAAAATATTAACGGTGTATTTATGGCTACTTTGGACATATTCCCAAAACATTTTCATGTAGATTTTAAAATGAATAATTAATGGAATTTTAAAATTTTTCTAGGCACTGTGGATTAGAGTGATCATGACTGTGCTTATCCCACAGGGTGGAAGTATAGGTCATTTTGGAATGATAAATGAATGAAAAACAAAATTATTATGTGCTTACCCAATGCCAAACACTAAGCCCAGGGGATACAGATAAAAAATTAAGGACAGTCCCTGCCCTCAAAGGGGCCATAGTCTACTAGCAAATGGGTGGTACAGTCATAGAGCTGGACTTGGAGTCAGGATGACCTGAATGTGAGTCCTGCCTCAGACACTTACTAGCTTTGTAACCTATGCAAGTCACTTAACCCTCTTCAGTTTCTCTTTGCTAGCTGTGTGACCCTGGGCTCTTTCCAAGGGGCCTACAAACATACCCAAGGCAACCTCATCCTTAAAAGCCTCTCACTATATTCATCTCTGCTTGCCAAAACCCTCTCACTACATTCATCTATGCTGGCCAGCTACAGTCTTGTATCTCACCCCCTTTTCTCAGCTAAACTCCTTGAAAAAGCCATCTATAAGGACTGCCTCTACCTCCTTTCTATCAGTCTCTGAAATCATCTGTAACTCCTAACCTCAACATTCAACTGAAACTTTTCTCTCCAAAATTATCAATGATCTCTATCTTTTAAAAATTATATTTTATTTTTTCAAATAATAAAAATGTATCTTCTCACCTGCCTCCCTAGCTCTTCTCTCTCCTCCCCAATTGAGAACTAAAGAAAAACAAAACCTATTACAAACATATATAATCAATTAAAACAAATTTCACATTGGCCATGTGCAAATATGTGTGTGTGTGTGTGTGTGTGTGTGTGTGTGTGTTTCATCATTCTAGCTACTTACAGTATTTTTTTCTTTGATCTGGAAGTTCTAAATTTTGGCTATCATGTTCCTGGGGGTTTTAATTTTGGAGTTTCATTCAGGAGGTGATTGATGTAGTCTTCCTATTTCTATTTTGCTCTCTGTTTCTAAGAGATCTAGGTAATGTTCTTTTAAGTTTTCTTTAAATATGATGTTTAGGCTCATTTTGGGGTTTTCAGATGGTCCAATGATTCTTAATTTTCTTCTCCTTGATCTGTTTTCCAGATCATTTTTTCCCCCTATAAGATATTTTACATTTTCTTCTATTTTTTTTTTGGTCTTTTGACTTTGTTTTAAAATTTCTTGTTGTTTCATGTAGTCATTGGCTTCTATTTGGTATACTCCAATTTTCAGGAAGTTTTTATGGGGGAAACTTGCCTTGGGCAATAGGATTTTTTTGTTTTGTTTTGTTTTACTTCTTATACCAAACTGTTAATTTCCTTTGTAATTCTTTCTTCCATAGATTTCATTTCTTTTCCACTTTTTTCCTCAAGTACTCTCATTTCATTTATAAAAGCATTTTAACTCTTAAAATAAACACACACAACAAACTCTTGCTTCATCTCTTCTAGGAATTCTGGTTGAATTTTTGCTCAAATTGTGGTTTTCTCTGAGGCTTTGCTTGTTGATATTTTGAGTCATTCTCTTATTATAGGTTTGAGTCTTGAGCTTCCCTAACATAAAAGCTCTTTATCATGGCATTCGTTTTGTGTGTTTGCTTGTTTGTGTACTCATTATTCTAGCCTCCTTCCTATGTATTTAAGGTTGGGCTCTACTGTACTTCTAGAGGGAAGGTCTAGGCTGGTCCTGTTACTGTTTTCTTGTGGTACTAAGGGTTGTGTTATTCTAGGATCTCAATGAAAGTCTGGAGACCTACATGCTTTCAATGTTCCCAAAGTGGTCTGATATAGGGCAAAGTCTGATTATTGCCCTGCTGGTCTGAGTTCTACAAGTTCTTAAGCTGTATTTGATTCTGAGAAACAGTAAAGTGCTCCTGGACTCAGTCCTTATCAGCCAACTGGAAAGCTCTGATGTTTCAGAGAGACAGAATTGTGGGCTTCCTTTTCATTTGGAATTCTTGCCCTCATTATCCCTCTAGAAGCCAACTAAGATGCTGAAGCTGAGACCCTGCTCTGTTCCTGTGGTTTGAACCACATTGCTGCTATTTGCTTCTGAAATTTCTTCTCTTTCAACATACTACCTACATGTTTCCACCCTAGAATGTCATCCCCTGGTACAGATCCCCTTTTCCATCACCCTGGATCCTTGTTCCAGAATTGAGTACTAGGCAACAAAGGTTCCAGTTAGTGCCTGTTCCTGTTATATTGCCTTAACACGTATGTGGGGGTGCCTAGGTATGGGTCTGAGACCTCCTCTCATACTGGTAGACAACCTCTCCCTTGTCCTTGGACTGCTCTACATTCAGGGTGCTCCTGATCTGACCCTATTCCCAGTGTCCACAAACTTCTCTGTCTCTTTACACTGCCGTGGACTGGACAAATGACTTACTCTAATGTTTTCTGAATTCTGCCATCAGGATTCAGTCTGGTGCATTTTCTGGGTCTGTTTGGAGGAATTTTGTAGAGTAGGGCTTTGCTGTCCTGCTGCCTGCTACTCCACCATCTTGACTCTGCCCCCAATTATCTTTTAACAGCTAAATTTAATGACTGCTTCTTGATCTTCATCTCTGTTGACCTCTCTGCAGTCTTTGACTGTTGACCACCTTCTTCTCCTGGATACATCTCTTCCTTTCTTGCTTTTAAAAAAAAAACTCTCTCAGTTTCTTCTGTTTGACTTCTCCTCAATCTTTTTTGTTAGCTTTTCATTTTTGTCATACCCGCTAATTGTAGGTGTCTCCCAAGACTTAGTCCTGGGCCTTCTTCTCTTTTCTCTCTACACTTTCTCACTTGGTGTTCTCATCAGATCCCATGGGTTCAATTATCATCTCTATGCATACCAGCCCTGGTCTTTCTCCTGAGATTCAGTCCCCACGTTACCAAATGACTATTGGACATTTCAAACTAGAGCCCTCTAAGTATCTCAAATTAAATAAGTCAAATTAAATAATATAGGACATTTTTTTTCCTTCAAACTCTATCATTTTCTGAACTTCCTTATTATTGTTAAATGGCTGACCTTTCCATTTAGGCAGCTTCACAATCTTGGTGTCATTTTCCACTTGCCTCTCATACTTATATTATGTATCCAATCAGCTGCCAAATCTCTTAATTTCTCTACATCTCTCATATATGTCCACTTCTTTCTACTTACACAGCCACTACACTAGTTCTAGCTCTTATTGCTTCTATTACAATAGTAATAGTCTATTACAATTGCAATAGTCTTCTAATTGGTTTTCCGGCCTCAGCTCTCTCCTCTATCTAATTGATCTTCCATCCAGCTGCCAACATCAAATATAAAGCCTTTTGCCATTGAAAGCATTTCACAACCTGGCCTTCTTACCTGCCTAATACATTCTACTTCCCTACCCAAATTTTGCCACTCAGTTATATTGGCTACTTGCTATTTCTTGAACACAACTCTAATCTCCTTTCCTTTATACTAGCTGCTCACCATGCCCAGAATCCTCTCCCTCCCTGTTATGGGAATCTGAAGATCTTCCCTGCCCCTAGGCCCTTTGATAGGCTTAAGTGGCTCTGAGAACCTTTCCTGATTTGCAAGTATAGTCAGCCCCCTAATAGGCTGAATGTGGTCACATGGAGCCTATGGCAGGAGGCTTGTTCTTCAGGAATGCCCACCACGCCTTATTACTTTGTGATTGGGCAGTGGGTCAAGAGGGCTGTGACATTCTCTGATACAGGAGAAACCTATATATACCCTGATGGGAGTTTTTGCTTTGGGGCACACTTTGGGAAGAGTTGTGTGGTTTGGCCAGACGAGATTCTGGGAAGCCATTGAGCCAGCTCTCCCCCCTCCACTTTGAAAACCCAGATGTTGGTGCTTCCCTCTCTGGTAACTGACCAGGTATGCATGTAATAGTCAGATGGTTGGAAGCCCTGCCTGCTGATCTGTTTCTTTGTCTGCTTGTAACTTGTGCTTGTAACTTGTGTTTGTATTCTCTCAAGTCCAGGGTGCTGACTTTTCCCCCTGAACTAGGTAAATGATATGTGTTTGATTGATTAAAGTGAAACTATTAAGCCATTTTGAGCTGCTTTCCTTTAGAAAAGCAGATCTAAGAACCTGTGCTAGCAGCCACCCTGGGTATGCTAGAGTGCTTGCTGATACACTCCCATCCTCTAACTCTTAGCATCCTTTGCTTCCTTTAATGTATAACTCAAGTTTTACCTCCTCCAGGAGACATTTCCTAGCTCCTCTGGGGGCCTTCTCCAGTCATCCTGATCTATATCTGACCATTGGTTCTGGAGGAAAAAGTGAAGCTGGTGAGTTTACATAACCCTTCCTCACTTAAACCCAATTCACTTGCAAGTCATGACATCACCTTCCTGATGTCATGGTCCTCTGGGAGAACGAAAGACAAACAACAATAATCTGGCTCTTCTTGCTGTTGTCATCCCCTCTGAGGGCACCTTGCCTCTATTCAGTATTTATCATGTTTTGATTCATATATGGCATCTCCTTATTAGATGGAGAAGGAGATGGCAAACCACTCAGTATCTTTGCCAAGAAAACCCCAAATGGGGTCAGAAAGAGTTGAGTCACACGTCAAGACTGAAATAACTGAAGAATGACAACTCCTATTTAAATGTAAGTTCTTCAAGAGCAAGAAACACATACTTTTTTGAAGTTCAAAGTTTGAGTTTGAAGGGAAAATAATATGTTCTGTATTAGACTTATTTAATTTGAGATACTTGGAGGACTCTAGTTTGAAATGTCTAACAGACATTTGGTAATGTGGGAACTGAATCTCAGGAGAGAGACCAGGGCTCATATGCATAGAGATGGCCTGGCACATAGTAAACATTTAATAAATGCTTGTGGATTGTCTTATTAGTTTTGAATTTGCCTCAGAATCTAACAGAGTTCCTACAACCAACAAATCAACATGCATTTTACTAAGTAGCTGTTGTATGCCAAACATTAAGCAAAAATAAGTTTTGAAGATTTCTCTTCTCAAGGACTTTCCATTCTATAGGGGGAGACCACATGTGCAGATATAAGTTAATGAAAGTATGCATGTATATCCAAAATACATATCAAATTAATACAATCAAATAAAATTTTAAGGAAGAGGCATTAATAGCTCTGCATATATCATGAGATGGCCTCATAAAGGATGAGGTGTTTGAATTGAGATTTGACAGATATGAGGGATTCTTATCTCAAGGTTGGGAAGAAGTGCATTGCAGACTTGGGGGACAGTTTGTACAAATGCACAGAGAGGAGACAGGAGGTATTATGAGGTTCAAATGAGATAATGGATGTAAAACAGTTTCCAAATCTTAAATGACTACATAAATGCCAAGTATTATTAGTATAATTTGGCTCAGATCACCAGACCAGATATATTTGAGATAATTTGATTCCCTGAGGCCTTCTACTTCACTCCAGCAGAGCATAAGCACAGTTTATAAAGCAATACAGGAGCCTGTTGCTAAATGTTTAACAACCAGATGGGGGGGGGGAGGAGGAGAGAGCGGGAGGTAATTACTAATACTTTCTTAAGTCTAGGCAATTACCAAAAGGACAATTCAAACCCTGATTTGTAGTGACTTCATTTCTGAGATGTAAATGCTCACACAGAAAATTCAACAATTAGCTCTTCCTAAGCAAGTTAGTTAGATTCCAGCATACACCTGGGTGTGATGAACAGCAAGAAGGTTAACATAAATTAAATCTGGAAACCAGGTTGTAAGGGACTTTAAAATGCCATCAGAGAGGAGTTTGTATTTGATTCTAGAGTTAATAGTGAGCCATTGGGTTTATTGAGCAGAGGAGAGATACGGTTAGGCTAATGTCTAAATATCAGTTTTGAAGCTGTGTGGAAGATGGATTGGAGAGGGGAGAGATTTGAGGCAAGGATGTACAAAAGGCAATATGTACAAAAATATAGTGTTGCATTAGAGGGAGCAAGGAATTTGAAGACTGAGTTTTAGCCTTGGATCTAGGGTTTGTACCTTGATGACATTAAGTAAGTAATTTAACTCTTAAGAGGGGATTGAACTAGATGACCTAAATCTCTCAGCTCTAAATCTACATTCTGATCTGTGAACTCTAAAGTATTATATAATCGGGCATTTTCTCTGAATGTCCTTCCTGTTTGGAATACTCTCTCCTCATCTCTACCTCCCAGCTTCCCTAGTTACTTTCAAACCTCAGCTAAAAATGCAGTCTACTGGAAGCCTTTCCTCTTAATTCTAACACCTTCCTTCTCTTATTTATTTCCAATTTATCCTGTAGATAGCTTGTTTGTACATAGCTGTTTGCGTTTTCTCTCCCATATTAGAAGGTGATCTTGAATTCAAGGACAGTCCTATATCTTTCCTTGTATCCTGAGTGCCTGTAGGCGTGTAATAGATGCTTATTCACTTGCTGATTATTGAAATGGTCATGGGATCTTGGACTTAACAGTGGGAAGCTCATTCAACTTCCTCATTTTATAGATGAAGAAACTGAGATACTGAGAAGTTAAATGTTTTGGCCAAGATCTCATAGGCAATTAGAGAGTCAGGATTGGAACCCATTTTTTCCTGGCTCCAGATCCAGGATTTCTGCCAAAGCACCAAGGTTCCAAGGTATTTTTAATAAATATTTTTTTTAATTTTTAATTTAATATTTAATATTTTTGAATTAATGCATAAATTTAACTCAAAAAAACCTCAAAAAACATTAAATGCCTTTTGTGTAAAATGTACAGTGGAAGACACCTGGGCCAGAAGACAAAAAATAGAATCTGAAACAGGCTCATGGCTCAAAGATTTTCTTAATATGGAAATCTTCCTCCCCCCCTCCCCCTTCCCAGTAACCGGCTTAATTACTACAGATGAAGCTCTTTGGTATGAGCAAGCCTTCATGCAGTTTAATATTAAGTGCCTTCTAAAAATACAGAAAGAAAAAGGAAATTGGTCCCACTTTCAAGGAATTTACAGTAGTCTACTGAGCAAAGCTAAGAACAACATTTTTACCTTCCAGGTCTCTTTCTTTAGAGCTCCTTCCCCTCAGGCCCCTTTTTCAAACTCAAAAAAAGTTCACTGTG
>CM053584.1:293621505-293638087 GCA_028627135.1 Pseudochirops cupreus
AGAGAGAGAGAGAGAGAGAGAGAGAGAGAGAGAATGAGAGAGAGAGAATGAGAGAGAGAATAAGAGGGAGAGAGAGAATGAGAGAGAGAGAGAGAATGAGAGAGAGAGTTTCTCTCCCAGCATCTGGAAGCTGACTGAGAACTGAGTTGGAGTTTTCTTGAGACCAGAATCTGGTGAAGGCTGAAGTTGCTGCCATCTGGAAGGCTGAGATTCCTTCTTGGTCCTAGGGCCAGCTGAACTGCTGGAGGATTGAAGAAGCATGACCTGGATAAGCCTTTGTTTGTTTGTGACTTGGTTGACCCTTGAGTTCCCAGCAACAGAAGTTGTGAAGGGTTTGAGATGTGCTGGACCCTGTGAACTTCAGTGTGTACCAAGAACTGCCCAGAGGACTGGACAAGGACCTGGGAGCTATCTGCCTCTGAATCCAGGTGACCATTTGGTGGATTCACGTAGGAGCTTGGATCATGGAAGGGGATCCAGGGAATCTGAGAGACCACCCTGAGTCAAGATGAAGAAAAGGCCTCCCCTTGGATGCATGATGAAATTGAAGTGTACTAGACACTGAGGTGTGGAAGGTTGTGTAATTTTTTTCATGATTGTATTTAGTGATTAATGATACTTAGTGACTGATTGCTAGATAAGTGACTGGTTAAGTTAATCTGTAATTGCCCCATGAGTGGAAGATTGATTATAGTATTGTGAAATGACTGAATGATTAAGAAGGGTTTTCCCCCTTAGGGAAACCAGATGATTATTCTTTTGTTCTTTGCTCTAAATATTGTGGCCACTGTAGTGAAAACTATGTGGCCATTCTAATGTTAAGCTGTTGTGAACACTATATTGTGATTTTCTGTGATAAGATGTAACGTTGTGGATATTATATTGTGATTAGTTGTGAATGTTTGCCTTGATTTGTAATGGAATAAATGAAGTGTTCACTATACTGTGTAATCTGTACCTTAAAAGCTGTTCACAGTAGCATTCTTTTGGGAATCTGCTAGTACATGGCATTACATCATTTTTGATAGCATAATAATATTCCATCATAATCAGCTACCATAATTTATCCATCTGTTTCCCCAAAACAAAAACAAAAAACTAAAAACCCCACCAAAACAAAAAGTGAAGGATAACAAGAGACAGAAAATCTGAAAATTCTATTTGTACCCACAGTATGCCAAAAGGTTTAAACAAAAGACTTCAGGATGATAAATGACAGATCCTTTATGGAGTATTTATGGGAAGGCATGGAGAAGAGTCTTTAGCACAGAGAGGGGTAGAGGAAATGAGATCACATATGCTTTGGAGTATTAAGTCAATGAAAGTAGTACCCTGACCAACAAATGTATATCCTCTAAGGACAAATGTATATATTTAGTGACATATAGGTGGAAAGTGATGATGATGGTATTTACTAGCTGTGAGAAATGCAAGTACTAGTACATAAATGTAGCTTATCTGATATACTGAACTATATATCCTGCGCATGTTACTCTTGCTTATGTAACAAAGAATCAGCTCTATCTGCAGTAAAGGTTAGAACATAACAGTTTTATTTAAAGTTTTTTTTTTTTACAATAGTCAATTCCTAACTTAGGCCCCCCTATTTTATTTCCTCTAATGCTTACAGAATAATACTATTTAATGATAGAAGTTGATTCTTCTTGCCAGTATTTTATGATATAAAAGGCACCTTTTTCTGTACTTCAGATAAAATTCATATCTCCTTATCTTATGATTTTATGGGATTGGATTATTTGGATCACAGAATAACTCTCTAATCTTCTCTGTTATTGTCCTACTGACTAACATCAGGTCTGGGAATTTAATGCCTTAAAACTCAAAAAGTTTCCTTCTTCCCTATTCCAGTCAAGAGCAATAACCCCAGTAGGAACCTTGTACCTATCCCCTAAAATGAAAGAATTCTGCTTTACATAATAGGATATGTTTCCCTAAATTTTCCTTTGAAAAACTATGTAGTATTTGTTACAAAGGTTTTAGTTTTCTTTCTCAATGGGAGAAGGTAGATTAGAAGGAGAGAAAAATGCTTATAAATTGAAAATATAATTTAAAGAGAAAAATTATTCAAGAAATTAATATAAATAATGTATATTACAAATTTTGATTCAGTCCATTTGCCTGGGACAATATGAATGCCAGAGCTCCACTCTCCTCTCTTGCTCAAAACAAATTGGGAAACTATCAAGTTCCATTAAAAAAGAAAAGGATGTGGTATTTTCAGAAGACATCGTTCTATTATATTATGATAGTGGCAGGACTGGGATAGGCAGAGAATCAACTCATTAGGAGGATTACAGTAAGCCATTCATTTTCAGAGGCCTTAATGGGAAAAAATGGGTATTTTTTTCCAGCCCATTAAGGTGCTTACTATGCCTGATGCTCAAAGAAATACAGGTAATTCTCAAATGAGTCAGGGAATTATTACCAAATGAAATCTTTTTTTCTCCTGACAGCCTTGAGTGCTGCACTGGTATTCCTGACATATCTTTTTTTTTTTTTAAGATCTAGAGAGGAAGATTTCTAGACATTGGGTACAGCCTATATGAAAGATCTTTGGGAGAAAGGGGGCAAGAGACATGGATGGGAAGGCAGAGTTGGGTTACAACCTGCCCCAATGGAAGAAATATGCTCATTGATGAGATCATTTAGGCAGTGAAATATGATCTATGCAACTGAAAGCAAGTCACATCCTGTCTCTGACCCTCAGTCTCTTCATCTGTAAAATAAGTGACTGAATGATTTCATAAGCTCTCTTTCAGCTCTTAATCTAGAATCCTATGAATCCATCGTGAAACAAGCAGATGGGCACTTGATACTTCTTATTCTCCAATTTCTGGTTTCCTACCTAGTGTGCATATTTATAAATTTTTCCAGATTTTCAGGGAACAGAAAAACCATGCTCTATTCTGTTTTGTTTTTCATCTGATTCTTCATGATGACATTTGTGATTTTCTTGCCAAAGATATTGGAATGGTTTGCCATTTCCTTCTCCAGCTCATTTTACAGATGAGGAAACTGAGAAAAACAAGGTTAAGTGACTTGCCCAAGGTCACACAATTAGTAAATGTCTGATGCCACATTTGAAATAGGGGAGATTTGTCTTTACAACTCTAGTTGTCACACTCTATCCATTGAGCCACCTATCTGACTCCAACATACAGTCCCTCCCCATTGGGGAATCACACCCCAGTCTTCTGAGTGACCAGACAGGTGGGAAAATACTGCTATACTAATGAGGAAGTGGCTATGCTTTTTCAAAAGGTTCTAGAACATTTTATAAAGGAAAACGCATGGAATCTCCTTTTCTGGAGACTGTAAAGAAAAGGTAATAAGACTGCTTATCTTTCTGACATAGTTGGAGTCTAGTCCAACCTAAAGTCAGAGGAATGAACTTAGCCTCAGAACTTTCCAGTCCTAGGAGTTTACTATTTCAATGCAACTGGGGAGAAGGGGCTTAGGGAACAAGCATTTATTAATCACCCACCATGTGCTAGGCATGTTGCAAATATTACCTCATTTGATCTTCACAACAAACCTGTGAAGTAAGTGCTGTTATTATACCCATTTTACAGTTGTGGAAATAGGAAGAAGTTAAGTGCCTGCTCCAGGATCACACAGCTAATAAATGTTTGAGGTCAAATTTGAACTCGGGTGTTCCTGACGCCAGACTTAGAACCTAATCCACTGAACACTAATCCATTAGCTCCTCTTAATTGAAAGAAAATAGCTGAAGTTCCTCTCAAATTCTTTCTGGTTACTAGGTGACAGTAATGAAGAAGCTGTATCCTATTGTATGTACATATAAAATCTATCTATCTGTCTTTCTATCTGAAAAAAACATGCTCTTCTGAAATGGTTCTAGAGTAGTTTGGTTTGCAGGAAAATACCAGTATGGCTTAACTTTTCTTATTTAAACAATTTCCACAAAACTTTTGACCTTTCTAGCCAGGCCAAGCCATCTGGAATGATAAAAGGGCAATTTCAGAGGAATGTTTGTCTCCAGGTCTTGCAACCATGGTGTTTTTTTCAATGGTTTGTTTTAGCTTAGCATAAATACCTTCTACTTCATGTCCCTTTGAAACATTATCTACACATAATAGCTAGGTCTCAGTGATTATGAAACCGTCATTGAGGTTTAGCTAATAATTGGAAAAACTAATTTCAAAGTCATGAATAAATGATATTTAAGTCACCATGAGTATAAAAATATCAACCAAGACCTTGTTTTATGCACATAAACCATCCATTTATATTGCTGTATTTAATAGTTCTATCTATGGAAAAATATGTGAATATATACTTATATTTTATAGTATACAATATAGCTACATGTAATATATATATAACTACATATATCACACATATAGTATATGATATTGTATGATAGGTATATTTATATATTAGATGGAGTGTGCTTATTCATTTATAATAAATAATCATAAAGCTAGCATGGTCAGAACATTGGACCGGAAGTAGGAATCTGGGTTTGATTTCTGTCTCTTCTGCTCTGTAGCTGTGGGAACAGAGTAAGTCCCTTAGTTTCTCTAGAGCTCATTTCCTCATCTGTAAGATAAGAGGGTTGAATTACACAATCTTCAAGGTTCTAAACAGCAAAAAGAAATTACTTAGGTAAAGTTCTTTGCAAACCTTAAAGTGCTATATAAATGTTCACTATTATTACATTGTACTTTCCACATGCCACTTGTTAACATCTGTGCATTTTCCCTCACTGGTGTATGAATAATTTTATTGCAATATCATTTCTATAGGGTGTTTTGGGTTAAACCATGACTGAGCCCTGGGAAAGACCTTTAGAAAGACCAAGGTCACCCACTGCATCCTGGGTTATCTCTAGTGGTCTTAACCTTTGTCTTACCACTGGACTTCAATGGCTTTGGAAGAGAGAGTGAGACTGATGACTTTGTACAACTCTTCCTCATTTAAATCCAATTCATGCACGAGTTGAGACATCAGCCTTATGTCATTGGTCTTCTTTGAGAATGAAGGCTGAACAATGAGAGGTAAACAATTTTGTGCTGGAGAAGCAGCAGTGTTAGGGAAGATGAAGGAAGTTCATTCTAGGCTCTATCCAGTAGAGTTCCTCTCCATTCCAAGAAACATCTACTACTGCTACAAGTCCAGAAAAGAGAATGCACTATGGGCTGAGCAGCTTGTGCTGTCTCCTTGGGTTGTGAGCCTTGCTGCTGGGACGTTGCCTTGAGTGGTGCTCTCTGGTACTGATGGTGAGGGAGGATTGGTCAATACACTGGGAAACCTCCATGCTGTAAAAACTTCCTCTGGTATTTTAGCAATGTCCTCTTATATGAACCAGAATTCATTTTTCCTTAATATTCTGTGTGTAATGACTAACATGGAAATATGTTTTGCATGATTGTACATGTACAATTTATATCAAATTACTTGCTCTCTCAGTGAAGGATGGAGAGGATTTGGAACTCAAATTTCTTTTAAAAAATGAATTTTAAACATTGTTTTTACATGTAATTGGAAAAAATAATTTTCTAAAAAGAATTCAGTATGTGATTATTAAGATGTTTTTTGTTTTTCATAGTATGAATAGATAGGTGTTCATGATTAATTCTACTCACCAAACTGGAAATCATGTTGAAGAACGTGAACTTTCCAATTAGACTGGTAGGTTAAAAAAGGAGATCGACTCACAGAAAAACTGGTGAGTTTGTGAAACAGACGTGGGGGATTTTGCCCCCTGCTCTGTAACTGATTTTGGCAGCTAATTCTCTTATGAGTACCTGGAGACAGTGAGTAAAACATGGCCTCTTCGAAGTGAATGATCTGATAACAATCATGACTTCAAAAATTAATGATGAAGTACATCTTATACCTGTTGGTGGAAAGGTAATGGACTATAGACGATCAGATATATATTCTTAGATATGAACAATATCTTGATTTGTGTGTGTGTGTGTGTGTGTGTGTGTGTGTGTGTGTGTGTGTATAACATGTATTTATCATAACGGAGAACTACTCAGTGTTTGGATGGTGGATTGGTAGGCTTTTATAAGATAAAAAAGAGCATCGATAAAGTATTTTCAAAGTTAGAAAACCATAAAACAACAATCTGATATGAAGATTCTGTGATAATCTATCTAGTTGCAACATGATAACATTTTTTAAAACTTTTAAAAAAAGAAAATTGATTTGCTGTTGGTTTGTTGGAAGGCACAAATATTTAACATTTATCTTATGCCTGCCTTGACCTATTTATTCTACAATGTTATTTAATTTTTTTTTCACTTAGATATATAAGATAATCCATGACAGGGCAAATTTCATCCTCATAAGTACCTTCTTTCCTTCTGCTATCAATTCAGCAATCAGTAAGCATTTATTAAGTGGTTACAATATGCCAGGCACTTTGAAGAGTAGGCTGGGACCACAATGGAGAGAGCAAAAATAGTTCCTGTCCTCAAGGACCTCACTTTCTAATAGGAAAGAAAAATCACAAAATTGGCTCCACACAAACAAGTTAAATAAGAGAAGGCCATCTGAATGGGGAAGGCTTTGATAGCTGGAGGGACCAAGAAAGACCTGAAGAAAGTGAAATTTGGGCAGTTTTGAAGGAAGTCAGGAAATCTAAAAGATAAAGAAGTTGTTGGGGGTAGTGTAAAGCATTCAGGGCATAAGAGACAATCAGCCCATAGGTCTGAGTTAACTTTTTTGGTGTGTGTCTCATGTACCCTTTTGGCAATCTGGTGAAGCTTTCTCAGAATAATGTTTTTAAATGAATAAAATACATAGGACCACAAAGGAACCCAATTATATTGAAATACAGTTGTCAAAATATTTTTTAAAGAGTATATGGATTCCTTGTTATGAACCCTTGCTCTAGACCAAAGATAGTGTCATTAAAAAAATTTCTATATATATATATACTTTTACATTGTCTATACCAATTAAAAGTGATAGCTATAACTTTTAGCCTAAAAATGTATCATTGCTTATTACCTACCAATAGTCATTTCATATATTATACAGTTGCATGTGGAAAATACAGAATGTTTTAAATAATGGGATATTAATCCAACCATAGACATATCATATTATAAAAGAACTATTTAGAATTCATCTTCTTCTAATCATTAAATTGATTTTCTTATATTTAAATGCAAATAAATATGGATTGACCAACACTACCTTTTTTTTTTTAAAGAAAAAATATTGTATTTCCTTCCTTTATCCCTTTATAAATGAGAGGCAGTTGTGGCAGAAGGGATAAAGAAGCTGGGCTCAGTACCAAAAAGACCTGGATTCAGGTCCTGCTTCTGAGTTGGACTATATGACCCTCAAACAAGTCACTTAACTTCTCAGTCATCAGGGCAACTCTCTCAGCCCATAAGTTTCAGCAAAGGGGATAACTTGCATTGGTAGGGGGGATTTCCACATCCAGGATTTCTCCATATCAGTATAATCACAAATCTAATATCTATATAATATAAACATTTGTAAGCAAACTCTACTGCCCTAATTTTATGTCTAATAGACTACTGCATCCTAATTTGGGATCTATAAGAGCTTAAACTAATTCCCAACTTCAAATGCCAGTCTTCTCCTTTACCCTTCTCTTTTCTATGATTCTCCCTGGTATTACAGCCTTCAATCTTTGCTGCCATTCTGATGTACACAATCCCTGCATCTTTGGTCTTTATCTTTATCTCTTAATTTGGATATTTCTCCTTTCATTTATCTTTTTTTTTTTTACCTTTTCCATCCTTTCCCTTCCTCCAAAGTCTACTTTTCTTTCATTCACATTTGGTTCCCTTTACCCCCTTCTATTCTGTTTTCTCTTTCTCTCCTCTCACTAACCAGCCAAACATAGAACAAAGGTGAGCTTTTTCTCCTTTGTATTTGCTGTGCACATTGAATTGCCAGTTTTCCTGACTTTGCCATTGGATTTCTATGACTATGAAAAAGAGATTGAGGCTGATGATTTCCAATTCACTGGCAAGTCAAGACATCAACCTGTGGTGGCATTAGTCTTCTTTGAAAACAAAGAATGAGCAGCAGCTCATTGACTAAAGCTTAATGTCTCTTATTCTTATTTGTAAAGCACATGATTTGAACATATCTTTCTTTCTATATAAAAAAGCTTGTATGTGGCCCTTGATGGAATTGTTTTCTATTCAGTTTGGTGGCCCCTAATAACAAGAAGATTTCCTACTTTGTACCTCCAAAATGTCCAGATTCATTGTCATTTGGGGATCTATCCACATGGTATTGCCATAAATGTATCTCTTTGTGATACTCTACTTAAGAAAACAGTACTGTTAAACACACACATACACACTAGGTACTTCCAAAATTTCTGATTAAAATGAAAACTTATAAACTCTACTATTTTTGTAAGCATTGTAGAGGCTTAGAACTATGATTTCATCTGTCCCTCACCTTTCTTTTTTAGACAAAATCATATTTGAACAGCCAAGCAGCTTATTGTTGCTTTTTTAAAACTTCTAGATCTAGAATTTAAGTTACATGAACCAAAATAATAACAGTAACAATACCAGTAAATGATTTTTAAAATAGAAAATAGATTTAAATATAAAAAAATAATATGAATGATATGAAGGTCCAATTAAAATAAATGAGCCCATAATGCCTAGCATAGTTGTAGATACCCAATAAACACTCATTGACAGATGATTATCAGATTTCAAACTTTTTTGTATACTTTGCTTTCAACCAAATAAAAATATTTTTTACATCAAGATCAAAGATTAAATGAATGAGAAGGAAAAATTTTTAAAAAATTCCCCCTAGTTGTTTTTATATGACAGATGTCATCTTGAAAGCAATATGATTCAGAAGAAGGAATGCTGGACTTGAAGTCATTAGGACCTGTGTTTAAATTCCCCCTTTGTCACTTTTGTAAGATAGGCCAATCTCCCGGCATCTGGGGGCTTAAAATTGGAATGAAATGAACCAGAAGTGTAAGATCTGATGATTAGTAAAAGGCAATTTACTTAGCAATAGCACGGAAGGGTTTGCTATTTATTGAAGGCCACAGTGGTGATTCAGGTGAGTTGAACTATCAGAGGGTTTCAGTATTATTTGAAGAAAAGAACCAGCATATTTTATCTATGTGGCAGGGGACTCTGTAGATCTTCTTCCTCCTCCAGTCACTTACTAGTTTTATGAACTTGGGCAAGTCACTTAAAGTCCTTGAGCCTGATCCATCTCATCTTCAAAGTAGAGGATTGGACTAGATGAACTGTGCAGTGTTCTCTAACTTAAGGTCTGTCTTAAAGAATAAAGATTATTATGTCCTGGGATGCTGTCTTGGATGCTGAAACTTTCAACATACTTAATAGAAGAAAAGTATATTAGGATTTAATTTTAATGATTACTATTACTAAATTATTGCTTATGGTAAATGCTCAATACTGGTTGCAATGAAAATCCACCAGAATTTGGATATGCTACATTACTCTGGCATATGAATAGATGAAAATGGAGAAAGCATTAAAATGAGATAATTAACTTCCTGAGATTATAAAACTACATTCCATTTGTTTTTATTACATTAGCTACAGAGAAAATTTCCCAAAACACTATATTGTCTACCACGAAACTTTTGAGGAAAGATAGATATAAAATGAATGATTAGAACAGGGATCAACCTGGTAAACTAGGGGGCAAAGATTAAAACAAAAAGTGAATGCTCTGGTATATGAGAAAAGGCAACTATTAATTTTGGGCCAATGTGAAATTTAGCTTTTGGCAAAACAGAAGATTAACAATTGAAGTCAGTCTTGTTGAATTTGGTTTTAACAGAAACTCTAGAGAGTGTTGAAAGAACAAATAGAGGAAAGCCTCAGTATCTGGGAATCTCTATGGAGGCCCCCCAACAGCCATCCAGAGCCTGCCCTTCTCCACTAGCCATATGGCTATGGTTTTCTGACTTTAGCTACAGTGATAGCTAAGTTTTGAAAGGTAACAAAGAGAAATCCTGGGTTGCCTTTTTAAAAAGTTTTTTTAAAAAGTTTTCTATATGATTGTTTTTTGTTTTGTTTGCTTGCTTTTTGGTGGTGTTGTCTCTAGTTATGTGAACTCCAATGGATGACAAAAACATCAAAACATCAGTAGCAGCAGCAACAGAAGAAGACAAAGAAAAGTCAACAAGAAGCTCCTGGTGTCGTGATCCATAAAAATGATCAAAACACTTGTGGAGCATGCTATGGATCTTTTAAAGACTATGTTACCTCTGCAAAATTTCTTCTTTACCTTGAACATTCTCTATCCACCTAGAGAGATGAAATGTGGCATTTTGCAGTATCTATGTTTCTGGTTGAACTCTATGGAAAAAGCCTGCTCTTAACCATTGTCTGTGGGGTGGTTGGTGGCAGCAGGCTCTGTTTTGATCCTGGGAGCTGTCATTAGAAATTGGGTAGATAAGAATGCAAGGCTCAAAGTGACCCAGACCTTCTATTGTGCAGAATGTTTCATATCATCCTAATGATAGTTTTCTTACATCAAGTTGACCATGTACAATAGATGAGTTCTTACTTCCTATTATATCCTGATCATCACTATTGCAAATTTGACCAGCACTGCAACTGGGATCACAATTCAGAGAGACTGGATTTTTGTTGTTGCAGGATGTGACAGAAGCAAATAGGCAGGTATGGAAACTGTAATAGGAAGCATTGATCAGTTAACTCATATTCTGGCCCCCACAACTGTTGCTCAGATGACATCTGGCTCTCCGCTGACTGACTGTTAGTGAATTTCTGGTTGGAATTTGGTGTCCATATGTGTATAGTACTTCTTACTCTGGAAAGTCTACCAGAAAACCTCTTTTCTGACTTTGAAAACTTCTCTAAAAGTTGATGAAACAGAACTAAAACAACTGAATTTACAGCAAGAAATTTTAGCAGGAAAATAATTTCTTCTCCAACCATGAAAATTAGAGTTTGTTAACTTGGTCTCAGTATTATTCTATTGATGAGGAGGGTCTGAGAGATATGTGGAAATTTTGATATTCATCCAATACTTTTTTGCCATGGATATTTTGGCTGAGGCCAGGAGGGATCCCATCTTATGGGTGAAAAAGATCCTAAGAAGTATGAGTTTGAGAATGAAAAAGAATCTGGTTATGCTTCCCAGATACTGGAGCCTTTCCATCCTTTCTGTGAGGGCTGGATCTTGTACTACAACCAACCAGTGTTTCTTGCTGGCATGGCTCTTTCTTTCTTCTATATGACTGTCCTGGGCTTTGACTGTATCACTATTGGCTATGCCTACACTCAGGGATCTGAGTGGCTCAGTGCTCAATTATCTCATGGCAGCCTCCATCATCATTGCTGTTATGGGAACAGTGACTTTCACCAGACTATAAGAAAAGTGTGCCCTGCTTCGAACAGGTTCAATCTCTGGAATAACCCAGATGATCTGTTTGACCCTCTCTGTGGTATCTGTTTTCATATGTGGAAGTCCTTTGGAGTTAGCCATTTCTCCCTTTGAACAAATCTATACTAGATTGACTCAAAGTAAGGAATTGTCCCTAATAGTACCTACAGAAGGACCTGAAACTTTCTTTGCAACTGGAATGTACAATTTACTAAGTAAGTCTTATCCCGTTAAGGGATACACAGAGATGAGTCCAAAGCCCATATCTTTAATCTCTGTCAATCTGCTGTTTGCAGGTGTCTTTGTTGCTAGAATTGAATTGGTCTTCAGGCTTTTATTTGACCACGATACTGTTACTACATGAAAACATAATAGAGTCAGAATGAGACATTATAAATGGTGTATAGAACTCACGAACTCTCTTCTAGATCTTAGATCTTAGGTCATGGTCATCTTGGCCCCCAATCCCAAAGCTGTGGTTTACTTGTATTGTGGTAATGGACCATATGGTTTATTTCTGATATGCACAGAAAACTCTCGGAAATCAGCTCTTTCTTTGTTGTCCTGATAAATATACAGTCTCAATAAAGCAGAAAGTAATGTGTCTGTTGTGTAACACAGTTAGTTAATTGTTACTATCTCTGTTACCTAATTGTAGCACCAGTCCTTACTTCAGGGCACCTATAAGTGGTCAAGATGTTTCTTTTGAGTTTATGACAGTTATGCCTTAAGAGGTAAGCTTCAAAGAAACTAAAAATATGTGAAAGTGAATTAAGGAGTCCCCTTCATATCTAGGCATTAAACGACTAGGAAAAATACCCCCACCAAAATGAAATAGGGGGAATATATTGGTAATGCTAATATTACCCTTCAGCCCTAAGAGTAGAGAGAACCTAGAAAAGAAATATTTATGCTTTAATATGGTTGCTCTTTCATAGATGAACATTGTCTCTACATCTATATGCTCTAGAATTCAGATGCATTGGTTATCTCCTAAAATAGTAGCTGTACTCATTTTCTTTTTTAGTAAGGCTAGCCTCATGTTCCTTGTATCTTATCCCCATCATTTAAATATAATTATTAAAATAATTTCTTCTCCAACCATGAAAATTGGAGTTTGTTAACCTGGTCTCAGTATTATTCTATTGATGAGGAGGGTCTGAGAGATATGTGGAAATTTTGATATTCATCCAATACTTTTTTGCCACGGATATTTTGGCTGAACTTGGGAGAGCACATTTATTTATATTACCACCACATGGTAGAAAACAGAGCAAAATATATTACACATATGTTGCACTTCATATAACAAACTAGCATAGCAGCCATAGATATGGTTATAACATAGCATTATAAACCACCTTTACATGAAGATGCAAGACTTGCTCAAAGTAGTCTTCATATGGTAATAACTGAATCATATAAGCTAAGAGCTAGAAATGAATATGAGAGGGATATATCTGAATTTTACTATTACCACTGAATTAAATCACCTCTATAATCTTGGATTGTGAGACTCTTAAACCTGGTGAGTTCAATGTAAAGTTTGAAGAGCAAACTGGCAAATTTTTGTTTTATAAACCATCTGACTTACTTGAAAACAGACTTTTGGTAAAGTAATTGTATCTGTATTTTTCATAGCCAGAAACTGTTTTAAAATAGTAGTATAGTAAGAATGGGCTCATAAATGTGTTCCATCTAAATGTCTTTAGGAAAAAAAAAAGAACTTTTGCATTTTACTTTTGAAGGTTTACCAGTCATTATCGAGCATGTCAGCACCAAATTGGTACTTTGGCATTAGTGATTTATGCACTTTCATGGAGACTGCAATATGTTGCTATGAACACTTTCTAGTTTTTTTAAAAAATGTGTTTTAATGTTTAATCTTTTCCTTTTTAAGCAATATGACCATATGATTTGCTTTGTTGTAAAAAGAAGTCTTTGTAATAAATATTTCTATATATAAAAAAGAAAGAACAAAGGGAGTCAAAAGGTTATAAGAGCTCCACCATTGATGCAAAGAGATTTTATTTCCCATTGAATTGTTACAGAGATCTAAACAAGTCAGTTTACCCAGGTTAAGGCCTAATATTGGGCCAAATCTAGCCCTCAGACAAACACTAGTGCCAAAATAATCAAATTTGTTCAACTTATCTCTGGCAATTACAACGGACTCTAGGTGAGTATGTCTTAAACTCTCTGTTAATAGAGGAGTTTAGAACTAATGTTTTGCCTCAAGCCAGAATCAATTTCAAGTCTTGAACTTGGATCCTCCCATAATCCTTTGGGGCTAGAGATGTTTGGTTGAGTCATGTGAAATTGCATATTTTTTCTCTGGTATTTTTAATCTCTCTATTCCCAAAGTGTTTATCACCATGCTGTCTAGTTGCACAGACAACAGAATAAGCCAAAAGGTTAACTTCATGCATTAAGGAAAAAAGCAAGAAGTAGATCTAATAACACTCATTGATCAGTAACAGTTATATATTCTATTTCACCTTTATATCTGTAGAACATGTGTTCTGTAAAGTACAAAGGGAACAGTGTACACATTTGAAAGACTAGAATGACTCTTTGCTCAAATTACGTATATTACTCAGCTTCTGGGATACTTGTACTCTATCCTTCTAACTGAGTAGCCCATAGTTCACTGTTGGGAAACCAAGGGAACGTGCCCAGTCAAATCATGATTTACTAAATCTAAACATTCTGATCTAAATGCCCCAATAGGAGGAGTAGACACAGAAAGAAGAAAGTAATAGACTATGAACTCAGCTTTCTAGATTTTCAAGGACCTTCTATTAAAGTGAGATTGTGCTTTATGAATTCTGAGGATGACAGGTTGAATTATTCTGATTTTGGGGTGATATAATGCCACTTACCCTTCCTCTGAACTCTTCAAAGTTTGTTGTCCTAAAATATAAGGTGCATGGCAGACTATGTCTGATTTTCTACTCTTTTGCATCATGAATTCAAATATTGAATAGTTATGTCCCCCAACAAAGTACCTATCATTTCTATCCCATCTATCAGTTCCTCTTCAACCATGAGAATCAGATATGGAACAGTAGTTCCCCCTTCTTGGTTCCCTTAACTTTTGAATGATGAAATTATAATTTTATCTTCATGGAAACTTTCAGGCCTTCACTATGTTGCCATCACTCAGGAACCTCTCCTTTCTCCCTGTGGCAGATTGATTCCATCTGTCTAAAGCAGTGGTTCTCAACCTTCCTAATGCTGTTACCCTTTAATACTCATATGTGGGCGTATCTGCATGTGGGCAGACCCGCCTGGAGATGGATAGAGGAGCCATGTCTCAGTTCCTGAGACCATTGGAAATATGTGGTTTTTGATGGTCTTAGGCGACCCCTGTGAAAGTGTTGTTCGACCCCCAAAGGGGTTGCAACCCACAGGTTGAGAAC
This sequence comes from Pseudochirops cupreus, assembly GCA_028627135.1. Classification (NCBI taxonomy): domain Eukaryota; kingdom Metazoa; phylum Chordata; class Mammalia; order Diprotodontia; family Pseudocheiridae; genus Pseudochirops; species Pseudochirops cupreus. The sequence continues at coordinate 293,636,337 of CM053584.1, forward strand.
CACTGGTCTAAAGCAGTGTATCTAAAGCCTGATTGTGATCATTCATCTAGGTTATCCTCCCTCCTTTGTCTTCTTTTTCCTCCTTATCCTTGCCACTTCAATACACATGTTGTTATCTCCTCAAAATACCTGGCTTCTCATTTCATCAATCTCTTAAACTCAGATGACCTAAACCTTCATTTCACCTCAATCACACAATGATGCTCATACTTTTGATCTTGCCCTACCCATTAGTGATCCATGGACCAGAACTCTCAAATTCCCATGTCTGACCACAACCTCCTTTCTTTCCATCTTTCCCTCTCCTTCATTTGTCTCACCATCTCTTTGTTACTTCACAACATCCCTCCATCCTCACCTTGTGCCCTGACCCCATTTTTCTCCCTTTGTAGTCTTAGCCTTATGGTAATCAATTCAACTTTACTGTCTCCTTTATTCTTGAATTTCTTGCTGCCTTGTCCTATTCATGCCCTGTCAAACTCTAATCTTAAATTACTTCCATCATCTATATCTTCTTTACCCCTTTTCATTCATATACCACTGAAAGAAGTTACCCAATCAGGCTAACTGGCTCCACTATGAATTCAATTTATCTGATTTCATTTGGATCATCTCTTCTCACAAAAATCTTTTTATTTTTCCACAACTGAGGTCACCCTGTACAGTGGTTGTTCCCAATCTCCTCTTCTCTTTAGGCTTATTCCCCTTTCTCCCTTTTTTCTCAGCAAAACATCTTACCCCCTATATTCTTTGCAAGTCCAAGGTCTGATGTGTTTGAGGTTAGTGTTTACTGACAAGCATATTTTGTTTCTTTTGTGAATAATATGCTTCCCTTGTTACATATGCTAGGTAAGTAAAATTTATACTAAAAAAACAAATTTACAAGTTTTCTTTTATCTATGGTAACATAACAGTCAGAATTCTATAGGTCACTCCTTGAGAACCACCACATCAGAGAAACTCACTATTTCCTAAGCAGCCTATTTCATTTTTGGATGGGTCTAATTGAAAGTCATTTCTTAAACTGAGTCTAAACATGGTTCCAGATAACTGATAGTCATAGAATTTTTTTCATGCCAATTCCATTCTCTGAAATTATGCAGACTAAATCTAATATCTCTCCACTCCCTTAATAAGTGTAGTAGGCATCAACTGCCTGCAAGGTATGATTCAAAGGTCACTGGAAACCTTTTTTCTCTCTGCTCAACTCTCCCTTCGCTCCCAAAAGATACCCTATAGATCTGCCTCCATTCTAACATTAATGATTCATTCTCTTGGGTTAAGAGTGACACCTGGTGCGATAGCACTTTAAAAGCCATTACCAGTTTGGCGCATTAAAAAATCTCCTTAGAAATTAGAGGGTAGGGTCCTGAGGGAAGGGGATTTAGAAGAGGCAAGTCATCACAGAGGAGAGTGTAGACTCTGGAGATACCACTGGAGAAGGGCAGATCTATCTCTGTACTGGAGGTCTCTGGGCAGCTCTGAGGCAACCTGAGAATTCTAGGACACAAAGTACCTGCTGCTAATATGAAGGGAGAGGAAATTAAGAGCATGGAGAGAAACTTGGAGTGGAGTGGGGGTGGTAGGAGGTGATGGGCCTTTCAGGACAAACCTCTGCTACTTCACAGCTTTGAACATTGCTGGCCAACTCTGACATGAGTCTAGTTATTAAAAGGAAATAATGCTGGGGAAAGAGCTAATTGGGTCATTCCTTTTTCTATTTTAAGTTGGAGACAAGGAAAGTGAGGTAG
>CM053584.1:293638587-293660233 GCA_028627135.1 Pseudochirops cupreus
TGGCTCTGTTCTACCTTTGTCTTTTCTTGGTCCTCATCAAGCATGGGTGGTTTCAAGTTATATTGGTTTCTGGGGTACACCATTGTGTTCCAAGTGAGGTGGATCACTGTTAAAACAGTATTTACCCTGAGCAAATGTATATATCCCGCTTGAAAATGTTTTTTGTTGTACTAGGGATTTGGGCTAAAAATAATTCAGAATCTGAAAAAGAAAGTTAAAAACCTTAAAATCTGAATTCTAGCATGAACACATGGATAAAAAATTTTCCAAGTAGAAGGTTTCTATATAAAAAGAAGAGCATTTTACCGTTTTCTTCTTAATTAATCTGATTTTGGGAACAAAGTGACTTTTCTTCCCAAATATAAAAATCACTGTGCATTTTGAGAAAAAGAAAAAAAAAGGAAGACAATAAGTCTTTTTTCAGTGCCTTGAGAAAAGTAGGTGATTAACAAAGTCTTAAATTAGGGAATGGTTAAACAGAGTGTGATATCTGAATGCAACTGAATATTTCTGGGCTCTAAAAAGTGATGAATAAGAAGATTTCAGAGATGTTTGAGGAAACTGTGTGAATTGATGTCAAATGAAATAAAACCAGGTTGGTGAGTAATTAGAGTACAGAAGGGGGGAGCATTCTAATGGGAGACAGAGAAAATTCCTGGAGCTGAGAGGTGGAGGGTCTTCTTTGTGGAACTGCCAGGAGGCCAGTCACTGTATTGGAGTATGTGGCAGAGAGTAAAAAGGGGCTAGGTTATTATTAATATTGAGTGGCCAGGATTCAGAACACAGAATCATCTCACTTATTTAGGGGGATTGGTTGGCTCTGTAATACTTTTGTCATCAAGCAGAAAAACCTGAGAGAGTAGAGGACAGGGGAGCCATGGGAGGTCTGAGGTGGGATGAAAAGCGTTTTGCAAAAGCCAATATGGGGAATGAGACAATATGCTGAGAAGGGAGTTATCTGAAGGCTTTTCTTCTTCCTTATCAACATCTTTGTCTTTTAGCCTCAGTAGACCTTCAGCTTTTGCTGGTCTCACTGGTGTACCCTCCTTTCCCTATACAGCGATCTGGAAGATTCAGAAGTGAGAGGAGTCATGGTACAGACTCAAATCCTAGATCTACTAATTGCTACCTATGTGACTTTGGGCAAGTCACTTAACCTCAGAGCCTGTTTCCTCAATTGAAAAATAAATTTGGACTGGATGCTTTCAGAGGTTCCTTCTGCCTTGAAATCTATTGGACTACAAAAGAATTATTTTGTCATTGAAAGGGAAGATTCACATGAAAGTGCAGTTTGTAGAGCTGAAATGTTATTTTCCAGTGTAGCAGCTCTTGAAATAAGCACACTTGAATGTGCAACCCAGGTACTTGCAAAGCTAACTGACTATTTATTGCTTAAAAGTCAAAGCTCTTCGAGGAAAGAGCCCTATCTGCCAGCACTGGGGTGGGCAAACTTATCCTACCTTGAAATGACAATTTAACTAGTTGTTAAGAATCAATGCAGTATATCACTCTTAAAGACTAAAACTGAGATACTGGAGTAGATTCAGAGATACCAAAAGATACAGAGATGTACCAAGTAGAACAAAGGAAGAGTAGACACTTTCAGCCGTTTGTTTACATGGTCAGCCCTTAGAATGTACAAAAGATGACACTGTTTACATCAGTAAAGTTACTAACAATCTATGTTCCTCATCAGTTCAATTTAACAAATACTTAGGAAGGAAAGACTATGTGAGTAATCATAGCTCTTTCTCTTGACTCCCTCCTTCCCTTCCCTCTCCTATTCCCACATAAATGCCAGAACTTAGAAGGGAAAGGATGTATTCACTGATTTCTCACCTCTTATAAAAACTGAAGGTTCTAGTCCCCATAATGTTACCAGATCTGAGTTGCTCTAAAATCCCATTATGTTTCAGCCCTGTTTAACCTTCTTGGGTTTCCTGTTTGAACTAGCATTTATTCAGTCATTGTTCCCCTTATAACAAAGAGATGAGTCTCTTCAGTCCACAGGTCTATCATGATTTGCCTCCAAATAATAGCCTTATTTAACTGCTTCAAATAACTGCACAGATTAAATGAGCAAAATGTACTTTGCAGACTATGGAGGGGGTACACCTGGAAATATTCCACTCACCTGAACATATTCTACAAAGAAAATGGAGGCATAATTTTATTCTAATTATTGCCTGAGAATGAAAAGAATTAAAATAATGGAGTGCACCCCATGACAAAAAAAAACTGTCTTCATAAAGAAGACCCTTTTCAGGACAGTAATTTGCATGTTACAAAAAGACAACAGTAAAGTCACTTTAGCACAAGTTGGCACCTAACAAAGGAGGAAGCAATTGAATGCTTTTGAAAAAAATGTTAGCATGCTGAAATGATGAAGGAAAAGATACTCTACCATATTTAGGGTATGGGTTGAATTATCTAAATTTATGAAATTTCTTGCTGGCTTTGAGAGATGGGTCAGTCTGTTCTTCAGGGAAATTAATTGTTTTTTTTACCAGTTGTGGCTGCTGTTTTATGCCTTATGATTAATATTTGAACCTCATACATGTTCATACTATTTTTTGGCAGTCACTGGTTCATTAGAATATATAATTTCTAATAGCCATCAAAATATCGCCTATCTAAAACTAGTACTAGGTCTCACAAGTTAAAAGTAACAAAACAGCAAATATAAAATGAAACTGCAGAATCAATAAAATATTTTTTCTTGATGTGAAGAGAGGGTGACATGGGGAAAGGTCTGCTTGTCTTGGAATTAGAACAGAGCCTGAATCTGAATTCTACCTTTAACATATCCTACCTGTGACACAGACGAGTCACTTCATTTCTCTTTTTCTGAGTTTCCTCATCTGTAAAATGAGGGGGTTGCATTCTATGATTAAACAGGAACTATTTGTCTCTAAATTTGCAGTCCTGTGAACCCAAGTTTAGAAACAGAACTCTAATCCAGGCCTTTTACCTTGAAGTTCAGTTTCCTTTTCTTACTACCGCCTGCTAGCTAACATTTACTTCTACCATACTCTTGATATTAGTCTCCATGTTCCATTTCAGGTTTTCCCTTTTAATTCACAATTTCCCTGGGTACCAGGAATGTTCAAATATTGTTGTGGGGTGGAATGAGGGGACAAACACATTTTTGAGGGTCAAATAACATTATTAGGTTCCATATGATAAACCTCTAAGGTATATCTACCTCTTCAAGCACCATTTATCTTACCCTATATGCTTAGACTTAGACAAATTTTTCTTAAATTTCATTTTATGGTGCTATTTCACAATTTTCTCTGTCCCTCCCCTTTCCCTTCACACACACACACAGAAACAAAGCTCTTTGAGCCATGGACTGTTTCCTTTTTGTCTTGTATCTCTAGGTCCTTGCGCAATGTCTTGAATATCGCAAAAACTTAATAAATGTTTGCTAAATTTTTAAAAATGGTTGTGAGTCCTAATTATAGTATTATCCTCGATTTTATTTTTATTCTAATGGACCGATGGTTGTAAACATTTTATAACTATAACAGTTTACTTTGCTAAGTTCCAAATTTCTTTAAGCCAACCACCAGATAATATGTGTATTTTTGTTCTTTTTGATGACCAGAAACTATTGACAATGTTCTGGGTTTTGCAATTACCACATTCTCCAAAGAATTAAATTTGCCAAAAGGTAATGGAAAGGTGTGGGGGTATAAGCATATTTAGCAACCAGAAATTGGACAGAACTGGCACATAGATATGTCTCGACTGGTGTGAATATTGAATCCTTTGAAGTGGTTGTACATATTCTAACTCACAGTATTCAAAATTATAATTATGTGAAAAATACTAAATGGTTCCAGCCCAATGGAAATAAGCAGTAGAAATTCAAATAATATGAACACTTCACGTGATACATTGGTATCTAGCTGTAAAGCATATCATTAGAAAGATAAGTGGCCTGACAAAATCAGTTGATTGATCAATTCTACAGTGAAAGTAGGCTCAATGTCAAAAGAAATAAAGACCTACCAAACATTGGAAAGAGCTCCTGTGTAGTCTCTACTGGGATGCATGGACTAGGCTCACACAAGATAAGAAGGCTTGAATGCACTATTTGATGTGCATTGATGAGATACATTGATAAGATTTCAGCTCCATCTATTATGTAATCTTTTAAGTTTAGTTGATACCATAAACTTGGCTTTCAAAGAAACACCAGTCATCATTTTGGAAAGTATTTGTGTTTTTTCCTCTTGCTTTTTCAAACTTTCTTCTTCTAATTACAATGACAAGTAACTCTTATAGTGAAAATTCTTAGAGCCCTCTGATGTTGACAATTAGAGTTCTTCCTCTTCATCGGCTTCATCATCATCATCAATCATTGCTTGCCAGAGTCTTGTTTCATAGAAAATTTGGAGAATTAATTGCTTTTAATTCTCTTTGCTTAACCTCCTTAGGTTTCTGATTACCTGATCTGATTGGCAGCCAGCCTTGCATGTGTGTGTGTGTGTGTGTGTGTGTGTGTGTGTGTGTGTGTGTGTGTGTGTGTGTGTGTGTGTGTGTATGTAGATATGACCTCTCCCTCCCAAAGGTACAAACTCTACTTCAGGAGTATTTCAGTTCTCTGTGCAATGTATAGGCCATATAGCCTATCAGGGATAATGAACTTGTGACCTTGAGGCTACCTGTGGCCCTCTAGGTCCTCAAATGCCACCCTTTGACTGAATACAAACTTCAGAGAACAAATCTCCCTAATAAAAGAAATCCCCTTAATAAAATGATTTGTTCTGTGAAGTTCGAATTCAAAGGGCTGCACCTGAGGACCTAGAAGGTGACATGTGGCTGGAAGGCCACAGGTTCCTCACCCCTGGTAACTCATTGTTTATTTTGGGCCTACAAATTCTTCAAATAAAACAACTCTTAGTCTTCTATAATCATCTCTGGGGATTTGCCTGATTACATGGTGTTTTATCCTTTTCCATTCTGTAAGGAAGAGACCCTGAAACTTTTGATGGAGAGAGATAGAGTACTAGGCATGAAACCAGGAAGACCTGAGTTAAAATCTGGTTTCAGACACTTGCTAGCTGTGTGACCCTGAGCAAGTCATTTAACCCTGTTTATCTCAGTTTTCTTATCTATGAAATGCTCTGGAGAAGGAAATAGCAAACCATTCCAGTATCTTTGCCAAAAACACCCTGAATGGGGTCACAAAAAGTCAAAAATGACTGAAAAATTGACAACAAAAAAATTCTATTTGTCTCTTACTCATAGAATATGTGCTAAATTTCATTTTATTGCAGGGAACATATTCATGACCTACAGAAACCAGGAATTTACTCAGAATGTTACTTGTAGCTTTTATTTCTGATTGGCTAGAAGATGCTTGATGCTGTAATATGTTATTAGAGTAGCCCTACCTGGGGACTGTGAAAAAAACAGACTCACTATCATATTGTGGTTGTAGCTGTAAATTGCTTTGGAAAGCAATTTTGAATTGTGCTAAGAAAGTGATTAAAATCTGCATATTCTTTTCCTACTGCTGAGCAAATATTTCAAAGAAATCAAATACACATATATTAAAAAAATCAGTGGTAGCAAAAAAAAAACCTAAAAATAATATATATTCTCATTGATTGAGCAGTAGCTAGAGTTATGGTACATGAATATATTGGAAAACTACTGTGCTATAACAAGTGATGAATATGATGACTACAGAGAAGCATGGAAGACTTACATGAATTGATGCAAAGTGAAATAAGCAGAACCAGGAAAACAATATACAGCAATGTAAATGGAAAGAGCAACAACAAACACAAAAACCAAATATAGTGTCGTTATAATGAGCAGGTCTGGCTCTGAAAAGAGGGGACCTATGGGCACAGAACTCTGTAAAAACTCTTGGACTTGGTTGATGTCTTCCTTAGTTTTGTTGATTTGCTTTTCCCCCCTCCATTTGTTGTTTTTATTTTTTATTACAAGGGATGGTTCTCTTTGTAGCAGGCAACTAGCTGGTGCAGTGGACAGAGTGCTGAGCCTCAAGTCAGGAATGCTCATCTCCCTGAGGTCAAATCTGTCCTCAGATTCTTACTAGTTGTATGACCCTGGGCAAGTCACTTAACCCTGTTTGTCTTAGTTTTTTCAGATGTAAAAATGAGCTGGAGAAGGAAATGGCAAACCACTCCAGTATCTTTGCCAAGAAAACCCCAAATGGGGTTATGAAGAGTTGGATGCAACTGAAAAATGACTGACCAACTCTTGATATGGGTAGGGGAAGGTGATATACTGATAACAAAGATGACCTCAAAAATTTTTAAATGAAGGAAATTCCATATTGGAAGGGGATGGGGAAGAATAGCTTTTCCAGGACATTTTAAAAGGATACTCACTTATTTTTCTGGCATAGTTTTGTCACTGGGGGACTAGTTTAGATAGTTATTTATATCTAGATCTCTATAGGTAGGGTTGCTTTTCAAATTAAATACTTTTAAAAGTATAAACTCTTGGAAAAACCAAGTTCCTGTATTCTCCTGTACTCATTGTGACTGACGGATTCTTTTAATTTCTCTTTCTTCTGGTTCCTGACTGTCTTCAGTGAGGGGCTAAAATAAAGGAATAAGGTAGGAAAATGAGCAGAATTCTGTCTTGGAGTCATTTCAACTATTGGAGAATTTCAATTACTTATCATTTTTAAAGTAACATCAGGAAAATTGTTTCTCTAAAATAAACTAGCCATTAGTGCTTCAGACATTTTTAAGTGCAAAAGAAAAATATGCCTAGAGTTAAAACTTCTTTACTAAAATTGAATTATTTTATTTTTGGGGTGAATGGCTACTGCCACCAGACATGGCAGCACTTAGATGTCTAGAAATTACAAAGCTGTCATTTCAGAAATGTGATGGCAAATGTTATCACTCATGCGTAAGGAATAGATTAAACCCACTGGAGTATTTGATCATTTCCAAATCACAGAATTTCAAATTTGGAAGGGATCCTAGATCTCATCCACTTCAAACAATATTAGAACATAACTCCCCTCTACAACATACCAAACAAGTGGTCATCTAATCTTTGCTGAAAGTTCTAGGACCTCCCAAGGCAGTCTGCTCTACTTTGGGATAGTTCTTTCATCAAGCCCCAAAATGCTCCTTTGCACCTTCTAGCAACTGCTTCTAATTCTGCCCTCCTCTGGCACTAATAATAATGATAGCTGACATTTATGTGTTTAGATGTTAAGTTGCTTATAAGAAGCTCAATTAGCAAAATATGATTAGAGTCACTTTCCTTTGTCAGTTCAGCTTGAGTGGAAATTGGCCACATCTACAGCTGATTAACAATTATTTTAAAACATTCATGAGATTTGCCACCAGAGAGCTGAAAGCACACATTAAGTAGATTGCCATTTGCTTATACAAAATGATAAGCAATTTATAGTCTTCCTGCACAGGGTCCTGCCTATCTGTAGTTATTCGACCACCACTATTTCAAATAGGTTGTCCATAACAATGCAGGACCATGTCTATCCTGGACCATGCGTTCCACCTGAATCTTGGGTCTTTTTTTGTTTCATATTACCATTGTTCAATTGTTTCTAGATGAAATAATACTTTAGAAAAAACATTTCCCATCTGAGAGTCTTGACTCTGGCAGTCTATTAGACTTGAAATCTTTTCTCTGTTTCTAGTATGGATGTGAACAGCAACTATTAGATTTCTGTTTCTCAGGAAACCTATAACCTATAAACATGTTTAAAATTTGTGGATCTGATGTTATTCACTTATTTAATGAATTATCTGTGTACCTAAGAAGTAAGGGACGGGAGCATAAACAGTGAGAGTGCAGGAATAATTTCTTCTCTGAATGTCCGGTCTAGGAAGCCACCTTCTTCTGTTTTCATTTTTCTTATTTGTCCAAAGGACCAAAAGGATTTTAAGTGAGAGGTTTCCTAAAAACTAGGCTCTGAAATTTAGGTTAGGTATTTTGTGATATTGTCGTAAGAAATATAGATTAGAGAATCACTGCGCATTATGAGATGATAAATCTCACCTACTACAATACCGACTTTTCCAACAAATACTAACATCTTGGGCCTATGCCCAAAGTATGATTTGGCTTCTGTTTTAAATTTTCAGTCAGTCTGGGATTTAGAAAGGGAAATAATCTCCTTATATAACACTATTTAAGATGACAACCACAACCACCTGCTTTGGCTCTCCCTCCCTCCCTGCCCCCAACATTCATGGGACTGCTGATAAACTATTTCCTTGTGTGTACACAGGCCCAAAATGTGATTTTCCATTAGTACCTGATTCATCGTTATTCCAGAAAGTTCTTGGGTCAGGCTTAGTCAGGCTGTCAGCTTTATTACCCGGCTCTTTCATCTATAAAACACAAGAACAACACAATATGATACAGACTATGATGTCTCAGATACCTGGACTGCTGAGGTGCCCATATGATGTCAAATTTAACAGTCCAAGATTTAACAAAAGTTTTATGGCATTCTAGAGCTGATTATCACCATCTTCTATTTCCCTTGAAATCTCTGGGGATAGAGAACCAGCCTGAGGCTGTCTTTCCTCCTTTTGTTAACAAGATCTTGTAAACAATCTCCGCAGTCTCCAGGAGTGGTCTCCTCCCATTCTACCAGGTAGTAGACTCCTCCCCGTTCATGGAGGGAAGAAGGAAGTGTAAATTGAGATTCAAAGTTCTTAACCCTGCTGTCTGGGTGGCCAAATCAGGAGATCAACTCTGTTTTTCTTGATACCTTTTTCTCCCTAAGTTTCTATGTTGCTACTCTATACTGGTTCTTCTCCTACATAACTGACAGTTCCTCAGTCTCCTTTGCAATCATCCAAATTATGCTAAAGGTTGGTGTCCCCAAGAGTTTTGCTCCGGATCCTTTTCTCTTCTCCCTTTATATATGATTTCACTTGGAAATCTCATTAATTCGGATACATGCAATTATCTTCTCTACACTGCAGATCTTCCTATCTACCCCTCACTTCTCTCCTAATCTCCCACTGCCTGTTAGACATCTCATCCTGCATATTTCATAGACATCTTAAACTCAGCATGTCTAAAACTAAACTAATGATCTTTCCTCTCAAACTGTCCTCATTTCTGGACTTTCTTATTACACTACCATTCTCCTAGTCTCCCATACTCAAAATTTAGGTGACATCTTCAGCTCTTCATTCTTACCTCTCATTTTCAATCTGTTGCCAAGGTCTGTCCACTTTATCCCCCTAACATCTCTCATATATATGTCTTTCCTCTGACACTGCCACCACTCTGGTGTAGGTCCTCATCACCTCTTATCTGGACTATAAGAACAGTCTTCTGGTAAGTTTCTCTTCCTCAAGTTTCTTCCTATTCCAATGGTCCAACTACTCTTCCTAATGTGGAGCTTTGACAATGTTACCTCCTGCCCCACTGCCATTAATAAACTTCAGTTTGACCCATACCTCTTGGACAGTCTTGGAAAGTCTCTGTTTAACATTCAGAGCTTGAAACAACTTTGCCCCCTCCTACCTTTAGAGTCTTCTTACACATTACTGTCATGTACTTTGCAGGCCTTGACGTTGGCCTCCTTGTTCTTTCTTAAACAAGATGCTTCCTCTCCTCGCATTAGACATTTTCACTAACCATCTTCCAGACCTGGAGAGAATTTTTTCCTTCCTCATCTATGCTTCATGGCTTCCTTCAGCTTTCAGGCCCAATCCCACCTTCTACAAGAAGTCTTTGTTGATCCCTCTTAACCTTCCTTCCCTCTGTTGATTATCTCCAATTTATCCTTTATATATTTTGTACGTAGTTGTTCATATATCATTTCTTCCATTATCCCTAATGCTTAGCACAGTGTCTGGCATAAAGTAGGTGTTTAATGATTGCTTATTGACTGATTAACTGGTAGCTTCTAAGGCTTTTAGACAAGGAGATCAAAGGATCATAGATTTGGAGGTAGATAGGAACTTATTAGAGGTCATCCTATTCTGACTCCTCTAATCCCCATTTTTACAAATGGGAAAACTGAGTTCCAGAGAGATAATGTGACTAGCCAGAAGTAATATAGGCAATTAGTTATATTGCTGGGTTTTGAATCCAGGTTATCTGACTCCAAATTGAATACCTTTTGCATTAGAACATATTAGAGTACTCTGGGCAAACAATCACCACAGCAGAAATTCTAGTGGCTTTTAGGCCACTTGATATAATCCTTATGTCAGTACCTGTTCTGCATTTGATGTGTCTGGATCACACATCACTTAGTAAAGAAGTGACTGACTTTGTTCACATAGTCTCTCCTCCCTCTTCCTCTCCTACCCTGGGAAAGGAGTGGTTTTTCCCATCTGCAAACTTCCCCATGGTGGGGAAATAATAGGGTTCAACAAAGTAGACCCCATGTCTTGCTCCAGGGAAGGAAAGTTCCCAAAGCTACGCGGTTTGCTTAGCTGTTTTTAGCCACCTGTATCCTCATTCAACCCCTAGTCCAAACAAAGAGAGCAGAAATTTGGTCTGGAGATTAAAGTAAAGGTCAGAGGTCACCATTTGCATCATCCTGGGCACTGCCAATAACTTTTGATATGGTTTTCAGCTAATTATTTATTTTTCCTCACTTGCATAATGTTCAAGGCACTTTCAACACGTGGTGCATATACAGAGTAGGGAAGACTCAGGTTTGGTCCCAGAGGATGTTATAATCATATGCACCCAGGTTAACTGGCATGTAGGTGCTAAATAAAACGCCTGCTGATTGATTGAAGCATTTCTTTTTTTTTCTTCCTTTTTACAGTTTTATTATTTGTGTTCTTATTTCCTTTTTTTTCATCCAATCTCTATTATTTGTGATTGCTAAAGGCCATCAGCATGGCAATTGGAGAAGTTTCAATGCTAAGTTTGAGGTTTGTTCAATTGAACCACAGATATTTATTTTGTTTTTCAAATTCTTACTATGCCACAGGATAAAGACATGAACTAGGCAGTCAGGCTACTTCCTGTTGGGGTGGGGGGGAGAGCAAGTCACAAGCAACTTCTCTGAAACTTACTTTCTTCATCTTAAAAATGGAGACAATTATTGCATCTACCTCATGAGAGCAAACGAAATCTTGTATGTACTTTGTAAAACTTAAAGTGCTATGTAAATGTGAGCTCTATCAACTAGCATTTGTTAAGGGCCCAATATATGCTGTGCTAGGCACAGTGATACAGATACCAAAGCTGGATAGTCTCTGTCTTCCAGAAAGCTACATATTAATAAGGGAAGCAACATGTTTGAAGAAAGGTAAATACAGGACGTATGCAAAAAAAAAAAGCATAGTGATTTGGAAGGGCCTACTGGAAGAACTGATAAAGACATTTTGAAGCAGATGGGACTTGAGTTGAGCTTTGTAGGGAGCTGGGATTTCTAAGAAGTCAAGGTAAGAAGGAAAAGTATCCAAGGCACTGAAGACAGTTTGTGCAAAGACTGAGACAGAGGTGGGAACTGCAAGGTCAGGTACTCATAACAGCAAGAAGGCCAGTTGCACAGAACTGTAGAATGTGGGAGGGAGAGTGATGTTATTAACTTGAAAATATAGGTTGGAGTCAGACTGTGAAGGGTTTCGAATGCCAAACCCAAGAGTTAATTTTTGTCTTAAAGGCAGGACAGGGACATGGTCAGAACTATGCTTTAGGAAAATCACTTTGATAACTGGGAGAGGGATGGATTGGAACAGGCAGACACTAGATACAGGGAGATCAATCAGTTAAGTCAACAAACATTTATTAAGCACTTAGTATTTGGTAGATCCTATGCTAAACTGTGGTGTAAAAAGAAAGGCAAAAGCAGTCTCTGACGTGAGGGAGCTTGCATTCTAATGAGAGAGACAGCATGCCAACAACTATGTACAAACAAGGCATTTTGGAGAAAATCTAGATGAAGATATATTGGAGGTAGTCAGATAAATTGGAGGTAATCTCAGAGGGCAGGCACTAGCACTGATGTGAACCAAGAAATGCCTTTTGCTGAAGGCAAGATTTGAAATGAGACTCAAAAGAAGCCAGATTAGCCAGAATGTGGAGATGAGGAGGAGCATTCCTGGCATGGGTCAGGGGGCAAATGGTGAAAAGGTACAAAGTCTGGAGAGGGAGTATTTCTTGGAGAAACAATAAGGGGGCCGGTGTCACTGGATTATAAAGTGTGGGCAGGGTAGTAAATTGTCAGAAGATTGGAAAGGTAGGAAGGTGCCTGAAGGTGCCTGTGGAGAACCATAAATGCCAAAGGGAGAATTTTCTATTGGACCCTAGAGTTATTAGGGAGTCTTTAGAATTTACTTGAGGAGGGTGACAAAGACAGACCTAAACTTTAGGAAGACCATTTTGGCAGCTGAATGTAGTAATGGACTAGGGTGGGGAGGGACATAAAACAGGGAGACTATTTAGAAGACTATTACAATAGTCTAGGCATGAGGTGACGAGTGCCTGAACCAAGATGGCAGCTGTGTGAGAGGAGAGTAGGGGGGTATGTACAAGAAACATGAAAGTAAATTAGACAAGACTTAACACAGAATAGATGTGATTGTGGGGGGAGAAGTGGGGGGGGGGGGAGGAATTGAAGATGACACAGGTTAAAAGTATGAGTGACTTGACTGGGGAGGATGGTGGTACCCTTGACAGTAACAGTGAAGTTTGGAAGAAGGAAAAGTCTTGGGGAAAAGATAATTACTTCAGTTTTGGATATGCTAATTTTAAGATGTATTTGGGACAACCAGTTCCAGATGCCCATCAGCAATTGAAGATGCAAGATTAGAAGTAAGGAAAGAGGATAGGTCAGATGAATAGATCTTAGGGTCTTCTGTATTGTTGTTCAGTCATTTTCAGTAGTGTCTGACTCTTCCTGACCCCCTTTGAGGTTTTCTTAGCAAAAATAGTAGATTGGTTTGCCATTTCCTTCTTCAAATCATTTTACTTATGAGTCACTGAGGCAAATAGTGTTAAGTGACTTGTCCAGGATTACACAGTCAGTAAGTGTCTGAAGCCAGAATTGAACCTGAAAGATAAATCTTCCTAACTCCAGGCCTGGTACTCTATCCACTGAGCTGTGGGAACTTATGAGATCCAACAAAATAAGTATAGAAGGAGAAGATAAGAAGGTCCAGGTCAGAGCCTTGGGGAACAACCATGGCTAGTTGGAATGACTTGGATGATAATCTAGCAAAGTTGATCAAGAAAGACTGGTCAGACAGGTAGGAGAAAAACCAGGAGAGAGTGGTGTCATGAAAACCTAGAAAGAAGAGAGTACAAGAATTGACAGCGTCAAACACTGCAGAAAGGTCCAGAAGAATAAAGACTGGGACTGGGAATGAGGACTGACTTGAGAAACCCTCCAGAAGAGTATAGTAATAGTTCAGGCAAAAGGTGATGGTGAGAGCCTCTCTTACAAAGGTCCCTTCCATCTCTGCAATTGGAAGATATGGTCTAAGATATGGAAATTTATGATCTAAACCTTAAAGTACTATATAAATGAGTTATTATTGCTATAATATTCACCTTCAGGTCTAATTGTATTCATGTACAAAATCTTACCTGGAAAACACTCCAAAAAAAAAACCAAACTTTACAAACCAGACTAGTTTATCTATCCTCAATACAACAGGCACAGTGGCTGTGGATCATTTTTTATTATACACCCTCACATTACTCCCCACTGTTTTTTCTTTCAAATGATCTGAGATGCCTTGCTCAGATGAACATCTGCCTAAAAGCAGTGACTTGGGTCTTGTGGAGCTTGGGGAAAATATGGACATAGATGAGAAAAACAGACCATATGTATTACTGTTAGATTGGGTCTGGATTTGAAAAAAAATTTCCAGTGCAGGGCTTTGTAGGAAAAAGAAAAAGGTAATGGGTGTTTTTAATTAACACATGTGAAAAGTGTCACTTAACTTTTCTGCCTATAGATATTAACAGAAAAGTGTTATAGATCAGGAGAAAACCAAAAGAACTTGAAGATAAGATTATGGGCACATTTAGCTAATTTAAAATTTGTTTCCTTGTTAAAGAGAAAGTTTAGTTATGTGACTCTGTAATCCTACTGAGGTTTACTTTGGGTTCTATCTCCATGCTACATAATTCCTCCAGTAGAATGTAAGTTCCCTGAGGGCACAGTTTGTTTGATTTTTATCTTGCTATCTCTAGTGCCTAGCACAAGATCACATGTGTTTTAATCAATTCTTATTGAATGGAATGGTATGATTTTCTACATTTTTATTATTTTAAAATGTCATTTCTAGGTTAGATGCTTACTGTTTTCCTCATATGATGGGACAGCTCTCTATTAATTGGTCCAGAGTTCTTAAAGCATCTTTTTGATTTTGGCTTGTCTTAGGGTTTGCAAAAGCAGTGGTTCCTGCAAAATCATTTAATAAGTTGGCCATTCTGAGAGTCCAGGATGTTGACTTAATTTTTTACTGAGGATCCCAGATGTGCTGGAGGACTCACTGCAGATCTGGCAAATGTTTTCTTTAAATTTCGGTTAACCTTCCTTAATGTCTGATATGAAACACATGTAAAAAGGATACCTGACAGAAATTAAGTGCTTTCTTTGCATGAGCATTTTTTATGATGACTGGCAATGCTGGGAGATTTTCATCCTAACATTGGATGCCTTTCCTTTCTTTCTTTTTTTAGCAAAGTAAATTGTACATTTTATAATGATTCTTTTTTCCAGCAGATCTTTGCATTTCTGTGGGTTGGCTCTCAAAGAAAATAAGTATGAGAGTACCCTGGGAATAAAAAGCATGTGGAACAATGGATTGTTTGACTAAGTATTGAATTCTAAGAGTTATAGGTTCTAATCTCTGCTGGTCACTTAAGAGCATACTTTCTGGGAAATAATTAGCATTAAAACTCTGGTCTTTCAGAGAAATTTCTGAAAAAAAAAACCCCACAAACAAACATGAATCCAAAAGTCCATGTCAAATTTATATAATATTTATAAATCCTGTCTCCTCTAGGAAGCCTTCCCTTATGACTTTGGTTTACATAAATCTCTCTCACCTTTGAACTACAGTACTTACAATTTACATATACAATTTAGTGCATACTGTATTCATGAGAAGCAGAATAGTATACTACCTGAAAGGCTGGTCTTTCAATTGAGGAGATATGGGTTCAAGTCCTGCTTTTGACATTTACTAACTTCTTGATATATGTATGGCAAGTAATTTAACATGTCTGTGCCAGGCAATTTTCTAAGATTATAAATTGTGGATGAGCTGGAAATGTACAAGTTTCTTATGCTGATAAAAATTTTAGGTCCACATCAAATACAAATTATGACATGTGTTAGTCTTATCCCTTTGAGAAACTTGTGAGCTCTTTGAGGACAAAGATGTGGACAGGATGATGTGGACCTTCTATTTCTGTTTTATCCACCAGAGCATAATTTTAAATACAATGCAGGCCCTCAATAAATGTTTGTTCATTAAAACTATATAACACTTTCAGAGTTGTAATAAATATTTTTAAATGGATAGATTTTCTTTTTATTTGACAGGCATTCCCAGTGAAAAACCAAAAAAAACCCCAAATCTTCTCAAAGTACATTCCCTGAAGACATTTAAGCAAGACTAAGCTTTGTCATTCCTTCTGAGGAAAAGCCATTTTTATGCTGATGGTCAGACGCCCTCTCCCCCAGCTCCTAACAATAGACTTCACAAAAAAAAAAGCTTCTGAGTCAACTCAGTGATAAAGAAAAGTGGTATTTTCTCCTCTCTTTATGTGAACATAGTTTCCATTTTCCTATTCCTTGCCCAGGAATCCTTGCCAAGTTCTCCATCATTTGAGACTTTATTGTTGTTGTTTTTGAGTCATTTTTCAGTCATGTCTGACTCTTTGTGACCCCATTTGGAGTTTCCTTGGCAGAGATACTGGAATGATTTGTTATTTCTTTCTCCAGCTCATTTTACAGATGAGGAAACTGAGTTAAACAGGGTAAAGTGACTTGCCCAGAGTCATACAGCTAGTAAGTATCTGAAGCCAGATTTAAACTCAGGAAGATGAGTCTTCCTGACTCTAGGCCCAGCAGTCTATCCATTGCACCCACTTAGCTGCCCTTTAAGACTTTGGCAGGGTCCAAAAATTCAAAAGCCAACCTCTTGTACAAACAAATATCATATTTTTCTGTCTTGTACACAATATCATATAATAAGGAACTATGGGAAATATTTTGTTGAAATCCAGTGGTATGTAACACTCCCTTGATTTAGTCATCTTAACAAAAGAGGAAATTAAGTTAGTTTGGCATGACTAGTCAACTCTTACTATCTTCTAGTAATTATTCTCAGAGTGTTGGCTATTTAACAAATCATCTTTAAATTTTGCTGGGAATTGATGTCAAGATCTACAGTTTATCAGTTTTCAGAATCTATCATTTTTGAAAACTAGGATAACATTCTGGTGTCTGTCTTGTGTTCCATGCTTCATCAAAAATTACCAATGATAATTTGGTAATCTCATCTCCAAATTCTTTCTCTGCAGGGAGGGAAATTCAGTCAAACCTCATGACTTGACCTCATTTAGAGAAACTAGGTCCTCTCTTGCTCTCTCCTCAGTTATCCAGGGATTCAAATCTCTCTTAACTATGATTTTTCTACCCTTTCCAGCTTGAAGATAATTTTTCTTGAGAGGGAGGCAATGAAGCAGAATCCAAATGAGTTTTGAACAGTTAGAAGAATCTAGAAAAGCAGAGATATTAAGATGATTCCTTCCAAAAGATCTAGAATTAAGAAAACTACCTGTGCTCAGAAATTTCCCTTTCATAAATGGATGACCTCAAGTGTGTAGTCATCTAGCTCAGGGGTGGGGAACCTGTGACTTCGAGGCCCCTATAGAGTTATACTTGAGGGCCTAGAAGGCCTTGAAGCAGCAGGTTTCCCACCCCTGATCTAGTTCTTACTCTAGAAGGAATCATGGAGAAGACAAAGGAGGAGGCCAGAGAGAAGGCTTACTTGGAGTCCTTATAAACACTCTTCCTAAACTTAGTATTTCTCTGAAAAACTCTTATTCCCAAGCACTATATTTATTTGTGCAAAGGGGGAGTCAGTTCAGAGTATAATAAAATTTGATACATAATTGGGTGATAATTAACAGACTTTAACCTTATGCAAAATGAATGATGTGCTGAGAAAAGCTGAACGGTAGTAGTTTGGTACATAGCTATCCATGTAACTATGAAAGAATTAGCCCTTAGTCCCTGAACTTGTGGGAAGTCTGAGCCATGTTCTATTATGATACCTAAACTTAATGAGACAAAGCCAATCAGAAAGAATGCACAGGTATTCCTTTAAATAGAAAAAAAATATCAGCAACAATACTGATAATAAAGATCCTTTCAGTTCTTGTGGTATCCATGATTCCATTGGTGTAGATATTTTATCCACTGGTTGGGGTAGAAGTGGGATCGGCAGTAGTATCTATGAGGATTGGGAAAAGTTTCACATAGAAGGTAGAATTTTAACTTAATTTTGAGGAAATAGGAGATTCTAATAGTTTAGGGGTGGAGTGGGATGAAGGAGTGCATTCCAGGCTTGAGGGATAGGTAGTGTAAAAGCATTATGTGTGAGGAAGAGGAAGAAGAACAATATAGCTGAACTACACAGTAAGAGAGACAAGTAATGTGCAACAAGAATGAAAAGGTAGGTTAAGGACATAATGTGAAGGGCTTTCAAAGTCAAATGAAAGTGTTTATATTGCCAAAGACTATAGGAAGCCATTGTAGCTCCTTAAGCACAGCAGTAATGTGGTCAAACATATACTTTAGGGAAACCACTTTAGCAGCTGTGTAGAAGACAGATTGGAATGAGAAGAGACTTGAAGCATATGGTCAATTAGGATACTATTGCAAGAGGCCAGACAAGAGATAATGAGGACTTGAAACAGTGTGTGAGAAGAGAGTAGGGGGCATATGCAAAAGATGTTTTAGAGTTAAATATGACAAGATTTGGATTCATAGGGTAAGAGAGAATAAGAAATCAAGGATAGAACCAAGGTTGAAAATTTTAGCAAGTAGAAGAATGGTAGTGTTATCAACATATAAAGGGAAGTTCAGAAGAAGAATGTAGGGGCTTTTGTGGGGGGGAGTGGAGAGGAAGGGAGATGAGTTCTCTTTTGGACATGGTGGGTTTGAGAGGCCTTTGGGATATCCAGTCTAAAATTTAAGGTTGGAACTCAGAAGAGAGACTTAAGATTGGCTATATAGATCTGTGAGTCATCTGCATAGAGATCATAATTAATAAATCTTAGTGCTAATGAGGTCACAAAATAGAGTAGAGAGGAGAGGAAAGGAGAGGAGAAGAGAGAAGAAGAGAGAAGAGGAGAGGAGAGGAGAGAAGAGAAGAGAAGAGAAGAGAAGAGAAGAGTTGAGAAGAGAAGAGAAGAGAAGAGAAGAGATCCAGGAGAGAGAGTTGAGGCACACCCAGAGTTAGAAAGAAGGTCATGGATGATAATCCAGTAAAGAAAACTGAGGACTGACCATACTGGCAGGAGTAGAACCAAAAGAGAACAATGCCATGAAAATCCAAGAGGAAAGAAAGGAAAGAATAGAGAGGGTTGCTAACAGTGTCAAGATCTGCAGAGTTGCTGAAAAGGCAGAAGATTAAGAAAAGGCCATCAGATTTGGCAATTAGGAGATCATTAGTAATTTTGAGCAAAGATGTTTCAGTTGAATGCTGAGGCTGAAAGATTCAGAAGGTTAAGAAGCAAGTAAAGGAGAATCTTTTCTATTCCTTTGAAAAATTCCTCTGAATTATTTTGAAAATCATTCCATAAGAGTTTTAAAAATTGGTAATCTCCAGCATAGGTTTCATATAAATGTATATATGTGTGCATATATATGTTGTACAAAAATAAGCATTTTATTAAGCTTTTATTAATCCTTAACTAAACATTTCTCTCCTTCCCATCTCCCCTACCACTAAAAAAAAGAGAAAAATAAAATTCTTGTAACAAATATGCAGTCAAATCAAATTCTCACATCGATCATGTTAGAATGTATCTCATTCTGAATATCTAGTCCATCTCTTCTCTTTTTGTGTAGATTTGTCTAGGCTCAGTTGTCCTTACATACTTAATGTTGTAAGTGCCATTCCTATTTCTTCATATAGAAGGTAATGGAATTTAAGAGTTCCTCTCTCTATCATGTAGCTGAGACTAGGTCATCATAGAAATATTTGTAGATTTGTACCATTTCACATCTATTTGTTGTTCTTTGAATTTCATCTCAAATGGGTACAAGGATGATTTAACTAGTCATTTAAGTTGTTAATAGAAGTTTTGAAATTTAAATGAGGGGCAGAAGGTATAGCTGATACATAGACTTTGTAGTCAGGAATAGTGGATTCAAGTCATCACCTATAGCCCCATGACTTAAAACAACGCAGAATAACAAAAAAATCTAGGATTGACATGGGCTCCATTCAATTTTCAAATTTAGTATATTTTGAATCCTTCTTTTTCTCATTACTTGAGAATCATTACATAGAGGCTCACTTTGCAAGTGTAAAACCATGAAGTGCATGTCTAGTCAGAGAGGAAAGAGGCCTCAAAGCTTTCTTTCCTCTTGGAGGGACACTCTTATAGGACCAGGATTACTTTTTCCTAAATTCTACTGATTAGATTGGATTGTTTCTTTAATGATGTTTCTCCTGCTAAAGAGCAATGGAAGTCCACTCGCCAGGACAATGTTCTCTGTGGGGATTATTATCTTCTGGACATAGTAACTGGACACAACACAGCATACAACATATGCCAGATAAGGTTACTCTTGGTTACTCTCTTTCTGGAACAGAGGCCTTCAGAGAGATTAATGAATTACAAATTGCAGACTTCATTTGTTGTAATCATTTTTTATTCTGCTTGAAAAAAGAAAACCTAGGATTTAAATAGCTTTCATGCAGAAATAGCCAAAAACACTCATGCTGCTCCAGATTCATTTCTAATCAAGCAGATGCCAAACTAAATTGGCGCACTTTTTGCCTTAGCATTATACAGCTTTTTTTTTTTCAGATCTCCCTCTGCCAGAATTTTGCTGGAAAAACAAAAAAAATTGGAAATTCTGCCAATTTTAAATAGAGAGGAAATGGAGGCTATACAAGCATTATCTTTATAGAAAACAGGGGGGGAAATCTTGTAGCCATTTTAATTGGTGTGATGGTTTCTAAAAAAAAAAAGTCAGTTTGGAAATGCTTATATCTCAGCTCAGTGCTCCTATATATACAAGCCCAAATTTGAAAAATTAGCAGGCTGTTTATAGTATATTATGGGGTAGGGCTGGGTAGAGGGCTGGTAGTGTGCAAAAGTCCAAGACTACCATGTGCAAATGTGTCTTTTTTTTTTAAAGACCAAGATAATAGCTTGATTTAAGTCAACAATGTAGCAATATAGTTTAAAACACACACACTCACACACGCACACACACACACACACATGCACACACACGTACCCCAATATGTCACTCTAAGGCACAAACAGGAGGAAAATATGGAGCAATTGTTAATCAATCCTAACTCACTACTCACTAGTCAGATGTACACTAAAACTGTGGGCTCCAGAGAAGGCCATTAAAAACTTGGAAACAACTTTGAAAAGAAGTCCAGAAATGGTAAGATGATTTAAGTGTTGGAAAAGAAGATCAATGAGGAAAGGTAAAATGAACTGTTATTGCTGAGTCCAAAGAAAAAATTGAATGATAACTTAGCTACATTCTTCTTATTTGTGGGGCACTGTTGGATGTCTCCACTGAGGACAGAGCAAGAGAAAATGGGCTTAAGAGATTTGATTAAAACCCAAGAAAATCAGTAAGGACTGTTAAACATTAAAATGAACCACTCAGGGAGGTTATGGAATCTCTTTCTCTAGAGACTTGAGAAATAAAATAGACTCTGTGTGGTCCTGCCTGAGGCTGCTGAAGTGAACTAAGTAAACTCTAACAGTCCCTTTCAACCCTACCTCTTTGTGATTCCTTTTAGAATGACTTCTTAAGCAAGGGAGTCTGCAAGAGCTCAGGGACCAAGACAACTCTGTCAGAGAAGGCAGGGAAGGTGAACCCTTCATCTGGCGAGATGGCTTCCCATTAAATACACTTATGATGTCATGATGTCATTTGAGCTTTACAACAATCTTGTTAGGAAGGTATGGTAGATATTATCAACTGTTTTACAAATGGCTCAGAGACACTAAATTCTCTTCTATGGTCTCACCTAGTAAGTGTCAGATGCTGGATTTGAACCTAGGTCTAGCATCCTATTGAGTAGTTTCTTAGTTATAGAACTAGAAGGGAATTCAGTGCTTATCTAGTCCAACTCCCTTGTTTTATGGATGAGGAAACTGAAGATGGAGAGGTTAAGGGATTTGCCTGTCACAGTGACAGAGTTGAGATTGAACCAAGATCTTTTGAGTCCCAAACTAGAGGTTTCTTTCCACCTTACTACACTGCCACTTTGCTTCCATTAAGGAATAGAAAATAAAGCTCCAATTCAATGTATGGATAAAAGATAAGGGACTCTCTGTTAAATCCAGTGAAATAGATCTGAAAGGAAAATGCCGGGGAAGAAGAAAATAAGGAGACTAATGATTTTTGTTAAGAAAAAAGTTTTTCACTTGTACACAATCACAGACACAT
>CM053584.1:293670617-293707661 GCA_028627135.1 Pseudochirops cupreus
TAAGATGAAATAAAAACAAGCCATGAGAAATGCTAAGGTGGTTTATGATGGATAAAAACAGGATTGAGGAAGCTCTAAACCACAGCAATGCTACATGGAGCTGTCATCAATGTTTGCTATGTTGTCATTGTTAGTTTAGTCTGACTCTCCCAGAGCTTCCTTGGATTATGTTGAGGCACATTTAAAGTATTTTCTCATGCAGAGTGTGAGGAAGAGACTATTTTTGAAGACCATAAACTCCAAATTGTCAGTGGAGATATTTTCTGCATGAACATCGGAGGTTACAATGAGAAAATACTCTAGTTTACTCAGTAATTGGGAAAGAGAGCGAGAGCGAGAGAGAGAGAGAGAGAGAGAGAGAGAGAGAGAGAGAGAGAGAGAGAGAGAGAGAGAGACTGACTTTACAAACAAGAAGCACTTAGGAAAAGAGCCTCCTTCATCTCTGGAGGTATGGATCCTGGAACACTATGAAACTAGTTCCCTAAGGGCAAATAAACTAGAAAGGCTTTAGAGTAGTTTTTTCCAATCCTGGAACTCAGGTTTATCTAAGGATTTTGTTGTTTCAGAGGTCCAGCAATTCTACTTGCCAAAAAAGGTTAAAAAATAATAAAGCTTATTAGAAAAGAAAACTTATCTGGTTTATATAATGTGTATTGGATCTCCATCATTTGCCAATGTTTCTCTTCCACTAAACAAGGGGATGCAAAGGACAGTCCTTAATAAATATAGTAATAATCTCTCCATCACAATGAAAAAGCTTGGTAGGCAATGCATATAGTGCTGGGCCTGGAGTCAGGAAATCTCATTTTCCTGAGTTCAAATATAGCTGTGTGACCCTGGGCAAGTCATTTAACACTGTCTGCCTCAGTTCCTCATCTATAAAATGGGTTGAAGAAGGAAATGGCAAACCACTCCGGTATCTTTGCCAAGAAAACCCCCAATGGAATCATGAAGAGTTGGACATGACTGAAACAACTGAACTCCATCACAATAATAGCTAGTATTTATATACTGTTATAAGATTTGTAAAGTGCTTTATGTATATTAACTCACAACATTACATAATTCTATAGCACTTAAGGTCACACAAGCATAAATTTAAATCTGGCCATTTAATCCACCCTCTCCCATTTTATAGATGAGGGAACTGAGACCAAGAGCATTTACATTACTTACCTAAAGTAACATAGCTGGAGAATATCAAAGGAAGACTTGAATACAATTATTCTTGATCCCATATCTTGCCCTTCAATTACTACCATGTGCCACCTCTCACAGATTTTCAAAACTCTACAACAATCCTATATTGGAAGTATGCTGGTTTCTCCTCCCCCACCTTTAAAAAAAATTAAACTTGTGACTTCATTGGTATAGAGAGCTTCCTATGAAGCAACCTCCTCTGCCAATGGAGATCAGTGACTGTTCTGCAATTTGTAGTCCTGGGAAATTGCCTGGGGTGCTGAAAAGTTAGGTTAATCAATGGGTGAGCACCAATGAAGCACTTACTATGAGTTAGACACTGAGTTACACATTGGAGAAACACAAAAATGAGACTTGCCGCCTTCAAGGAGCTTACAGTCTAATGGGGATGATAACATGTTCTTCTGTTAGTGTAATGAGATCTTTGGAGCCTATATCCATGCCTAACAATGAGGTACTCTAAGGGTGTTGGTCATGTTCAGATCTCCTAAGATGGAGGCACTCTTGCTTTCTATCTATGTGAGCTGGTATGACAAAGGCTCATTGCCTTTGAAACTTGTGAGATTGAGATAGTAGTCTCTCTCTCTTTCTGTCTGCTTGCTCTGGTCTGTTACATCCAGAGGGTGAAGCTCACAAGTCATCCACAGTGACAGCACCATAAAATGAACTGCAAGGGGAAAACTCCTCACCCCTACCCTCCCCAGCTTGGAGAAATGGGCCTGGAGGTATTTATTGTGTTCTATGTTGTTTGTCCTTCTGCAAAAACAGTCTTCTGTTTTAGACTAGAGTTCTAGCTATGGGCAGCCTTAGAATCAAGATTACAGGTGGGATGGTGAAGGTGGGATGGTGAAGGCTGGCAGATGGGGAAGCCCTGGGACTTCAGAGCACTTGGTACTTGAGCTAATTGGGGGGAGGGATAAGAGAAAGGGAGGATGTCCTTGGAATAGAGATGCGTTTTATAGGAACTGAGCTAAGCTATTAACCTAATCTCCTCCCTATCCCTGAGACTGAGGAATTGGGAGGGAGGGTTGGGAGAGAGAAATTATGTCTCTCATGTGTTGGAGAATAAGTTTGCATATTTGTGATTGTATCTTTTGAAGCAAATATTCCTTTATAAAAGCTAATCTGACCTTTAGTGTCAAATGGTACTGAGGCACAGGAGATCTACCCCTACAACTAGGGAACTACCATTGGTGGGGGGCTGGAGCCTTTGTCAGAGAGCCTAGACATACACTCCAAACCACCTAAAGGGTACTGGAGAACCCTGAGGGAGGTCTGAAATGTAACTTGGCTTTCAGGCAGTGGAAGCCAGATTAGACAGTGTTGCATACCACAGACAAAATATATACAAAGTAAATCTAAGGTAATTTTGGGAGAGGGATTACAAAAAAATGGGAAAAATTGTGGAAAATGGTACTTGAGCTGAGTCATTAAAGAAATCAAATATTCTAAAAAGTGGAAATAAGGACAATGCATTCTCTCAGTCAAGATTACATTCTTGTGGTCAGTCTTCACCTGTGAGAAACAGCAGTAGTTGAAACTGGAGGTTCCTGACTCCAAAGCCAGCTCTCTCTTTACTGCTTTTATTCTATTTACTATACTGCTTCTCTGCCCCTATTTTAAAGATAGGAAAACTGAGAGTCAGAGAGGTTAAGTGAATCTAATTCAATACTCCTCACCATCCAGCTAGTAACTGGCCTAGTGAGACCATCCCATCGGATCTTTCCTCAAACACAGAACTATGTGAACGCAAATGAGGGAGCCAACATCAAAGGCTGTGAACCTTTAAGCATTTCTGCTTGATTTTCATTAGGTAAGCCCACCTTGGTTTCTTTTAGGCCTTGGGCACAGGGTCTAGTGTTTATTTTCAAGCCTGGATTTGTATTTATGAAACATTCTGAAAGACTTAATGGTCTTTCCAAGATGCTCGGTGAAGCATTGTTTCCTATTCCACAACGTGCTAGGGGACTTTCCTAGGATACAGGGATGGGGCATAACCATTTTCATTTTGGGAACACTAGCATTAAAGAATGGATGAAAGAAGACACTCTAAACAGTCTCTCCAAAAACTATAGGGAATCCTTTCACTGTTTAGATGCCTCTACTTCTAGCAATGTTGTGACTATGGGGAGTCACAGTTACTCAAGATAGTTCCAAGGTAAAAGAGTGGGGCTAGGCTGAGCCCTGAATAAGGTTTGGCATCATAATGCTATGAGTCACATGGCCTTGGAGCAAAGGTAAAGGGACTATGATATTTTGGATAACCAGTTTATATACACAGTTCACAATGATAATGCACATGGCACCTGTTAAGGCATCTATCTCAAATGATAAATGCAAAGTATTCCATATTAATTGTATTATGTGCATAGCATATGTAAAAAAATTGGAATGGGTTCTCTAATCTATTGTATGGGAACTAGCAAGCTATGTGTTGAGTGCTAAAGAATGATTTTAGTGGCTGAGGTTAATAACATAGCAATTTGTTTTGGGATAGAAATGCACTTGATTGATTTAGAAAGCAGGTGACTGATGCATCATGACTGGGACCTATGAGTCATATAATTGAGTTACAAGCTGTCCTTACTATGGAAATGAAAACCAGAGGCAGCCACATTCTATACAATTTATGCCAGTCACCAAAATTATAGATAATTTTGGCCTATGCATTTACAAATATGCTCTGCCATTTTTACTTTAAAATTCTTTCATATGTAGTATTTCCGATGTGTTTGAATAAATATCATCATCCATAATAGCCATTACCAATCCATCATAAGATACCATGGAAGCACATCAAGCCTTCAGATTTAATCCTTGAAATGAAGCCTTCTGACCTCCTTGTCTCTTGGATTTACAACTGATTTTTCACAGCTGCTGTGATTTCCATTAGGAAGAAAATCAGAACTTTGCCATTCTGTCTAAAAAAGCACTTATTAAAGCTACTTCTTGAATAGATTTTCCTCATTTCCTTACTGTGATGCATGAGGCTGATTAGCTCAGTCGATCAGAGGACAGTGATTATGAGGCCAAGTCATGGGTTCCTTCCCAGTCTAGGCCAGTTGGCTAAACCCTACCTACAACCCATGCCAGCTTTTTTTTTTTAATTGGCTTCATTGTGGATAAAGGGATTGGGTAAAAGAATATGGTGTGGATAGAGCAGCAGAAATCCAGTACAAATACTGGAAAAAAAAATTCATGCCTCCAATGACAGTCAGCCAATATTTCCTTTTCATGTAAAGGATAATTATTTATACCTAGGACTTTGCTTTTCTCTCACCTTAGCTCCTCCTTAGATCTCATTGGTGCCCATGGGGAGGGGGAGGATTATTGCCTTTGACCTCTAGTGAAGGATATTTATGATCTAGACACTTGATTACATTATAAAGACTTGAATACAGAATGGAAGTCATGCCTATAACATGGAATCATAGACTTCATATAAGTAGCAAGATTCATACAGGCAAGTCTATGCAAATGCTATGTTATTTTTAAAAAACATCTTTGATTGGGATAAATAACAATGTAGCACAAGTATGTTTCAACCTCTTTTTAAAATATATCATCTTTCAGCCTTTTCAATTTTCCAGCTTCCAAATTCACCTTTGATAGTCATAGTTCCTAGGTAATGCTGATCATCAGGGCTATCCCTAGGCTAAATTATGAAAGCAGGTAAAATCTGTCCTTAACTTCTTTCCATTAAAATACATAAATAAAGGAGTGTGTGTGTGTGTTGATATGGTTTTAGATTGTATTAATGGACATGATCTTAGAAATACTTCCTCTCCTTAGGCATCTTATTATCTATCCTCCAGTCCGCTTAACCAACTCCTTTTTAATATCCTTCTTAACCTCAGATCCTCTACTACTTATCCCTCAGGCATTTAGCGCTCTTGGTTGATACCTACATTTTCTCTATCAAAAGTTGTTCTTAGTAAGCTGTTTCCTTAAACAAACAAAAAAAAACAAAAAAAAAAACCTAACACACTAATATCTATCTAGGTATAGATATTTCTAGATATATATCTTTCTGATAACATTAACTGCTTATATCTCAAGAGTATCTAACTTAATAAGGAAGAATTCTTTTTTTTGCCCTACAAAATGAATCTTTAGTGATGGAATTTTGAGTATTGTTGAGAGAACTTGGGGGAAGATTTGAGGTGGGGAAAGGTTCCAGGCCTTCTCAGAACCTCTGAAAACCATACCAGATATTTAATCACCTGGTGCTTTGAAGAATTAATAACACTTTCTTTGAAGCAGCAAGACACTCCAAGGGAAAGACAAGAGGGAGTATCTGCCACATAAGTCAAACTACCACCATTGCCATCTCTCCTCAGAGGAGGGGGATGCCCACCACTCCAAAACCCACCAGACCTGCCCTAGCCCAGCCCCCACAGCTATCGCTGAAGGGAGAACTAATAGTGGAAAACCTTTCCTAATACCACTAGCAACAACTGTTGTCCAACTGCCATGAGCATCCAGATAAGTATGCAAGTCCTGGGAATGGCAGCACCCCTTACCCCACCATTGCTCTTGCTTCCATGTTTCCATTGCATGTCTCTCAGCAATAATTTGAGGAAGTGATTCCTGTGGAGAAGGGGATAGCCTTCCTCATAAATATCCAACCAATAGCCACTCCCAGAGAAGGCAATCCAGCCTAGCTGAAGCAATATGATACCCTGAGGCAGAGACAGGTACCTCCTAGCATGTGCTAAGCAGGTCAAACCACCATCAATACCATGACCACCATCTCTCCTCAGATCCTGATGGAGATAACACCAGGACCTTGGGAATAGCAATGCTTCCAGCCCAGAGCCCACAGTCAATATCCTGGGAAGCAGCCTCCATGGAGATGCAGCCTGGCAACTGATCCTGCAGGTGCTACAATCACCACTACTCAAGATCCAGAAAAGAAAATTCTTGCTGCCAAAGTCTTTGGTACCATCAAATGGTTCAACATCAGCAACTGATATTATTTCATCAGTGGAAATAACATTGAGAAAGAAACATTATTCTCTGTTTTGCTGCTCTACCCTAAGGACTTTAAAACTTTTCCATTTGATTTGCAGCTGAATCTCTAGATCTATTGCCTCTTCCATTAGAATGTGAGCTCCTTAAGAAGAGTTACTGTTTTACTTTTCTATTCTTATGCCCAGTGCTTCAAACTATGAACTAAATATCCTAAACTACTGAAAAAAATGGCAGATGTGATCACTGAGTCATTTTTGAAAAATAGTGGAGAATAGGAAAGATAATGTAGAATTGGGGAAGGAAAAATAGTCCAATTTTCAAAAAACAAAGGATATTGAAATTAGCAAAACTATAGGTCAGAGGTTGACTACAATTCTTGCAAAATTCTAGAATGTGTTATTAAACAGATGGTTCATGAACATGTAGAAGTGGAAGCAGTCACCACAAACACCCAGCATGGCTCCATCCAGAGCAAGTCATTCCAGACTAACCCCATTTCCTTTATTGACAGAGTTACAAAACTCGTAGGTCAGGAAAACGCTGAAGATATAGTTTGCCTTGGTTGCAGGCACATGAAAGTCAAATGCTTTGTACAGAATAGGGATGTGGACCAGATGAAAGCACAGTCGGATTCTGAACTGGTTTTATTACCATATCCAAAGAATAGTCATTTATAATTTGATTTATCAAATTTGAAGAGAGGAATGTAGTGAGGATTGGGGCGAGGGTGTCTGTATTTGATCTTGAGTTGTTTAATATTTTCATTAGTGGCTTTGAGAAAGATATAGATGGCATGCCTAGCCAATTTGCAGATGACATAAAGCTGAGAAAGCTAGCTAATCTGTTGGATAATAGGTCAAAAATAATCTCCATAGGAGGCAACACAAACAAAACTAACTATGGGGAATCTATAAATATGAGGTTCTGCACTTGGGTTAAAAAATCAAATTCACAAATACAATATGGAGAAGACATGAGTGGATAGCAATTCATATGAAAAAGATCTGGAGTGTTTGTAAACTTCAAGTTCAATACGAGTCAATAGTGATATGATAGCTGAAAATGCTGTGATCATAACATTTTTGAAAAAGAGCTTGTGCCTTTTGCTTTTATATTTATTCCTCTCCTCTGTCTCTCTAAAAAAAATAGTTAAGCAAAATCAAGCAATACATTGACTGTATCTTATAGCATATACAACATTCTACATTCATAATGCTCTAATCAGTGTGTATATATATTATTGGTTCTGCTTATTTTATTCTTCATGAGTTCATCTAAGTTTTCCTCTTTCTCTGAATTCCTCATGTTAGTGATTTATTATATTACAATATATAGTATTTCATTATGTAGCACAGTTTGCTTAGCCATTCCCCAATTGGTGGGTAACTACTTTGTATCTAGTTCTTTAACTACAGAAAGCACTGTTGTAAATATGATGGTATATGTGGGACCTTTCTTTTTACCCTTTATCTCCTAGGTGCATGTCTCTAGGTCAAATGATTTGGACATTTTAGTACTTTTTTTTTTTTAACATTATTTCAAATTGTTTTCTAGAGTGGTTAGGTGAAGTTATCTCCACCCTAATTTAATCTTATTTAGAAAGGTGTAATAGTTAGAAAGCAACATGTCCTATGTTACTTAAGAATAGCAGTTCTTAACCATGGGATTCATGGACGAGGAATACTAGAAACATAGGAAGGATCCAGGTTGCAAAGAGTATCAAATGCCAAATTTATTTGATTCTAAATGTAAGAAAAGGCCACCTCCTTCACAATTTTGCATCAGGCTGGTTCTGAGAGTTAAGTGATAGAGCAAGATGACTTATCATGATTTCTTTCTGGCATTCCCTAAATGTTATGTCCTTTTGCCCCTTTGTCAAGGAAAATACTTTTGTGGAATAGTGAGAGAGAAGTTCAAATATGAACTTGTTGGAGAGTGGTAGCTCATACTTACTTGGTAACCAGAAAAGAAATCATAGTATCACTGACTTAGAGCTGGAATGGAACCTTAGGGGGACATTGAGTATAATCCCCTAATTTTACAGATGAGAAATTTTACAGATGAGGTTTGGGTAGTTAAACAATTTACCCAGGACCTCACAACTAGTGAATGGCTGAGGCAGGATTCAAACCCAGCTCTTTCTGATTCCTATACTGAGCACTCTTTTTCTTTCTTTCTTTTCTTCCTTTTTATTTTTTGGCAGTTGGGGTTAAGTAACTTGCCAAAGGTCACACAGGTAGTAAAGGTCTGAGGCTGGATTTGAACTCAGGTCCTCCAGACTCTAGGGCCAGTGTTCTATCCACTGTGCACCTAGCTACCCCAACTACTCTTTTCATTATGACAGACTACTTCTTAGCTGAGGAAATATTTGCATTTTTACAGGGTC
Source organism: Pseudochirops cupreus (assembly GCA_028627135.1). Classification (NCBI taxonomy): domain Eukaryota; kingdom Metazoa; phylum Chordata; class Mammalia; order Diprotodontia; family Pseudocheiridae; genus Pseudochirops; species Pseudochirops cupreus. The sequence continues at coordinate 293,679,178 of CM053584.1, forward strand.
CAGAACAACAACTTTTTAATGGTGGAATTTCAGGTATCAGCAAATTGAGGAACATAGGGTCAAATAGGCTTCTCACCACTTTGAGATTAAATTATGTTGGTGGGTCCCTTTTATTAGGCACACTAGGTATATGTCCATCAGGTTGCCATAGAAATCTCTCAAGGTTGCTGATTTTTCCAATTCTCTCCCAGAGATGCTGAAGAATACTGTAGCTGTTACCAATTTCATTTTTCTTTGTGTCATCACCAACTGACACATTTTTCTCTAACATATTGGAATTCACAATCTACATTCCAACATCATTTGAGGAGAGAGGGACTTTTCTGTCCTTCAAACGACTCAGTCAGAGGCATTCAGTTTTTTCCTTTTTACTTGAGTAGAAATCTAAGTAAAATGGACTGAAATGCAAATTTTTAATTCAATTTAGAAGACCAATTCTGGGAAATGCCAATTAAGGACAATGGAGAAGATTGAATTGCAAGTAGCTATTGTGGATTCACAGAGGAGAGTCCTAGCTATTAAAGTTGATGGAAGTTCCAGGAGATGTGCTAAAATTAATTAGAGGAGTAAAGATATGGCTATAATTTTCTTGGTCTCAAAGGAAGTTTTAATATGTTACAATACCAACAGTCTTATGCTCAGGGTCAAGAAGAGAAATCTAATGGTGTCTCATTCCATTGGATAGAGCCAAGCCGCGTAGAGGGAATGGGGTGCTTATTCTGAAAATGATCAGATTTGTAATAGAAATAGTCATGGCAGGTTGAGCCTGCCTGGGATCAAAAATAGAAACAGTTTAGTTCATTTATTGGTTCATAAAGATAAAAAGGACCCAGAATTTGTGACAACTGAAAAAAAAAATCACAGAACACAGACAGAGTTGAAAGGAACCTTTAAAAAGCATCTAGTCCAAAGTGTTCTAACTTAGGATCCACTAACTCCTGTGGGGTCAATGAATAGAGTTCAAAGTTGTCTTTGAACTTGGATGGGAAAAAAAAAACAACACATCTTTATTTTTATTAACCTCTAACAGAAATTTAGCATTTTTCAATTATTTAAATATATTATTCTGGGAAAGGGTCATAAGCTTTGCCAGGATGTTGAAGGGGTCCGTGACACAAAAAGGTCAAGAACTTTCTGCTCTAGTACAACCTATTCATTTTAAATGAAGAAATGAAGTTTCAGAGGAACTGAGAGAAACCCATGGTCAGACAGTGAATTGGTTGCAGAACTCATGCTTCCTGACTCTCAGGTCCAGGACTTTTTCCCTTTAAATAGGTTACCTTTTATTGTTCAGTGATCCAAAATAAAATAGACAAGCACTAGCCCATTTTACATTTATCCAGGGTTTAGATTATAACTGAGGCATTCTTTCTGTGTAAGTAGAATAAATGGGAGACTTTGTTCATTTTGGAGAAGAAATATCAAGGTGATAATGGATAGATTAGGAGTCATTTTAATCTCCAACTATTTCATAGTAAAGAAGCATAAATTTGTAACATGTAGATCTCAGTTAATATGGTATCAAATTCAGAAAATGTAAATCTTGGCATCAGTCTATCTACAATGAGGAAATCACCACGGAAATTTTCACAAAAAGTTTCACATTTTCATTAGATATTTTCTCTGTAGTGAGCAACACTGTGGGAATTCTACTCAACTGATTCAATCACATAATTTTAAAACTCTTTTCTCTAATGTAGATTAAATATATTTATAGTTAAATAAATAAAATTCTGGATTTTTGAGAATAAGTAGTAAGATCAGTAACTATGGGTGGTGCAAAACAGAACTGAGCAATTTGTGTTAAGCCCTAAATCCTGACCTTGCAGAACTTTAAACTATTTTTTAAAAACAGATTTTTCTAATACTTTCAAAACAGGATTTACTGTATCCACACTACAAAAGGATATGACCATGGTAGTAAGGAGGCGGTTTCCCCTGGCAACAAACTAAAGGAAATGGGCTAACACTGAAGCAGGAGGGATTAGATTAGACATTAAAAAGAATTCAGATATTACATAGGTTTTCATGTCTCTAAGGGACTGAAAACACTGGAATGGGCAGCAGATTTTCAAGGAAAAGATAAAGTTCCTTTTTACAAAATGCCTTAGATATTGTTTGGAGACAGTGTGGTCAACTAAATAAATGTCTCTGGTTCCTACCAGTCCAATGCTTTTCCTTCTACATTCCTAAAACCACAAAAACTTCATCTTAGTGTACTAGGGATTGAGTAGACCAGGGGTAGGGGACCTGAACCCTTGAGGCCACATGTGGTCCTCTCAGTCCTCAAGAGCAGCCCTTTGACTGAATCCAAACTATAGTTCTGTCAAGTTTGGATTGAAAGGACAGCACTTGAGGACCGAGAGGGCCATATGTGGTCTCAAGGTCACAGGTTCCCCACCTCTGAGTTGACATACTACACTCTCAATTCATAGAACAACTAAGTCAGTGAGCATGAATTAAAAACCTACTGTGTGTCAGGCATGGTGCTAAGCTCTGGGGATACTAAAAAAGGCAAAAAAAAAATCCTGCTATCAAGGAACTCACAGTCTAATGGCAGTATCTCAAAGGGAAGGCACTAAAATTCAGGGATACCAGGAAAGGACTCTTGCAGAAGGTGGGGTTTTATCCAAGACTGGAAGGAAGTTAGAGAATCCAAGAGTCAGAGATGAGCACAGAGAACAATTCGGGCATAGGGAATGACCAATGAAAATACCTGGGAGATAGGATGGGAGCTGGGAAATAGATAGTTGGGAGATAGAACGTCTTGTGCAAGGAACATTAAGGAGGTCAGAGTAATAGGATCATAGAGTATGGGAAGGGAGTAAAGTGTGAGAATACTGGAAAGGTAGGAAAAAGCCAGGTTATGAAAGGCTTTAAGAGCTAAATGGAGGATTTTATATTTTTTTCTGGAGGTAATAGGGAGCCATTGTAGTTTATTGATGTGGTCAGGGATCTGCTTAAGATCACTTTGAGTCTGTAAATGGACTGGAGTGGGGAAAGACTTGAGACCAGGAGACCAAGAAGAAGGCTATTGTAGTAGGCCAGGGGTGAGATGATAAAGATCTGGTCTGGAGTGGCAAAGAACAAAAAAGGAACAATAGCAAGAGATATGGGGAAGGTAAATCAAGAGGCCTTGGCAACATTGAATGTGTGTGTGTGTGTGTGTGTGTGTGTGGTGAGGTATGGGGGTTTGGGGGGTGGGACAATCTTAACATCTAGATGACACCTTTGTTTCCTGCCTGAGTGACTGGAGGGATGGTGGTGCTCTCAACAAGTTCTAGGGAAATTAGGAAGGGGGGCAACTTGGGGGCAAAGACAATGAGCTAACTCAATGAATGAGGTCTAATAAAATGGAACCAAGCTCTAGTTGATTGCTTTACACCAGGGGTTCTTAAACTATTTCATCATGGACCCTTTTGCTGAAGGGACCATTCAGATTTAAGTTTTTCAACACATTAGACAAAATACAAAGGGCAAAGGAAACCAATTATATTGAAATATAGGCATCAAGGTATTAGAAAAAACAAATGTGTGATATAGTCTAGCATCAGATCTAATGACTACAGGAATTTGAGACAGTGATAAATATAAATAATGTTTTGAGATATTTCTAATAACTATTATGTGATATTAAAATGTATGTGATTTCTATTGATGACAAAGTCCTAAGTACTGCTTATTAGGAATGTCTCATTGCTTACATTTATAGTTGAGGGAACAGCTACATATCAGTGAGAGGATAGGGAAAATAACTTGTCTCTTTTTCTATCCACATTCACAGATTCCTTAAATCTATCCATGGAACCTTATAAGTTGCTTAACATAATATAGCTTCCTTTCCTTATTAGGCATATTCTTGAAATGCTGTGCATAAAATGACTTTTTGTGGATTGAACAGTATTTTTAAATACTCTAGCAGACTTTGTTAGTTTAAAGGAATCCTTTGGTCAAGTGAATAATCACACGCAAATTATCTTGGCTCCTTTATGCCTACTGACAGTGGTTCTGGCTCAGCTAGAAACACGCAAGGTTTTGTTAAAATTGATTTTCTGAAATCAAAAGAAAACTGAGGACAGTTATAGAGCCATCTATGATTTGATTTGCAAAGCTAGTATTTGCATATTAAACCAGGTCACTTGACTCCTCAGAGGCCAGAGACCAGGAGTGATCTAGAGAGATGATTTTTATAACAAAAAAAAGAGGAATTGGAAAAATTATATAAATTTGCTTTGAACATGATTCAATTGGACAAGACAGGTGACCTGCCTAGTTAGCTTCTCCCAGACTATTTTAATCCTATGTCAGATACTCTTTCTTCCAGGTGGTACCTTTTGGAACCAGAAAGTGTACTAGGAAAGAGGAACTTGTGATCAGTGGTTAGTAGCCATCTCCCACCCCCCACCCCATCTTCCTTAGCAAAGTCAATGACTCAACTTGGGCTCTAGCTAAAGAAAAAGAAAAGGGGCTTAACCTTTGGCTAATTTTTCTCCAGCTGCCAGAAAGGGGAACTTGGCCTGCATTCAACCTCACTTTCTGCTTAGCCTTTGGTCATCCTATCCCCCACTCTGCCCTACACATACTTTCTGCAAGAAAGGGGGACTTAGCCTTTTGAAAAACCTTATACTCTTGTGATTAGTTTATTCTTCTAAATTATCTGCTACTAAATTATAAAGTTTTCTCAATCTATCTATTTGCTAAATCTATAGGTAACCTAGACTTAGGAGATTAAATATGTCAGTCTGATTTAGCTCTTAGGGCTACCTCTTCCTAAAAAAGGGAGCCTAATCCTATAATCAAACTAAAAATAAATCAAAGTAATCAACAAAAATTGATTTCCTTTTTAGTTTCAAGGAAGGAAATTCCTCTTGGGGATATCTACAAGGACCTTTCCTATAGACTTTATCAATGGCAGCTATAGTCATGAGAAAGGGAATCTAAAGGGGTAGGTTTCCTGGCCATGAGTATATTAACTGACACTTACTAGCTCCTTAATGCTTTAAAATGTCTTCTACTGATCATCTCACTTGATCCTCATAACAAACCCGTGAGGTAAGTACTACTGGCATCATTATCTCCATTATGCAAAAGAAGAAATTGAGGGCCCCAGCATATAGTAAATAAATGTTACAGGCAGGATGGGAATTAGGTCTTTGCTTGACTCCAAGTCTAGTCTTCTTTCTACTACACTAATTTGGCTTGTAATTTAGAGATGCCAGGTAAACTCAACGAAGCTGGAGAATTGAGTCTCGTTTTGTCTATCCAGGTTGCCAAAGATGGCATACACACCACATAAAGCAATTCTTGGCAGAGACTTGGCAGAAACTCTTACCAGAGTTTGTACATAAAAATTACTCATATAGTGGGCATAGTACCTGGCATATAGAATGCCCTCAAGAAGTATTTGCTGGTGAGGAGAACGGATACTGTGCTTAGTTAGGCAGTGTTGAAATGTCATAGATAATACCTGTCTGATGAACCATGCATCCACAATCATGATCATTTGTTTTAATCTCCCAGATCTAGAGATAGGAGGGACCTCAAACATCATTTAGTTCAACCTCCCATTATACAGATGAAAAAATTGAGACTCTGGAAGTTTAGCTGACTTGATGTAAACTCCTTAAGAAAGGGGACTATTTTTTGTCTTTGAATCCTCAGTGCCTAAGACCACACAGTTAGTAAGTGTCAAAGGTGAGATCCAAAGTCAGGAATTTTCTTTTCACTCTTCTATGCCACCATACTATACTATTCATTAAAGGAGCCAGGGTAAATAGGTATATCTTCTAAATCAATAAATGATGATGATAATAATAATAGAGATCTTAACAACAGGCATGATGCTTATATGTGTATCTATTATAATTGTATGTGTATCTATGTATCTGTTTATGTCTATATACATATTTATAATCTGCATTGATATTTGATCCACCAAGGATTAATACAATCATCTTTATCACTTTTTAAAGTAAATAATTTTCCAAATAATTTTTTTTTTACATTGAAAACCCTTAAAAATGGAGTATACAGTATTCTTACTTCCTTGCGGTCTTAAGTGCTAACCACTGTCATCACTACCATGCATATGGTGACTAATCATGTAATTAAGAGGGTAATTAGATATGATACCTAACTACAAAAAGCACCGCTTAAGATTTCTACAAATACATATTATATAGAATATATAAAATATAGTCTATATAATATATAAAATATGTATGTATGTGTACACACACTATATATGTGTGTATATGTATATATACATATACACACATACATATATACATACATACACACACATATATACATACATGTATATATGTATATATATGAAGAGCTTTTCAAGTCACCATTCCATATATTATCTTATTTGAGAGAGGCAGCGAAGTAGTAGATAGAGGGACCGACTTGGAGTATGGGGGATATGGATTAAGATTTTGCCTTGGAAATACATTAGTTAATGTGACCACGGACAAATTCTTTTTAGGCCTCACAGCAATCTGTTGCAATAGCCAAGGCATTATTCCCCCCATGTTATAGACTTATACACAAAGTTTAGTGAGATAAAATGAATTGTCCAAAGTCATGCAATTGGGAAGTGTTAGAAGTAAAAGTAGAATCTTGGTACTTTGGTTCCTAGATCCGAGTTTTTTTCCATTTCACTATGATACATCCAGTTAGAGTCTGTAGTTAGAGAGAGAAGAAAAGTAGAACCTTTTAAAAACTGAAACAAAAGTTTACTCATGCTACTCCTTGTCACCCACCCCCACACCCCATGCCTGTTAGTGCATTCATCTTCTGAATTATTTGGTAAACGCTCTCACTTGGATTGCATAATGAAAAATTTGGAAGGCAAGATTGACAGAGGGTGAAATTAACATGAGAAAAGACCCAGACACTCCAGATGCCATAATATGTCATGATAGAAAAGCAAGTAAGTGGGGTAACAGAGAAATTTGAGACTGTATACTTTTATTCTCTAGCCTAGCCCCATAAGCCTTCATAAAACACATATTTATGATGTAAATTGAAAGAAGCCAGAAATCTATGTAGCCATCTGGCTGATTAAAGTATATTTTTATAGTATCATCCTAAAAAAAGATCAGAAAACTCAAGACTGTGTGGGAAGGAGCCGGGATGGAAAAAATTTTCTGCAGCTGACCATTTTACTACCAAGGTTTCCCAGGTGTCAAAAAAAAATTCCTATAATTTTGGAGAGGAGAGACATAAAGCTATCAATCTGAATTTAGGTAGAATAACAGAGACTGCTCTTGCAAGGACACACTAAAGGGGTGTGGGTCAGCCCTCATCTCTCTAGCTGCATGAGGCCTGCTCAATGGAAAACACTTTTTATCTTGTCCTGGACTATTCAGCTCCTCTGGAGGAGGAGACAATGACCTTCTATGTAGTCACATCAAAGGATCAGTGCTAATTTGTCTGTGTTCAGGAACCATGTTAATAATTTCTCCATGTAGGATGGCTCCATCCAAGGAACTCTATTACTTAACTAGGCCTTCAAAATGGCATGCACTGCCCCTGGCTCCAGCCTCTGGCTGCTGACTCAGCACCTTCTAAGCTGTCTTCAATAGAAAGACAGACAGAAAATGTCTGAAGAAATCCTCCCTCAGCCAAATCTATCCCATATGAAAGCACAAACCTAATGAGAATCAGTTGTGGGGCCCTCTCCTCTGCCGGCTTTTGGAATGCATGGGTGATTTACAACCAGGATGGTTACAGCGTTCTTAGTCTTTAATGCTTCCTTTTAATTTTTTTAGATTGCAGCCTGAGCAAAAATTTGTGTTTTTTGCTAATGAAGGCAAATGAAAGAATCATTAATTTTAAAACCTATATCCATGTTTCATAGTAATAGCCTCCTTGGGGTGGCTGCATTCAAAAGTGATGCCAAATCCACACGTTTCTCTCCATTTGCCTGTCTCTTTAGTGATGAAGTGGTCCCAGGCTGAGAAAGTCTTGATGGGGATGCCTGTGTTTAGACCAACATGGCCAAACCAGAGCTTCTGACTTGTAACTTGCTGCCAGGGTGACTCTTTCACCATCACAGATGCTCTGTGTCTCACCCCAACTCACCCTGCCTTCTCCATCTCCTCATGCATGATTGACTTGATGCAATGGAAGGAATATTGGGTTTGGAGTCAGAGGATATGGGAAGTAAGTAGGGAAACAAGGTCTTCTGATTCCAAACCCAGAACTCACCACAGAGTCAGTGGTTTGGTTGTTGACTAACTGTGGGAGACTTTGGGAAGTTATAACCATTCTGGGCCTCAGTTTCCTCATAAGTTAAAAAAAAGCAGATGGTATTAACTAATTTGTAAGATTCCATCCAAATCTAAAATTTAAGATGCTATGATCTGTAACTAAAATTATAGGAGAACAATAGGGGTGAGGTTAGGTGAAGGGAAAATGCATTTATTAAGTGCCTACTATGTGTTAGGCACAATGCTAAGTGCTTTACAGAGAGTGGGGGTAAGGGTGATTGTGGACATTTATTGTCTTCTATTATTGAAGAAATAACATTGGCCTTTGTCCCTCCATAGTCTTTGGATGTATCTGTAAGGTCAATGATAACAACCACAATAATTGGTGTGTAGATAGAACTTTAAGGTTTACAAAACACTTTACAAATATTATCTTATTTGATCCTCTCACCTACCCTGGAAAATAGTTGCTATTATTATTCTTATTTTACAGAAGAGGAAACTGAGGCAGATGGTGGTTAAGTGACTTACCCAGGGTCATACAGCTAGTAAGAGTCTGAGGCTGGATTATGGGTTGCTTTGGTATGTTATTCAGCAACATCCTGCTTAACTTCATCATTGACATCTTTCTTTCCTTACTCTTAGGAAGACATGTAAATTTGTTAATAGTAGCATTTAGTTATTGCTACCAATGTTCTCACATGGTGTTATTTAATTTTTGGTGCTATCCCCTAGAAGTATGCATGCATAGTATTAGCTATTATCATGAGAAAATGCATGTACAGAAGCAGTTTTTTTCCCTAGTTTGAAACTGTCTAGTTTTTAAATAAAATTTTCTCATTTTTTTCTTTCTCTCCATTCACCTCCTCCCAATTCTCCTCCCCATCCATTACCCCTACAACCCGCTCTCCAGCCACCTGTCAGTCCACATACTAGATCATGCCCCTAAAGGCGATTCTACCCTGGTACCTCCATTTTATGATTGACAACTTCTTCTGGGATACTATCTCTAGAAAATCCCAGACATGCTTCACTTCACTCCCTCCAGTTCAGCCACCACCTAAACAGCTTTTCTCTTCTCTTCCTCCCTCCCCAAACCCCCATTCTGGAAGCATGAATCATTATCAGTTTTGGTTAGGGTGTGTCAGTCTATTTGCCTCCGGACCTACTTCCTATTCCTGTAACTTTTTGGACCCAAGTTGCTCACTGTGGCCACCACTCCTCTGTGTCCATTGAATTCCCTCATTATAAGCGTAAGCTTTTCTAGAGAAGAAACTGTCTTTGCCTTTGTATTTGTATTCCCAGCACTTAGCATAGCTCTTGGCACATAGCAGAGGCTTAATACATCCCTTTTATTTATTCATTTATTCATCTTGTCATTTTTATTTCACATTGGCAGGTTAAATGCAGGACTAATCCTTATGTTTTAATCCACAGAATTTAGATAATGATGTTAGAAATGGAAGATACTATCGAGATTATCTAGTTCAAACCTCTTTAATTTTTATTTTTCAGCATTCACTTCCATGAGATTTTCAGATCCAAATTTTCTCCCCTTCTTTCCCTTCCTCCCAAGATGGAGTGTAATACATAAAGAAGAATTAGAACCAATAGGAGAAACAAGAAGAAAAGACAGAGAGAGAGAGAGAGAGAGAGAGAGAGAGAGAGAGAGAGAGAAAGAGAGAGAGAGAGAGAAAATAATATGCCTTGATCTGCATTCAGACTCCATAGTTCTTTTTCTGGATGTGCACAGCATTTTCCATCATAAGTCTTTTGGAATTGTCTTAGATCCTTGCATTGCTAAGGAGAGATACACCTATCAAAGTCAGTCATCACAAAACGTAGCTGTTAATGTGTTCCATGTCCTCCTGGTTCTGCTCACTTCACTTAAAATCAGTTCATATAAGTCTTCCCAGGTTTTTCTGAAATCTTCCTGCTCATCATTTCTTACAGCACAAAAGTATTCCATTGCATTTATATACCACAACTTGTTCAGCCATTCCTCAACTGATGGGCATCCCCTCAATTTCCAATTCTTTGCCAGCACAAAAAGGGCTGCTATAAATATTTTTGTACATGTGGGTCCTTTTCTCATTTGTATGATCTCTTTGGGATACAGACCTAGAAATGATCAAAGAGTATGCACATTTTTATAGCCCTTTGGGCATAGTTCCAAATTGCTCTCTTGAATGGTTGGATCAGTTGACAACTCTACCAACAATGCCTTAGTGTTCCAATTTATTCACATCATCTTCAGCATTTATCATTTTCCTGTTTTGTCAAGTTAGCCAATCTGATAGGTGTAGTCCCCCAGAGTTTTTTTTATTAGCATTTCTCTAATCAATAGTAATTTAGAGCATTTTTTTCATATGACTATAGATAGCTTTCCTTTCTTCATCTGAAAACTGCCCGTTCATATCCTTTGACCATTTATCAATTGGGGAACCACTTGTAGCCTTACAAATTTGACTCAGTTCTCTAGATATTTTAGAAATAAGTTCTTGATTTATCAGAGACCCCAGTTGAAACTTTTTTTTTTCTTTTTGCAGGGGGGAAGGCAGGGCTATTGGAATTAAGTGACTTGCCCAAGGTCACATGGCTAGTAAGTTCTAGGTGTCTGAGGCTAGATTTGAATTCAGGTCCTCCTGACTCCAGAGCCAGTGCTCTACTTACTGCAACACCTAGCTGCCCCTTTACTTTTTTTTTTTTTGCTTAACTTTTTTTTTTTAACAGATGAGAAAATTGAGGCCAAAATGACTTGCTCAAAGTCACAAAGCTAGCTGTGGGCAGAGCTTGAATTAGAATGCAGGTTTCCTTATTCCTATTTCAGAATTATCAAGAACTTTTGGATTTGCTAAAGATTTTGTCACAACATATGGGAAACTCTTACATCATTTCTCGTAAGGAAACTGGGTGACTGACTACCATTAATTATCTCCATTTTTATGAGTAGAGAAATTGAGGCAAAAAGCAGGTCTGCCTAGAGGCAGACCAATTCAGAAGCAGTCAAGTGCACAACTTGTGATCTTGACTGCCAGGCCTTTTGATATAGTCTGCTTACACACTAAATGCACCAGGGCAACTATCTGAGTAAATTGCATCTTTTTACTTTCATCATAGAGGCCAAATACATTAAGTATTCAGTCTATTCAAACAGGACAGATTACACAAATTAAACAGGCAGGAAAGTGGGTATCATAGTGTATCACAGATGAACATGTATGTGAATTTGTGAATATGAAGCAGGGAAGACTGATAGAAAATATTTGTCCAGGGATCAAGAGAATGACATAAGAAATGACATGACAAGAATTATAAAGGCCACCAGAGCAGGTGGGGAAATAGATGATGCATGCTTAATTCAGATGACAAAGCTGCCAGAGAGAAGGAGTATTGATGTAGCTGGAAAACCTCAATTATCCTGACATCTGCTCTTTGTTGCTCCTAAAAGCAGATCATTTGAAGCATTCTTGTCTTGTCTTGCTAGTAATTTCCTATTTTAGAAGGTAGAGGCAATGATAAAGGAAACAGCTATTCTTTTTTTTTTTTTTTTGCTTTTTTTTTTGGAAGGGGAAAGGTAACGCAATTGGGGTTAAGTGACTTGCCCAAGGTCACATGACTAGTTTTTGTGTTAAGTGTCTGAATCTGGATTTGAACTCAGGTCCTCCAGACTCTAGGGCCGGTGCTCTATTTACTGCGCCACCTAGCTGCCTCAAAGGGAACTGTTATTCTTGACCTGATTTTGACCAATAAAAAAAAAACTGTTCAGTGACGATGATAATTATATAATAACACAAATAATAAAAGAATAAGAACTTGGGAGGTAGTGACTATGCTATCACACTGTCAAAGAAAGGACTGCTGAACATAGTGTCAAAAAGACATTAGATGAGACAGGGAATTAGGGTTTGATGTTTCCATAGAGGATGCTTGAAGGAGATGAGAAACTTCAGAGAAATTCTAGGGACACATTTGCAATATTTTCTAAAGAAGAAAAAAAGGAAGAAATATGTATGAGAAGTGGGGGATGTCATCAGGCAGCTCCCCTCACCAACTTGATGAGTTTACAGACTAGTGAGCCTTTATTTGGGTCTTTTGGAAGCACTTCTCCCTAAGGAACATGAACTTTCCCATGAGCACATTTATAAGAGAAGCAAGAGAATGCCTCTAAGGTTACTGTGTGCAAGCATGTGTAGTTTCTATGTGCTTCTCCAGGAGACAGCTAGGTTGAGAATAATGCTAGTTCAAATAATGTGAAATTCAATTTAGTGCTAATTATAAAAGGATACCAGGTTGCATTTAATGTGAGTCAAAATTGAGTTAATATGAAGTGTGTGAACTAGTTGAGGATTTTAATACATGACTATGCCATCTGTCAGCACTTGCCAATCATGGTCTGTGGATGTGATATGCTGGTATGTATCATATTACCAAAAGTTGTTTAAAAATTTTTTAAACAAAATGAACAAAAGGAAAGAAAACATCAGATGGAAATACTGCCACTGCAAAGAGAAGTTTATTCTTGCAACAAAAATTTGATGCAATTGACTGGCGTGAACATAATTATACTAACTCTGAAATAGGATGAGATGTTGGGGTGCCCAAATCTGTGGCATGGAATATTATAAAATATGTATAAAAAGTAAAAGAAAAAGGCAAAGTTGCCTCAGATTTTTGTTGATCTCAAAGTAAGTTAAGTGTTAAATGGCAAAACGTGATGATAGTTTAGTTGTATTGGCTAAAGATTGCAATAATAAAAGTCATTCCTTTTTTTTTTTATCAGAGTAGCCTTTTAGACAGAAGTTGCAAGTTTATTTTAAGGCACTGGAAAAAATGGAAATGAAATAGATAAGGAAGAACGTTTATTGTAAGCACTGGTTGGTTTGGTACCTTTAAAATTCAAGTTCTGTTACACAATGTTAAAATTACTAGAGAAGTAGACAGTGCAGGTGAGGACTTGGTAGCTAAATAATCCTGATGTTTTCAAGAAAATAATCAAAGAAGGTGAATAACACTGATTGACAAATTTTTAATGTGAATAAAACAGGCTTCTTCTGGAAAAGAATGTCTTCCAGAACTTGTATTTTTAAGAAAAAAAGAGCCCAGTCTGGAATTAAAAGTGTTTAATAATGCCTAACCCTTTTATTGGGTGGCAACATAGAAGGAAATTTTAAATTAAAACCAATGCTTGTTTGTTGGTTTTGAAATCTTCCAGATCAGAGAGGCTCATTAATCATTTAGAGTTCTTTGACAGTCAAATGAGAAAGCATGGGTGACTAAATCTGTTTTTGAAGACCAGTTTTCAAGTTATACATTTTAGCTCACCTATTGGAAAATATTTACAGGAACACCATAAAATATTTAAAGCATTACTGATTTTAGATACTGCCCCAGGCAATCCAACTCTACTTGGTTCATGGTGTGAGAATGTAAGCATATAAATTTGAAGAGGTGTGGATAAAGCTCTCTATACCTATCAGCACATGAATGAAGACTTAAAGAAAAAGAAGAAAGTTCAGTCAATGTTGCTAAAATATTTTAAATGACAGCAATGACATTATATAATCAGGGTAGACATCTTTAGATAACGATATTCAGGATTTTTTAATTTTTAAAATTTTGCTTTCTATGACTTTGTAATAAATGAATCAGAAATACATTTTCATTATCTTTGCTATTATATTATGTTTACAAACATATAAAAACATTAAAATTTGTTGCATGGTTATGGTGGATTGGGATTAATTAACATATAATTATAACTTCCAATAGTGCAAATTCAAATAATACAACCACTTCCTAGGATTCATATTCACACTAATTGGGGACCTAGCTATACTTCACTATTGCCCTGATTTCTGCTACTTCTTGGACTAGCAAAATTCACTTTTCTTAGGGATGCTCAAGCTTTGGGTAACCTCACTTACATGCAATTCTGTCCCAAGGAAATAGCTAACTGTCTGGAATGCAACAGGCTAATTATGCACTGACCCCCAAACCAAGGTCCTCTCTCTTGACCCTTGGTCAGTCCTCCAAACAAGGAAAAGGGAGAAAGAAATGAGATCAGTCTTCAAGCTTTCTTTTATAGGCCAGCACATAGAAGTGGTTATTTTGACAAGAGTTTGTCTTCCCAAGGATGCTAGGCAACCAAGTCATCTTGGGGGCAAATCTAGTCACTGAAACATTCCTCAAAACAGGAGTTTTTAATCTTTTTTTAAAAATCACTGGCATTCTGGTGAAATTTATAGACCCCCCTTTGCAGAATAATTTTTAGATGAAGTAAATAAATGCTTTTAAATATATAAAATAAAATTTAATATAAAAGAAACCAATTCTATCAAAATATGGTTATCTATCTATCTGTCTGTCTGTCTGTCTATGACACACTTTTATGTGCATTATCAACATTTTCCCCATTACTTTCTTAAGTCTTCTAGACAATTAACAAAACAATAAATCAGGTCCTGATTTGTAGCATCTGCTATTATCTAAGGTACAAATGATCAATGAAAATTTAACAATCAGCTTGAGATATGTTACAAGCTCGTTCCAGCATACCCCTGGGTATATTGGAGCATTCCCTGTGTCTTTTTCTGTTCTCTATCTCCTCTCTGAAATTTCGAGAGTCATGAATTCAACTGTCTTCTTCTTGCAGATGACTCCTAAATCTACATACCCAGACTTCTTCTGTCATTTGAGATACATTTACACGTCTGCAGCTGCCTGACAGACGTTTCCATGCAGATGTCTCAGGCATTGCAAACATCATTTCCAAAACAACTCATTTCTCCCCCTAAATCCACTGCTCTGCTTAACTTTTCTGTTGCTCTCATAGGTACTATCATTCTTCTAGTCACAGAGGTTTATTATCTAGGAATTATTTTTGGTCCTTCATTTCTCCCTTATCGCTCATACAATCAATGGCCAAGTATTTCCAATTCCACTCTCATAATAGATCTCTCATTTGCCCACTTCTTTCCATGTATACCACAGTCTCTTCAATTTATACTTGACTCATGGAGGCCTTTCCCAGACTCTCAAATTCTCCTCAGTGAGTTCAAATTATCTGGCCTATATGAAATATATATTTTTAAAAATCCAAAGCTGCAATTGCTGAACTTGTATCTAGAAGGAAATGTGCTGAACAAAACAACTTCCATAGAACTAGAGGCTGGCAAATATTATTCCTGTTTTTAAAAAATAGGAAGAAGGTGGATGTTTGACATTCTAGCCTGGTGAACTTGACATCAATTTCTTGATAATATTTTCTCATAGATTATTGAAAGATATGGTTTATAAGTCCTTGAAAACAGATACAGTGATCACCAAAAGCCAGTGTGGATTTTTAAAGAATTTTGTTGTTGTTGTTTAGTCATTTTCAGTTATGTTCTACTCTTTTTGACCCCATTTGGGGTCTTCTTAGCAAAGATGCTGGAGTCATTTGCCATTTCCTTCTCCAGCTCATTTTACACATGAGGAAACTGAGGCAAATGGGATTAAGTGACTTGCCCAGGGTCACACAGCTAGTAAGTATCCAAGGTCAAATTTGAACTCAGGAAGATGAGTTTCCTGATTCCCAGGCTCAGCACTCTATCTATTATACCACCTAGCTCCCCCATTTATTAAGAATAAATCATGTGAAAAATTGATATTTTTCCTTGTTTTGGATGAAGTTCCAAGACTAGTAATCAGGAGAATACTGTTTCTCATGTACAACATTTCATTTCTGATCTCCATGCTTTTGCACAGATTGTCGCCATCTAGGGAATGCACTCTTTCCTCACTGTTGCCCTTGGGAATCCTTAGCTTCCGTCGAAAGCTCAGCTTAAATGCTTCCTGACACCTTTTCCGATTCTCCCAGCTATTATACCTCTACAAGATTCCTTTTTATAGTTTTGTATATGCTTATGCAAACTCCATGTTTGTTTTTTGTCCTTGTAGCCTTGGTGCCTGATACATAGTAGAAATTAAAGGGATGCTTATTGATTGAGTGATGGATATTATATATTTTGCTTTGAGCAAGGCATTTCACCAAGTCTTAGATATTACCCTTGAAGACAAGACAGAAAAAATAGGCCGAATAATAGTACATAGCTATCAACACCAGATCTGCCAGAAAAGGTTCATTGGCTGAACCCAATACTCTATCTCTTTTCATCTCCCAGAGATTCAATACTGTCCTAGCTCTCTTCCAACTTTTTTTGTTTGTTTGTTTTGTTTTTTGTCTGTTTTTTTTTTTTTGAGGGGGGAAGGCAGGGCAATTGGGGCTAAGTGACTTGCCTAAAATCACACAGCTAGTAAGTGTTAAGCAAATTTGAACTCAGTTCCTCCTGACTCCAGGGCTGGTTCTCTATTCACTGCCCACTTAGATGTCCCCTGGAAGCCTCCCCTCACTCTCCCCCGCAACTTTTCTAACTGCTTCTTCTTCTCTGGCTGCTCAACTTCCGGCCTGCAGGCCTAGGCTCCCCATTAATTTGACCCTACCTTTTTTCTCTAAATTCTCTCCCTTGGGAATCTTAGAACTTCACTTACCACCTATACCAAACCTTCATTTCTCAGCTGGCTGCGTTTCTTTTGGACTTTTCCACCATGCCCCAGGAATCTCATCCTCCCGCAGGAAGACTCACATCTCATCAGCACCCACTGCTATGGAAGTCCTTTGGTTAGAGGGGGGAATAGGGAGTTGCTCCCAGAATCCGGATTGAATGAGGGTGCCCAGGCCAGCCATCTCTTCATTTCTAACCTGACTCTACTGCTCTCCATGGCTACACAGTTCTCCATCATGATCCTGAGCAGGGAATGTTCCCATCCCCCATGCTCACCCCCTTTCCTTCCCAGCTTCCTTTTGTTTGTTGCCTCCCCCCATCAGAATGTAAACTTGAGAACAGAACCTGTCTTTATTTTTTTTATACTTGTGTCCCCAGGACTTAGCACAATGTAAGAAGGGAAGTGAATGCGAACTCGATAGCAGAACTGTGTACGAAACCTTGGTGACCTCTCCTACTCTTCCATCTTCCTCATTCATCATCGATGGTCAGATTTTGTTGATCCTACTTTGGCAAAATCTCTTCCATTTATTCTCCCCTCTTGGTTCCTAATGCTACCATCCAGGTATGGGCCCTTATGACTGCTTGCTAGACCAATGTAATAACTTCCTGATAGGTTTTCCTGTTTCTATTCTTTCCTTGTTCTGATATATCTTTCATTTCATTGCCAGAATAATTTTGTTTTCAAAAGAAGATTTGGGCCATAGTCTTTCTCTGCTTAAAAAAAACAACAAATAAACTTTGGTGGCTCTATACTGCTACTTTTGTGCCTAAAATTTAAGGGTCTCTGCAGTATGGTACCACACTCCTTTTAGAATCTTAACTCACTACTCTCTTCCATGTCTCCTGGATGCCCTGGATGCCTTCAAGTATCAGTTAAAATTTTATCTTCTGCAAGAACCTTTCCCCATGCCCCTTAATGTTAGTGTCTTTTCTTTGAAATGATGTCCAATTTTCTAACTTTATTGTAAATTATATAAAATTATGCAACTACAATTTATTTGTACATAGTTGTTTGCCTGTCTCCCCTCACTGGGTTGCAAGCCCATTGAGGGCAGGGCTATTTTTTGCCTTTCTTCGGCACAATGGCAGGTACGTAGTATGTTCCTGATCAATGTTTGTTGACTTTACTTGGTTTAATTTGGCTCCATGCACTCTAGATTCCAGCTAAACTAGAATGCATACTCTCCCCCTTGGATGTGAACTTCACTTTCATACATTTGTGATTTTGCTCACACTATTCCTCCCCTCCCTGGCATGCTCTCTTTTTCTACTCTTTGCCAGCTGAATTCCTACCTATTCTTTAAAACAATATTCAACCTCTTCAATGCCCAGTCAATAAAGACTCACGGTCCACTTGATAATTTTCTAAAACATGTATCATGCAAAAATGTGTATTGTAAATACTGGCATCTCATCTGACTAATATACCATATACTTTTTGAGGAAGTTTAGGTAGGCAGAGGTAAGAAACTCAATTAAAGCTGGATCCCTATGGGCAGCAAATCAACTTAGAAAACCACAATTTAACATATTTGTGTTGTACTAGGAGGCAGCAAGGTGTTGATGTGCTGGGCCTAGAGTCAGCAAGACTCATCTTCCTGAGTTCGAATCTGGCCTCGGATACTTCCTAGCTATGAGACCCTAGGTGAGTCAATAATTCTGTTTTCCTCAGTCTCCTCATCTGTAAAACGAGATGGAGAAAGAAATGGCAAACTATTCCTATCAAGAAAGCCCCAAATGGGGTCACAAAGAGCCAGACATGACTGAAAAATGACCTTACAGCTCCATCTGGCTCTAGTCAACTTTGGTAGACTTACTGTACACAATGATCCTTCATGCATTTTATATTCTAGCCAAATAGGCCTCCTTGCTCTTCCTTTCACACAATCTTTCACGCTCTTCACCATAACTTTGTACAGGTTGTCACTCCAACCCCTGAATACACTCTCTCTTCATTCCTGCGTCTCAGAATCCCTAGCTTTCTTTGAGGGTCAGCTCCAGTGGCCTTGTCTGCACAAGCCTATTCTCATTCTTTCTATTTGCTTTGCTGTGTTTTCCAATTACTTTTTTGTACCCGCTACTAGAAAGTAAACTTCTTTAGGGCAGAGACCATCTCTTTTTTTCTTTGCATTCCAAGTGCCTAATATGGTGCTTGATATATAATTGTTTGCCTAATAAATACCTGTAGAATCATTGACTAATCTAAGGGAGAGCTTCAAGGTTTAATTTTCTACCTTGTTCTGTTGAATGTGATTATCAGTGACTTAGGTGAAGATATAGATTATACTACTTATCAGAGTTTTGAAGGATATGAAGAGGGGCAACTAATCAAAAAAATAAATGAAAAGGTTGAATTAAAGAGCGGACTGAAGCTAATAAGATGAAATTTAATGAAAAAAATATAAAGGCATACACTTGGATTTTTTTTAAAAACGGTACAAATACAAGATAAGAGAGAGTGGATAGAAAAAAAACGATTTTGAATGCTCTAAATCACCATTGATTAGAGAAATGTAGATTAAAACAACACTGAGGTACCATTGTATACCTATCACATTGGCTAATATAATAAAAAAGGAAAATGTTGGATGTTAGAAGGGATATGAGAAAACTGGGACACTAATGCACTGTTGGTAGAGTTGTGAACTGATTTAACCATTATGGAGAGCAATTTGGAACTGTGCCCAAAGGGTTATTAGCAATACCACAGCTAGGTCTACATCCTGGAGACATCCAAAAAAAGGGAAAATGATCTATATGTATAAAAATATTCACCACAGCTCTCTGTGGTAGCTAAGAATTGCAAATTGAAAGTATGCCCATCAGTTGGGGAATGGCTAAACCAACTTCAGTATATGATTGTAATGGATTATTATTATGCTATAAGAAATGACAAACAAGATGATTTCAGAAAAACCTGGAAAGAACTACATGAACTAATAGATAGTTAAGTGAACAGAACCAGGAGAATATAGTACAGAGTAGCAGCAATGAAATGAAAATGAATGAAAATGAAAATGAAAATTCACAATGAAAAACTGTGAATGACTTATCTATTCTCAGCAATACAATGATACGAGACAATCCCAAAGAACTAATGATGAAGCATACTATCCACCTCTAGAAAAAGAACTGATATTGTTTGAATACATGAAGTATATTGTTTTTTTTCAGTTTTTTCCTTTTATTTGAATCTTCTTGTACAAAGTAACTAATATGGAAATGTTTTACATAATTGCACGTGTATAAGCTGTATCCGCTTACTTTTTCAGGGAAGGGTGAGGAGAGAATGGGGTAAAATTTGAAACTCAAAACTTTAAATAAAAATGCTTAAAAATTTGGAAAAAAAAGGTTTTGAGCAGTAAATGTAGAAGGTTTAGTAGACAGTAACCTCACTATGAGTCAGCAATATGAAGTGGCAGCCAAAAAAGTCTATGTGATCACAGATGGCATTGATCAGTTGATAGTATCTGCAAGGATAGAAGTGTCACTGTACTCTCTCCTTGTTAGACTACATTTGAAATATTGATTCCTTTCTGTAGGAAGGGCATTGACAAACTTGAATACTTCTGGAGGAGGGTTCCCAGGGTGATATAAGAGCCTAAGACCATGCCAGAGTAGAATTAATTAAAAAGATTGGGAAGGTTTAACTGGAAGAGGAGAAGATTTAGTGGGGAACATGATTCCTGTTTTCAAATATCTGTAGCAGAGAGATCAGACTTTTCTGCTTATACTCCCATACTCTGTACCCTTACACTTCCTCCCAGGTAGAACTAGTACCAATGAGTGGAAGTTAAAGAGTCAAATTTTGACTCAGTATAGGAATAATTTTCTAACAATTGAAACTACCCACCACCCCCCTCCAAAAAAAAAAGAAAATGGATTATCTTATGGGGTGGTGAGTCCCAAATAACCAGAAGTTTTTAAGTAAAGGTTGAAAGACAATTTGTCAACGATGTTATAAAATGAAATTCATAATTTGTCTGGGGGTTTGACTAGATGACCTCTGATGACCCTCCTAGTTTAGTAATTCAATGATTCTAGGAAATGCTAATGATTTAAGGATACTGCTAATATATAAATCAATAAAAAACCAACAGGTTATAGATAACCTAAGTAAGTCTTTTCTTACCCTTCTCTTCTTCCTTCTCCCAGTTACAATTAAAATTAAGTTTTTGATTTTTATTTTTTCTTTCTGGAAAACATATTATCAAGTACTAATAAGCATCAAATTTGTCTCCCTGTGAGGCATCAACTTGGAAAAATATATTTGAAGAATATTTGAAAGTAAGTCAGCTTCCCCATACCTTTTGTCTTAATATTTCACTTGTTTTTTAAAATAAATTAAGATACCTAAGTACCATTTATTATAGCAATATTAATAATTTGAACCTAAAATAATTTCCAGATAATTTAGGAAAGTCATATTTCTCATAGGTACTTTAGAAATAAATATGGGTCAAACTGAGCTAAAAGAAAGAAAATCACCTAAATTAGTGAGCTCTTGGAACCTGTTTGTGGTATGATTATCTGTACTTCCTGTATCCATTATCATGCAAAATAACTCCCTTAGAAATCACACACAGTTGTGATGATGTAAATCATTCTCTGCTAGAGGCCATAAATATGTCAGATGGGGGCTAGATGACCCTTAAAGTTCCTCCCTACTCTCTCAAATTCTAAGCTTCTAGGATTTTAAATGGTGCTTATGCACCTGACTAACACTACCAGAATGACAAAAACTTGCTTTCAAAATCAAATTATGCTAAGGAAATGAGTGAAAGAGGGAAAGGGATGACATTATAGAGAAAATTTTGCTTGAATGCTTGTATTTTGGCCTAAATCCATGTTAAAACATGAACTGGTAGGGAGAACAAAAGGTTAACAAATACAGCCCAGCTTCTTTCCACCTCCATCTTCCTCCTGTCCCTCTCACCCCCAGGAACTACAAATGTATAAATGTGTGAAAGAATCCATTAGTGTAAAAAAGACTTTGAATAGACAAAGTAATGGCCTGGGATCTTTTCAAAGGGTACATCCTGGACAAGTTGGTAACTTACTTCACTACTGGGGTGGCTTTCCCAGGAACATGACTCCTTCTCTTGAGAGAGAATCTCTCTTCGGAAAGTGTGTTCACCCAAGCATGTCTGACACAGTGAGGGCTCAAATTCAGGCTCCCCCTGATGTCTGTGCATCACCGAGGGTCCTGTGTACTTCAGGTTGGCGCTCTTTTCCACACTGACCATTGGGCTCTTAATCCATCTTCGTACCTACAAAATGAAAAAGAAAGTGTCAAATATATTTGGCCTTCCTTGAAGAATCCTGAGGCAATAGTGGATAGATAAATGGCATAAATGAAAGGAAAAGTCAATTGAAAGACTTATAAACACTAGCTTTGAATGACTTCAGAAAATCATCTTGGCTGCCAGGAAATAAACGAAGGATCTGTGATTTTTGTCAGGGTCTGTCAATAAGGAATTATTCTATCAATTATGACCAGTTGTCAGAAGGCAAGTTAAGTGACTTGTCCAGCGTAGCCTACCATTCAAGAGTCAGAGGTGTAATTTGAACCTAGTTATTCCTTGGCTCTAAGCTAACACTCTACTAGGCCAGGCTGCAAGACATGACAGGAAAACAGTGACCCCATTTTTTAAGTCATTACGTCGTAAATGTCAGAAAGAACATTTTCCACTGAACAAATGTCACTCCCATAGAAACATCCTTGGGCTAAGAAGGGCTCTCAAATGCATTTCTTCCTTTCAGTGTCTCATCATCTCCTTTTCCTGCATATAGAGTTAATGTAAATTCTAAGGACAATTAGTAGTAAAAAGGACACAGTTGTTCTGAGGATCTTATCTAACCAGTTTCAGAAATGCTTCCAGATGGAGTTTGAATGCAGATTGGAGCATATGACTTTTCAATTTTTTATGTGTAACTGTTTTTCTTTTGGCCTGTTTCTTCTTTGACAACATAACAAATATGGAAATATGCTTTACATGATTGCACATATATAACCTATATCAACTCACTTACCATCTTAAGGAAGGAGGAAAAGAAGAAGGTGAGACGGGACAAAGGGAGGGTGAAAATTTGGAAACCTGAATTTTTTACAATGAATGTTAAAAATTGTCTTTACATGTAATTGAGAAAAAGTAAAATATTATTTAAAAAAAGAAATGCTTCAAAGATTAATGGTCAAAGCTGATCTTGATATTTCTGTCCTAATTTTGGAAAATCAAAATTAATTTACACTAAGTAAACAGAGCCCCAAACCTGGAGTTAAGAAGACTTGAGTTCAAATCCAAACTCAGACACTTACTAGCTGTATGATCCTGGACAAATCACTTAACCTCTGTTCTTCCCAATTTCCTCTTCTATGAAATGGGGTTAATAACAACACCTACATCTCAGGGTTGTCGTGAGGATCAAAAGAGATAATAATTGTAGAGGATTTAATCCAGTGCCTGGCACATAATAAGCATATATATATGCATATATATATATATATATATATATACACACACACACATATGCTAGCTATATAAATACATAAATGTTAGCCATTATTATTATTATTGAAGTACCTCATAGACCATAACTCACTTTCATATAGCACTTTAATACCTTAAAAGTTAAAAGGTTTGCAAATAAATTAACACACATCATCCAAGTTGATCCAACAATCTCATGGGACAAATGGTGTCATTAGCTTATTTCATAGATAAAGAAACTGAGAATCAGAGAGGATTAAAGGCTAAGGTCACACTGTGAGTATCTGAGACAGAATTCAAGGTCTTCATGATTGTGTTTTATGATTTTATTCACTGAGACATACAGATTCCCTTTACAAACATTAATGTTTGTAACACATTCTTTACAATAACCTGAGGAGGTACATGTATAGGTAAGCAAACTGAGGCCAAGAGAGCTGAGGTGACTCATTTGCAGTCATTTACCTCTTTAAATGAGAGCGATCACATGGCATAGCACAGGGTTTCCCCAACCTTTTTCAGTTCCTGTACTCCTAACCTTCAGTAAATCTTTCCAGATGCCAAATTCAATATGAAAGACAATATCTCTTAGAGTTTACCCTGGCCAGGGCTTTCAATATGAAAGGGAAAAAATGTAGTTCACCACATATATGAAATGAGATTAATTTCAATAAGATAATACAATTATTTACTAAATATAACCGATCTCTCTTCTCCTATTCCCTGGTGGCATACACACCCCAGAGAGTAAATAGAGAATACAACCTGGAGTCAGGGTGATCTAGGTTCAAATCCTGTCTGAGATACTTAGAAGTTATTTGATCCTGATCAAGGACCTCAGTCTCTCCAAACTACCTCCACCACTGCCACTGTCTCTACCCCCAACTCCTCTTCCTAGCTAATGTCAGAGCCAGGATGCCTGACATCAAGTCTAGTACCATGCATGTGCTTTTATATGCTGTTGCTCATTATCTGAACAACGCTATGAGGTAGATAGCAGAGATATTCTTAATTAATTAATTATATTATATTACATTGTTTATATTATTATATTTATATTATATTATTATTTTATATTTATTATATTGTATTATTAATATTATTAATTAATTAATTTTGCTTTTTGGAGGGGGGAGGGCAGGGCAATTGGGGTTAAGTGACTTGCCCAAGGTCACACCACTAGTAAGTGTTAAGTGTCTGAGGCCAGATTTGAACTCAGTCCTCTTGACTCCAGGTCTGGTGCTCTATTCACTGTGCCACCTAGCTGCCCCAACTAGGGATATTATTAATATTATTACCCCATATCACAGATGAAGAAACTGAGGCTCAATTTAAGTGTTGTTTCTTTTCAAGGTCATACTCCTAGTTGATGGCAGTTCTAGAAACCAGGTCTCCTGACTCCCAAGTCCAGTGTCATTCTCATTATTCCAGATCTCCCACTGGTTGACTTAACTAGCATAGAAAGTTTAGACTAACGCCTCATTCTCAAAGGTGTTTGAAAAGTTTTCTAAATTCATGAAGGTTCTTCAAAAACATCCAGGTAGTAAAGTCAGAATTTAGCAGTTAGCGTGATCAGTTCAGAGAGGCTGAAGTAAATGGTATGACTTACTTAAAGTCACACAGAGAGTAAATAGCAGAGCTAGAATCTGAACCCAGGACCTCTGGTGCCAGGCTTACCACTATTTCCTATTTCCCTCTAAGTCCCTTCCATGGGGCAGCTAGGTGGCACAGTGAATAGAGCACCGGCCCTAGAGTCAGGAGGACCTAAGTTCAAATCTGGCCTCAGACACTTGACATTTACTAGCCATGTGACCTTGTGCAAGTCACTTAACCCCGATTGCCCTGTCTTCCCCCTTCCAAAAAGCAAAAAAAAAAAAAAGTCCCTTCCACATCCTAGTCCTGTGGTAAAGATGACAGAAACAGCTTTAAGGTCAGAAAACCAAGGACTACAACATAGGTTAGAAGAACAAAACAAACAAAAAACACCTCGAATTGAATATTGTGTTATTATTATGATCAAGTTTGCTTCCCCAAAAGAAAAGAAAAAAAATACACTTCTCTTCTTTGGAGATGATGGGGGTGGAAGGTGGCTACTGGTGTGGAACATTGCGTATGCGTCAGACTCTGTTAACCTTCAGTTTTTGCTGAGATGTTTTTTTTTCCCATCTAATTTTACTCTTTGTTACAAGAAATGACTCTCTGGGGAGGGCAGGGGTGAGGAACAGATTTGGAAATGGTGATATAAAAGTAAAATATAATCAACAAATTTTTTTTTCAAAGATCTTTGAAGGAAGTAAGAAGTATGTATTTCTTCCTTGGGCGTCATGGTTCTTCATGGCATTTGCTTCTTGTCTATCATCTCTTTTTCAGACAGAAGTTGAAAACATCCTATTTTCTTTTGTTAGAGGTAGCTTGGCCAGTTGGATAGAGGACTGTGCAGATGCCAGATTGAACTGGCCGCTGGGAGGTAATTGTAAAATGTTCAGTGTGAGCATTTACACCTTAGAAATCAGCAAATGTTACAAGTCAGGACTTGATTTATTGTTTTGTGGATTGTCTAAACTTAAAAAAGAGATGGAGAAAATGTTAATAATGTATGTTAAGCTTAGAAGTGGGTCCTGCCCATTTTACCCCTGCCAGTTGTTAAACATTCACCAGCATGTACTTGGCTAAGAGCCAAGGCTGGACTAAATGACCTTCAAGGCATCTTGTGCTTTTAAATCTATTTTCTGATGATAACCCCATCTGGTCCAAGCTATGTGACCCTGGGCAAGTCACTTAACCTCTAGAAAACTCTCTAGGACTCATCAGCTAACTCATGAAATCAGTGATATTTTATGTTTTGCTCTAATGTATCTGCCTTAAATATTGATCTCTGCTCATAAGCAAATCTAAGCATGCATAGTATTCCTGTACTTTGTCAGAGGCATTCTGAAATAAGTGCTCAAAGGATGGAATTCTGGGCAATCAGTTTTCCTGATGTTAGCAGCAAATGTTTTTGATCAAACTTGAAAAAAAATTTCTTAAATTACATTAGAGGCAGAAAATCTGTTTTTCACTATTCTCCTTATAAAGTGGGGTTTTGGCTTCAAGTTTGGTAGTTGTTTCTATTTAGTTTCCAGCCCTATATTATGAAATTAATCTTTTCACTCTGGCTGACTTTCAATACATATATTTTGCCAAGGAGGCTTGATTCTAGGCTTGTTAAGAATCTGATTTTAGATAGATTTGTATTCAAGTGAATACATAGTTTCATAGTCTGACCTGATTTCAAATTTTGGCATGTTGACAAGTAAGACTTATTATTATTATTTTTACATTGAATCTGTTCCTTTATTTCACAACTTTAGTTTATGACGGAATGATCAGGTTGCTGAATTTGACCTTTCAAAGGGGTTATGATTGGTGTGAACAGGCAAAATAATTTTTGTAAAAGCCCACAAAATTATAAGCAAAATAGTTATATTCCCTTCCCCCCACCACCACCCTTAACTCTCTGCCAAGGGACACAAAAATTACATGATTTCTTTCTCTCCTCTACTTTTCATATCATTCCCTCTGCTTACTGATCTGGCTAAGACTAGATGTAATAACAACAAAAAATCACATAGAAACCATAATCTCATTAGATTTTACGCAAGGAAGTTCAGTTAAAAAATACTAAGTCATCAGATGCAATCTAATGGAAAAAATGACTTGGGTGGAGTCAATGATGAACAGAATAGGCCTACTTTAGGTTAAGACTTCCACAGCATGAGCAATGGGTAGTTTCCCAGAACTTCAGTATTGAATACTCAGCAATCACTAATTCAATCCCTTCATTTTACAGATTGAGGCCCAGAAAGGTGATATTGCCTTGTCCAGCACCAACTGCAAATTAGGAGTGGAGTTAGGGCTGTTTTTCTCTGAGTCCAACAAAATTGAATCATTATTGAACCATTGTCCCTCTCTTGGTGTGTAAACTCTTGCCTTCGAGTAAGTGAAGACTTGCATTTAGGATCTTATTTCATTCTTTCTGGCCATGATGGCCTTATATAGAGGGAGTAATTAACTCTGAGTGGGGCAAATTCTGAGACTAGGAGCAAAAACACTTGTTTTTTTGTTGTTTGTTTTTTTCCTGGTATTTCATAGCTAATAGTCTTTCAAACTTGGACTTGCAACTAGAGTAACGACGTCGTCATCATTCCCACACAGATGGTAGATGTCAAGGGGTGAAAATCTCTTACAGGCCCTTCATGAAATGCTCATGTAGGTGTTATGTTTATACTTCTTGAGAGGCTTGTCTATCACAGTTTATTGTTTTCCAACTAATTTTGTGGGAACATCATACATTTTACCGATAACCTTCCAAATAAGATTGTGTGCTAAGGGACAGAGGTTGTCTCCATGCATCCCAAGTGGGGCAGAAATGTTTACTTTAAAAAGAGAAAAGTGTTTCTACTTAGATCTATCACTAGCTCCGTATTTGACCTTGAACAGGAGGAGTTAATCCACTTTATTCCTTCTACAAAATGGAGACATCCATAGCTGCTCTTTTCCTACCTAACAGGATTCAAGGAGAATTTTGACAATTTCAAAGAACTTGGTTCTCCAAAGAAGAAGGGTGTTGTGTAGTCAGTCACTTTGTTTGTAATAGTCACATTACCCATTCTTTTTATTTCAGCTCAATCATTCTCTTTTGGCCCAAATCCTTACATTGACATTAATTTTATCTTCTTTTACTTCATGAGGCAATAAATTTTGCTCAGCATCCTTCCCATTTCTGATTAATGATGTGGTTTATGAAGCGCTGTTCATCAATCCTGTCAGACAGTGAATCAATCTCAAATCTCTTCTCTGGCCTTAAGTTTGTTGAAAGTGCCCTCCAAAACTGCAGAGGGGGTGAAAATCCAGACTTCCTCTGGGTCTTTGCACATCAGTTGGCCATATGTTCAGTTTAAATACAGAAGTGCTTTGCTAGAGAGACCTGTGTGAAGACCACCTGACATTGCAAACTTGTACCTGGAATATGGTACCAGCTGCCTTGCTGGTTCCTCTGAAATTGTGATTGCATGTGCCAATCCTGGCCTTTTTCCTGTGCCCAGAGGGTAAAGAAGACTGTGTTTGTGCTCTTGGTTAAGGCTTGTATATATAAAAACATAACAACAATCATAATAGCAGCTAGCAGTTATACAGTGCTTTAAGGTTTGCAAGGTGCTTTGCTAGCTCATTTGATCCAAACATAG
>CM053584.1:293707761-293726584 GCA_028627135.1 Pseudochirops cupreus
CTACAAGGTTCCTGTCTTGAGGTTTAAATAAGCCTATTCTCTAAACCACAGTATGATAAGTTAGTTCTAAGAAAAATTCGCCAGTATGATGGGTAGAACTTTAGTTCAACTACACCTTTATAGACTTCAGGGAACAAGTTTGAATGTGATTTCAAGATGATTTTCACAGCCTGGGGTTCTCTTGGTGTGGGAATGTAGCAGATTTGAGAAATAATTCCCAGAAAGGTGACTGAGACACATAGAGGTTAAGTAATTGGACCAGGGTCCACAACCGCTAGTAAGTGTCAGAGGTAGGTCAGATCTTCCTGACTCAGAATCACAGATTTTGAGCTGGAAGGGACGGCGGGCCATCCACTCCAACAAATACGTATACAAAATCCAATTTTATAACATTTCCAACAAGTAATCAACCCACCTTCACTTTATTATTTCCACCTTTATTCTGAAACAGTCCATCCTGTTTTTAGATTAGTGTTAGTGTTTGTGTTCATCTTAGTGTTAGGGAGCTGTGATTTCATTAGTTTAGGGGAATCTCAGGTGAGGAAACTCCATTTACTAGGTCAGCAACCACTCAGCAATTTGTTACCTGGAGCACTGGTAGGTTGTGACTTGCTCAAGGTTACATAATCGGTGTTCGTTATTTTTGTTGTTGAGTTGTTTTAGTCACATCCGACCCTTTGTGACCCCATTTGGGGATTTCTTGGCAAAGATACCTGGAGTGGCTTGCCATTTTCTTCTTCAGTTCGTTTGACAGATGGGGAAACTGAGGCAAGCAGGGTGAAGTGAACCATTGATATAAAGCTGGAAGGCCATCCAGTTCAACCTCTTTCTTTTAAAGATGAAGTACTATAATAATAATTGTGATAGTGCTTTAAGATCTGCAAAGTACTTTACAAAGATTTCTCTTGATCCTTCCAACAACCCTGTTGAAGTATTATTACCCCTATTTTACAGATGAAGAAAATTCAGCTGACAGGGTAAATGGCTTCCCCAGGTCACGCAGTTTGTGGGAGTCTGAAGCCATATTCCAAGTCAGGTGTTCATGACTTCAAGTACAGCACTCTAATCCTTACTGCACACTGAGGCCCAGTCACTGACCTAAAACATCAAATGGCGGTGGACATTCTACTCTTTGGGTCTCCTTCAGACTGAGCTGAATTCACCTAACCTCGTGGTCGACAGGGGAATTCCAAGCCCCGCATTCTACCCATGACTGGACACTGCCTCTGTAAACTTCTAGCTCTCCACTAGAAAACATGATGTTCTCTTTCCCTCCAATATACATAATCTTCTTGAACAGCAAATAAATATTTGAAAAAATAAGGCAAGTTTTTTCTTAAGTCTGGTTTGCTCTAGTTTTTGTTTGTTTCCTTATTAAAATACACACACACACACAAAGTATGACATGTAACCTCAACAATCCACTAGAATGGAAAATTTCCAGATTTGATTAATGAAATTTCCCAACTTAGAGGGTTTTTCCACTTGTGGCTTGGCCTCTTAAAAAGGAGGAAATAGGTATTACTTTTAATTTAAAGTGGTTTTGCTATTAACAATATCAATTAGCTCAGTGCAATGTTCCCTCTTTATTTACTCATTCACTAATTCTTAAGTCTGTCCTATGTTATCACTATGTCAACCACATTTTCTGCATATGCACAGTAACCTCATTCATCTAGTCTGCTAGCATTTATGACTATCAGCATCCTACCCAATCTATAGCTTTATTTTACAGAGGATTCTATGGTTATATGATACCCAGACAAATGGTTAGGTCAATGAGACTGGCTGTCTGACAAAATTAAATGGAACCTTTAGTCAAAATGTTCAATCTGATATCATAGAAGAGAATCATTCCAATAAAGACAATTCATGCAAACTCAGAGGCTTATGACTATAAAACTATGTACAAATTATTTCATTTGCTTTGCTTCTCATAACTCTTTTAGTCAACTTTCCCAGTCTTGAGTCTATAGTTAATCAACTCAGCCTTACAATGTTCTCTACCTTGTCAAACTATACCCTAGATGACCCTTAACTTCTGCCTCCTCCATTCCTATTGACATTCAATAGTACCATTAAAAAGTCAGCTACCTGTGTCCAGTGGATCTTCTACAAATTTATATTAATCTCAACTGGGCCCTTACTTCAGTAAGGCAATCCTTTTGTTCTTTAAGTTACTCTCTATCATTCTAAACAGCAGCTGTCTCAAAGCTTCTCTTTCTCAAGCTTTCCACAATATTGTTTCTCTTATTCTCTCAGAATTTTGCTTTATATTTTACTGAGAAAGCCATGAGCTCCCTCTTCTCCCTTGCTTGCTATACAACAGAAACCCCCTTGACATCATTCCTTTGATCCAATTCTCTTTTCTTTTTCTAGTCTCTAGCATCTGAGCAAGAGGTGGCCATCCTCCTCACCATACCTTCCTGCTAAGATTATATTGAATTCATCTGCATCTGTCTTAGTTGTGCATAGTTGTTTGCAGATCACCTCTTCTGTAAGATGGTAAGCTACTTGAGAGCAAGGACTGGTTTTTGTTTTTTTGGTTTTGCTTTCTTGCATCCCCAGTTCTTAGCACAATGTGTGACACATAATAGCATAATAGGTGCTGAATAAATGTTTGTTGATTTGACTGGAACTGTCAGTGTGACTGGAATTCTCAAGACCAGTCCCTCTCTTTATGTCCTTAAATTCACGTTCCAACAAACTGCCCTCATTACCAATCATCTCCCACACTGGTGTTGTAATAATGAATCCTTTCTTTCTAAATTTCAATCTAATCCTATTTACTGCCTCCTTTTCTGATGCATGCAAATATGCCAAGTCCTTCCCTGTCCTTAAAAAAAAATATATCGTTACTTAATCATATCACCCCCTCAAGTTGTCCTATATATCTCCATTCCTTTTGTTAGTTAAAACTTTTAGGGGCAAAAAACTGACGATAATCTTTATCTCTACTTCCTCTCCTGTCCCTCACTTCTCAACCTCTTGCAACCTGGTTTTTTTTTTTATCTCATCACTTAATTGAAATTTTTTTTTCCAGTTAGTAATAACTTTCTGATTTCTAAATCCAGTGATCTTTTACCAGTCCTCATTATTTTTTTTTAAAACCTCTCTGTAGTGTCAATTCTCCTCCTAGGGGTGGCTAGGTGGCACAGTGAATAGAGCACTGGCCCTGGAGTCAGGAGGACCTGAGTTCAAATCTGACCTCAGACACTCAACACAAACTAGCCATATGACCTTGGGCAAGTCACTTAACCCCAATTGCCTTACCTTCCCCCCTCCAAAATGCAAAAAAAAAAAGAAAAATTCTCCTCCTGAATACTCTTTCCTCTCTTGGTTTTTATGACACTCCTCTCTCTACTGGTTCTCCTTCCCATCTGACTACTTCTTCTGTTTCCTTTGGTGTATCATCATTCTTGAGTGTAACACACACACACACACACACACACACACACACACACACACTTTATCTCTCAGTAATTTCATGAGTTCAATTATATCTAAATGCCTCTGAGTTCTATATATTGAGATCTGGTTTCTTTTTCTGAGGTCCAGTTTAGTCATTTAGAACTGGAGAACCCCATTTTGTTTTGGTATTTTTCATTTGTGTCTGACTATTTGGGGTTTTCTTAGCAAAGATACTGGAGTGATTTGCCATTTCCTCCTCCAGCTAATTTAATAGATGAGGAAAACTGAGGCACACAGGGTTAAGTGACTTACACAGGGTCACACAGTTAGTGTGTCTGAGGCCAGCCTACTGCTTTAGGGGATAACTGTAAGGTATATCAAACTCTATACATCCAAGATGGATTTTATCTTTTACTCTACAAGTGCTTGACAACAACTTTGAAACATCCCCTGCCCCTGGTGCCCCACTATCCCTCTGATTGAAGGAGATGAACATCTGAGAGAGTCTCTCAGATCCTCCACCATTTAAAGAGGGCATCCAAGGCATTCACCTCATTTCTCATTCTGGCTGTAGAACATCACCACACTCCATACACTAGATAACTCTTCTTCCCACCTTGTAGCTTCTTATCTTATTAGATTTAGCCCAAATGTCTAACCTGTCAAGGTCTTTTGAGATCCTGAGTCTTCTCCACTGTGTTAGTCATCACTTTCAGCTTTGTGGCTTCTGAATATTTAATAAATATGCCATCCATGCCTTTATCCAAGTAATTGCTTTAAAAAATTAAGCAGGAGAGGATCAAACACAAATTCTTGGGGCACCCTGATTAAAAAATAACACTCCCCATGTTGATATAGAACAATTAATTACGTTCTTTGGGTCTAGTCATTCAATTAGTTTAGAATCCATATAACTGTATAATAGTCCCAGGTGTGGGGAACCTGTAGCCTCGAGGCCACATGTGGCCCTCTAGGTCCTTAAGTGTGGCCCTTTGTATCCAAACTTCACAGGACAAATTACCTTAATAAAAAGACTTGTTCTATGAAACTTGGACTCAAAGGGTGACAACCAAAGGATCTAGAAGGCCACATGTGGCCCTGAGGTCTCAGGTTCCCCAACCTCCTACTCAATATTTCTCCATTTCATCTATAAGAAGAATATGAGAGATTTTGTCTAGAGCTATGCAAAAATCTACATAAACCATATGAAGAGATAAACTAATTTCTTGATCTACTAGTCTTGAAACTCTGTGGGGAAAAAAGGGAAACATGAGGGTAATCTAGAATGACCTGTTTTTGATAAAGGAATGCTGACACTTTGTAATTATGCCTTCCTTTACTAAATCTTCACTTACTCTCCCTTTAATAATATAAGATAGAATTTTACCAGTAATCAAAGTTTGGTCACTGGCCCAATTAGCAGATTCTATTTTGCTCTTTATTTTTTTTTATAACTTGAGATTTTTGCTTTTTTTTCTAACCCAGCCTTTTCTCATTTTCTCATACTCTATGGGGGTTCAAAGGTCCCTAACTCCTAATGCTCATTAGTCACATACATTTCCCAGGTTGCAGTTTATTTGGACCTTATAACTAAAATTTATCAAGGGGTTCCCTTACCATCTCCTTACTTAACTTGAGTATTAACTCATTATTACCTCCCCCTCTTTTTTTTCTTTTAGTATAAATCCATTTGGTTTTCCCTTTATTCCTCTCTCTGAATGCATATAGTCTACATTGTCTGTATGAAATTATCATTAAAAACATTAGGATTAAAAAAAAAGGATAAAAAAAGGCCGACTAGTGGTGCAGTGAATAGAACAGCAGCCCTGGAGTCAGGAGGACCTCAGTTCAAATCTGCCCTCACACACTTAACACTTAACTAAGGTCACTTAGGTGACCTTAGGCAAGTCACCTAACCCCAATTGCCCTGCCCTCTCCCCCTCCAAAAAGCAAAAAAAAAAAAAGCATAAAAACATTAGGATTTACAGGATTTCACATTGCTTTTAATTGTTGGCTTTTTAATGTTTCTATATCTTGAATCTCTACCGAGGCTATTGATTTCTTGAGAGCGAAGAAAGTGTCTCCGGATTCTTTTTGCCCTTCAAAGAGCTTAGCATAGTGTTTTACATACATGGTAGGAGGTCAGCATATATTATGGTTGATTCTCTATCATCACAATCATTCTTGATTGACTTGTGGATCTCACTGGATGACAAATCCATATATTTAAAAAAAAAACACAAAGTAATCTAGTTCAGTTGTTTTCCAGTCATGTCCAACTCTTGGTGAATCCATTTGGGGTTTTCTTGGCAAAGATACTGGAGTGGTTTGCCACTTCCTTCTCCAGCTCATTTTACAGATAAGGAAACGGAGGCAAGCAGGGTGAAATGACTTGCCCAGGCTAACACAGTTAGTAGGTATCTGAGGCCAGATTTGAACTCAGGAAGATAAAAGTCTATATATGCCTGTAATTGCCCCATATGCCCATAAATATGATTCCTTGAGCTTTTAGTTTTTTTTAATGTCTTTAAAAGTTAAAGGAGGTTTGTTTTTTTTTAAAGAGAAACTTCACAAAAGATACCTGCTTTGTTGGTTGAGGAAATGGACAACATTTGACCTTCTTTTTCAAGGTGCTTCCTATCTATCTCTTTCTACAATTGATCATCTCATGAATTTTTATAATGTTTAGCTGACATGAATTATTTGGTTCACATAAGTACGTTACCCCACTATCTGTAAGAATTTTCCTATCATAAGGAGGAAATTTACTTCAACTGATATAACTGACTTTATTCATGAGAGTTCTTGGGTATAATCAAATGCTCTTTTCTTTTGTTTGCCCTTTACTCTCTTACTTGGCATCCTAAGCATAAATCACCTCAGTCTGCCATTTCCCCCATTAAGTAAATCAAATGGCAGAGTGTCTTGGCATAATCTCATGATATTAAGGACAATTGTTAGAAAAATACGTTTAGATAACAATTACAAAGACTGAATGAAGGGCTCATTGTTCACACTGAGTACAGTGAGCTAATTCAATTGAAAACAGTAAATTAAAGGGAAGATGATTACCCTCTGGATTGGGGTTTCATTGCTACTCCCTGATGTGTTTAATTTGTTAGGCCCTGTTGCAATGGAATTTTCACAAAGGATTCCCTTTGTGAGAGGAACACAAACACCTAAAAATCCCTATCTTAGTCCCGGGTTTATGGATAATATACTTGTTGAAATGACAAAAACTACTTAAATATCAGAAATAACATAGAAAAAAGAAGACTAGTGATGGGAATGAGGGGTGGAAATGACAAGTTTCTTCAGTTTGAATTTCTGTTCTTTGAATTCACTTCCATACTTCCCTTTTCCCCTAATTTGTACATATAGAGGATGATGAGACCCAATTACTTTCTTAGAGCAAAATTGGAGCCAAATTCAACCACAAATATTTATTAAGTGCTATACTAAGAGAGCCTATGATGGATGACCTTTGGGCTTAGGCCCTAGGCTGACCAATTTAGATGATGCCTAGAAGATTTGAAGTTCTTATAATATAGAAATATTAAAGCTTAGCACCCAGGAAGCAAGAATCAGTAGTTAAAAGTAGTCAACTATACAATGGTTCCTCCTCCCACTTACCCTGGTACCCACCCTTCTGTCCTCCGGCAATCTTGGTC
This sequence comes from Pseudochirops cupreus, assembly GCA_028627135.1. NCBI lineage: Eukaryota > Metazoa > Chordata > Mammalia > Diprotodontia > Pseudocheiridae > Pseudochirops > Pseudochirops cupreus. The sequence continues at coordinate 293,714,844 of CM053584.1, forward strand.
AGTATCCTAGTGTCTCTCCCTTCCATATAACAATGTCCTATCTCTCTCATCAAATAAGTATATACTTTTAGCCACTAACTTGAAGCATAAAAAATTCCTAGCTTTATTAGGTTCTAGGGATAGTCTTCAAATGGAGATGTGATCTTATCCATGCCTACTCATCCTGGGTCAGGGTGGAAGTGGTGTTTCTTGTTCTTTCATAAACTCACCAAAGAGGGTTTACCCAAAGTGGTGGAGAACTTCTTTGTTTTCTCTCCACATCATAAGGATGCTAGTGGAGCATTCAAGCTTTCCACTTGTCATCCCACCCTTTCACCTTGTGACTGGCTCATCTTCTCTTTCTATCATCTATTTCCTTGATGACATTCTTTATTCCTGTTCTCTGAAATTCCTCATTGGTTATATTTTATGGCTTGTTCCTACTCATCATATACCTTTCCATTGCTCTTTATGTGATATTCAGTTTTAATTCTTCTGAGACTTGTTGGAGTCAGGGTTTAAATCTTAGTTTTACCATTCATTATTTGTGTGACAGTAGGAAAGTCATTTCTTTCTGAACTCCTCATCTATAAAATGAAATGGTTGGGCTTGATGATTTCTAAAATGCCTTTCAGCTTTAAATCCATGACCCTGAGATCCTAAATCAGAATCTGCAATTGCAGCACATCAAAGTTTCCAAATGGAGAAGATACGAACAATGCATAAATTCATGTTGTGTTTTTGTCTTTTGTTTTCAAAGAGCACCAATGACATCACAGGGCAATGTCTTGACATGCTTATGAATTGGATTTAAGTGAGGCAAAGCTATGAAAAGTCATCAACCTCACTCTGTCTTTCAGAATCATCAAAGTCCAGTGGCAGAACAAAAGTCAAGAGGACTAGCAATGGCCCAGGATGCAGCAGATAATCTTATTGTCTTCAACGTCTGACCAAGCTCTAAGTGCTCCATAGTGCTTGCTTCAGTTGCCTTCATGGCCATTGGAACAAAGTATTTTCATCTATCCATTCCACCAGTGGAAATCTTCACATGCTTGGGGTAGGCATCCCCCTAAATCACATGTTGGTTTGTGATCTGTAAGTTACCTTTAACCTGGTTTAACCCATCTGTTGGGATGGTTTTACAAAGGTGTGGCTGCTGCACATATTACAGGTTCTTGGACCCACAGGTAAGAATTGGGTGACAGAAGAACACCAAAGCTACATGAGTATCTCCAAAAAGGGCTCAGCAAGCCCTCACACTAGAGGTGCTAGTCCTCCCTGAATATCCCATAGACACCTAGGATCAGATAGGATTATGTATCTGGAGCTGAAAAGATTCTTAGAGGCCACAAGTTCCAACCCTTTCATTTCATAGATGAGGGTATTAGGGCTCAAAGACATTAAGCAACATGTCAGGTCACAAATTAATGTCTGATTCTGGGTTCTGGCTTCAAGTGCAAAGCCCCATTCACTACACCATGCTGCCACTCTGGAACTGGAAATACATCCAAAATATCATTAGCAGCAGTTTGTGACTCAAGCTTTGGTGATGGTGAGGTTGAAAGCTCAACATTAAATGTAATAGTCACACAGCACAAAAGTTCATAGGAAAAAGTGAAAGCTACCCAGTACATGGAAAATCAGAAAGAATTTTCAAGAATGGAGAATGTAATTCCTCAATTAGAATTTGGGTAAATAGTTGAGTTCTCAGAAAAACTACACATGGACAATTTAGGTCAGTATGCTCTATTAAGTGAACACTGTTTTTTGACCAAAGGGCCATTATTAGAAATCAGCAAGAATACTAGCCTAACTTTCTTTTGAATACCATAGGGAAGCCTTGTTTAGGAGTTCTTCAAAGACCAGTGGCAGGTAATGAGCTCCCAAGGGTTCACTAGAGATACCCACAGGACGAGTGGCTCTGCAATGTGGGCAGGAGGATTTGAGTGATATTAGGAAGCTTAAAATCAGAAGATCATTACACATTGATTTTTTTTTTGGTCACTCCTGAATTTAGGCTATAATTCCATTTCATCAGCAATATTTCTACTGGTTCTTAGGCTCCAGCCATGCTTTTGACTTTCCATTTTCTTGGACTCTTATTCTCATTCCAAAAGGATGTGGGATAATAGGAAACACACTCTCTTTCTCTATCCCATGCTACTGTCAATGAAGAGTAGCACTATGGAAAGTATGCTGGATATGTTAAAGGACTCAAGCTTGAAGCCTATCTCTGTCACTTATTACCTATGTGATGTTGGGCCACTCAGATAACTTCTCTGGCCTCAATTTCCCCATCTGTAAAATAAAGAATTTAGATTAGGTGATCTCTAAGGTCCTTTCCGGCTCTAAAGTTTTGATCTTTATTTCCAAATGACCCTAAATAAGGGTTTGCAATGGCCATCCCTTTGAATGGAATAGATTCTCCCTTCACCCCAGCTCACAGAATCTCTGTATTCCTTTAAATCATACCTTTCTTTAAGATATAGCTCAAGCACTACCTTATACATGAAACCTTTTCTGCTACCTTCCAACTTTTAGACAACTAGAACTTTTTTGGAAATAGTTAAAGAAGTCAAGTAGGGAGACTAGAGGGACAGACTCTTAGAAGAATCTGAAAGTACATGTAGGAGAGAAAGGACAACAAAAAGACCAGAGCAGCTGTTAGTGCAGAAGTTTTTTGTTTGTTTGTTTATTTTTTGTTGTTTTGTTTTTCCAAAAGTCAAAGAGAGGTGAACTTGGGACTCTAAACAGGAACTGTCTTTACTTCTCCCCAAACCAAAAAGGCTGAGGGGTAGTTTTAAAGGAAATAGCTTTCATTTGATTTGGAAGGTGGAAATAGAGTTTACTAGCAAGATAGACCATAAGGGTCAGAACCTAGAAGATCCAAAAGAGAAAGTGACTAAAAAGAACTATTTAATGCCATAAACCTGCGTGAAACCAACTGAATAACTACAAACCATATTTGTTATTTAACTCAAATATGTCCTTGAGTTCTACCTTGATGACTCATTGTAGTGTGGAGGTGATCCTTGATTCAATATAGCTATGCCAATAGACCATGAGCTTTAATGATGAACAGACAAGAGATTTCTGAGGAATAGTTCACCTAAGCTAAATTTAGAGGATCAAGTCCAGAGGACCAGGTATTGATTTTTTTTCCTGGACAAAGCAACTCATGAAGTTACCTGCTTAGACAAAGGAGCTTAAAATATGCATCAGTAAGTGGTATACCCATACTAATGAAGTCACAGATTTGATCTCTTGAAGTACTGAAAAAAATATTCACTACTTTTACTTTGCATTTTTCTCACAGGAGTAAAATTTAGTTATGCATTTAAATTGACTATGTGGGGCAGGGTGGGAAAAGGAGTATTGGTAAATAGAGTTGTAAAAAGAGGTCATAACAGAAGTAGGATCTTCAGAAGAGAAATCTTCTTATCCTTACATTGAGTCTGGAAATAGGGAAATGGGTTGAGAAGCCTTTGTGGGGGTGGGGAGCATGGTACAATCTTGGCAAGCAGAAGAAAGGTCTACCTTGTTTTATGGCAGATACATTATAGGAAATAATGACATATACATTTCTCACCTGGTTGCACTACTTTGAAACTTCTCTGATTGGGTTCTCCACCATGTCCCAGGAAGCTCATTATTGGGATAACCTCATCATCCTTCAAGATCTCATCAGCCTTAGCCTTGGTACTCAACCTCATCACCATGAACTATGAAGCCATGAACTATAAAAGCTCCATTTAAGGAGGGTGTCCAAGTCAAAACAGACTTGGAATTTCTATGACTGACTTCTCCACCATACCCCACTCTCCATTACCCACCTCTGCTTTCAGTTTCCTTGTGTATTTTGTCTTTCTCCATTAGACTGTGAACTCCTTGAGGACAAGGACTTTTCTTTTCCTTCCTTCCCTCCTCCTTCTTCTTCTTCTGTTTTTTTTTTTTTGGTATTTATATATTGGTGTTTCCATGTTTAATACAGTGCCTGGCACACAGTAGGTGCTTAATAAATGCTTCTTGACTATGACACATGTCTCCTATGAACATTATTGGGATTGTGCTTCATGTCAAACTCAACATATTCAAAATACAATTCATTACTTTCTTTCCAAACCTACCCCTCTTCCAAACTTCCTTGAGACACTATCATTCTGAGGTTTCTGACCTTTGCATTATCCTCATCTAACCCACACTGAATACTTGACCAGTAGCCAGAGGAGGAATTAAAACCCTGGTCTCAACTTCAAGTCTGACACTCTATCTGTTGGCATGATTTCCAGTCCTTTTATTACCCCAGTCACTCTTCTCTGCCTATGTACTAGTTCGTCAATTTCTAAAACACCTAGATCTAAAAAAAAAAAAGTAAGATCTATTCTAAGGTAGGAAGCAAGGCTTTCATTTACAATGCTCTGCATGCTAAATCTTCACTGTGCTAAGTGCTGAGGTTACAAAGAAAGGCAAAAATAAGCCCTACCCCCAAGAAATTGCTATGGTGTAAATGAGAGGTAATCTCAGAAGGAAGAAGGATTCAATGGAGGGAGATCAGGAAAAACTTCCTGTAGAAGATGGAATTTGAACTGAGTCTTGAAGGAAGCCAGAAGGCCATGGTGAGGAGGGAGAAAAATTCTAGGTATGGGGGAAAGCCAATGAAAAGGCACCAAGTCAGGATATGGAGGGTCCTGTGTGCAAGGAACAAAGTTTGTGACACTGTTGCATTCATCCATAGTTATCTGCCCCTATATCCATCTTTTCTACATGTGTTTTTAAAACTTGAATTATTTGGACTTTTAAAATAAGTCCCCATCCCCTTTCTTTCTGATGGGAATCTTCTATTTCAATCTTGGGTGTATCCCATTTCTCCTGAATCTATATCCTTTGTAAATTATAAGACTGGAAGAATCTCATGATCTATTCCTGAACCCTTCATAATTTGTCCTATCATAGCACATAACTTCTTGCATCATTGGCAACTCCCTAAGACTGTTAAGTTACTATGAATTGCTGAGCTACATCAATGGAAGCAGTTTCTATCTTGGGAGATCCCCAAATCTATGAAATCACAGGTCTTTCCTTCACCTTCCTATATACACATATATCTACATAGACACATACATATACACACATGCACACACACACACACACACAACCAGAGCTCTTCTCCCAGTCATTTTGCCAGACATGCTTTTCATAAGATTGCTTGCTATAATTATTTTTTCCCCATTCTTCAGCAGTTTGGGTTGAAATATGGAGCCATTAGAAAACACAATTACAACATAATAATAATCACTTGCCTCTAGAGATGAGTGTAATGGATTCTTTTCCATGAAAAGAAACAACTTTACCTCTAATCATTAGTTATTAGATGGAAATTATGTGTGTTTGAAGTAACTAAGCCTAGTTACCTTGAAGGATATTATATATGCTGGAGCAAGTCAATACACTTCTTGTTTTTACTTTCTATTTTTTTATGCTGAGTGCTATGTATGTCTATGACTTCAGTGGATAAGGGTGCTTGGAAAGAAACAAACAAATAAGGAGAGGAATGTAAAGTAAACCAAAGTGAATCCTAAATTTTTGAATATATGCATACATATTTTAAAAACATCTTTCTTACTCATATTTTTTAGCATGTATTCTTAGTCCTTTGTTCCTTTTCTCTCTGTAAAGGGAAGATAAACTTGCTAAAATTAGCATTTGACAGGAATAGCCATGATTTGAAAGAAATGTTTTCTTTAAATAATCCCAAAGTTGGAATGGGCTTCAATATGTACCTGAGCGGAAATTCTTTTTATAACATCCCCAACGAATGGTCATCCAGCTTTCTCTTCAAGTGATAGGCAACTCATGAGTTTCTGAGGCAGCTCACTCCGCCTTAGAAAAATTCTAATAGTTATCACTGCTTCCCTTTTTAAGTGCTCACAATCTCTCCCCTTAATAATCCAAGCAAAATGTGCAAATTCAAGTCAAAGTCATAGGTTAATAATTCGAACAACACATCTTTTTGAAGATTGGGACAAAATTATCTGCCTCTAGTCTTTATGCATCTCTCCTGTCTCCCATGATTATTTTTAATTTTCAAAAAATCACTGGCAGTAGCTGAGTTCTTAGACATTCTGTAAGTAATATTATCCTAATGTAGTTCATCTGGGCCTGGTGCCTTAAACTAATGGAGGCTGCTCAGTATTCTCTTACCATCTTCTCATTTAAGTTCGATTCCCTTTCCAACATTTTTATTTTATATTTCCAAAGCTAAAATATCATACTATTTGGTAAAGAAAGTCATAGAAATTAAGTAGTTTTGCCTTCTATTATCTGTTACCAGTATTTTATCTGCCCCAGTAATCATCCTTCCTTGACCTTGTTTTGTGCCTGACATAACTTAAAAGGCCCTTTTTTGCTTTGAGCAGTCAGCACAAGCCTTCCCTCATTTGAGGTTTTGGTGGTCTTAAAATTCTTGCAGGATTGTGACACTGTTGCATTCATCCATAGTTATCTGCCCTCATATCCATCTTTTCCACATGTGTTTTTAAAACTTGAATTGGTTCAAATTTGGACTTTTAAAATAAGCCCCCTCCCCCTTTCTTTTTGATGGGAATCTTCTGTTTCAAACATAGGTGTATCCCATTTCTCCTGAATCTACATCCCTTGTAAATGATAAGATTGGAAAAATCTCATGATCTATTCCTGAACCCTTCATAATCTGTCCTATCAAAATTTAGAATGCATATCAGAGAAACATTGGCTTTTACTTTCCTAGTATATGAACTCTAACATTTCAATAATTTCTGCTGCTGATTGGGAAGAAGATCAAGTTGATGAATCTAGTTCGGAATAACACTCCTCCCACCCTCACCTTCTGCTTCTTTTTTCCCTTATCTTTCAGAGTATAAACTTATCTGCAAGTATATTTCGGCTTTTTTGCTTTTAGTAGAGAGAGATCATAGAATCTCATATAAAAGGGACCTCAGAAGTCATCTAGTCCAGCTTGTACTTGAAGAAGACTCTCAGTCTATACTGACAATTTCTTCCTAATTCCACTTTTGGATTGCTCTGATAGTGAGGATATTCTCCCTTACGTTTAGCCTAAATTTGCCTTCCTGCATCTCCTGGGCCCAAGAAGAAGTCTGATCTCTTTTACATGACAGATACTGCATTCTACCATCATAATTTTTATCTTGTCACTGACATTTTGTTAGTTTGCTTTTGAAACTCAATTCTCCATTTCCGCATTCTGGCTAAGTGTTATTTTGTTTTGTTTTGTTTTATTATTTTCTCTACAATGTAGCTTCTGTTCCTTCTTGGATTCTCTTCTAAATGCTCTAACTACATTTCCCTTTTCTAGCACGTTGGTTCCCTCAGAGGAATGAAGAGATCTTGATAGAAAAAGCTAGTCCTTCGTCTCTATTATAATTTGATACTTTTAAATAAGGTACATCCTTCCAAGATGATATTTCCATCATGAGTTCTATCATCAAGTTCTGAGTAACACCTGAGAGGCCAAACTCACTTTGACACCTTAAGATCTCTGGGGTATCTTGATCACTCATAGTACTGTGTCTATCTTTATGTAGCTCTTTTTATTCTTGTTTACCTTCCTGAGTAATACCTCCCGTGAATCAGGTTCTCCCTGATGATAGAGCTAGAGGTTGTATACAGGCAATTTTCTCCCTACCTCTCCATTTTCAATTTAAAGCTCTCTTGATTAGGTCCTTAAGTCTCCAGGCAAATATATTATTCCTAACCTGCATTGAATGTACTCCTTTGTTGTCCCAGAACCCATCATTTTTACATCATAAACCCATTCTGGAAGTTAAAATCCCATTCTTTGACATCATTTTTTTTTAGTCATTCATTTACCATCTCCTCCCTTCTTTTCCGAAGCTCCTGCCTTCAATCGCTAGCAGTATCTTTAAGGTTATTCATGAAATAAAGATTCTCTTTTGGGAGATTAATGGGATTAATTTAGTTCAATTTAATTAAAAAATATTTCCTAAGAACCTACTATACATAAAGCTAGGTACTATGCCTAACATCAGGTATACTAAAATTTATTTAAAAAGAAAACAAAGTAGGGGGGGCTAGGTGGCGCAGTGAATAGAGCACCGGCCCTGGAGTCAGGAGGACCTGAGTTCAAATGTGACCTCAGACACTTAACACTTACTAGCCGTGTGACTTTGGGCAAGTCACTTAACCCCAATTGCCCTGCAAAAAAAAAAACCCAAATTTGTCCTCAAGAAGCTTAGAGTTTAATAAACAGGCAAGATAGTCATACAGATAGAATTAAAGGCAAAGGTATATGCATGTGGGTTGATGAAGAGATTTGGATAAGTGCTCTATATGGATATTCTCAATTCTACCTTTCCTGCCCCAATCTCTCTGCTGACCTTCCATCTTGCATCTCCAACTGCCTTTCAGCAATTTCAAACTGGATTCCGGTAGACATCTTAAAGTTGTAATGTCTCAAAAAACAGAACTTATTATTTTTTCTCTTAAACCCTCTCTCCTCCACCTTCCTTATTACTGTAAGGGGCAACACTTTCTTCCTGGTTCCTCAGACTTGCAACTTAGGAGTCATTTTGGATTTTTCTCTATCTCCTGCTTCTTCCTTTTTTCCCATCTTACTTCTAAGCTCTTGCCAAGGCCTGTCAGTTTTACCTTTCCAACATCTCTTAAATATACCCCCTTCTCTCTTCTGATACCACCATTACTCCTGTACAGACCCTCATCATCTGCAGCCTGATTGTTTCAATAGCTTGCTGGTGGGTCAAACTGCCTCAAGTTTTTCCCCACTCCAATCCATCCTTCATTTAGGGACTCAAGGGATTTTCCTAAAGCTCAGGTCTAATCGTGTTGCTTCCTTATTCTGACTCTAATGGCTTCTCAATGCCTCCAGGATCAAATACAAAATGTTCTGTTTGGCATTCAAAGCCCTTCCTAACCTAGCCCCCTCCTACTTTTCCAGTCTTCTTACATTTTACTCCCCAATGTGCACTCTTCCATTCAGTGACACTGGCCTCCTGGCTGTTCCATAAACAAGATACTCCATCTCTCAGTTCTGGGCATTCTCTCTGGCTGCCACTCGTACCTAAAACGCTCTCTCCTCTGCTCAACTTCTTACCTCTGGTATCTAACTGGCTTCCATTACATTTGAACTCAGATTTTCCAGACTTCAAGATCAGCTCTCTATTCTCTAAGCAGGGAGACAATATATATTTATATAAATAAGTATAGAGCAAATACAAAATGAACCCAAATTTTTTTTTGTGGGGGAAGGCACTAGAAGCTTGGGGGGGTGTGTGTGTCTGGAAATGGTTCATGTAGAAGGTAGAACGCAAAGTAGAATAATCAAGTGTAAGGAATAATGTTGCATTTGCATACACATAATGATACTAACCCCATTATCTGTTTCTATTGGTACTTAAGAATTACCCATTGACTTAACTTAAGCTTAGGCCTTCTCTATAGTTTCATTTATAATGGGTATATCAATATCATTATGGTTCACTATCTGTAGTAGTGTTAACTCACATAGTTTCAGTTGGGAGGAACCTCTGAAGCAATCCAATATAACTTGCACCCAAAGAATTCCCTCTGCAACATAGTTCCCAGCCTTTGAAGACCTCCTTTTATTTTCCCCAAATCACTAATCTGTATACACTTTGATCAAGCAATATCAATACTAGGCCTATACTCCCAAAAAGAAGTGAAAAAGACCTCTTTGTATAGTAACTGTTGTAGAAATCATTTGGGAACAAAGGTGGTGTTCATTAACTGTGGAGTGAATGAACAAATTGTGATACACAAATGTATCAAAATGTTACTGTGTTTTAAGGAATGATGAAAGACAGTTTTAGAGAAATCTGGAAAGAATGGAAAGACTGGTATGAACTAATCCAGAATGAATTGAGTAGAACCAGGAAAGCAATTTATATAAAAGCAACAGCATTGTAACAAAAAACAATTTTGAAAGGCTCAAGAACTCTGATAAATGAAATGACTAACCATAACTGCAGGATTGATGATGAAGCAAGTTCCCATCTCCTCAGAGAAATGGTAGTCTCAAGGTACAAAATGAGGTGTAGATTTTTGGATGTCACAAATGTGGATTTGTATGATTACTTATTTATTACAAGGTTTCCTCCCCCCTTTTTTTTTCTTCAGTGGAAGAAACATTTGGAGAGGGAAGAGGGCAGCAGTAATATTAGAAAGAAAGAAGAACGAAAGAAAGAAAGAAAGAAAGAAAGAAAGAAAGAAAGAAGAAAGAAAGAAAGAAAAAAGAAAGAAAGAAAGGAAGGAGGGAGAGAGGGAGGAAGGGAGGGAGGGAGGGAAGGAAGGAAGGAAGACAGGAAGGAAGGAAGAAAGAAAGAAACAAAGAAAGACAAAGAGTTATTGAAATATTTAAAAGAAAATGCACAAAAGAGAACAGAAGTTCAGAAGGAGGCAAAGACATATATAGGACAGCTTGGAAAGTAGAAATTTGCTATTTCATGTTAATCATTTTCTATTCTACATTGTATATGGAAATGCTCTCTTTTTTGGTGCTGAAATTCAAAATTAAAAAAAAGGTAAAAGACAAAAAAGAAGGTTGTGCTTGAACTGAGTCTTGAAGGAGATCAGAAGAAAAAGCTGCTATTGGTTGGTGTGGTAGGATGAATACCACAGAATGACAGGATTTAGAGCTGGAAGGCAGGTTGTCAAGATCGTTTACTCCAGCCCCTTCATTTTACAGGTGAGGAAATAGGCTCAGAAAAGAGAAATGACTTGCCCAAAGTCACACTTGCAACTGAGCTAGGTTTTGAATCTAAGTTCTTACAGGGCTTACTCTTCTATGTTCTGCCTTTTTCGGATCATCTAGAACAGAGCAGGAAATCATTATAGCTTGCTGAAGCCAGAAATCATTTCCACATGTAAACTATAAAACCCTGAGATTCAGTTTTCACACTGGCATGTAACCAAGGGGTTCCTAGACATTCTGTTATAGGGAACTGGTCTCTTCCTCACCTAAGGCATTTGAATCCACAGGGAGGGTAGAGGTGCTGAGAGTTCTTGAACTGAAGGAGACCATAAATAGGGTGGCCTACCAGAAGCCACTCCTCTCTTGGCCAAACTAAAGGATCCATCAACTTACAAATGTCATATTGGGGGATAACTAAAGGTTTTTCTCCCGCTATCTGTTGCAGTTGCTGGGTGCCTGGATAACTGGCTCCAAGTGCTAATACAACTTTACTTGAAGATGTTCGATCACCAAGGAAGACTGAATGAAAAGATATGGACTAGGAGAAATAAGAAAAAAACTACATTTCATGCTGTCATTCATAAACTATCATTCATAAAAATTGTCATCAACCAAGCTATAACCAAGATATAAAAGCGTACACACAGTAACTACAAAGATCCTTTTGGACTTCAGTATATATTAAACTCTAACCTCAGATGGTTTTTCCAAGGACAGATTTTTTTTAAGACTAACCACAAAAAAAACAAACAAATAACAAGAAACAAAAAAAAAACTTTTGTCTGTCATTTACTGCCCTTATTCCCTGCCCCACAAGAAAAAAAAAATTTCCTTTTGAGACAGTGTAATAAAAGAAAATTTAAAAAAGAGACTACTGTCACATTGCTTCAGAATTAATCTCTCTGCATATTCATCTATTTCTATATATATATAGATATATCTATATTCCCATATCTATCTATATCCGCATTCATATATCTATCTACATCTATAGATATAGACAGATATTGATATCTAG
>CM053584.1:293727084-293750595 GCA_028627135.1 Pseudochirops cupreus
CAATTTCACTCATCCTATTTGACATTTTCTTTTTTATTTTGAACTTAACACAAATGAATATTTCAATATACAAAGAAAACCAGAAAAAGAAGATTGTATATTAACTATAAACTTCTATTATATCTAGGTTTTAAAGCATATTTTGAATTTAATATGGTAATAACAAAACTTCTCTACTTGTCTGTCCCTTTTTTATCTTTGCTACTCTCTTCTGGGTATTTTAAAATTGTCCATTGATGCTCTTATCTGCTTTTCCTTCTTTGTGTCACTATCACTAACCATTCACTCCCTTCAACTCCCCCTCCCAAATCAGAGCCTTAGTTTAACTTAACCCATTTGCAATGAGACTATCTATAGCATTTTCTTCTTGTTAATCTGTTCACCCTTAGCACTTACTAATCATAATAAAGCTGACTTAAAAAATATGAGTGACTCACAAACTAAGTGTTCCAATTCAACAGAACGGCTGCTAGTCATTTGCCTCTATCAGACCTCCACTTAATTCATCCTTTTATGCCTCATCATGGTATGGAAGTGACCCCAGATTCCTGAGTGCTCTGCCTGAAGAGCCCAAACTTGGGCAGGTCCTATATCAAGTTGGAAAAGCTTTTCCCATGGACTCAAAGTGAGTGCATGCCTATTATCTAAGGATCAGCTCAACTAAGATTTTTAAAATTTATTTTTATTCTGAACATAACACCAAAATAAATAGGCATTTCCTTATACACAAAACAGAAAAAAGAAAATTATACACGAAATTATAGCTCTCTATAACATACAACTTGTCACCAAAGTGAATTTTCTAAAACACAGATCTGACTATGACATCCTCTCCTGGCCCCTCTCTTCCTTTCCTCACTCAATAAACTACTGTGGCTTCCTATCACTTTCAGGATCAAATACAAAATCTTCTGTTTGGTGTTTAAAACCTTTCATAACCTGGTCCCTTTCCAACTCTTCACTCTTCGTATACCTACTTCTTTCCATGTACTTTTCTAATGTCATTCTCCTCCCTTCTTTTCTTGCTCACCTTCCCTTCCCACCCCTCCTTTTTTCTCCCTCTTTCCCTTCTTTCCTTCCTTCATCTTGTCTCTTTACCCTACCTTATCCCCCACCAAATTGGGAAAAATAAATAAAACCCTTACAATAAACATATATATTAAATAAAACACATTCTCATATTGATTATGTTTGAAAATGTATGCATCATTATCATCTTTCTGTCAGAACATAGCTAAATTCAGACAACCCTCAAACCAAGTTGGCTATAGGATTATTAAGTTTTTTGGCTAAAGGAACTCACAAGTATAACTATACTAAGGCAAGGGTTCTTAACTAGGAGTCCATGGACCCTCTAACCTCAAAGAAATACCTGGGGGTCTCTGAACTTGTTTGGGAATAATTATATCTTTATTTCAACATAAACAGTTTTCCTTACATTCTTAAATATTTTATTCAAAAAGGTTATTCTGATAAAGGGGCCATAGGTTTCACCAGGTTGTCAAAGCGGTCTATGACATACATAAAAATTAAGAAACCCTATACTAAGGCAGAGCTTAGTGCCAGTAATAATGATAGTAATAGTTATATGGTAATGATAATAAGTTATATCTGACATATGTATCAATTTACAATTTGCAAAATACCTTCACGTGGCCAAATCCTTGAAAAACAAACTAATAAATGATTTTTAAACCTTCAAAATCTTTTTCTGAATCTCAAGAGTCTCAATTAATATTTTGGAAGTCTATTGATTCCAACTTCATATAAAGGATTAGAGTCATTGGCTTCTGACAAAGGTTTGTAGTGCTTAGCAGCTTTTCTTCTTATGCCTCCTGGGGTTTCTCATTGGAAGAGAGGAACCGAGACATATTATTAGCAGCTAATTCTCATAGGAATCCAATACCTCAATCCTTCCTAAGGAAGAAGGATTCTTTATTTCAAATAAGCTTCTAAAAAATTAAGAAGGCATTACCTTGGCTGTAAATGTTTTGAAAGGTTTAGCAGCTGGGACGCCTTACCCTCCTCATCCCCAACTTCCTACCCTCTCTCCTATATAGTGATTTCTCCACTATAATCCCACTCTGATGAATTTTTGAGGCTGAGTACACGGACACAGGAGCATGACATTTTTTTTTTGAGTCACATTAACTAAAGGAATTATCTATTAAGGCACACAGAGTTTATGACCTTCATTGGCAAGTAGAAAAGGATAATTCTCAGACACAGAAAGGAAGAAAAATAGGAAAATGAAGAAGAAAAAAATAGGCATGAGAAAGCAAGGATGGCCCACTGGTCCAAAGGAGGGGTTTCTAATATCAACTGTTTTACTTCCCACAACCAAAATGCAAATATTCTTAACCTAGTGTCTCTGAACATGGTTTTTATTTTTTGTTTTGGTCTTTTTGAAGGGGGAAGGCAGGACAGTTGGGGTTAAGTGACTTGCTCAAGGTCACATAGCTAGTACGTGTTAAGTATCTGAGGCTGGATTTGAATTCAGGTCCTCCTGACTCCAGGGCCAGTGCTCTGTGCCACCTAGCTACCCCATGAGCATGGTTTTTAAAAGTACTTTGATAACTTTAATTCAGTATAATTGATTTCCTTTATAATCCTGTCATTTTATTCATTTAATACCATTATTATGAGATGGGGTCCATAGATTTTAGCAGACTACCATGCAGATCCAGGGCACAAAAATACGTGGAGAACCTCTGGACTATATAAAGAAGTCATTTCACCTATCAGTGTTTCATGTTCTCCATCATTAAGGTACACAGTATAATATTTGAAATAATGTATTTTCTTAAAAGTGCTTTTAGAAAATATATCAGATAAATGCCTGGTATCCAGAATCTATAAGGACGGATGCAAATGTATATCCTTATTATCTACTCTCCAAGTTGGAAGGGAATTCATATTCCATATATGAACAGCTCTTTAGTAGGCCTGGCAAACAGGCAAAACCCCATCTTGAAGTTCTACAGTAAGCGAGGGACTCATTTTACTTTTGGAGAACTCTAATTGTTAGAGAATTCCCCTTTATTTTGAACCTAAATTTGCCTTTCTACAACTTTCACCTACAGTTCCTAGATCAACTCTCTGGGACCAATTAAAACAAATGTAATCTCTCTTGCATATATGGGTCCTTCAAATATTTATAGATAGTTGTGATATCTCTGAGGAATTCTCTTTTCCCCAGAGTTTCCTCCTCTTTTTAATCCCAGTTCCTTCAATTGATCCTCATAGTATGTGGTTCTCTGCCTCAGTTTCTCAAACTGTAAAATAGAGATAACAATAGAAGTTACCTTCAGAATTGTCAGGATCAAATGAGATAATATTTATAAAGCACTGAGCACAGTAGACTCTAAATCAGCAGTTCTCAACCTGTAGGTTGCGGCCCTTTTGGGGGTCGAATGACCCTTTCACAAGGGTTGTCTAAGACCATCGGAAAACACATATTTCCGATGGTCTTAGGAACCAAGACACCACTCCTCTATCTGTCTCCAGGTGGGTCTACCCACATGCAGATATGCCCACATACAAGTATTAAAGTGTCACAGCCTTAGGAAGGTTGAGAACCACTGCTCTAAATGGATGCTTGATTCCTTCCTTCCTCACTGTCCTAGTCGTCTTTGTCTCAATGCCTTCTGGCTTATCCTAAAACAGGTTATTTGGAATTGACAATACTTCAGATGCAGCCTGATCTGAGCAGAATATGACATGAATATGATTTCCCCTATTCTAGATACTACTAGCCTACTGGTCTAAGACTTCTGTAAAGTTTTTGTTTTCCACACTATCTAGAGGAATCATTGTCCAGCTACATCTCCATATCCTGTCCCCAGTGTACAAATGGTCAAGGAATATGACCAATTTACATAAGAACTAAGTTACTTCAACATCACTAATTTTACTAAGCGCACATTAAAAACTGTTTTGAATTACTATCTGGTGATCCTCATCAACTTGGCCAAAAAAAATCATTAAAAGATATAAAATTCTCTGTTCACAGGGCTAAGAGGAAGCAGGCACACTATTACATTGTCAGTGGAATTGTAAATTAGTACAATCTTTCTGGAGAGGAATCTGGCAATGTGCAAGATCATAATGAAAAACTGAATATTGGGAATATATCTTAAGCATACAATTCAAGAGGAAAAAAATCTACACAAAAAATTCATACCTGCAGTCTTTGTAATGGTAGAAAAATGGAAACAATCTATACATCCAACAATAAGAGAAAGATTGAACTAATTGTGGTCTTATAATATAATGGAATATTTGGATGTTATTAAAATGATATAACAGTAATACAAAAATAAGAAAAGACAAATGATGAAGGGAAAACTAGACATGCTGTATATACATGGACTATAATTATGTTGAAAAAAGCTTTATATGTAACAAAAATCAAAGAGGAAGATGTAATTGGATAAAGAAATATTATAAAGAAACAGAGTAATATTTTTTTTTATAAAGTGCTTGAGATATTCAAAAAGAAGACCCTCTATATTCAACTCTGGAGAAAGCTAGGAAAGTAAGAATATGTCCAATAAGTTCATATAATTCTTAGGGACAATGGAAGAGGAAAATTTTTTAAAAAGATATAGGTTCTAGAGGTAAATAAAATTGAAAGAGAAAGAATATATTTTTATACAATTTTCTGAACAGTTAGTGAGATACAGTAGTATAGAAATAAGAATAGACCATGAAGGCATTTTAATAAAATAGAAGTCTGAAAGGCTAATCATAAAGTATAAACACACTCTAAAGTATTTTGAGCCACACTTAGGCTATGTTTACTTCTATAAACCAACATTTTTGGCAACATGTCTTTTATTCAACAGCAAGGTGCTCTGAGAGAGACAGAAAGGGGGCAGCATATGTCAGATAAGTCAAAGCAACACCACCATTGTGATCACTACCTTCCCGCAGATCCTGATGGAGATAGCACAGCAAGAGACCCCAAACCACCAGTCCTACTTTCAACCTAGCCCCTATAGCCACCTCTGAAGGGACAAATCCTAATGGAAAAGAGGTCTACCTTCTAATCAATGCCAGCAATAACTGCTAACATAGGAGCGCTGGGAGTCGCAGTACTCCCCATCTCCACCCACCACTTATCATGCTTCCAGTTTAGCTCTATCAACCAACATATGGGGAAGTGGCTTCTATGGAGTAGGGTCTGGCCATCTCCATAATCACTGTAGCCAAGCCAACCTTGCAAAGCTCCTAAGGGAGAGATAGGAGGCAGCATATGTTGGGCAAAGCAAATCATCACCATCATCACCTTGACCACCATTGCCCTCCAAACTCTAATGATCACAATCCAGAACTCTGAACCCAAGAGCCTTGAGAACAGCAATGTTTCCAGCCCAGCATCTATAGCCATCATCCTGGGAAGCAACCCTTATATAGCCTGGTAACTGTCCCTTTCAGGCACTACAGTCACATCTATTGAAGACACTGTAGAGAAAGTTCTCAGCATCAAAGTCCCTGACACTGTGAAATGGTTCCAAATCAGAAACTTACATGATTTTGTTAACACCAAAGAAGAAACATTACCATCAGTTTTTCTGTGGTATTCTAAGGAGCATGGAACTTTTCTATTTGACTTTCATCTGAGACCTTTCTATGTATTATTTCTCCATTAGAATGTGAGCTTCTCAAAAGCAGGGATTGTCTTGCTTTTCTAATTGTTTTTTTTTGTACGTATTAAGTGTTCGATAAATGCTTTATTCATTCATGCATTCAATACGAAGTTGAATTAAGGCAATAATTGAAGTCATCTGGGTCCCTCCCCAAATTCTGCTTTAAACAGAAGGAAAAAAAGTTATTTGATTTAGCACAATTTCCTAGAAATGAAATATCCTTTTAAAAATGAAGTCTTAAAACAAAATGAGGTAGCAAAGCACCAAGCTTGGAAGTGCACAAATGAAATCATCATTACTCCTGTAGGCAACAAAAGTTTTATGATACATTCCTGGGTTAGGATTTTGAATCTTGGCTCAATAATTTGAACATCAGTGGAAAGTATTGAGTTGATGGGATCCAGATGAAAGTTATGGGTAAATTCAGTAAGGCAGCCTAAGCCTTGGAAAATCATGCTTACTTTTGGTCAAGAAGAAGACATAGGCCGAGCTTCCATGTGATTTTCATAGTTTCTAGGGCAGAATTACTAATGATTCGATAGCTGGCTTCAGACCATTGCTTAATTTCTGGCCTGGCTAAAAATAAAGACCTATAGCGTGAGAGTAGTAAGCTGTTTAAAAATAGTATTTTCAGGGCATACAGTTCATCATCTTTGTTACTTAATCAAATTTGTTGCTGATGGAGTGGGTGGGAGAACAAAGGATCATAGGATCAAATCCTGCAAGGGACCTTCTAGAAGTTTGTTTTCTAGTCTCATCCCTTTACTTTACAGAGAAAACTGGGACTCAGGTTAAGACACTTGACCCAGATCAAACAAGTAGTAAGGGCCAGAACTGAGATATGGACTCAAAAGTGGTAAACAGCAAATCTAGTACTCTTTTCACTCTACTACACTGGCAGGGTAGTGTATGCATGATTTACCATGACAACCATTATCTAACTTTAGATTCTTGCTCCTGGACCTTCATGGCTACTTTTTTTTGTTTGTTTGTGAATTGGGGATTTGTTCTATATTTTCTTGTGAGTCAATACTCTAAGGACATTATTCATTTTAGTTTGGCCTTATCATTTCATAGGAAAGACAAATTAGATTAAAAAAATCTATTGCTCAAATTATGAATGAATGAATGAATCAAAAGCATTCATGAAGTGTTTGCTATGTGCCAGATACTGTCCTAAGTGTCAGGGATAAAAGTGGAAGCACACAGCTAGTCCCTTTTCATAGGGAATGAGAATTAGATGAGGGATACATGAGCTGCAAGATGATTTGGCAATGGCAGTTCCTCCTAGAAATACCAGTGTTACATCAGAGAGTACTGAAGAGCCCCTTGATGGGTACAAGCATCTTCCAACAAATAACCAGTGGGGAAATTTGAAGAACAATTGGAGCAAAAGATTTTATCAGGGAAATATGTGACAGGAAGGGAAGATGAGCTGGTCATATGGCAAAAGCAAGGGATGGCAGGCAAAATGCCAGAATACTCTATTGGTATCCTCACATTTTCAAGAGAAAGCAAGAAGGTTTCCAGTGGACCTGCTGTGGCAAACTTATAAGGAGGATAGACCAGAGTCTCCCAGGATGAACAGACTTTGATGGGTTGCTATTTCTACTGATGGAGGGAACATTCAAACTGAGGAAATCACAGATCCTTTTAAGTATGCTTATGCCCTAATTGGATGGCAAGACTCTCATGGAGTAGACAATGTCTTTTGCCTCCTTATATGCCCTGTGCCTCAAAATAGCAGATATTCAATAAATGGTTAATGGAAATAGGAATAAGGTTCTTCACATGTCCAGGGTGAATCAAGCAATTATAAAATCAGTCCAGAACCAGGGCTCTTTTAAGACTCTCTCGATCCAATATAGAACTTTTTTTTTTAAACTTTGGATTAAGAAGATGACATTCTGTGGATAAAAAAAAATGCATTTTCTTTTTTGCAAGTTACATACAATGAAAAAAACTTATTGAGGTGTCAAATGTTAAGAAACAACATTTCTGAAGTCCCATCTTAATATTGAACAGATAATTTAGTGAGAATATCAATTTCTTTGGAGTTTGCTCATCTGTTGAGGACAGCAGGATATTATAGAGGCTAGGGTGCTGAGCCTGAGTTAGGAAGACTTCTTCCATATCCCTTTGACTCTAAGATTCTTTGTTTTGAATTATTAGGAATTGATTAGGCATCTCCATCTTATTAGGTGCTGTACAAAAGGTAAAGGCTATGATACAAGCCCTTCTATTTAATGGTTTACTAACATGCAATGTGATATAGATTAACTTGGGAAAACTGATAGTTGAAGCTTCATAGCTAATGAGTGCAATGTCCTAGTTGTGAGTGGCTAATGTTTCATTCTTAGGTCAAAATAGTTTCTCAGCATAATTGCTTCCCTCATGCCTTCCCCTAGTTTTTATTCACAGGTTTCTTCCTTTCAGGGCTAAAGTGAATCTCTGTCAGAGGTGGGGGATTGGGAAGTTCATATTACAGTATAGTTTTATGGGGCTCTGGGACCCTTTCCCTAGCCTCTATTTGTTCCATATTCATGCCCATTCACAGAAGGTCATGCCAGGTCTCAAAATCTCCCTATTAAGGAGTGAGTAAAGATGCCAGATATAGTACCTCCTGAAACCTGCCACAATAGAAAGATTCTGGGAAATGTGTCAGCACTCTGCTCTTAGGATCAGGCAGGACCTTGATCCATTGGCCCTAAAACAAGGTCTTTACCATAGTAGACCTCCAGAGAATCCTGACACAGAAAACACACACAACGTGGTTTCCCTTCCCTATGTACTTTCCAATAAGGAGTGGGGAGGAGGGTCCATTATGAGTTCTTTACTTTGACCTCTTGGTCTTGAGGTCAAACTTCAGAGTAGACATGAAGGATTGGGAGCATAGAGCTGTGCTGGACCGTCTGAAGGGGATAATGGCTTTTTTTCAGAGGAATTTAGAGCTCTTCATGATTAGCTATAACTACTGGATCAGCAACCTACCTTCTTTACCATTTGGATGACAAAACTGAGGTGTTATATGTCCTAAGTTGTTTTGTTTTTGGTCAGCCATTTATGTACCATTCCAGACCCACAGTTTCCTACCTCCCAGTGCAAGAAGGAAAGTCAGGGTAGCCCTGGAGTCAGAAAGACCTGAGTTCAAATTCAGCCTTAGACACTTAACACTTACTAGCTGTGGAACACTGGGCAAGCCATTTAACCCCAATCTCCCTGCCTTCCCCCCTCCAAAAAGACAAAAAAAAAAGAAGGAAGAAAGAAAGAAGTAAAGTAAGAGAAAGATGAGATTCTTGATTCTTGACAGAAATGGAGGCAGAGAGAGAAAGAAAAACAAAATACAAAATAGTTCATATTTATGCAGCACTTTGATCCCAGAAACACTTTGAGTTAAGTGTTATCTCCATTTTATAGAAGAGGAAATTCAAGATTTAGGAGAGTTAAATGACTTGCCCATGAATGCACAGCAAGCATGTGGGAGAGCTGGAATTGAAATCCAGGTGTTTTGGGTCCACTTATAGTGGCCTTCCTATTGTCCTATATAAATAAAAATGAATACTATACAGTAAAATACACCTTAATGTATAATTAAATAGTCTTTTGAGGCTATTTTTGCATTATTTCCCTCCTTTTCTTTTCAAAAACATTACCCCATCCCCCAAATAAATAGATCTCTAGTCATGGAATGTTAGAACTGAAAAGGACCTTAGACATCGCTGTGTCCAACCTCATAATTTTACTGCTTTGGAAATAATTATGAAGGAAGGTATGTGAATTATTCAGGGTCACACAGAGTTAGAGGCAGAGGCAGGACTAGAACTCTGATGCCTCAACTTCTAATCTGTACTTCAGTGGTAAGGGAGAATAAAGAAAGCATAGAATCTTTCTTCTTGCCATGCCAATTAAAGATGTTTTACTTGTTCCTTCTTTCATTGTCCACTATAGAGGTGCATCAGAGATTCTATCAATTACTGCTATGAATTAGACCTTGTGGAAACTTTCCAGAGTCCTAGGAGAGGCATAATTCTACCAAACCCATTTTGGAGTGAGATTATCCATACATAGCATTTTTCTCATTAGCCTATTAAATGTTAGCACTTCTTAATCATAACCAAGCTGACTGAAAAGATATGGGTGATTCATAGACTATGTCCCCCTGTAGCAGAATGGCTATGAAAGTAATTTAAGAAAGCCTTTATCAGCTTTCCACTTAATTCTTCCTCTGATGCCTCATTATGGTGTGAAGGTGACCTTGAGTTTATGAAGGCTCTATCAACAAAGCTAGCTGGTCATGCCAAGCTGGAAGGGTTTCTCCTATGGATTAGTAATGAGGGCAGGCCTGCCATTTGAAGATTAGCCCCAATAAATTTGCAATTGGCTACTGTGATGATTTTTTTTTGTCTACAGTAAACCGTTAATTTGTCTAACTAAAATGTGGAAGGGCTGGATTTGTAACATTGATGAAAATGTTGTAATTAGAGAACTTTTAGGTCAGTGGTTCTCAACCTTCCTAATGCCGCAACCCTTTAATACTCATATGTGGGCATATCTGCATGTGGGTGGACCCGCCTGGAGACAAATAGAGGAGTAGTGTCTCGGTTCCTAAGACCATCAGAAATATGTGTTTTTCGATGGTCTTAGGTGACCTCTGTGACCCCTGTGAAAGGGTTGTTTGACCTCCAAAGGGGTCGTGACCCACAGGTGGAGAAGCGCGGTTTTAGGGGAAAGGAGGGAAGGGAATAAGCATTTATGGAGTGACTACTACGTGTCAGGCTTATTGTACCCTATGCTAAGCACTTTTAGAAATATTATTTCATTTAATATTTACAATAACCATGTCAGGGAGATGCTATTATTATTCCCCATTGCATTTGAGGAAACTACGACAGACAGAGGTTAAGTGACTTGTTCAGGGTCACACACCTAGAAAGTGTCTGAAGCCATATTTGAATACTTGTCTTCCTGATGCCAGGCTCAGTGCCCTAACTGCTGCACCACTAAACAGGCCTCTTTTAAATTATATTAATCTTCTTAAAGATGTTAATGATAATTAACATTCCACAAATTACAACAGGGTGTTTGCCTCCAGTTATCTTAAATCTCAGTCAACTTGTCAATGTTCTTTCAATATCAAATTTGGGATGAATTTGTTTGGCCTAGTGATTAAGATGTTAGATTTGTAGTTCAAAAGAAATTGAACTTAAATCCAGCTTCAAATACTTATTAGTTAGGTCATCCTAGGAAAACCACTCGACTTCCATCAGCCTATTTCCTCATCTGTGAAATGGGAATAATAATAGCACCTACCCCAGAGGGTTGTTGTGAAAATCAAATGAGATAATAAAGGCAAAGCATGATAGAAAAGCTATTATTAACATTACATTAAAACAATATAGCATTCCCTTGCTTTGCTTCTCTAGAGTCTAGATCCATTATTTGCTTAGAATGCCACTATAACGGTATTGGGAATTTGAAAATCTTCCCTGCCCCTCTTAATAAGCCTAAGGGAATTTGAAGACCTCCCCTGCTTTGAAAGTTAACTCTACCCCCTAAGAGGTGCTGCAGCCACAACACTGAAGGTGGCTATATAAGAGGTAAGTTTTATGTCATACAGACACACAGCATCATGAATTCCTAATTCTCCTTGTTCCTCAATAGTAGCTCAATGTCACCCCATTGGTAGTAGTAATTATACCATAAACAGTATTTACATTTTGGGGCTGTTGTCATAGCTCACAGAAGTCTTATTATTTAAGGTAAACAAAAATTAGTCACTAAGAAAAGATACTTTAGTTTGCATCTAACACATCTGAAGCTGAAAGATTCAAATGAGCTCACTAATCTTCCCCTTCACCAGCACACTTCCAAACAATAGTCAGTGTTTCAAAAGAGAAGAAAAAAAAGTTGACTTTCCCAGCCTTTTGGGGAATATATATTTTGGTCAATGGTCCCCTAGAGAAAGGTATAATTTTCAGATCGTACGGCAACCAAAATTCTGCGGTTCATGCTGTACTCTCTAGAGTAGACCTAGGCAAAAACCATGCACAAACAGATTTTCTTGGTGAAAAGACACATAATCTAGTTTCCCTGTGACCATGGAGGAATGACCAAAGTCATCATTTGTCTTCTTTCCTTTTTCAAAACTTGAATTCTCCCAATGCAGGCCACTTACAGTTGGTGGCAATCTCTTATATTTTCTAGGACCTAGGGGCCAGACATAAGGAACTTTGGTTGCATGCTTTTCACAAAGTCCAAATCTGGGCTGGTCTCACGCAGAAGTCAGAATATCTACTCCTGCTGCTTTAATGTTATGATTTTATGGGCAACGGGAATGCCGCCTCATCCCCAAATTAAGCATCCTTCCTGAGTTTGCTGAAAGCCTGATACTAAACTACTAGAAATGTAGGCCTTTAAAATGTCTCTGAATAGGGTAAACAGAAGGACAATCCTTTTCTCTTGTAACTGTGGCACAGAGGAAAAAAGACACTGGATTTTGAGTTAGAAGTCCTAGGGTCAGAACCTGACTCTTGTCAACATGTGATATTAGCAACTTAATTTACCCCCAACCAATTTCCTCATTTGTAAAATGGTGATAATGTCTATAATACTTATTTCACAGAGTTCTCATGGTAATAGGTGCAGAATATTTGATGAAACTAAATCACTGTTAGCTGTTATTATCTATTCAACAAGTATTTTTATAAACCTGAACTGATACAAAATGAAGTGAGCAGAACCAGGAGAATATTGTACAAAGTAACAGCAAGATTGTACAATGAGCAACTGTGAATGACTTCATTATTCTCAGCAATACAGTGACCCAAGATACAAAGGACTCATGATGAAAAATGCTATCTACCTACAGAAAAAGAACTGCTGGTGTCTGAATACAGACTGAAGCATACTATTTTTCACTTTCTTTGTTTCTTCCTTTTTTTTTTTGTTTTCTTCCACAAAATGACTAAAACGGAAATGTTTTACATGATTGCACATGTACACACTGTATCAAATTATTTACCATCTTAGGGATGTGTGAGAAAAGGAAGAAGGAACAGAATTTGGAACTCAAAATAAAAAAAACAACCTTGAATTGTTTTTACATGTATTTGGGAAAAATATTATTAAAAAAATAAGCATTTTAAAAATATCTACTATAAAGAACTGAGGATGATCTCTATGGGAAAATAGAATAGAATCATACGTGGTTCAATCAACAAGCAATTATTGTCTACTATATGCCAGACAGTATAAAAGGTGCTAGACATACAAAAAAGAAATCAAAATTTTCCCTACCCTTAAGGAATTTATATTCTCCTGGTGCATGCCTTCAAGGAGTTTATAATCTTGCTAAAGACACAAAAAAACTAGAACAATACGCAGATACCCACAATGTAAAAAATGTGTTATGGGAATCTTCTAGTTCAGGCCTAAACTAGGCTAGTCTAATAATTCAGACTTGAGGTTTAAAATGCAATAAGGTACTCAGGGATCATAAAATCAAATTAAAACCAACTTCACTGATTAGAAATATAATAAGATATTCAGGGATCTTAAAATCAAATAAGGCCAACTTTACTAATAGGCTTCCAATGAAACCTCTGATTAGAATTCCCCTTAAGTTGTGTATTTTTGTACCTCAAGTGGCTTCACTTTTTTGCTGCCTCTGGAACCTCATCCTCTTATAAGACCATATCAACCTTGGAACTCATACCTCATCAGAACTCTCTGCCTTTGAGGCTCCTCCTATCTTCTGGTTGGAGAGAGGGGAGATTAGAGAATTCCTCCAAGAACTCCCATTTAAGACCATCTCCTAGGTTAGTCATCTTTTTCTTTCCCACCTGGCTACGCTCCTCTGGACGTCATCATTCCCATTCCCTGGACACACTCTCTTACTTTTCTTCCTCAGCTTCATTTTATGTATTATTCCTTCCTGTTAGATTGTGAGCTCTTTGTGGGTATAGACCAGCAGTTCTCAACCTGTGGGCTACGACCCCTTTGGGGGTCGAATGACCCTTTCACAGGGGTCGCAGTGGTCGCCCAAGACCATCGGAAGCCATAAGTATTAAAGGGTGGCAGCATTGGGAAGGTTGAGAACCATCGGTACAGACTTTCTTTTGTCTTTCTTTGTATCCTTGGTACTTAGCGTAGTGCCTGTGGTGGATAGGCACTTAATAATTGTTTATTGACTGATTGACAGACCGAGTAGCCAAATGAGTTTCTAGCCTTCTTCAGGAGCCAGGTCCGTTACTTGCTATTGGAGGTACCCAGGGTGTAAAAGCACTGGGTGGAGTCACTGAGAATAGCGAAGGGTAAGAAAGGGGGTAGGAATGAAAGAAGAGGATCCTACCATAGCTCAGTGTGGACACAAACACAAGCCTGTCCTCAAAGATACAGCAATTGGTTTTCTCCCACCTAACAACAACCTCTAGCACCCCACTTGCCATCCACCCAAAACACAGAAAAGTAAAAGTGTTTTGGGGAGCCAAATAATTATCCAGAATGGTAGTTTATATAGAGGAAAAATTCTACAGTCTACATTTTAGGTACAAATTCTTTAAGGGACAAATTTGTTTCATTAAATAATTCTAAGTATCTCTGCTTAGAAAAATCCAAAAGGATAGAATTCTAGTCTCCCTTTGAAAATCTCTCAGAGCCAAGCCATGTCTAGTTACAATTTATGGAGTTTAATACAAAGACTAAAATTCCTTAAACAAGATTAAATGAGAGTCCAGAGTTTAGGTAATGGCTTCATTCATCAAAAAAATTGGTAACAAATTTTGAAGTACCTGGAAAATCATTTTCCTAAAGCCATCTGATCCTTCTGAAGATTCCCCTTCAAACCTGGTCAAAAGTAAACTTCAGAGATATTTTCATTAATTGAATTGATCAGATACTCTTTTTAGACTTGGTCTCTTATTAGTTTTATCATATGAAGTTCTTTCTATGCTGAACAGGCCTCTTCCCTTAGAAATTGGTTAGGGCTTTGATAAGAATGATTTCCAAATAGTATAGTGCAGGACGTTGTTTCAGAATTGTTAGTTAAAGTCTGATAAAGTTATCTTATTCAGATTAGACCAAGGACTTTAAACAAAGACACTTAGAAAAAATTATTCTTTAAACATTCCTATAAGAGAGAACAGGAGAGCCTTATTGTGTTTTTAAAAGTTGCCTGAACTTTATTCTAGAACCCTGAAATTTAAAGCATACAAAAATTTTATACATACATACACACATACATATATGTGCATATGTATTTCCAAAAGAATCTTAGAAAAACTGGGTCTAGTTGCAAAGAATGTTAAAATAGGAAAGCACCAAATGTGCACATCTGTGCATATAGTAATTAATTCTTCCTCCCACTCAATTGAATTTAATTTTCTTGTATATTCGCATCATGAATTATAGAGTTGATTTCACAATGTTTTCCCTTTTGTGTTGCTTACCTCAAGTATGTGGCTTGTCCTGGGTACTTGAATGATAGGTTCTAGACTTCATTTCCATCAGGAAGGTGCAGAGAATAGGAAATCACACAAGACTTCATAGTTAGGTATTGAATTTGGGTAGGGATTGAACAGATAGAACCAGGGGTAGAGAAAAGCTTTGCAGGCAAACTGAGGAAGGAAGACTGTGTGAGTTAGGCAAAGGGGCAGGAAGGCATGGGGTTTATTTGGGGACTAAAAGAAGAAGAATGAAAAATCAAAGTTTACAATAAAGTCTTAGAAAGTAAGCAGCAGGGGTCAAAGTTTGAGTTTCAGATTACAAGTGTTTGGCACCAACACCAAGATGGGCCAAAAGAGTGGGCTCAGTTGATCATACTGAAAGGCCTCAGAGGTGCAAAGTTTCAGCTTAACTGCCCTCTTCCAGACTTGCCTGAAACTTTTATCAGTCTACCAGATAGCTCCCAGTACCACCATCTTCATTTACCTCTGTGGAACTTATGCTTCATAAATACCAGTGAACTAGATGGGACTAAGAAACAAAATGTTACACAGGAACAGGGAAGAGAAACTTGATAACTCCATCTCATTCTTTCTTTCTATATGGACCCTCTGGACCAGGAGAAATAATTTACCTACATATCATATGCTCAGTCTAGCAAGGGAATATGCCATCATGTTGGAACTTAAATAAAATGAGGCCTTTGCACAAAAAAATGTTATGTAAGTTCAAATATGGCTGCATAGGTCTTCTAGGGATATGGTGGGATGAAGCTGGCAACTTGGGTATTGTCTCGAGAATCAAAATTATAGATTTAGAACCAGTCAGAAACAGTCTCATCTGACCCCGTCATTTCACAGATGAGAAAACTGAGACCCAGAGAAATTTAGTGGCCAGAGTCTGCAGATATTAAGTTATACATAGCAGGTATGCATTCATAGGAGGGATTTGAACCAAGTATCTCCAACTCCATAACCGGTGCTCTTTCCCCAGCACAATGCTGCAATTGCTCTTGGATAACTTCCAAAGCAAGACTAGAATCTGCTTTTGCCATTTCATTGTGGACACATTAAAGAGCTTTAGAGGTCATCTGGTCCAAAGCCCTCATCCTGCAGATGAGGGAGCTGAAGCCAAGGGAAGGGCCAGGAGATTTTGAGGTTGGTACCTTCAAGTTACTGGGTCCTCCCTTGAAATTGATATGAGTAGAGAATTGAAAAGGGGTGTGGAAAAAGGATTTTCTCTGCTCTATAATTTTGGAAGACACAGTAAAGAAGGCTTTGAATCATAAGAGCTTGTCATTTATCATCAAGAAGGAAACAATATACAATTATAAATTCTCATTACCAGGTAAGATCTCCTCTTCAGAGAAGTGTTATGAAATAGTAGGTTAAGCTTGACTAATTGTATCTTTGCTATATTCTCACACTGTACTTTTTTGCTATCAGCTTCACTCTATATTCTTATTTCCAATTTGGGGTCTTGCTTTAAAGAATTTTCCTTTTTATAATTCATTCTATAATGTAACGTATTTGTCTAAATGAACATTAGTTCAGAAGTCTAGGGCCTAAAATAAATTAAGTCAATTCTCAGTGAAATCATGGAGGTCAAGAAAACATTTTAGTAAACATTGAAAATCAGCTTTCATGCTTATTTTTAGTACCTAGGCTATTAACTTGGATTTTCTATTTTGTCTGACACATTTTAATTTTGGCCCTTCGGGAAACTTGTGCTTAAAACGTCTTAGTGAGGTTCTGAATCTCTCCAGCCCTTCTATTTCTGGAACTACTGAAACTCCCCACTTGACTCCTATTCTCCTTTGAGCTGGCAAGGTTTTACATCCTGGCATCAAGAGAGCAGGCTAACTGCACACTGACTGAGGAGAAGATGGAAAGCTGGGTGGGCAGTAGGTATTCCTGAAGTTGTTGAGACAAGAAAGCAGTGAGTCCATTGTGCTCAGGGAGGAGAGATTCCATGCGCCTTTCCAAATCATGCTTTCTCTCTCTGCTCTGTTCCCACTGCTCCCTACCCCAAGGAAAGAAAAGGAAAAAAAAATAAAAATCACGTGATATTTCATTCCCTTAAGCAAGAGCAATGTTGTGTGAGAGCCTTGTATCAGGAAGGAAAGGAGGCCAAGGTGATAGCAAGGCTAAATCACAAGACAAGCAGGTTCTCACAGAAAGATGTCACAGCAGGCTTTGGAAAGTAATTAGAGTCAAAATTTGGCAGCTCGTACTAATGATGGGAAGAGTTTTGCTATAGTCTTCATCTACACCCTCAATTTTCACTTCCCTTCTTGCAAATAGCTCTAAAGCACGTTGAGATATTTGCCAGGAAAGGTGCTAGAGAAAACAAACTGTGACTCCAAATACAGAATAAAGAGCAGGAAGAATGCATTCACATTAGCCCCCAGCCAACCTTGCCTTTGGGGTATTTTGAGCTACCATTCCTTCATTCATCTACCCATCCATCTATCCCTTGTTGACTATACAAGATGAACTATGTATTCAGTCTTAATTTGTTTTCAACTACTGGGATGCCTTATGAAGAAGGTGGATCACCTTTCTGGGAACGCTGCCCTTGGGGGAAACCAGAGGAGGAGAATCTCAGAAGAGGAGGAGGAAGATAAAGAGGCTAAGAGTTGGACTAAGTCTAAGGCAAGGATGACTTCATAATTTATACAACTGATAAGTGGAGAGACATAGCATGTTCACTTAGGTAAATAAGTGTGATTGAGAAATCATCTCCATGAAATCTCCCTCTCTAGGATGGCCTAATGCAGCAGTTCTCAACCTGTGGGTCGCAACACCTTTGGGGGTGGAATGACCCTTTCACAGGGGTCACAGGGGTCCCCTAAGACCATTGGAAAACACATATTTCCGATGGTCTTAGGAACCGAGACACCACTCCTCTATCCATCTCCAGGAGAGTCCACCCACATGCAGAGATATGCCCACATATGACTATTAAAGGGTCTCAGCATTAGGAAGGTTGAGAACCACTGGGCCCTAAGGGAACAGGAATATTAGGGTCAGATATTCTGACAAGTGAAGAACTAAAACTCTTTTAGAGACAACAAAACAACATGCTAGTGAATTGGCAGATTCTTGGTATGTCTGCTCTCCTCATCTATGTCTGTCCATTGTTATGTGTTAACTTCTTCACTGCTATTATTTGCTACTCAACTTTCTTCTTTTTATATAGGAAAAGTACTACAGTGTGGGCACTATGTGTATGGAAGCAAAAGATTTGTATCTAGTATAAATCATTTTTTTGTAAAAAAGCAACTTGAACACGTGTAGAATATCATTTCTACCAATAAAAGGGTCTTTAGCTCTAATACAATAAGCACTCATGAAGTGCCTATTGTGTGCCAGGTATTTTTTTTTATTATTATTACATTTTAAATTACATATAAAGGCAGCAAGGTGATACTGTGGATAGAGTATTAGGCCTGGAGTCTAGAAGACCTGTGTTCAAATTCAAATTCAGACACTTACTACCTGTATGACCCTGGGCAAGTCACTTAACCACTGTCTGCCTCAGTTTCCTCATGTGTAAAATGGTGATTAATAATAGCGGCTCTTCTTCCCCCACTCCCACCAGAGTTCCTGTGAAGATCGAAAGAAATAATATTTGTAAAGCTCTTTGGAAACATTAAAGCCTTATATAAATACTACCCTCATCATCTTCTTCATCATCATCATCATCATTATTTTATACTTGGAAAATGCCAATCTGGGCTGACTCACCTATAAAAGAGTGACTATTTTATCTATAGTCTTAATTGGACTTATATAGTCTTAAGAGTGGGAAGAGATCTAAGAAATCCTTTAGCCTTAGGGTAATAACTTTAGAGTTGGAAGGGACCTTACAGGCAGGGCAGGCAGGAAGGAAGGAAGGGAGGGAGGGAGAGAGGAAAGAAGAAAGGAGGGAAGGAAAGAAGGAAGGGGAAAGAAAAAAGAAGGAAAGGAGGGAAGGAAGGAAAAGGGAAGGAAGAAAGCATTTATTAAATACCTACTATATGCCAGGTACTATGTTAAAGGCTTTCCAAATATTATCTCAATTGATCCTCACAACGACCTGGGGAAATAAGTACTATTATTATTCTTTTTTTCCAGTTGAGGAATTTGAGGCAGATAGAGGTTAAGTCACTTGCCTCATAAGAATCTGAAATGGGATTGAATGCGGGTCTCTCCTGACTCCAAATACACTTTCTACTACATCACAAAAATGGGAGCAAGTCTGGGGTATTGTTATTCACCAGTGTCCATGTAGTAGCAATGCTTCAACACCTGCTCTTCAAGGAGGCCTCTACAAAGAAGTCTGCTACAACTGTGTTTTTCACTCATAACCTTTCCTAAGAACAGTCTCCTAAGCCTAGAAGCACAAAATGGATTACCTGCCAATATTTCAAAGTCACACAGAATCTGAGAGCTGTTTGAGAGACCAGCCCCCTTCATTCCAAAGAACGAAGGGACATTCTGCCCCTCCCTCCCTCCATCTCCCTGAACACCACAAACCAAGTCATCTCCTGCCCTGGAGTGACCCTTTGGTCCAGCTCTGCTGTGAGTCAGTGGCAAAACAGAAAACTGTATCTCAGAGTCCCAAACATTTCTTCTCTATTTGCTTTTTCTGAGCTCACATGAAAACAATAAGCAAGAAGAAATGGAAAGAAGTATTTTTAGGATTCTGGGTAGGAGGGTAAACAATGCAGATGCCATAAACCAGCACAGGCACTGAGAGATGCTGACTGAAAGGAAAATGGCCAAGTCCATCACTGACATCCTGGCTGGCCCATTAAGACAAGTATACCAGAAAGATGTATGCCAAGGCATTCTATGAGTGAAATAAACTGTGAGATTGAAACCGAATGCCTGTTAGCAAGTGAAACATCATGAGAGCTTACACTCCAACCCCAAAATGAATTATCTTTCACAAATGCCAAATTTACATACGACCAGAATGAATAATAAATTCAGTAGATATGTAAATCGTTAGTCCCTTTAAGAATGTTAAAGTCTTTCTGGGAACAAATCATCCTACCTTCCTCTCTATAGGGGAGCATATTAATGGCCAGTAGAATTCTCTGCTACCTAGAAGAGGAGAGATCATGATAGGGAAAGAGAGAGGAGAATCAATGATGGAGACCCTAGTTTGTTTAACAACCAAAGTGGGTCTTCTCCATTCATATTCATTCTTTCTCTTTATTTCCCTCTGTTATTCTACTTGCTTTTTGTTTTGTACTCCTTGCCTCTTTTCTAATAACAATCCTCCCTTAAGATCCTTCCTTCATAGCAAAGAAAAAAAAATAAACAAAAGAAACTACCAAAATAACTACATTTGGTAGGGTATGCAATACTCCACACATAGAGTCCACTACATTTCTACTGAGAGAGAAAGCAAGGGTCATTAGCAGTCCTTTGGAGCCAAGATTGGTCTTTGCAGCTAATCTGAATTCTGACGTCTTTGCTTACTTTATCATGGTCATTGCATATGTTGTTTTCTTTGTTTTGTTTATTTTGCTATGTATCAGTTCATGTGAATCTTTTTATACTTCTCATGGCTCAGTAATGTTCCATTATATTCCCATCCCTCAATTTGCTTAGCCATTCCTCAGGCAATGGGCACCCAGTTTGTCACCAGCTTTTCAGTACCATGAAAGTGCTGTTAGGAATATTTTGACATCTTATTTGCCCTTTGGCTTGTTGGGTATATTCCCTATTGTTTATCTTCACCATATGGAAAATGGACTATATATGAAATGTTCATTGTAGATTTCCTCTCCAGACCCTTCCAAGGCTTTAGGAAATATCTTCTACACTGAGAGGACAGATGTCAAGTCCTTTGACTAGGAATTTGACCTCTCCTAGAGAGCCTATCTCTGACAGCATAGATTGTCACAACTTTAGTGATTAATCAATTAATTAATGAAGCATTTACTTATTAAGCACCTATTGTGTGCTAGGCGCTGGACATACAAACATGAAAATAAAACAGTCCCTGTCCTCAAGGAGATTACATTTTATGAAGGGAGGCAGCTCCCCTTAAGAAACAAAGTTAATTTTTAAGCCTAGGTCCTACAATTCCAAATCTAGTTTTCTACCATATCCCTCTGCCTATACACCTTAATTTTACTTCTAAAGAACTCTACAGGGAAAATGGGATATAAGTATATCTAATTATCCTTTCTTTTAGAAGCTGAAAGATTAACAATATCAAATCTCAGGTGGCATTACTGGTAATAGATCAGATTTCTATAATGCTTGACCCACAGCGCTGAACTTGGAGTCAGGCAGACCTGAGATCAAATTTGACCTCAGACACTTACTTAGCTGTGTGACCTTGAGCAAGGCACTTAGCCTCTGTCTGCCTTGGTTTCCCAGTCTGTAAAATGTGGATAATAATAGCACCTACCTCTAAGGGTTGTTATGAGGTTCAAATGAGATAATATTTGTAAAGAACTTTGCATGCCTTATAGTTCTTTCCTTCTTAGCTTTTTCATTTGTTTCTCTTGTTCTCTTCTTTGAGGAATTCATAGTCCTTTAGGCCAGGACATCTTTTTTTTTTCCTTTAAGTCTCTAATTTAGCCATAGGATTACTACTTAGAAGAGTCCTTAGAGATCACATATCTATTGTGATCTTACAAATGAGGAAACTTATCCCAGAGAGGATAGATGACTTGCCCAAAGTCATATAAGCTGGTAAGTGGTGACAGTGTTCAATCGTTCAGTCATGCCCTACTCTTCATGACCCTATTTGGAGTTTTCTTGGCAAAGATACTGGAGTGGTTTGCCATTTCCTTCTCCAGCTCATTTGACAGATGAGGAAACTGAGGCAAACAAGGTTAAGTGAATTCCCAAGGGTTACACGGTTAGTGTCTGAGACCAGATTTTTGAACTCAGGTTTTCTTGACTCCAAGTCCAGTGCTCTATCCACTGTGCCTACGTGCCCAAAATTAGATGGCAGATAACTTTGTTTATTTAGGAGGCAATCGGACTTAAGTGATTTGCCCAGGGTCACATAGCTAGTAACTGTCCGAGGCCTGATTTGAAGTCAAGTCTTCCCAACTCTGGGTGCAATGCTCTAGCCACTGAGCCATCTAGCTGTGTGTATTAGAGAATCAAAAGTCAAAACTTGGTTCTCTGACTTTTCTATAGTTATATAAATGCTAGCTATCATTATTGTTGTTATTGTTATTAATGCAAATGAAATTATTCCTATTCTATAGATAAATAAACTGAAGTTAAGGGACATGAAGAGACTTATCCCAGGTCAGAAGCAGAATTTGAACCCATATTTCTTGATAACTCTAGGGATAAAACTCTTTCTACCACACCATTCCGCATTGTCTTTTGTCCATTGAGACAGTACTTAAAAGTCTAATAAGATACCTATCTTTCTAGAACTATTAGTTCTATTTGCTAAGAAGGGTTTTAGTCTGCAGAAGTAAAGTAACTGGAGATGAACTACAACTTTCTTTTGGTAAAGAAGCTTCTTTAAACCACTGTTCTACTTTGCCCAGGCCGTTCAGTGATTTGAACAATTAAAAAAAATAACATCCATACACTGGTCAAAAGTCATTTATGTATTCATTTATTTATTTATTTATTTTGCCAAGTCTAGTAAAACCCTCTAGGACTAGGTTTTCATTCAGGACTTATTCACAATTCTCTGTGGGCGACAAACAAAGATTCACTTTATAAGATTGTCCAACTAGGTTAAAAAACTAAGATATGCAGTTATGTCTGGAATCTCAACCATAGAATTAAAAAATAAAAGGATTATTCTTTAGGAAAATCCTAAGCCATAATACGAGGTAGGGTGGTGCAATAATAGGACAGAGTGGCAAATTTGGTTTTAAAGGACTTGAATTCCAATCCTGATACTAGTTGGTGGACTAGATAACCTTAGGTGAGAAACCTAAGGTCTTTGGGCCTCCATTCTTCTTTTGTTAAATGAGAAACTAGAATTCAGAGGTTCATAATCTGACACTCATGAACTAATTTTTTAAACGTATTTTGATAACTTTATTTCAACAGAATTGTTTTCCTTTGTAATCCTATTTTAAAACATTATTTTAAGTGATATGCGTAGGCTTCACCAGACTGCCAAAGGCATATATGGTAAAAAGATTAAGAAACCTTGTACTAGAATCTAGTCACTAGATGATCATCAAGATTTTTTTCCTATTTTAATGCTATCTGTGATCATAAGTGGAAATCAACTTTGAAAATATAGGACTTAGGGTATGATGTCATTGAAAAATCAAGGAACCTATTTCCAAAATTTACAGGGAATTAAGTCAAATTTACAAGAATACAAGTCATTCCCCAATTGATAAATGGTCAAAGGATATGAACAGGCAATTTTCTGAGGCAGAAATTAAAGATATCTTTAAGCATATGGAAAAATGCTCTAA
>CM053584.1:293751095-293824740 GCA_028627135.1 Pseudochirops cupreus
AAGATATAGAAAGACTATAGTTTAAATGGAGACTGAAGCAAAACTCGTTATCGTTCTCTTTCATGTCTGGTTTTGCTTTTTTTTTTTTTTCTTTTCCCAGTGATCACTCATTGGTTACAACCCTTCTATATGACCAAACTATTGTACAATGTGAAAGTATTTGCAGATCCTATACATGATTGCACGCCACCATGGGGGGTGAGAAAGGGAGGGGAGAAAATCTGAAACTCAAGTGATTGTGGAACTGAATCTTGTAAATTAAAAGTAAATGAGTAAATAAAAAAAATTAAAAAAAAAAAAAAGAAAAAAAAAGAAACAAAAAAAAAAAAAGAAAAATCAAGGAACCTCACTCTTAAGTTGAAAGCTTTACCTACCTAGACATGGTGATATACATAGTGGACAAAGGATGAAAATAGATTTGGAACCCTGTCTCTACTTCAAGCCGTCTGATAAGTACAGGTCAGTAGGCAGATGAAACATGGCTAGTCTGGTGTAACTTGTTTTGTTTCTATTCACATCTTTTATCCATCCCAAATAAGAGATAGGTAAGTTCCCTTGCTCTTGTTTTTTTTTTTTTTGGAAAATATCAACGATTGATACAACACCAAATGGGCATAATTGGTAGATTGTGGTTTTTACCAGAAGGGCAGCAGATGGTTAATTAGTTTTTCAACGAGCACATTTTCTTTGCAATATACATGAAAGGCAACTTTTAAAAAAACCCAAACCATTCTGCTATGGCACAGTTGAATAAGGATACCTGCTTTCTTAAAACTATTAAAGCAAAAACACAACAAACAATTTCTCCCAGCATCCAATATCCCTCCCCCTCAAAAAACTTGGTGAGTTAGAGAATCATTGGGGGAAGAAACAGGATAGTTTTATTAGCAGATTGTTCACTGACTGCTGATATATGTGCCTACCATTATCTTCCAAGGAGAGATTTTAATTTTTACGTTGGTGGAGAGAGGCATGCAAAGAGACACCATAAAGATCTGTTTAGTTGTAGTGACTTGATCTTCCTCGAATCAGTCTCAGCCCTGGTAACAGGCATCTCCTGGCATTTATTGCACCTGTTTTTGCACACATATCTTCTATTAGGGAAATAATATTTTTTCCCCGTGCATTTGTTTTTGCCCCCAGGACTTTTTGGAATGATGTGACTTCAGTGATGAGAAATAAATCAAAGTATGGCAAAAAAGAGCTCTCCAACCTTTTCATCTTTGCCTGACAAGCTGCTTGTATTTTTCCAGCTTGCTTCTCTGGTGCAGGGAGTTTGCTCATCCCTGCTCATAATTCAACTGACTTGCCTTTCATTGTGTTGTGCTGGCGGGTTAAATGAAGTGAGTGACTGCATTTCTGTTCCTGGCATCTCACTGAGAGTACATGAATGGAGGACAGAAAGAATGAATGAATAAAATAATTTTGATGGGGCTGCCCCAGGATATTAAATACGAAGGGAAGGAGGTGGGGGCAGGCTGTCATTCCCTAAGAAACACTCTTCATTAAGGAGTTTCTGATGTCACTGGGCCACTTAACAAACCCACTCAGCTTACCTCCTACTTGGACATTAATATGCAGGTTTATGCAGACCACCTATGTTGCCTGCACAATGGCATGATTTTATCGTCAAACAGAAAAGGCACTGGTATTTCCCTTTTTATGCCCATTCCCAACCAATGGAACACAGTGAAATGCTCTGGACAGTGTAGCATGTAGTTTAAAAAAATACAGTCAAATCCAGACCCCTGCTGTTTTCTCTTAAAAACAAAACAAAACAAAACAAAAAGCCAACGGCAAATGTACTAAATTAGCCCAACCAGAATAGAGGAGAATTCAAAGAGAGCTCTTGAAGAATGGCCTCCAATATTTCTGATTGAGGTCATACTTGCCCTTTACTGCCTCAGTTCTGAATTACATCTTCTCCCATAAATTTGTGCTCTGGCTAGAGATACAGCCCATTACAGGTTGGATGATTTGGGGACCCAAATTTTGGGACTCCTGCTGATGAATGAAGACGGTAATGTAGCACTTTAAGCGAGTGAAAGGTGTAAGAAAGTTGAATACTTCAAATGTGGAGATGGGAGAGAAAGGGGAAAGAGAGTGGGGGGAGCGGAGAGAGAAAGGGAAAGAGGGGGGAGAGAGAGAGAAAGAGAAAAATAGAGACAGAGAGAGACAGAGACAGAGACAGAGACAGAGACGGAGACAGACAGACAGACTTAGGAGAAAGGGTGAGGTACTTCAAGAACCCCTAACTAAAGCTCTTGCTATAATTGCACTGAGTCCAGTTGTGTTTTTCAAACGTACGAAATTTATGGTTTTGATAGAGAATTTTTCGTTCCACAGCCGACCCTGCCTCTAGCAATGACTACCCATCCCCCTCTCCTCACCGCCCCTTTACCCCTTCCCCGTCCCTCTCTTCTCCCTTCCCACCCCCCAACTTAGGCAGGTACTATCTGACCTTATTTCTCAGTTCATTCACTAGTCGTTCACACACCACTTTACGGGGGAGGGTTTGTTACCAGAGCAACATTCCCACTTCAGTTCGGTATAAAAACGCATTTCAAGAAAAGAAAGAAACAAAAGGGAAAAAATACGGTCAAGACCAGTTCTTACCCTCTTCTTAAAAAATTGAAAGGCTGAGCATTTCTTGACTGGGAATCCATTCATGTCTTTGTTTACCATTTTCCACAACGGAGAGTACACAGTTATAGGTCCAGCGTGTGGCACTTGCTTAGTGCATCTGTTTTCCTCAGTATCCCTTTTGGAGACAGTTAACGCGGAGAGTGGGGCGGGAGAAGCACAATCAGATTTCAGGCAGCGAGTCCTTCTTTCACTCATTCATTCTGCTGCACCAGCTACTGCAGAGACCTTTTCCAGCTTTCGGTTGCCATAGGCTAGATCCCTTTTCTTTTAATCATTCCTCGAATTCACAAGCACAACTGCTACAAGACCCTTGTGGCAGCCCACAGACCATATGCAGCAAGTCTCTGGGTAATGGGAGCCGGCGCCGAAGGATGCCGGGCTTTTTTTTTTTTTTTAAATCTAAACAGGAGCACAGGAGAGACTAGCTCCCTCCTGTTTTACCGGGCTGCATCCCTCCCTCTCTGGAACCTGGGTTTTCAGTTAGTTGTTCTTCAGGTGATGTGCCTTGCCGCTGTTGGAGAGGAGAGCTGTTTTTGATTGTGCCGAGTTCCAGTGGGAACTGTAGTTAAGCAGCTGAGAGAGGGAGCAAGAAAGAGAGAGCAGGAAGGAGAGAGGGCGGAGGGAGGAGAGAGGAGACTGAGAGAGGGAGAGAGGAGAATGAAAAAGAAAGGAGATACAGAAAGGAGAATGAGATAGGAGAATGAAAGAGAGGATGAAAGAAGAAAGGGGAGAATGAGAAAAGGAGAATGAAAGAAGGAGAGAGGAAAGACGACAGAGAGACAAAGAGTGAGAGACAGAGACAGAGAGACACATAGAGAGACAGTGAAATAGGAAAGAATAATAAATCATGAATAACTGAGCAAGGATAAACGTCCAGGCACTGAACTAACCAAAAGGCAGGATGCTTCCCTTGGGATGAATACAAAATTAGTCTCCCCCCAACCCCCATCCCTTTTTGTTGGTGGTGTTGTTTGTTTGGACCATTTAAGTCACAATCATTAAAAAAAAATGTGCTCACTTCCTTATGAAATGAAGGCACCTTTCAGTTTCATGATTCTCTAAAACAATTGGCTATATTTTCTTCAATAAAAGCCTTTTGAACGAAAATTTAATTTCATTTATTTCATCGTGTCCAAATGGAGAGAGAAAGGCAATAAAACTACCCAGGAGATTTCATCAGGTTAAGAAAGATGTTTAATCTCATGTGTCCCAATTGCCAATTTTTCTCCAGAAGGTGACAAAATATCCTTTTTATCTTCTCCCTTGTCTTGTCATAATAAGAACATAAGATAGGGCCGTTGTGTTATTTTTCGCTAAAGCAAACAAGAATGCCTTGTATATAAATAGTGCCATTTATTTAGAGGCCTTGAGTCTTAAAAAGAAACGATCAAACTCCATTGGACTGGTGGGAAAGAGCATTTTTTTTAAGTTAAAGGGATCCAGTTAAGTAAAAATAGAGACAAAGCTTCCTTATCTATGCTCTTCTTTATATATCAAATGACTGAAATAGAAATATATAGTCATGTAATTTAATCTGGCCACTTTTGCTACTGGATTTTGACAATGCCCTGGAATATCATCTTTGGATTAAAAAAAAAATCCAAATATTCTGTAGTCCCAAAATGAGAACTGTATATATCATTGTTTGACAGAATAGGTCATTAGGATCACAGATATTTAGCATCATGTATATAGGCTCTGCAACAATGTATGACTTTCAGCAAACCACCTGACTACTTTGCACCATCTCCTTACCTCATAATCAAAATGCAGAAAATGTGCAAACTTGCATTAATTCATTCAAAATGCAAAGCCTGTCTGTATGACACATAGCCTTATTTTGGGGGCATTGTGAGATAGGGAATAGAGACTGGATCTGTCATTTCACTGGTATTGGAGCCTCCCCTACCTCTCTGCGCCCCCCCCCCGGCAATGCAAGTTGGCCTTTGTCTATAATTTAAGGTTTCAGAGAGCTGCCTAGAGTATTCATTGGGAGGTTAACTAACTTGCCCAGGTTACACAGCCAGTATGTGTCAGAGGCAGAATTTGAACCCAATTTTTCCTGGCTTCAACACCAGTTCTTGATCCATTATACCATAAAACATCTCATCCTAGCATAGAAATATGAAATAGATGATTAAGTAACTTGTTCAAAGTTATACAGGTGGTAAAATAACAAAGGCAGCATTTGAACCCAGGTTCTATAGCTCAGATTAAACATTGTTTTCACTGGACCATGCTCTTTCATTCAGTAGTATGAATTTTCTGGAAGACAAACGTAATGTAAGCAAAATTGTTGCTTGCTCTCAGTGGAGTCTGTTGACTTGAATTGAAGGCAGCACATTTCATAAACCAAATCATCCATGCATTCACTAATGGATTCTCTGGTGACTTGATGGAGTTAATCAAATAAGAGAGTCATTTATTACTCTGTTAATTGGAAAAAAATTAGGTTCTTTGTGAAATCTATGTTTTGCTTTGAAATGACTTTTAAGTCAAGAGGTCTCCCCATTGACTAACAAATAGAAAGGAACAGGTTTTAGACTAGAGGAAGGTTTAGAAGAAAAAGGGACCATAGGTATTATTATCCAGTACAGACTAAGCTTTTAATCCTTTTTTATGTCACGAGATACTATTTGTAAAGAACTTAGCACATGGGTGTTTCATAAATGCTTATTTCCTTCTTCCTTTGTAGATCTCCTTGGCTGTTTAATGAAACTTCTGGATTCCTTACTAGAATAATATTTTTAAATGTGTAAAACTAAGTCAAGTCAATAAGCATTTCTTAAGTGCCTACTATGTGGCAGGTATTTTGCTAATAACTGGGGATATGAAGAAAGACAGAAACAGTCCCTGCTTTCAGGGAGCTCACAATCTAATGAGGGAAGACAATGTGAAACAATTAAGTACAAACAAGATAAATACAGGACAAATGGGAGATGATCACAGGGGAAAGGTACTAACATTAAGGAGGATCAGGAAAGATTTCTTGTAGAAGGTGGGATTTTAGCTGAGACTTAAGGAAGCCATTGATGACAAAGGAAACCAGTTATGTTGAAATATAATTATCAACATTTATTTTAGAAAGTCCATGGACCATAGGCTAAGAACCTCTGATCCAATGTAACTGTCCTCCTTTACAGCTGGGAAAACCAAGGCCCAGGGAGGTTAGGTTATTTGCTTGAAGGCATCCAACTAGTTAGTGGTAGAAACAAGGTTAGAATTTATATCTCCTGATTCTTATTCAGCCATTTCATTCTCTACTACACCATTCAGCCAGATCTCTTTTTGAAGCAGGCTTACATGGCATCCGATTTTCCTGGAATATGTAATATTACTGCTTTAAAAGCCCTAGCTCATGAACGAGGTGGACTAATTGAAAAGATGGGCCAATTGACTGCCCTGTATCACTTAGGAGAAAGGTGACATCATTGCTTTTACTCATACTTCTGTTTTCACAAACCTGCAGCCTGGATGCCTGTCCCTGGGCGCATTCACGTAATGATGACTGGCACTAAGGAGCTGGGCCTATTGCCTCTGGCAGGCAGCTGAAAGAGATACACCCTTTCCTCAGGCTGCCATCAGTAACGGCAGAACCTTGCCAGTCCAGACAGCATCACATTCCACTGGGAGCCTGAGCCCAGCTGAAATGAAACTCCCACAATATTTCCCCTCCAGCCTGAGAGAGAGCCCTATTGAGGATGAATGAACCTTCCTCTCTACTCTGAAGGTCAACTGTCCTTCCAATTCCCTTTTAAAACTGCAGAGTAATTTCTATGAAACTGTAATCTTGGTGTTTCACCTCATACTAATGGAAAACCCCAAGTGTGATGAGATCTCTTGAATGCTATATTTTTAATTTGAAGTGGTATTTTTTTCTTTTGCCTTTTGGTGGTAGATTCATCCTTTTTTTTTTTAATCCTCTCCTTATCAAATATGGTTTTTAATT
The DNA here is from genome assembly GCA_028627135.1 of Pseudochirops cupreus. Lineage (NCBI taxonomy): Eukaryota > Metazoa > Chordata > Mammalia > Diprotodontia > Pseudocheiridae > Pseudochirops > Pseudochirops cupreus. The sequence goes on from CM053584.1 coordinate 293,757,691, forward strand.
TGAACCTGAGTGTGAGGCAGATGAGATGAATAAAAAAGATTAAATATATCTGTATACAGTTACACATACACATACATATTTGAAAATGTTCTGATATTTTTTTTATATCTCTTTATTTTCAAATATCTGCCTCCCTGCCCATATTACCCAGAGAACTCTCCCCATTAAAAAAAAAGAGAAGAAAGCTAGAGCAAAAACATTCAGCAAAATTAACCATTATATTAACCAAGTCTGACAATATATGGTAGATTCTGAATATATCGTTTTGCCTCTGCAAAGGAGGGAAGGACGCATTTTCATTTTCATTATATCATTGTGATTACACTGTATTTTGTACAGGGTGTTCCAAAAGTCTCATTACAGTTTTAAGCTTTAAGAGCTTAAAATTACATTAATCCCTTATACAAAGCATCCCAAAAGTCTTAACGCAATTTCAAGTTATTAAATTTTAAAACTGCATTAAAACTTTTTGGGTATTCTGGGGGTGTATGTGTGCATATAGACATATGTATGTATATATGCACATACATGTATATAACTGGACATAATATATGAGCCTGTGCCTGTATGTATATAGATGTATCTAGCATATGTATATATGTGTATATGTGAGTATCCCCCCCACACACATACATTTATAAAGGTCAAATGAATTCTACGGTAGTAATGTTAATTGCATGTGTATTTAAACTTTAAAGAGGGAGCCCTGTATTAGAAGTCAAGAGACAGAGATTCCTGACTTCTCCTTCTGCTATGATCTTTGTGACCTTAGATATTTAAACTCTCTGAGCTTCAACTGCAAAATGGTGCCAATAATACTAGTAGTACTTGTCTCACAGGGTCGTCATGAGGATCAAACGAGATTAATAGGTATAGAGCATTTTGTAGTCATTTAAGTTCAACATAAACATTTGTATTAATATACTCTTAAGTCGGCTACATATATACACATACATGTAATATATACATGTATGTGCATATATGTACACATATAATATATACATATGTGCATATATACACACATAATATATACATATATGTGTATGTTTGTTTTATGCACCATTTTGGCAGTCTGGGGAAACCTATGGGCTGCTTTGCAGAATAATTCTCTTAAATGCATAACAATATATAGGATTTCAATAAAAACAATAAATATATTTATATGTGTATGTATATATATGTATATATGTATACACACATATATGTGTGTATACATATATATATATATGTATATCTATTCACAGACTTCACATCAAGAATCCATTCCTAAGTGAATTGTCCAAGATCAGAAAAAGACCTTGAATTCACATCTTCCTGCCTTAAATCTTATATTTTATACACTGTGCTGTCTATTTAACCTATAGACTTGGACTATTGAATGAAAAAAAAAGAATGTGAAAGTGCTTTGTAAGGTATGGGACCCTCTAGAAATGCAAGGTATTAGAATTCTACATGGATATACTAATGTCTGTAACGATTCTGAGAAAAACTGCCATAAACAGGTGAAAGGTGTCTTTGTTGAGTGACACGAATGGATTTATTTCAGCAGCAATTTCATAAATACACAAAAGAAATCAATGGACAATAAACAATAGAATAACCATTTAGTGAAAAAATGATCCTAAGGGAAAAAAATACAATCAGACCACCTGCTGAGACACTGTACGTTCTGCTTTGATCCCCATGATTCCATCTAAGGTTGACATCTCTGGTCACAGTGTTATTGATGTATTTAAAGGAGAAGTTCAAAGCAACAGAAACAGCCTATATTTATATAGACACTTGAGGTTTAAAAATACATTATATGGATTATGTATCTGTAAAGATGATTTTGCTGGCATGCTACCACCACTGGCCCACCCTTGAACTAGGTCTTCCAGCGCGTGCTGGGATCATGCTCTCCTGATTGGTGGTAGTTCACCTGATCTAGGCTGTATTCTGGCCATTTTCGTAGGTCTGTACCACACTCTTCATTAATCCTACTCCCTTCTACCCCCTCTCCCACCTCCCAGGTCTGGAAATAGTAATCAAATAAACACTACCATTCTTTATCATCATTCTTTTGAAATTATGATTAGTTACTGAATTGATAAGAGTTTTCTAGTCTTTTAAAGTCTTTTCCTTTGGATTTTTTAAATGCTTTTTTCCTCTGTGCTTTTCTCTGGGTTTTGTTCATTTCATACTGTATTGGTTCATACAAGTTTTCTGGGTTTTTCTGAATCTATCATTTATCATTTCTTAAAGCACAATAATAATTTCATTTTATATATATATATACATATACATATTATATATACATATATATATAGATATAGACATATCTATATATATCCCATTTGCTGAGATATTGCTCGGTTTATGGGTACCTACTTTGTTTCTAGTTTCTTTTTGCAACAAAGAGTGATGCTCTAGGTATTTTTGTACATATGTGTCCTTTCCCTCTGTCTTTGATTTATTTAGGGTGTGTATGTCTAGTATTGCTATTGCTAGGTCAAAGAACATATACGTGATTTTTCAAAATAAGCTTAGAACATCTATTCACATTTCTTCCATTTCTTTTCTAGTACTAGTACTCATTGAATATCTTCATATTTTCTCCTTTCTATTTATTTTCTTCCTGCCTAGCTTCTGCGTACTGGTGCCAAAAATATATTTATACAATGATTTCACATGTGGAATGTAAGTACTGAGAAAAAACCATTGTCCAGTCAGAAAGAAATAAATCAAAATGAATTCTTGCATTCTTCTGGGCAAACTCTACTTAATAACTGTATTCATGCCACAAGCAAGGCATTCCATTTTTCTGTGGATGTGATTTTAGCCAGAGCACCAAAGCAACTGACAATTTCAGTTATCTCTGCTACCTGAAAACTGTTTAGAGGAAGTTATTGAATTCAATTTTGTAGTCCAAGAGAAGCCTGAGTAACTGATAGAGCATTCATGCTTATGCTCATTCCACATTTCTACCCAATTTTCTACCCCCATGCATCATATACAGATAAATACATATGTGTGGTAAGCATCTGATCTAAAATTCGTTCTCTGTGTCCATAGCCAAAATGGTATTCGGAACTATTTATAGCAGCATCTCTATGCCAGAACACAGGTAGACCGTAAGTTCCTTAAACACAGGAACTCTTTATTTTTGGCTTTGTTTCCCCAGTACTTACACAGAACCTGTCAATAGTGAGTGCTTTAAAAATACTTACTGAATTAAACAGGTAGTATCAAAATTCTATCTTCCTTATGAAAGTGACAGGTTTTAGAATTAGCCCCAGAAATTGAAATTGATTTATTAATGATCCTTTACTTGAATATCAGTAATAAATTTTTAGACATAAACATTGCATTTCATAATCAGGTTTGATTTATTCATTTATTTTTATCCCTTTGGTAAAGGTCTTGTTGTTCAAGTCAGTACATACACAAGTGTGTATTTGTATATATGTATAAAAACACCAAGATAAATTACATTCTAATGTACTATCCAGTTATTTTCCTTTCTTAGTTATCCCTCTCTCCTCATGTGATGCTTTCACATCCCAGCAGGACTTTGTTGGCAGCTGTGTAAATCCTGTTGATAGAGGACCGCTATACATACTCTCACACTTGGCTACAGTGTGAAGGAATAGGATAGAGTCCTGCAGTGTTCTTTGAATGTCAGCGGGCACTGTGAGAGTCTATAGAATGAAGAGTCTTGTACATTGGGTAGGTGACGAATAGGGATTTCACTGTGAATGCCTCTGAGAAATGAAATCAAATCTCAAGAAAATGATGGATTTTACTAGCTTTTCAGAAGATATAATCCTTTCTATCACATATATTTCTACCATTCTTTTTGACCTTGACCTTTCAGATCAGGTTCAATATCTTCTAATTGATAGATGGGATTGGAATTCTTTTCCAACTTGACTCATCCCTAAATGACTTGTTAGCTGTGTCCATATCCAAAAAGAAATGGACTGTAAGAGAACATATTCATGCCTTTCTATAACCATCTTCCCACTCAATGTATATTGTATATGATTGATTAAGTTAAGGTGATTGGTATTGGAAGAGAAAATGGCCAAACTAAATAGAGCAGTCTATGCCATGATCTGATTTTCCCCTGGCATATGTAAACCCAGGGAAATTTTCTCATTCCCTATCTTCCTTTGCTTTTTTTTTTTTTTAAGGATTTGATGGTTGATCGCCCCCTCTTCATTGATAACCTCTCTTCCTTTTTTTTACTGACTCTTCTCCTCTACTTTTCTACCTCTTTAACTATTATTTCTGTTTCCTTTGCTATTTTCTTTTTCTTCTCTTACTTTATTATCTCTCAAGTATCTCTCAAAGTTCTTTCTTTGGCCCTTTCTTACCTCTTTTACCTATATTCTGTTTCATGATGATTCTATCCATTGCCTTGGTTTCAATTATCGCTCCTGTGCAAACAGTACATATATACATGTACATATATATATATATATGTGTGTGTGTGTGTGTGTGTGTGTGCATGTAGCTATATCTACATATGCATGTATATATATGAATAAGTATTCATGTAATACCTACTATGTGCTAAGCACTGTGCTAAACCCTTAACAAATATTATCTTATTTGATCCTCACAACAACCCTGTGAGGGGGCTATGGTTTTCCTCCTCATTTTGCAATTGAAGAAACAAAGTCAGACAGAGGTTAAGTGACTTTCCCAGGGTCATGCAGCTAGTGAGTTTCTGAGGTTGGATTTGAACTCAGGTCTTCCTGACTCCAGGCCTAGTACTTGATCTACTGAGCCAATTAGCTGCCTATGAAATATATGCACATAAACATACACATGCATCTATGTGTATTTACATAGATGCTTATTTATAACAATGTATGTATACATGCATGCATATACACATATGTATATGTCTATATACATATACCTCCTCCATCTTTGCCAGGAGCTCTAGTCCTTCATTTCCAACTGCCTGCCAAACATCTGTGACAGACTTTCCCACTGCCTTCTTAAATTCAATAAAAACAAATTTTCCTTTGAAATTTTCCCTTCTTCCTATATTCATTATTTATGTGGATGGCATCCCTATCATCCCAGTCACCTAGATTTGAGACCTTGGAGTTATAATTTGCTATATTCCTATCATGTCCAATCAGTTGCCAAGTTGCTGCAATATTTCTAGCATGTCTCCTCTCCTTTCCATTCTACTGCCACTATTCTAGTTCAGGCCTTCATTACCTTATGCCTGGATTGTAGTAATAGCCTCCTAATGAGTTTTCCTACCTCAAATTTTCTCACTTTTCTAATCTAATCATACCCTATTGCACAAGCCTGATCATATTGCATCCCTCAGCTCCCCATTAAAAAACCTTCAATGGTTCCTCATTCCCCCACTGAATTAATTCAGAACTCCTTATCATGGTACTTCAGGTTCCTTTGCAATCTGACTCTAATCTGCCTTTCCTGCCTTCTTTCATGGTACTCTACACTCACTCTACACTCCAGCTAAACTGGACTACTTACTATTTCGTAACCTTTGCCTATCTTCTTCTTTTAGGCCTTTGTGCATGGAACAATCTTGCTACCCTTCCTATCCCCAAGCCCCAATCTCTGTCAACTGAATCTTTTCTTTACCTCTAAGGTGCCATTTTTCCTTCAGAAACTTTCCCAACTAAAAGGGATTCTTTCCTCCCCATATATTTCTGTTTGACCTCTCTCCTGAGCACTTTAATCATCTTCTAACAAATGATATTCAATTGAATTTTTGAATTTATGACAAATCTCTGTGATGTGAAAAGAAATTGAGACAATTAACTAGATAATTTAAACTACCCAAACCAGACATAATGACGTGGGTTGTTCTCTTAGGGTGAAAATAGCAGTAGAGACAAGACCATGTGTTGAAGATAGATTGGGGTCTCCAAATAGGTAAATGCAGTATATACTATTACTTTGAAGTGAATATAACTTCATTCATGATTTGCTTAGATTTAGAATTCTCCTAAGTGATTTTTTTAAATGAAGGAAATTTCTGTAAATTACACAGATGTGCACCTAATACAACCTCTGAAGCCATCACAAACATGGTACACATGGACAGTTATTTGTATGGGCCCTGAGAATGGACATGTAGATGGGGTTGTGTTATGGGAATCTGAAGATCTTCCCTGCCCTGAGGCCCTTTGCTTAAGTGGCTTAAGGGGCTCTGAGAACCTTCCCTGCTTTGAGAGTATACTCTGCCCCCTAATAGGCTGAATGTGGTCACATGGAGGCTGTGGTGGGAGGCTTGTTCTTCAGGAATGCCCACACCTTATTACTCTGTGATTGGGCAGTGGGTCAAGAGGGCTGTGACATTCTCTGAGCCAGCAGAAGGCTATATATATCCAGATGTGAGGTTGTGCTTTGGGGCTCGCTTTGAGAAGAGTTGTGTGATTTGGCCAGACGAGATTCTGGGAAGCCACTGAGCCCCCCGGCTTTGAAAAACCCAGATGTTGGTGCTTCCCTCTATGGTAACTGAATAGGTATGGATGTGATGGTCAGATGGTTGGAAGCCCTTCTGCTGATCTGTTTCTTTGTCTGCTTGTAATTTGTTTTTGTAACTTGTGTTTGCATTCTCTGAAGTTCAGGGTTCTTTTCCCCCTAAACTAGGTAAATGATATGTGTTTGATTGATTAAAGTGAGACTGTTAACCCATTCCTTTAGAAAAGCAGATATAAGAATCTGTGCTGGTACCCATCCCGGGTGTGCTAGGGTGCTTGCTGATACAGGTTGGCCAATCAGTTAAGGGAAGAAAAGGAACATCGGTAGAGCTCTGTGGTTGAGTTTAAAAAACAATACAATTCTGAGGGCACAGTTGTGTGTTTGGCACTGACTGAAAGCAACCAAAGAAATCAGTGGTGATGTTGAAGGCCCACCAATTATCTCTTGTAACAATAGTCCTAGTAGAGTGACAATGAAGTTTGACTCTTGGTTTTTGTGTGCCTCAGTAAGTGCTTTGGTATCTGAAGCTAGGGATGGAGCTACTGATCTCTTGATGTTCATGAAGGTACCATGATACCTAATAGCTAATATTTATATAATGTCTACCATGAGCCAAGCACTATGCTAAGCACTTTCTATTTTTACAATTATTATCTCAAATGAAGTCTGTAAAGTAAGACACTTTGAGTCAGTTTTAGAAGAAAATTCCTTCCCCATCCAATTAGATCATAGATTTAGAACTGAAAGAGACCTTAAAGCCATCTTGCCTAAATCCTTTATTTTACAGGTGAGGAAACAGGTTCATAGAGATTAAGTGACTTGCCCATAGTGACTTAGCAGAGGCAGGATTTGAACCCAGATCTTCTTTTTGATGTCAGGCACAACATTTTATCTACTAGGTCATGCATCCCCTTATTGATGCTCTTAAAAAAAAAACACTATCTCCCAAGTTCTACCCCAACCTTGAATAGAATCCTCCCTTCTAACAAATAAATATAAGGCAAAATAAATCAACACAATGGCCACATCTGAAAATGTATGCTCCTTCCATATCTACGCTCTGGCACTCTTCAGAAAAGGGGCAGGGAATTAGTCAAAAAGCATTAATCAAGACCTTATGATATGTTAAGAACTGTGATAAGCCTTGGGAATAAGGAAATAAAAACAAGTTTGTGCCTGACTTCAAAGAGCTCACATTTTAATGCAGGAGGCAACATATATGCATGTCTGTATACATATGTATACAACATATACATATGACTATGTGCAAAATACATACACCATGTATTAGTGGGAGAGGGAGAATCAAGAAGCTTCATGGAGAAAGGGGCTTGTTTCATTGTCAAATTACAAGGAATACTTCACTGCCAGTCCTCTGGGGTCATGAACAAGCAGTACATTGATTTAAAGTTACTTTCCTTTACTTAATGTATTCATGGTGTAAATTGTTCTCCTGGTCCCACTTATATTAATCTTTAGCCAGTCTTGTAAATATTTTTTAAAAGTCTTGTGGCTTGCAAAGTATGTATGGGCTATTTTGCATTTCTCTACTTCCTCTGTATCCTCCTTAATCTAATATACTTTCCCCATCTTACTTGGTTAAGAGATACAATGATTTGTCATAATACTTAAATTTGTGTCAGCAAACACTTGAAAGTTTCCATATCTGACTGCTTCCGGCCAAACACAGGTATAATGGCAATAATAACAACATGAAAATAATAATAGCTAGCTTTTATATGGCACTTTAAGATAAGATTTGCAAAGGGCTTTACAAATTTTATCCTATTTTATCCCCAAAGTCCAAGTTAAAAAGAACAGAAAAAAGGACGATGTGTACCAGTAACACAGTAGGGATTTCCTGAGCACCAGGCACTTGAATGCCCTATCCTGGACACCAACACTGAACTTAACACTCCCTGCATTTCTTGAGGCCTTGCTTCTGACCCCTTTCCTATTATTTCACCAGGTTTGATTCTAAACTCAGGCATTCAGGCTGATGCTTATTTTCATGGTTTCCTTGAGCAACATAGTTTGTTTAGGAGGTTGAAGCTGCTGTTTTTGGGGAATTCTCTTCTGCCTAAATGAATAGAAAATTCAAGCACTCCCCTCCCCCAAATACACACCCCAGTCATAAGAGGTGAACTCTGATAAACCACATTTTGGATTGATATGAATGGGAATCTTATGGGATTCACATCACAAGATTTATTTATTTTGATTTTTAACTTGATCTTCCTTTATAATCCTAAAGTTTAAGAAGCTTGGTGGGGTTGGTATCACAGAAAGAACATTGGGTTTGGGATAGGAAGACCTGGGTTCAAATGTTACCTCTTGTCTTTTGTGACATGCCTAATCTTAGTAAAATCACTTAGCCTTTGAAGGTTTTAGTTTTCTCATCTATTAGGGAGAGGGAGAAATAGAGACAGAGAGAAACACAGAGAGACAGAGATAGAAAGACAAAGATAGACAGACAGAGAGAGATGGAGGCAGAGACAGAGAGACACAGAGAGAGAGACAGAGAGAGAACCAGAAAGACAGAGAGAGAAAGAGAGACACAAAGAAAGAGACAAACACAGAGAGAAAGAGACAGACAGACAGACACACAGAGAGAGGGGGAAACAGAAACAGACAGAGAAAGGGAGAGACAGACAGACAGATAGAGACAGTTGAATTAGATGGTCTCTAAGGACTTCTAACAATAATCCTATAATCCAAAAATGAAAACCTGCAAAATGTCACAAAAATGTACAGCTTTTCCAAGTAGAGGGGAAAAAGCAGTTTCAGTTAGCAAATAAGGGATCATTTGCTATGGAACCCAATTATTTTGAAAGTCATAAACAAAGTAGAAGTCATTTGGATTTTAAAATGCTAATTTTGATTTTTGAAATTATTCCAATTTTAAGAAAGAATGTATAAGGAATGGAAAGAAAATTAAATTTCATGTTACAAATGGTAAGGAATACTAATAATTAACTACTCTTCTTATTCCACATCTCTGTATTTTTTTTTGAGTATTCATTACTTCTGTGACATCTTTTCCTTGTGACACAGATTCAGTATCTAAAACTGAGAAAAAGAACTTTGTGGCCATATTGGCAGCCAGATTTACCCCTAGATTTCTTCCTTTTAAACACTGATGTTATTTATCTGATGTCTCACGTGTTGGCATAGGGAACTGATGGGTTTGGAAATTTTCTACCTAGTTCTTTCTTTGCAATAGTCATAGAAAGTTGTCTAGACCATTGAGAGTTTAAGTGATTCATCCAGTCTCATATAATTAGTATATGTTAGTAGTAGAACTTAAACCCAAATCAACAGCATGACATAGCAGTAAAAAAAAAAAGCTAATGCGATCTTTTTCTCCCTCCTGCCCCCTTAAGAGTCAGTTTTACTTTTGATCACTGCCTCCTTTAATCTACTCTGTCTCTTACCTCCCACTTCTCTTAACCCCTTCCTTGCCTACTTTTCTGTTCAGCAAGATGAATTTCTGTGACCATTTGTGTGTATATGTGTATTCTTCCCTCCTTTAATTAGTTCAGATGATAGCAAGGTTCAAATGTCATATTATCTGCCTGACACTACTATTGACTCCCTCCACTGTGTAAACTCTTCCTTGCATGCCTCATTTATGTGAGATAGTTCTCCCATTCTTCCTTTGCTTTCCCTCCTCTCCCAGTGAATTCCTCTTCCTCACTCTTTAATTCTTTTTTTTTCTTTTGAGATCATCCAGACATAATATAAGCAAATCAGAACTGCTGTTTAATTAAAATCCTTGGTGATAATAAAGTTCTCTTTAAATCCCTTTAAAAATGCCTGATGGAGATAAAGTTCTAAGGGGCTACAAGTACCATTCCCTCATATAAGGATGTAAAAAGCTTAATGTTGTTTAGTCCCTTATGTCTCACTCATATTTGCCTTTTTATGCTTTTCTTCAATCCAGTATGTCAAATGTTCTACTCCATTCTGGTCTTTTCATCAGGAATGCTTGAAAGCCCTAGATGTCATTTAAGGTCCATTTCCCTCCTACCCTAACGCCCTCCACAGAATTGTACTCAGTTTTGATGTTATTGATGCTATTCTTGGTTTTAATCCTAGATCCTTTGCCTTCTAGAATACTGTATCCGAAGCTCTCTACTTCTTTATGGTGCTGGCTGCTAAATCTTGTGTGATTCTGACATATCTCTGTGTTACTTGAATTATTTTATTCTGGTTGGTTGAAGTATTTTTTCCTTGACATAGAAACTCTAGATTTTGGTTATAATATTTCTGGGAGTTTACAGTTTGGAATTATTTTTTTTTTCAGGAAGTAACCAGTAGACTTGTTCAATTTCTACTTTACCTCTGGTTTTAATGTATCTGGGCGGTTTTTCTTTATAATATAATGAAATGTGATGGCTAGCTTCTTTTGATAATTTTTAGGTTGTCTAATGATTCTCAAATGATCTCTTCTCAATCTGTTTTCCAGGTCAATTATTTTTCTCATGAGATATTTCACATTTCTTTCATTTTTTAATCTTTTGACTTTATTATTTCTTGATACCTCATGGAATCATAAGCCTCCATTTGTCCAATTTTCATTGTCAAGGAGCTTATTTTCTTCAGCAAAGTTTTGTACCTCTTTTACTAAGCTGTTAGTTCTCTTTCCATAACTTTCTTGCATTACTCTCATATCTTTTTCCATTTCCATTTTCCATCACATGTCCATTTTTCCATCACACAATCCAACCCCCTCATTTTCAAAATGAGAAGCAAAGGCTCAGAGAGGTGGCCTTACTTGCATAGAGTCAATGCAAGCATTAAGTGAGTGAGGCAGGATTTGAAACCAGGACCTTTGATTCTAGTTCCCCATCACTGGAAGAGTTTTACCAAGAGTCATAAGATATAATGTAGATAGGATTTATTCTTTGACCAGATGGCCTCTGGAGTTACTGCAGAATCTAAGGTTTCACAATATAGTTTAAGTGGAGAAACGGAAACAGAGATATGTTAATTGGTTTTCCCATGGGTCTAATGACAACTCAATGACTAATTGAGGACTAGAATTCAAATCTCCATGTCCTTGATCCCGTGCACACTTGATTGAGTCTAATTCATTTCCCAAGAAAATTGGAAAATTGGATTTCATAATACATAATTCAATTCACTTCAACAAAGATTTATGATAATCAATAGCACCTTTCCTTTTAAGAACTCAAAGCTCAAACATGTGTTTGAAGACAGTTTATCTATTTTTTCCCAGACATAATGGCATCCAGTTCTTCTTTCTTTTCCTCAGCTTTGTACCAGTTCAGTACATCAATTTGCATTCGAAATAAATGCCATGCTATGGTTCACATTAGACTATGTGCTGCTCATGAACTGAAACCTCCACTAGACTCAGCTCACCACATCCAATTTGAGAAAGGCATGATTCATTTTTACAGCAATGAATTGTATCATTGGGTGCAGCCACATGAAGGAACAAATCATAAGACATTCTTTGAGCACACATAATGGGCACTACCACCATGCTAACATGCATCTTTACACATTTTTTTCTACCTTCAATTAATCTTTCTCTGTACATAGTCTCTTCAACCCCTTTACAGTTTAGGAGTCAGACTCCATAATCCTCAGCATCATGATCTAATTGAGTGGAAATCCTTTCCCTTAGGGGAGAGCTTTACAGCCCAACCGAAAATGGTTGAAATGTAAATGCCTTTTAATATACAATACGCTGTTTCCCTAGGGTGTAGTTTTAAGACATTTAATAGGAAAATGACATTGGCATGAAAACGTCTATTTTTCTGCCCTTTCACATACAGCCCATTCACTCATAAACCAACATTAGCCATTTCTAAGTAGATGGAAATGCTTCCTAGAGTTTCTGTATTATGATTCCCTTTGCTCTGATAATTCCCACAGTGATAATCTTGCAGTAGGCCTCTCTAATGAACCTGTAGTAATATTCAAAATGGAAGGATTAATGTAAAATAGCAAAGCATAAAAATAAAATTGCTTTCCAAGGACTTGAATCTCATTACAGCAACCTCTCCACAAGCTTGCCTCACATACCTCTATTGTTGGTCTAAATTTTAGTCAATCTTTCAGTAAGTCAAGAAATGTTTATTCTGTGTCTGTGATGTGTAAAGCACTATCCTAAACACAGTGTAGCATCCAAAGAAGGATCAGCCATGGTCCCCCACCACGATGAATAACCCACTTATCCTGTGCTATTCTTGTCCATGCTCTCTCAGAAATCCTCCATAGGGAACCAGCCCAGTGTGCTTGGCAGCGGAGGTTTTATGTAGGACTTTGACATTATAGGTGCTGCTTCTAGGATGTCTTCTTGCCACCTTTGTTCTCTCTCTCTCTCTCTCTCTGTGGACCACCTCCTTTTCTAATCACACATCACTTGGATATCCTTTTTTTTTTTGCACACAATTATTACTGATAATATGTTTTAGGCTATTTATACCCATCATTCATCTCTTTACTTCCTTCTGAGTCATCTACAGAGCTGATTCCTCAGAGGCTGTAGTATTCCATGATTCACAGCCATACGGTATCACCAGAAGCATATGATGTTAAAAAGATGGGGCTTTATTTCAGGAAGAAGTTTGGAGATCATCGACAATGTCTGTCTGTCTCTTTCCTCAGTGTACAATTGTCCAAATGTAAACCAGGCTACTCTTCTGTTCCCACTCAAATCTGTACCCAATTTATTGCTCACATGTAATATTCAAAATAAGATACATCTCTCTATCTTCCTCTACCCATACGTTTATCCACTGTTACATCATCTATTTCTATTTGCTTTTCAGTTGTGTCTAACTCTTTGCGATCCCATGCAGGGTTTTCTTGGCAAAGATGTTGGAGTGATTTGGCATTTCCTTCTCTAGCTCATTTTATGTATGAGGAGCTGAGGCAAACAGAGTTAAGTGACTTGCCCAGGGTCACACAACTAGTAAGTATCTGCAACCAGATTTTAACTCAGGAAGACAAGTCTTCCTGACTTTAGGCCCGGCACCCTATCCATTGTACCACCTGGCTACCCTATCTATGTTTATGTCTATATCATTATTTTTATCAGCATGCCTGCAACTGTACTTATACCTGTCTCTTGGTGGATGAATTCAGTAGACTGTCCATCCAACTCCATATTATAGTTTCAATGATAGGCATATTTCATCCACTTGGTTTTTCCCACAAGGATAATTAAGATAAATACTTTTGAGCGATTATGGATCTTATATGAAGCTCTGCCAAGTTTTAGGATTTAATACAATATGAACCATGCAGTCAACAAAAAGGGACATCTATAGGACCTCGTCATCTATGGGGAATCTCTCTTCCATTTGGACTTCATGCTGTATGTCTTCTGTGACAGTGTCAAATACTCCTTCCTATTTTATTCTTTAAAGTTGATCTTGGTATTCAGAGGATCATAAAATAATGTTACCTCTGTTGCATCACTGGGCCTGGAGTCAGAAGACCTGTGTTTGAATGCAGCCTCAGATATTTACCATGTCTGTGACTCTTGGCAAGTCACTTAACCTCTGCTTGCCTCAGCTTTCTTAACTGCAAAATGGGGATAATATTAACTCTTACCTCAAAGGACTATTGTAAGGATCGAACGAGGTAGTATTTGTGAAGTGCCTAGTACCCAGAAGACACTAGATAAATGGTTATTCCCTTCTGCCTTCTCATCTATCATAGAATCTTTTATGATATCAACATAAGCATGATAGACACTTTGCTGAATACTCATTTAACAAGTGAAGAAACTGAAAAATAAATAGATTAGTTGACATGCTCAGGGTAACATAGCTAGTTAAATTCTGAGGTCAAATTTGAAACCAGGTCTCCCTGACTCCAGGTTCAGTGTTCTATGCATTATACTCATGCTGTCCCTGTCAACAAACAGCAAGTACAATAAGAGTTTATGTTCTGTGTTCCTTTCAGTCATTCGTATGGCTGGGAAGATGTGGGCTGAGCTCTGAGAGGTGGCATGCCATTGTCTTCCTAGATGCTTGGCAGGCTGAGGCTGAGGCTGGTGGATCTCTTAAGCTGTGTTCTGAGCTGCAGTGGGTTGAACCAATCAAGTGTCCACAGTAAGTCTACCATCAGTATGGCGAATACCAAGGAATGGGAGTGGGGCACCAGTCTATCATAGGAGCAGATCAAAGGACTTGTGTCAATTCATGGTGGGACCAGGCCCATCAATAATACCTGCACTTGGAGCCTGAACGAGATAGGGAGATGCAGTCTTTAGAAAAAAACAAAAAAACCAAGAGGGGCAGTTAGGTGGTACAGTAGATAGAATAGCAGCCCTGGAGTCAGGAAGACCAGAGTTCAAATCTAGCCTTAGACATTTACTAACTGTGAGATCCTGGGCAAGTCACTTAACCCTGACTGCCTCCAGAATAATAGTAATTTAAAAAAGAAACAACAAAAGATCTCGTTTGCTATGGAATATCAAAAGCTTGATTATTCTTATGTTTTCTTCAAGTACACTCTCAATACACAAAGAAATTATTTTTCTAATGATTTTTTTCTTTTTTCTTTTTGTTTTTTGCCAAGGGAAGGCAGGGCAATTGGGGTTAAGTGACTTGCCCAAGGTCACATAGTTACTAAGTGTCAAGTGTCTGAGGTCGCATTTGAACTCAGGTCCTCCTGACTCCAGGATGGTGCTCTATTCACTTCTCCACCTAGCTGCCCCTCTCCTAATGATTATTTATTTATGTATTTAATTTATTTAGTTGTTCTTTTTTAAAAATATTTTCATTGATTTTCATTTTCATTGTTTATTTACTTTTAGTTTCCAAGATTCAGTTCTACAATCTCTTGAGTTTCAAATTTTCTCTCCTCCCTCCCTCATGCCCCACCCCCACCATGGTGGCGTGCAATCATGTATAGGATCTGCAAATACTTTCACATTGTACAATAGTCAGGTTGTATAGAAGGGTTGTAACCACTGGAGTGAACAATGGGAAAAAAGAATCAAAACCAAACATGGAAAAGAACACTAGCATGTAGATTGCTTCAGTCTCCATTTAAACTCTGGTCTTTCTAGATCTTTCTCTGAATGTAGGTATCTCCTTCCATCCTGAGACTTGTAGAGTTGTCTTATACCTGTGTGTTGCTGAGAAGACTCCAGTTTATCAAGGTTGGCTGTCACACATACGAAGTGTCTGTGATTGTGTAGAAATTTTTCCCAGTTCTGCTCTTCTCACTTGGCATCAGTTTGTATAAGCCTCTCCAGGTGAATATGAAGACCGTCTCCTCCCCATTTCTTATAGCACAATAGTATTCCATTAATTCATATACCACAACTTGTTTAGCCATTCCCCAATTGATGGGCATCCCCTTAATTTCCAGTTTTTTGCCACCACAAAGAGAGCTGGAATAAATATTTTTGTGCATATGGGTCTTCCTCCCGCTTCTGTGATCTCTTTGGGATACAACCCCAGAAGCGGTATTACTGGGTCAAAGGGTATGCAATTATTTATAGCCTTTTGGGCATAGTTCCAGATTGCTTTCCAGAATGGTTGTATCATTTCACAGCTCCACCAACAATGCATTAGTGTTCCAATTTTTCCACATCCTCTCCAGCATTTGTCATTTTCCTGTTTTGTCATCTTAGCCAATCTGAGTGGCGAGATGTTCTCCTAATGATTTTGAGGAGATGAGAAAGTAGGCATTTTGGTTTGTTGTTATGATAGCTTTTCAATCAAGCTTTTTGGATAACAATGATATCTATGATATTTTCCAGATATTTGGTATCTTCCTCTATCTCAAACATTTAAAAACTTGATCCTTTATTATCCTCAAAATGTTATCATGGACTTCCTCTCTGTGTACATGGCCTGGTCTGATAGTACTTGTGCTTTTGCTTTCTTTAGTACCTAGGGAACAGGAGATAGGCCTTGGAATTAGGAAGATCTGGTTTTGAATCTTGTTTCTGATAATTACTGGTTATATGATGCTAGGCAAATCGTTTAACCTCTCACCATCCGAGGTAACTTGTTAAGACTGTAAGCTCCCCAGCAATGTTTGGTTTGTACTGGTGGAGGAATCTTTCTTACTGGAAATTTCTTACATCATTGAAATCATGAGATCAGTCCAAATAATTTGTATTCTTCCTGCAGTATACTGGAGAATATGATGGTAGAGTCCAAATGTAGTATTATTTTATTGCCCTTATCAAAGAAAAGAGCTTGTTAAAATCCTGACAGACCTTGTGGGTTTTTCATCTTTTTGTTATTTTCCTTTCAGTATAATGCTTAAATGCTCTTGGGATGATTTGACTCAAATGAAGGTCTCACAAAGATTTCTATAAGCCCACAGAAAAATCGCAGAATTTTAGAGTTCAAAGGACCTTGGATGTTACCTAGCCAAGCTCATACTTGAAAAGGATACTCCACTATAACATACCAGCCTTTGCTTGACTACCTCCAGTGAGAAAAAATCCATCCCTAAGGCTGTTCATTCTATTGGTCAACACTAATCATTAGGAAGTTTTTCCCAACATCAAGCCTCATTTTGCCTCTTTGCAATTTTGATACATCATTCCTAGTTTTACCCTCTGAAACCAAACCAAGAGATGTAAATCTTCAAATACTTGAAATCAGCTATCATATTCCACATGAGCTTTCTTTTTGGCCTAGAGAGACCAAATATTCCTGGTTCTTCAAGAAGATTATCATAGAACATGGATTCAAGTCTTTTCACCATCCCAACTGGCACTGCTGGCCCTTCCCCCTGCATTTGGATTCCCTCCAGCTTATCAATGTTCATCCTAAATTATGGCATCTGCTTTTTAATCTTTCATGAAGTGATAAATCTGATAATCTTCCACATAAAACATTTAGCCTTTCATTGTCTCAGGTCACTTTTTTAAAGACTGTAAACTCCCCAACAATGTCTGGTTTGTACTGGTAGAGGTATCCTTCTCACTGGAAATTTCTTACTCCAATGAAATCATAGGTACATTCCAAATAATTTATAGTCCCCACGTGGTGCACAGAAGAATATGATCAGTTATGATTGGGAAGATCAACTGATTGTTTAAGGTAGAGAAAGGAAGAATACAAGGAAGTCTGACTCCAGGGGCTTCTTAGAGTATTTGACAATTCCCCCTATGCCTGGATCTATTCATCTATGCCTGATAATTGCCTTAATTTCCCCTTTGCTCTTGAGTCCTAATCCTGAAGGTGAAAATGCCAAGTAATCCATTTTGAGTAGTCTGCTAATTAGAAAGTGCCCAGTTTAACTGGAAAAATAAATGAGAATCTACAAAGTAAGAACTCACTGAGGCAGGGTGTATTGAACAAAGGCAAACTCTGAGTTTAAGGCTGTTGGGATAATTGAGGTAAAGTCATCTGAGAGTGAACCTTTTGTGGCGGCCAATGTTGTCTCATTTAATCTCTCCAGAAATAAATGGGTCATAAACCTTATGGATCTGGTAAATGATGGCTCTGTTCCGTCAGCAGAAAGTGAACACCAGGCTGAAAAATCTCCTGGGTATTTGAGTTTTAGCAGTGTTTCTTGCTCTTGGAAAGGTAGTTATTTGGCCTAGTGGATGGAGTATTGACCTTGGGGTCAGGAAGACCTCAGCTTCAATCTTACCTCAGAAACTTCCTAGCTGTATGACCCTTGGCAAGTCTCCAGCCTTGGTTTCTTCATTTGTAAAATGGAGATAATAATTGTATACCTTATAGTGTTGTTGTGAGGAGTAAAGGACAACATATGGATAGTACTTTGCCTACCTTAAAGTGCTAGCCCAACACTAGCTATCAGTATTATCCTTTCACTTCAGCGTTAACTGACCAAGTGACTTGGTCTGAAGCTGGCTGGAGTCCTTGAACCATACTCAACTTGCTACAAACCAGCAAAATATAATGGAAGCATAGGCGTTGTGGTTTAGTTTACTAGACATTGGCTTTCATTTGGTGCTTGATTAAAGTATTTAGCTCACTGAGGAGCAAGGAAAGTTCATCCCTAAAATGACAAGTGGCCATCCCATGGTGTCTTCCTTGCTCCCTCCTTCTTCTCTACCACAGGCAGAATATTAATACTTTCAATGACAAATTATCCTGCATTCAAGCCCATCTCCAGTCATCCTGATGAATATTAGGTTACTGGAATCAGATGACTCTGGAGGAGAAAGTGAGGCTGGTGACTTTGCACAACCTTCCCTCACTTAAATCCAATTCATTTGCATGTCATTGCCTCACCTCCCAGATGTCCTTCAAGAACAAAGCACAAAAAACAATCTCTCTCTCTCTCTCTCTCTCTCTCTCTCTCACACACACACACACACACACACACACACACACACAAACACACACACACACACATACACACACACCCAAAACCACAAAGTAGAAAAGAAATTGTTGCCAACTATTTCTGTTTCAGATTGTACATGTCATGACTCACTCTGTTTTTAGCTGATGGGCTTTTTTGTTAACAAGCCTGTTGGTTCTTCGAAGAAGCCACCTGGCTGCTACTTTGGGAGGGGCGGCTTCTGTTGAAGTCAATAAATTGTGGGCTTGTGCATGGGAAGAGCAACCCATTCCTGATCCCATCTGCCTCTCCCCATTAAAAGCAGTCCTCTCATCCCAGTGGTGTTCTGAATCACTAGAAGGGAGAGGTCTGGTCCTCTACTTTCCTGTACTGGCTTGTTCTCAGGGATAATAACCTCTCCTCTTACCCATGGAACAATTATGGGATGAGCTTTCAATCATCTTCTTTATTTTTTTCTTAAGTGAAGGTAAGAAGCTTATACTTTGCTGACAATCTCCTAGAAAAATATCTAGTTAGTGACTCTTCATAGGTTCTATGAATAATTCCTTTCTGCTCATGGGCAGCTTCAAACCCATCCCAGGTCTTCCTGTTATAAAGTGGTTAACAATGCTCTATCTGAACAGACCTCCTACCCCTTCACCATAATTCCCTTCATTTAGACACTCCCATAATTCTCTGAGTTCTAGTCTGTGTAGGAGAGAAGATAGGTCTTAAGCAAGTGTAAGATGGAAGGTGCTAGTAGTTTTCCTCATCGGCAGTCTGAATCAACATTACTGTACCTAATGGAACATTTTTTTAAAGCCCACAGGAAGAAATACAACATTTCCTTGGCTGATAAACATTACATTGGATCCCCTGCAGCAGAGTTTATTCAGAGCCCTGGGGAATGAACAGTCACCAGATGGACCAGAAAACTGCATGAGCCGATTGGTTGTTAAGGGGCCTCTTAGTTCAAAGGTAGAGGCCTGAACATGCCCAATGAGTTATTTCAAGATGTATTACGACTTGGAAAGAAATCATATAACATCTCCCCCACCCTATTCCCCTTTAAAATAAATTCCATAATGTGAATGTGGGTGGGTAGCAAAGTAATTGGAAATTAGGGACTTAGTTGACTCCAAATAGATTCCCTATGGTCTTAATGAATGTAGGTTACTCCCTACATTTCACATTCTATAAAAGGGGGAGGGGAAGATTTATTTCGGGCTAGGTAACTGGCAAGGGCTCATTAGCAAAAGTCGATAACTTACAGCTTCTCAGAGAATTTTGTCTAGATCTTACCTTTCCTGAATCACATTGTCTTTTGTGGCATAATTGTTTGTGTGCCTGACTTTCCCTCCTAATAAACTTTGAGGTCCTTGCATACAGGGTAAATGTCCTAGTTAACTTTGTGACCTCAACAATTACTTGTATTTTGTATTTAGTAAATGCTTAAGAAATGTTTTTTTAAATTACATCAAAGACACCATCCAGTTTCTCCATAGGATCGTATTTTTAGAACTAGGAGGGACCTTAGAGGGCACTAAGTCCAACCCCCTAATTTTCAGAGTAGCAAATTGAGGTACATAAAGTTTAAATGATTAGCCCAGGGTCATGCAACTTATGGCCGAAGTAGGTTTTCCTAACTCTAAGACCTGTACTCTATACACTATGCCTTCTAGCTGACTTCTATGTGGAAGTTTTATGTGATAGTTTAAAAAATTTTTTTTGGTTCTTGCAAGAACAGAGATAATTCTAACTTGTCAGACATAATCCTTCCTATAATAATAGCTAACCAGAAGCTGAAAGTGAAGAAACAGGCAATAATGACATACAGAAGAGAGATATGATAAGTTTAATTTACCATATTGCAGCAAGAAAAGCCAAGAATCAGAGTAGTATAAGCAGAGGTGTCAAATACACCCAGCCCATGGGTCATATGAGGCCCACAAACACTGCCAAGTGGAGCCCGGACCAGATTAAAATGAAACTGGAGTTAAATTACTCAGTATCAGAAAAGGAAATAGATCTAGCTACCAATGAACTACCAAAGGTAGGGGGAGGGGAACTCCTAATCCTGATGAATTCTCAGGAGAATTCTATGAAACTTTTAAAGAAAGTTTAGTGCCCATGCTTAAATTATTTCCAAAAACTGAGAAAGTGCCTTACCAGAAATCTTTTTATGAAATAAATATAATCCTGATACCTAAGCAGGGAGAGATAAAACCCAGAAAGAAGACTATAGGCCAGTATCATTAATGAACATTGACTCAATAATTTAAAAGAAAATCCTATCTGATGGCAGTGATTTATCAAAGAAATCATTCATTATGATCAAGTAGGATATATAGCAAGGCTGCAAGGTTAGTTCAACATTAAGAAAGAAATTAACATAATCATATTAAAAATAAAAATGCCCAAAACTACATGATCATCTCAATAGATTCAGAAAAAGTCTTTGACAAAATAAAACCTCTTATGCTAAAAACCCTGTAAATATAGGCACAGAGGGACTGTTTTTTGCATCATAAAAAGGCACCTATCTAAAAATGTATTTTTGAAAGATTTATCAAAATAAATTTTAAAAATCCAATAAAACATAGTTAATGTTAATATGTGGTTTTCTAGGTCAACATGCAGCCCACGGGGAATCTTTATGGAAAGTTTGTTCCTATTCAATCCTTTTTCAATCATGTCTAATTCTTTGTGACCCCCTTCAAGGTTTTCTTGGCCCAGATGCTGGAGTGGTTTGCCATTTCCTTCTCTAGCTCATTTTACAGATGAGGAAACTGAGGCAAACAGGGTTAAATGACTTGCCCAGGGTCACATACCTGCTAAGTGTCTGTGACCAGATTTAATCTCAGGAAAGATGAGTCTTTCTAACTACAGGCCCAGCACTCTAACCACTTTGCCACCTACCTGCCCACATAAGATTTAGAGGTACATTTGACACGCCTGGTATAGAGGATAGACTACTGTACTTGGAGTCAAGTAGACACTGGTTCAAATCCCACCTCTGTGAACTTGGGCAAACCCTTTAGTCTCTCAAGGCCTCAGTTTCCTCATCCATAAAGTGAGACTAGTCGGACTCCATAGTTTCTGTGATCTTGTCCAGTTCTAAAAACTATGATTCACTTAAAATATGTAAAAGTAAGCATTGTGGTACAATTGAAAGTGTACTGGTTCTGGAGACCAAGGATCTGTATTCAGATGCTGCCTCTGGTACATATAACCTGGGTAACAGTGAGCAAATTACCTGATCTCATTATTGTAATAATAATGGGGTTAGTCTAGAAGGCTTTTGAGGGCCTGCTAGCTCTCGAAATGTATTCCTATTGGGGGCGGGAAGGTAATAATAAATTCTCATTTATGAAGATATTATAGGAAACTCATTTTGAGTTTAGCAGGTTACCATACATGTTTTTGCTCTTAGGAATTGCTTTTGCTTGACTTTGAAGCTAGGCTGTGGTTATGTGGCAGACTGAATCTGAAGAAACTCTCTGAAAATCACTAAACCACCTGTTATCAGTTTAGGCTGCTCCAGCGCTATTATTTCAGGTGCAGAAATAGCTGAGGAATCCCTGGCAGAGCCACAGAACAAACTTTTTTCTCCACAGTGGGTTCCATCAGGCAGTCAGGATTCTCAGAGGATGGAATCCTGGACCCACCTGGGCCAGAGGAGATCAAACTCAGAAATTAGGCTCGTAGGATTGGGAGGCAGAAGAGATGATAGGGATTGATTTCAGCCTTTCATTTCTTATGGACGAGAGAACTGGGGCCTCAGGGGTTAAGAAAAAGATACTGATATATTGGAAATGCCTTGCAGGAAGAGGCAAAATAAAAGTGATAGAGCGGGAAAAAATCTGAGGACTTGTCTCTAATAATCTCTATAATCTCAGGCAAATCACTTTGCCCTTCCTGGGTCTAAATTTCCTCATATGTAAAATGAGGGGGTTAGATTAGTCTTTGAAGTCTTCCTTCCTCCCTTCCTTCCTTCCTTCCTCCCTTCCTCCCTTCCTCCCTTCCTTCCTTCCTTCCTTCTTTTCTTTCTTCCTTCCTTTCTTTTTGAATAATATTTTTTCTAATTACATGTAAAAATAGTTTTTAACATTTATTTTTTTAAAAAAATTTGAATTCCAGATTCTCTATTTCCCTCCCTACCCCCTTCCCTGAAATGGCAAGTAATTTGCTATAGGTTGAACATGTGTGATCATGCAAAATGCATTTCCATATTAGCCATCTTGTGAAAGAAAACACAGACCAAAAAAAAAAAACCACGAAAAAAGAATATAAAAATAGTATATTTCTATCTACATTGACTCTATAAGTTCTTTCTTTGGAGAGGGATAGAATTTTTCATTATGAGTCCTTTGGAATTGTCATGGATCATTGTATCGCTGAGAATAGCTAAGTCATTCACAGTTGATCATACAATATCATTGTTACTTGTACACAGTGTTCTCCTGGTTCTGCTGAGGTCCCTTTCAATCTTAGATTTATGATCTTGGAATGATTCTTTGATTGTATGCTGCACCAGGCCACACCTGGAGTATTGTGTTCAGTTCTGGGCCACAATATTTATGAATTATTATTAATAATAGTAGTTGTTATAATAGTAATAGTTAATAATAATAGTTAACATTTATACAGCACTTACTATGTGCCAGACACCATATTAACAGCTTTACAATTACTATCTCATTTAAGCCCTGCAAAGTAGGTGCTTTTATTTTCAGTTTTTTTTTTCAGTTGAGAATACTGAGACAAGCAGAGGTTAAGTGACTTGCCCAGGGTCACCCAGCTAGTGTCTTAGGCCAGATTTGAACTCAGCTTTTCCTGGATCTAGGTCCGGTACTCTATTTACTGTGCCACTAATTTCCCTCTTCAATTACATTAATGAGTTCTGGATTTTGGCATCATATGACTTAGATCTTTTCTGTCGCTAGAGCTATGATCCTATGCCAAGTTAAATGAATTCTACCAAGGGAAAAGGTTAAGAATTGAATGATATACTATAGATAACTAGAGGAAGCAACCCATAACTTTTTCAGTTATAAGTATAATTGGCATGCTCAGAGTCACCATTTTGGATTTGAGGTGATAATGTGTAAGCTTTGGGGGTGAACTGCTTCTGGGCATGCGTGACTCATCACTGAGAAATCTATAGTTGAAGTTTTCTGACCTGTCCCCTCACTCTCTCTCTTTCTTTTGAACCATGAATTGTGTCTGCATTGCTTCCCTAAAGTCAAGGGTGGGGTGAGTTTGCTGGTCACATTCCACACTCATGTCATTATGTGACCAAGAGAAGATAATGGCTAAAGTTAATGTCCTGCCTTGGCAAGCATGAGCCTTGCTCTGGGTTGCCTCCTTGGTGTTAATTCTTTCCTGATCTTAGGTGAATGAGGGTCTATAAAGAGATGGATATGTTTAAGATTGGAGCTGGCCTTGTGAGTTCAAAAGGCCAGGAGGTCCTAGATGTCACAGGGTTAGAATTAAATGTGACTGGTCTTATAGAGTATGGTCACTGCCTGAGCCTAGATGTTTCGCCAGCTGATGCATACCAAGAATTGTTTGAACAGTGCAAATCTGATGAGAAACATAAAATGCCTAATTAACAGTTCTGTAAACTGTTTTCTGTTTTGATGAGGTTTAAGTATCAGTCTTCCAGAAAATTATAGTTCCAGCTGTTATAAGTTAAGGTACCAAATCTTGTTTTAAGTTTGCTTTTGTAAAATGCCTGCTTGCGAATGTCTTGTGTGGAGGATTCCTTTTGTGTGCAAAAATAGATTGTATATTTCAAACCTGATTCTTTTATGCTTTGTTCAATTGTCTCTGGGTGCCATGGTTGGGGACTAAGTTAGTCAAAGAGCTCAAAAACAGGGAGTTTAAATTCTCTAATTAGAAGCAAAAATCCCTGTTAAGGCCTGAACTTGGTCCAAACCACATGACTGAGATCCCTTAGTTGAAAAAGGAGTGATATAGTACCTCAGTCCTTGCTGGCCCAGCAGTGGTTCAAGGATAGATAAATAATGTGGGTTGCTTCAGTTTTAAATGACTTTTCTCCTGTTCAAACTCTCTACTAATGTTTTCTGATGATTAATATCTATAATGAGAAGCAATGTAGAACAGTGGATATAAAGCTGGTCTGAGGGTCAGGAAGAGCTGGGTTAATGTAAGATGTTTAGTGTAAGGTTTTATTTTTTTACTTCTGTCTTTTTACATAAGTGCCTAGTTGTAATGTTAATGGAATATCAAGATGACTCAAGAGGACTGATAATGGCTCAGGATGAAGCCCATGACTTTGGCATCTTCCATGTTAAGCTCTAAGCGCTCCACAGCACCTGCTTCAGTTGCCTTCATGGTCATTGGAACAAATTGTTCTCATCTGCCCATTCCACCAGGGGAAGTCTTCACATGCTTGGGGTAGACACTCCCCTAACTCACCAATGGTTTAAGATCCCTTGATCACCCTCAACCTGGTTTAGCCCATCTGCCTAAAGGGTTTACTGGGATGTGGCCTCTGCACATGCTACAGCTTCTTGGAACCATAGTTGAGAGTTGGGTAGAAAAGGAGACCAAAAGAAAAGCAGCCCTCACAGCAGAGGTACCAGTGCTCCCTGAACACACTCTATACAACATTTGTTGATTGGTCATTGAATTGAATTGAACATCAGGAATTTTTTTGTCAACCTCTCTAATAAATGTATCTTTGGATGGCTAATAAACACATTTCTCTCTGTTGATTTTGAGAATTGGGAGAGGGGCAGCTAGGTGGCACAGTGAATAGAGAGAGCACTGACCTGGAATCAGGAGGACTTGAGTTCAAATCCAGCCTCAGTTACTTAACACTTAACTAGCCATGTGACCTTGGGCAAGTCACTTAACACTAATTACTCCCCCCCCCCAAAAAAAAGCCAAAAAAAGAGAGAGAGAGAATTAGAAGGGACCTCAATACTGAGCTTGTTTCCAGTCTGATTTAGAAGATAAGTCTTGTAAGCCATTGACTTCCTCTTGATTCTTTCATGTCCAGTTATGGTCCAAGGGGTCACAAAGAGTCAGACAGGACTGAACAAGGACTGAAGGACTGAACAACAAGTCTTCCTTGGGAATGGGGAGGCGGGCTCAATGTCAGAACCTACTTCGGTGGGAGAGTGAATCATTAGACCTAAGAGAACTGAGAGGCTCTGACTGACTAATCTCTTATGCATGACATAAAGCTGATTAAGAGCCAGGAAAGCTTTCTGATGAAAGTTACTTTTCAGTCCTTACGTTTCTTGGGCTTGTGTCAGGAATCTCTGAGTAGTGCTACTGCCAGAGGTATGCATTTCATTTTGGTTATTCATTCTAAAAGCAACTGTGACTTAAAATCATGGTGAAGATTTTGTGTTGTTCTTCAGGAAAAATAACCCAAAACACCAAATGGACTAGGAGAGGGTGTTTTCCCTTCTGGAAGGATATTTTACAAAAGTGCAAAACAAGTTGCTGTTGAAGATTTGTAAGTGGTCATATATACTTTCCCCCCCTTTTTTCCCCGTCCAAATAAGAATCTCTGAATTTATTAGACTAGGGAACTTTCTTTATCTTTGCAGTTACATGTTTATTTTATGATTTACTAGATGTAATCTAGAGAAATGTTAGGGGCAACAGAGATTAAATGACTTGTGCAAGGTCACTAGCTAATAAGCATCAGAGGGAAGATTTGAACTCAGACCTTCCTAAATTTAAATCCTATCAATGATAACACATCATATTGTCTGGGGAGTGAAAACTTGAAAACTTCTTGGAATGGATCTTATAAATTGGTGTCAGTTCTGACTGTCTACTTCACCCTTCCCCCCTCCTTCCCCCGCCCCATTACTGCTGTCAATCAGCAGCAAGCCCTTTCAGGAGTCTTTCTGATTTACCACCTCTGTGGGCCCCTCCTCTCAACCAGTGGGAGTCAGGGACAGCCTGAGTTCACTCACCCTCCCTTGCTTTGGGACCCTTCCCCCTTTCTCTTGTTGTCAATCAGCATCCTTGTTGTTTGTAAGTCTGTTTCCCAGACACTGAGAGATAGTGGCAGGCTTCCCTGTGATTTGCCATTGGAAAAGATTTTGATGCCGAGCCTTGAGTCCACCTTTCAGCCAATGGGAGAGCGGAAAGTCAGGGAAGGGGGCTTGACTGTGTTAGGGTTTAAAACTCTGTTCACTACCCATTGTGCTATCTCTTAGCCCTTTTCTTCCAGGCAACAGAATAAAGTCCTGTTCTTATCCTAAGAGATCTCTGTGTTCTTAATTAAATTTTGGATGAGGTTATTCATCCCAAGCAATATCATGAAAAGTATGACCTCATCACTTTTGATTTTTAAAATGCTCCAGAAACTCTGTAGTCTGCGTAGGATAAAATACAAACTCCTCTGTTTGGCATTTGAACCCCTTCACAACCTACTCCAAACCTGTCCATCTTCTCCAATATACACTTATTCTTTATTCAAGCCAAATTAACCTGTTTGCTTTTCCCTGTACATGATATTCTACCTCCTTCTTCTCTGCTTTTTACAGGTCATTCTCCATATCTAGAATGCTCTTCCTCTACCTTCGTGTTTTGGGATTGATTCCTGTTCCTCTCATGGCTCAGCTCAACTCCTAGTAAGGCCTTTCCTGATCAACCCTCCCTTCCCAGTTAGTACTCCCCCAACTCTGAAACTACAAATTGTATAAATATAAATATTCGCTTATCCACATAGGTGTTATTTCCATCAAAGAGAATATAAGCTTCTTGAGGGCAGGAACTGCTTCATTTTTGTCTTTATATTTTTAACACCTAGAACAGCACTTGACACATAGAGAATACTTAATAAATGCAGGCCGAATTGTATTGAACTGAGTAAAGAAATTGAGCAATAAGCCTCTGTTCCATGGGAAGTCACTGTTCCATGGGACACATTCTTGGTAGTTATGAAATTGAATCCAAAAACATGAAGGCGACTAGAGTGAGAAATTGGGCAGTATGCTTTTCTTAACCATCTTTAGCCTTCTCCATCATGTTCAACCTACCTACTTGGAGCCCTGGATTGGGAGGAAATCAGTGAGCCTATGTTATCATCTGAATAAATGAAAGAAAAAACAAACCAAAAACACAATCACAATTATTAAGTGCTTACTGTATTCCAAGGGCTAAGCACTGGGGACACAGAGAGAAAAGTAGGAGTTCACATTCTAACTGGGGCATACAATCAGGGAACTGTATTTTCCACCAGCTTAATGCTAAGGTTGTCCTGAAATCTAGCTTCCTTTTCTAAAGCAGGGTTGAAAAGACACTTTGTTGCATGCTCTAACCACCCTAGAAATGAAGGCTATTTTATCATTTGGGGTTCTGAAAATGCTAGAGGCAAAAGAGCATAGGGACTGCCATTGTTAAAAGTAAAAGTAAAATTACCACAGGAATTTAAATTGCAGGCTATGATAGTTATCTTAGTGCCCTTCCCTCAGGGACTGATTAGAGAGGGTAGGGGGTACAGGTAGGCCAAGAAGGTCAATTGGCCTTCAAGTTATCTTTTCTATCCACAGTCAATTTTCAAATGTGTTGTAGAAGGGAGGATAGTTGCAGTGAAATATTGAAATATATAATTATTTCAAAATTGATCTTTAAACTTCTCCTTTGTATAAACTCTTTATTGTTGTGGGGGAGGTGTGGGGGGTTGGAGAGGAAATACTTGTTTCATCGTCACTCCCCTACCCCACCATACTTTTCAAGGAGCTATGAAATATCTAAAAATTGGGTAACAGGTAGGAAAAACCATCAGTTGCCCTCAGCCTGGTCAAGCCTGTCTGCTGAGATGGTTTTATCTCTGTATGGTTGCTGCACATGCTACAGCTTCTTAGAGTCACAGGTGAGAGTTGAGGGACATGTGGATACCAAAAGTGGATAAGTAGCCCTGGAAAGGGCTCAGAAAGCCCTCACACCTGAGGTGCTAGACCTCCTTGAACATCCCATAAAGGGAACATACATAATTTTTGAGCTGGATAACTGACGTCTTTTTTTAGGTAGCTCAGATGGTTGTTGGGCTCCCTTGGTCTTAAACTCTAGGTTGTGGTGGATGATACTGAGAATCATTCTTTGGTTCCCTTTGTGCTTTTGCCAGAGTACCATGGCAAAGGGGAAGAGGAGAGGAAAAGATTCCCTTTTTCCCTCTCCTCCCAAACCTTCCCACAATAAACAATTGCATATGGCAGTGGAATACTTTTCTCCCATCAGGACCAGGGAGCCCATGAAAATGACTTGCTCAGCTTGGGGTTCTGAGCCCTAGAAAAGCACTGTAAGGTTATCATGACAGAAGAAAAAGACACAGAGGTCCTACATTGCTAGAGATATGAGTTGCCCTGGCCTTGTTCATTCTCTGTGTGTGTGTGTGCTTCTTGTCTTGTAAATTTTACTTAGGTGTCCACTCTTCCTATTGACATAATGTGAGAGAGTTTGCATGAGATTTATGAGGAGAATGTTTTATTACTAGCATTCATTCCACGCCATTTTAGTAAATGCCTTGGCTGTGAGCTAATTTCCAATTGGCTATTAAAAGGAAATGCAGCAGTTGGGGTTCATGGCTATAATTCTTCCTTCTTCAAGCTTGCAGAACCTCTACTCTTCTCCATAGTCTTTCAAACAACATTACATCTATTAGTTACCCCAGGATGTGGTTTATCCAGGACATATGAGATGAACTTATTGAAGATAGCTATGTAATAACTCCCCACTTATCTTAGGTTCCAACTCATTATTAGCCATATTCCTTCAGTCCTTACCATTCCTAAGATCATTCTTCTTAGCACAGAAAATAGAAACAAAGTAAGCATTGAGTAGTTCTTCCTTCTTTTTGTCATCTTTTGTCATCATCCAACACAGTCCAAACAGCTGTCCTATCCTTTCTTTTATATTGTCTTTTTCCCTAATAGTTTTAAATAAAGTCATTTTTGTCCTTAGTGTTCATTGTCTTAGCATTCCAACAGATTATGTTCTTAGGGGATCACATCATGATTGTGCACAAATAGTCTCTATAGGAATGTTTTCAACCACTGATGCATCAGAACCAAAATGGCTTTTGTTTAGAGCCTGTGGCAAACATTGTTTAGAGCCTGTGGCAAACAGAGAGACATGCTCAAGAACAGTTATTGGACTAATCTGAAGAGGCAAGAGTGGTTGCTTCTTTCTAAAAGCCAATCTCAAATTCTTTGCCAATGGTCTTTTGTCAACAACCTTGTGCCAACAGTAAGGCTTTGGGGAGTTGAAGAACTAAGAAGTTAGAAGTACATTTTACCCCATGTAAATTGGAGCCCCTAAATAATATAGAGAAATAGCTTTTTGGCATGTATTCGAGAAACTGCATTGATTGATTTAGTTGGAAGGCGATTCATTAGACTAGGCACAACAAGGCCAATATAAAGGCTAAGTTTCAAATTTCCCAAATGTTGGCTTCACTCCTGTAATCGTTAACATGGAGAATGAGTAGCTACAATTGATTAAACCCCATTCTTTCCAAGCAATAATAATAATTTCCAAATTGGTAGTAGTTGATATCACCAGGGATGGTGAATGCCCTGGATCAAGAGGGTAGGATTGTAGGTTCATAGAGTTGGAGCTGGACAGGAATTTCAAAGTCATCTGGCCCAACCCCCTCATTTTAAAAATGAGGAAATACAGGCCCAGAAAGATGAATTGACTTCTCTGAGGTCACCCACAGGTGAGTGACTGAGCAAAGAAGTGAACCTATGTCCTTTGATTCCAAATCCAGCTTTCTTGCCACTGTATCTTATCTATAAAATGAATTAACAACAGATATTATTTCTTTAGTGCTTTAAAATTGGCAAAGAGCTTTATACACATCATCTCTTTTGATTTCCCTGACTCTGAGTTGTACTCTGTGAGGAAGGTCCTAATTATCTCCATTTTGCTGATGAGGAAACTGAGACAGGCAGCAGTCAAATGACTTACCTAGGGTCACACAGCTAGTAAGAACAGGATTTGAAGTTAATTCTTTACAACTCCAAGTTCAACCCTTTATATGCTGCACCCCCTATCTGGATTTGATGGTTTTGAGATCCTTTCTAGTCCTAAGGCTTTGATCCCATAATACTTGCTAGGGCCCCCCAGGAATCATGGAATGCTAGAAATCAAAGTTTATGGGTGCTGGTGCATGATCAACATATTCTCTAGCTATATTGTGATGGAATCCAGTGTCCCAAATGCCCCAAATTTTTCTGTGCAGCAAAGCATAAAGTTTTTGTTGTTGTCCTTGTTGGGATTTTTTTGGGTTTTTTTGTTTTTTGTCTTTTTGAAAAATGTCTCCACCTACCTAGGAATGGAGTATGTTTTTTTTTGCTGCACCTGGGGGCCAGGCTAAGCCTGCAGGGAGTAAGCAGTACATCTGGTAATGGTTGTAAATTCATATATATTTTTTTCATCAAGGTGTACAATGTATATCTTTTCCATCTTTGCTTGACAGTCTCATTCCTGCTAGCCTGTTTGACAGTCCAAGTTAGCATTAAGAACAGGTGTTTCCAATTGGAATGCCATTTGTTACTCTTCAGGGGCTTGCATTTTTAAAACTTTTAACTCTAACATCTTATCCTGACTTTCAGTTCTAAGAGAGTTTGTATCTCTACCTTGTGGCCTCAGAAGATATGGAGATTTGGAGTTTCCGAAGGTTTAGAGTCTTATCTATCCATCATTTGCATTATACAGTCCTTACATTTGTACATTTTAGCTAGCTATACTATTGGGAAGGGTTCCCATGAGAGTCTTGGTATTTCCTGCTTCTAGTGAGGCCAAAAATAGTACAACAACAGCTTTTTCTAGCTAAAATCAAGCAGTTTTGCTTCAAGCCCAAGGCAGAATTGTGGAGTACGTTTCAGAAGGCAAAGTATTGGGTTGGGAACAAAAGGGAAAGAAAGAGGAGATTGCTTTATAAGAAAATCTCTTTTCTGAGACAATGAAAAAAATGAAAAAAAAATCTGCCTTTTTTTAAAGATTAGATCATCTAAATCTTAAAGAAAATTTCCCAGAAATTCCACTAAAACTTTGGACACTATTCCCAGGAACAGGGTAAAAGTAGAAGTCTACTTGCTACAGAAAGAGCTATGGACTAAGGGGTAGAAAGCCTGGATCCAGATTCTGCTATGTAGTACCCATGTAACTTTGGGGACTTAACAACCACTTTGAACCTCTGTTTCCAAAGGGTTTCCATTTCCACATCCATTATGGGAAATAAGTTTAATATTTTCTACTTTGCCTTTCTCAAAGGATCACATGAGATCATATATGTGTAAGTCTTTTGGAAACTACAGAAAGAATTAGACAAGTGAAAAGTATTCAATCCATGGATAATCTATGACCTTCCATATGGATTTCACAGTGAAAATAATTGTTTGAAAGTGGGTTAAGAATTGCATATGGATCAAGTGCCTTGTGGATACAGATGATATGCGGATTAGTTATGACTAGCCCACAAACTGCTAATCCTAAAATATACCCAATCCTTCTCCCACGGGACATTCATATAGCTTTGTTCCTGAGATTCCCCGCCTCTCTTTTCCACCCTGGCTGCCCTCCAGCTAAGGTTCCAATTCTCCTGTGCACAGATGGAACTGAGCTCTTTCCTTAATGATTGCAGACATTTATACAGGCTTCAATGTTTTAAAAAACATTGTATGTGAATGGTATCAATTGTACTCCCCCCAAACTCAATACAATGGGCGTTTTTATTTTCATTTTGCAGATTAGGAAACTGAGTCTCAGAGAGGTCAAGTGGCTTGCTTTTGGTCACATGGCCTGTGGGTACTGGAGGCAGAATTCCAATTCAAGTCCCTCTTGTCTCTCCCTTTTTGAGTTTCAAGCAATCTACATCCTTCCTATGCAATGCTCCTTCCATCCCAGTTCCAGCATCATGCTTAGCAGGTTAGTCCCTGGAATTTAGCTGGATGATGATGGGGTTTCTAAGTAACTACAATGCTATGGTTGGCAGTATGGATTGCAATTATCAGAATAAAATCAGAATCTGTGTAAGGAAAAGTTAACAAAGGCCACTTATCCACATAGCCGTGAAGATTTGTGTTTTCTCCCAAGAGTCCTTGTGAAGCCAGCAGGACAAGTATTATTGTCATTTTACATATAAATAAACCAAGGCTCTTAGATTAGTTAGTAAATATGTATTAAGTACTGTGTGTCAGGTTCCATGCTCGGTACTGGTGATACAAAGAGGCAAAAGATAACCCCTGCCCTCAAGGAGCTCAAAATCTAATCTAACATCAAACTTGCATGAAATAATGAACAGTGAAAAGAGCAGAACTAAGAGAATGTTGTATATAATAACATCAGTATTGTTCAAAGAATAACTGTGAACGACTAAGTTATTCTGAGTATTATAAATACTCATATCAGCTGCAAAGAACCTATGAAGGAAGATGCTATTCACCTCCAGAGAAAATACTGATAGACAGAAGTGTGTGTGTGTGTGTGTGTGTGTGTGTGTGTGTGTATCTACACACATATATATACATATATGTATGTGTGAATGTGTACACAAAAAGATATACATTCACATGTGTGTATATATTTATATGTGTGTATATCTCCATCTATACATGTGCGTCAAATGGTAGTCTCTAGTGTGGGGTGGGGAGGAAGGAAGACAATTTGGAACTTAAAGTGTAACTAAATAAATAAAATAAATTTAATGGGAAAGATAACATGCAAACAAATATGTACAACAAACTATATACAGGATAAATAGGAACTAATTGATAGAGGGGAAGCAGTGGAATTGAGGGATTGGGAAAGGCTTCCTATAGAATATAGGATTTTAATTGGAACTTAAAGGAAGCCAGGAAGCCAGTGTCATTGGATCAAAAGTATGTTGCAAGTTTTAAGGTATAAGACTGGAAAGACAGAGAAGGAGCTGTGTTATTAAGAAGGGCCTTTAACACCAAGTAGAGGATTCTGTATCCAGTCTAGAAGTGACGGGGGGGCCACTGGAGTTTATTGAGTTGGGAGGTAATATGGTTGGATATGCACTTTAAGAAAATCACTTTGTTGGCTGAATGGAGTGGGGAGAAATTTGTGTCAGGCAGACCAATCAGCAGTCTATTTTAATGGTCCAGGCATGAGATGAGGGCCTGCACCAGAATGGTGGCAATATCAAAGGAGAGAAGGTAATTCTTATTACTGGGGAGGCTCCAGTAATAGAAAAAATAGAAAAAAAATAGAAAAATAGGAAAAAAAAAGAGGTAGATTAGGGAAATGAAAATAGAGACAAGAAGGTCAAGATGGGAGGTGGAAGTAGGGGTGGGGATGAAGGCACAAGCAATACAGACCTCAGATTGGACTTTGAGTGAAATTTCCCCAGAGAGAGGAGACAGTCTGATTTTTATCCTTGCAGGGATTATATGCATGTGTGCATGTGTGCATAAGGGAAGAAAGTAGATCAGAGAAGGTAGTCAGTAGCCCTCAGAGCTAGTGGGTACCTAGGAAATGGGAACAGAAAGGGGTGGCTTGAGGCAGAGGTTATGACAAAACAATATGAGTAAGTAGAAGACCATGAGGTAAAGCCAAGGGACACTATTTGCCATGGTATCAGTGAGGACCACAAAGTAGTGGCCATGGGAATGGCTCACCCTAAGAAGGAAAGGCACTTCTCCAGATTTCAGACCCAGGAGCAAAGCCCTATTAGCCTCAGGCTAGTTATATAGCTCTGGGGACTTGGATATTGGCACCATATGAGGAGTTGGAAAAGGACAGAGACTGAACAACAAGTGAAGTGGAAGTCCAAAGGAATGCAAAAAACAGCTTGGATTTTCTAGGAGTTCATGAAAAGTGTTAGACTCTGTAAAAATGAATTCAGATGAATAATCAAGTGGCTTTCTGCTCCATAAAATTTTTCTGTAGAATTTTTTGGAAGAAAAAAGGTCTTATAATGGGGGCAAAGTAGGGACTTAATTCTAGACTCTAATTTAAGAGTACTTTATAATCACTGAATGAAGGTTAATTCTTTCCCTTCTACCCCCCTATTATCCTCCCCCCATAGGAAAAAATCTCAAACCCTTAGCACAGTGGGGGAGGGGGAGAAGAAAGAATAGTAGGATCATATTTTCCAAGATTCACTATTCATACACATTGTGTAAAGGGGGAATAATTAAATTATACATCATCAAAGGAAATAGTACCAAGGTTATTGATCAGTTCTAAACCACTGGACCACTTGGAGTTCAAAAGTTTAATTCTTTTACTAGGCACATTGTTTCTCCTTAGACTATAATCTCCTTTAGGGCAGAAACTATTTTTTTATTTGTCTTTTTTTGCCTTTCTTTGTATCCCCAGCACTTAGCTAGCACCTAGCATACTGTACTTGCTTAATTAAACACTTGTTGACTAAAAGGTCAAGGGATAAAAGGCCTTTTTTTTTCTTTTGATGAGAGAAAAATAAGCCATACGTAGATCCTAAGAGAGATAAACAAATCATAATCTTCCTAGCAGCCATAACCCAGGAAGCCATACTTTTTAAGTGTATTAGTTTAAAACAAAAACTTGGGAAAGTTGGCAACTACTAGATTTAAGGGAAATTTACACATTTAAACTTTCATGGGGCCATCCTTCCCTATCATGTTCATAGATGACACAGTTTGAAAGACAAATGTGTTATACTGGATAGCATGCTGGATTTGGAGTCAAGAAGAACAGTTTCCAAATCTATCTGATGCTTAGTAGCAGTAGGGTCTTTGACAAATTCCTTAAAATTCCCAAGCATCAGTTTTTTCATGCATAAAATGGGGGTATGATACCTATTTCATGTGTCTCACAGAGTTGTTGTGAGACTCAACGGAGATACTATATGTAAGTACTTTTCAATCCTTAAAGTGCCACATAGATACATGTTGTTATAGTGGATGCCTTAAAATTTTCAATGCTTTTTAAAGGGTACTATACATACAATCCCTATACACCCTGACGGCTATGACTCCTACATCTGAACCACATTGGGCTATGAACAGATTGGCACCTGAGCTGAAAAGCAGTCTCACCCAGTTAGTGCCCATTGAAATTTGTTTCCACTTTGATACTTAGATTTTTTTCTTCTATGTGTATGCTTTGTTTTCCCTGAGAAAATATTAGCTTCTGTCTGGAACATAGTAAATGCTAAATGCTACTCGCTGCACGTATGAGCCAAAGAGAGGATGGTCTTTTGGGGGGTAGATCTTAAAATTGGACTGAGTTTGTACAGACCTGGAGGAAGGAAGGAAGCCATCATTTACATAGCTCTTACAATGTTCAAGGAATTACAAGTATCATTTCATTTGATCTTCACATCCACCAAGGGAGGTATTATCCTAATTTTATAAATGAGGAAATGGAATCAACCAGGTAAAGTGACTTACCCATGTTCACAGAACTGCTAAGTATCTGAGGCCATATCTGAACTCACGTCTTCCTAACTCCAGGCCTAGTGCTCTATCCTCTGTGCCACCCAACTGCCTGGAGGTTGGGAGATCCTGGGACACAGATTACAGAGATGATGTTATTATTTCTAAAAATCATATTCCTATCCATAGTCATTAATGGAAAGCAAATCATCTAAAAAGAGCAGAAGCAGGAAGCGCCTGGCTGAGACTTGTGTGGGATTCTGCACTTTTCTTGAAACAGATGAAGTTCTCATTAACAAGAACAACACTGCCAGTAATGGCAATGCTTCAGGACATGCAGTGATCACAGATGGGGTCAAGGGAAGATTTTGCTCCTTTTTCTT
This sequence comes from Pseudochirops cupreus, assembly GCA_028627135.1. Classification (NCBI taxonomy): domain Eukaryota; kingdom Metazoa; phylum Chordata; class Mammalia; order Diprotodontia; family Pseudocheiridae; genus Pseudochirops; species Pseudochirops cupreus. Next base: position 293,794,196 of record CM053584.1, read on the forward strand.
CCAATGAGCCATCAAGTTCCTGTAGAATTTTATATTTTCTTCTGATTCAGTGTTGTCCATATTGTGGGAGGATATTGGACTATATGTTCTGAACCTAATAGATGCTTATGCAGAGATGCAAAATATCCATGATTTCATCAGCAGAGTGAACTCTTCCCTTGTTTCTTCTTTCCTTATCTCAAAAAAAAAAATCCTCCAAATATGAGCAAATTAAAAATCCTAGAGATTTTACTGTGGTAAAACTGAAAATAAAAATTAAATGGCTTGGGAAATTGAGAAAGGTGATATCATATAGCTCTTAGGACTCAGAATCAGGATTTGAAAGCAGGTCTTTCTGATTTTAAGCTAATAGTCTATAGTCCTTTGGATATGAGGTAAGCTCAGATCAGGTCAAGGAAAGATTTTGTGCTGTGTTCTTATGAGCCCTTGGTTCATCTAATCCTATTTATACTTTTGTAAGTATTTAAATTAATACGCATTTGTTTTATTTTATTTTTTTGGAGGTGAGAAGGCAGGGCAATTGGGGTTAAGTTGCTTACCTATAACATAGGCTAGTAGGTGTTAAGCGTCTGAGGCTGGATTTGAACTCACGTCCTCCTGACTCCAGGGCCGGTGCTCTATTCATTGCAACACCTAGCTACCCCTATAGAGATGCTATTCTTGACAGCTACCTATTCCTTCATATTTCCATTTTCAACTAGAGGCTATATCACCGTGTTTCTGCAATCATTTAAGAGCACCTTTACATAAAATCTTGGGAGGAGAGTAAGTCAGTATCACAGAAGATGACTTCCATTTAAAGTGATAGAGAGAAGTAATTAGATTTAATAAAAGTTGCCTGAAAATGTGTGGTTTTTTATTTGTGGAATGCTTTGATTTATGTTTTAGATAATTTCATTTAAATTCATTGGATTTCCATGTATGCTATTAATCTGTAGTCTATTTTTACTTTTTTTGTTCGGATTATAGGGTCTCTTCCAATTGCTATAGCACAGAAAAACTGTCCTTTCTCTCTCTTTCATGGCCAAGTGACCCCAGTGCTGATGATTCATAAATCCTTTCAAAAGCTATCTATGTCATTTGGTCTGTGTTCACCCAGGGGAGGAGATGTGCTATAGCTCCCCAGTGACAGAAAGTCAGCTTCATCTTCCTAAGATCCAGTTGTTATGGTAGCCAAAACATCCTGCTTTGCTTGTGGTGCAAGATGTGAATCCTCAAAGGCATTCAAATCTCTGAGGGCCAAAAACTGTGTGTAGTCCATCACGCAAAGTCAGGGCTCAGGATTCATTCATGAAATGGAAATTGGTTTAGCACTGGGATAGAATGCATCCAGGCTATTTAGATAAGGAAAGCAGTTAAGGTATAGTAGAAGTCAAGAGACTGGGTTTAAATCTTGGCAGCACACTGAGTTTGGTAGTGATTCATTTCATATCCTTGAGACTCAGTTTCCTCATCTGGAAAATGAGATTGGATTGAAAGAACACTAAGTTCTCTTCTAGTTATAACATACACACATGTACATATATGTATATATAACCCCCACATATATATGTATATGTGCATATATATATATATATATATATATATTTCTCCCCCCCCCCCAAGTACTTAGAACTCAAGATCAGGAGACAGAAGTCCTAAGTCTGCTACTGATCTGGTGAATAGCTCACAAGAGTTATTGTATATTTTGGATTAGTTTTCTCTTCCTGTAGTCAGTACATAGAGAGTAAATCTAGGAAGTATGGCAAAGCGAGGGAGGGTAGAGGCAGGTAGCCATCCAGGTTTTAGCCCATATGGGAATAAATGGGGAATGGAATTAGAGAACTCATCATCCTTCATTACACTATACTGAGTGAAGCTGAAACCAAAAAAAAAGTGTATTTCTTTAAATCATGCCATGTGCAGAGTAAAAGGACTCATCTTTGTGAGTTCAAAGACTGCCTCAAACAGTTACTAGCTGTGTGACCCTAGGCAAGTCCCTTCACCTTGTTTGTCTCTGTTTACTCATCTGTCAAATGAACCGGAGAAGGAAATGGCAAACTGCTCCAGTATCTTTGCCAAGAAAACCCCAAATAGGGTCACAAAGAATAGGACACAACTGAAAAGACTCAACAACAACAAAGCACCCCTGATTCTCAGTAGACAGGCAGGCAGCTAACAAGCATTTGCTAGTACTTGCCTTGTGCCAGGGATTGTGCTAAGTGGATACAAGTAAAATCAAAAAGAAAGATAGTCTCTGCCCTCAAAGAGTTTACATTCTAATGGGGGAAAATAATATGCAAAAGGGAGGAGAAAAATGTTGGGGGGGGCAGAGTCAGGAAAAGACTGAAAGGTTGTTGGCTTGGTGTGTTAAAGCCAGGGTGTGTTGAAGCCCACTCAGAGAGGCTCGGGAGAGCTGATTATTAAATTTTCAGTGTGAGTATTTACACCTTGGAAATCAGCAAATGGTACAAATCAGGGATCGATTTATTGTTTTGTTGAGTGTCTAGACCAAGTATGGGGAACCTGTGGCCTTGAAGCCACGTGTGGCCCTCTAGGTCCTCAGGGGCAGCCCTTTGTCAGCATATTTAACTGCATTTAGTCAAAGGGCCGCACTTGAGGACCTAGAGGGCCACATGTGACCTTGAGGCCATACGTTCTCCAGCCCTGGCCTAGACATAAGAAAGTGATGGAGACAATGGCAATAACCCTTATCAGACTTAAACGTAAGTCCTGTGTACTATTTTTTTAGAGGGGCAGGGGTGGGAAACCAGTTACTGACAATTTACCAGGACACCCTTTCTTGATCCTTCCCCAAGATGAAGGCCCCAGGAGGAACTCACCATTCGGAGAATGGGGCCAGTATAGTGTAGGGATGTGCCACGATAGTAGGCCCCAGTTGCTAAGGATTGCCCCAGGGGAAGGCGGCAGCTGAAGCAAGGTGTCAAAGTCCAGAGAGTAATAAGCAGAGTCAGGAGGGAAGTGTCATCTCAGCAAAGCCACCTATCTTCCTTACTGGGCTATTTGAAATGCACAGTAAGCATTGGCTCTCTCTTTAAACCCATTCCCAGGCCCTTAGCCGTCCAGAACAATGATTACTTTGAGAATTATGGTGATATAAGAAAATAATGGGTACAACATTTATTCATTTTTTTTAAGATAACATTATTATTTCCCTCCGCTGAAATCTTTCTCTTAAGCCACATATGGCACAGGTGACCATGAGGGCTCCCCCACCACTCCAGGGGTACACAAAGGCTCTGGCAATCAGGAAAATCCGAGTATGGACTGTATGTATGTTACCTCAGCAACAGCCTGACTCCAGTAAGTTTGAAGAGCGTCTCCACATTAGCTATCAGGAAAGGACTTTTTCTGCCATAGCAGCTCTTGAACACCATCTCCTCAGTTGCAGAGAAGTTGTAATCTGCCTCACTGAAGTGTGATAATATTAGTTTTATATTTTTTGGTATTAATTATAGAAACATAATTTATGCAGTGCCTTTGGAAATGAGGATTGTAAAGTTTTAGTTTATCTATACCTACAATTTCATTGGTTCAACAAGGTCCCAATTAATGTGAATAATGAATTTCCTGAAGTGGTTGATTTATTTGAATTTGCACTGAATTTTTCCACTGGGCTAGAACCAATGACCGAATTTTGCATAATTATAATTGAATAGTGCAAATTCAAATATATTTCACCACTTCATGGTACTCATTGCTTGCATTAATTAGGACTCAGCTACACAGTGAACTCCTAGTATGGAAATTAATTTATTATATTAGTGCATATTAATACATTATTAACAATTCATTATAGTAATTATTAATATCACACCAACAAATACTAATTTGTATTAATAATTAATATTGAATTCTATAATAATACAATTCATACGAATTATTCTATCACAATACTATTATTAATGTTGTTTAATATTAACACATAACAACAACTTGTAACTTATAGCTTTAGAGAGTTGCACAGAGGTTAAGTGACTTGCCCATCTTCATAGAGCTAGGCTCTTGGTTAACCCAAGTCTTCCTTGCTACCAATCAGGCCCTCCACTCACTATTCAGTGCTACATTATATCAGTAATTATGTTTTAATTATTATTTATAGTAGATCTAAAAACATATTTACTGTACTAATAAACAGTGACATTTATATGGCGACTGTGACTCTCCAGAACACAACCAAGAATCAGATAATAAGCACCAAAAGTCTCTGAATAACCAAGATAGGTGTCATAAAATTCATTCACATTTCTCAGAGGAGAACAACTTACTTAAACTGTATTTATTCTAATTTTAGATATGGTTAAGATAACTGTTGGTTATTTGGTTTCCTAGTCAATATCAGATTAAAGGCAGAAAATTAGCAAGCAAATATTTTAGCCCATTAAACTCAATGAGAAGAAGCATGGTGGTTAAGGGTATACTGATTTAAAGTGCAATTCACTACAAAGGACAAAGGCAGAAGGTCATCAGGAATGTTATCTCATATATTAACAGTTGAAGAGAAAAATGCTACAATAGCATGAAATCCATCAAAACCCAATTTTCCCTAGAATGTTTGTAGAGGAAATCGAAGCTTATGCTGTCTATGACAAAATTTTAAGAGCACTCCGGGATTCATTTTTTAAGATACTTCAAAGGGGCAAAGATTCTAAAAGCATAGACAGGACCTTTTCTATCTATGTACTTGGTTATTCCTACTGATTTATCTCTTAAGTGCCATCACTATTTCTTTACAGAGTATAGTTAATTGCCCTGTATCTCAATAAATGGGTTCACTGAAAGCATCATGATACACAAATAGTGCAACAGAAAAAAAATCACAGAACTTATGGGGAAAATATGTTAGGGGAGGCGCAATGCTCAAAAACTTGATCAGTGACCTAAAAAAGGTAAGGAATTAATAAAAATAGTCATGCAGTTTTACATATGTTAAATGATTAAGAAATACATTAAACACTACAATAAAGAATGACTTACTCCTCAGCCTCAGGCTTCTGCTCACCTTGTGCATGGGCTTTATGAGCAACTTGGTCAGATGGTCACTCTGGGTGCAGGATCAGAGACCATGGAAGAAGGGGGTGGGGATGGCGAGGATCAGCCCTGTTCTGTTCATAGATCCAACTGCTCCAGAAGATAAACAACAAAAAACATGGCACTTTGTTTTGACCAAGACCTGGTTTCCTTGTAAAAGCAGGCATGGGAATGGTTGCAGATTTTCAGTTATTGTGAAATGATACAGTTTTCTGTTTTTTGCTATTTCCTGAAGAAGAAACAATTCAGAAATAAACTTAAAATTTGCATTATGCTCAAAATGTTCCTTAACACATCAGTCTCATTGGATTAGATTCACATTTTCAAAATATGTGTTAAAGCAGAACTCATTATACAACAATTGAGTTGGGAGAGTCCAAATTTTCCAAAATTGTTTGAGTAAAATACCATCATTAAAATGCAAGCAGATCTGTTCCTTTTTATATATGCTTGCTTTCCTGCTACAATATTTATCTTCTTGGTGAAGTCCATCTTAACGTGAATGTGTCTGGTTTAATCACATAGCCTGGAAAAACAAAGTAGATGAAAAAGTTAAATTGTCAAGATTATGATGTAGAGTTGGACAAGAAACCCACTGAGTCTAGCAATGTATTCATTTTTCTTGCATAAGTGGTATAGGTGGCAATAAATTGGCCTTGTGATTAAACATTAATCAACCAATCAAACAATGAGTAAACATTTGTCAAGTTTTTGTTTTGTTTTTTGCTTTTTGGAGGGGGGAAGGCAGGGCAATTTGGGTTTAAGTGACTTGCCCAACATCACACGGCTAGTAAGTGTTAAGTGTCTGAGGCTGGATTTGAACTCAGGTCCTCTTGACTCCAGGGCCAGTGCTCTAGCTGCTGCACCACCTAGCCACCCTCATTTGTCAAGTTTTTAAGAGCCAGCTAGGTACCATGCACTATGTTATGTGCATGTGCTACACTGTACACTGGGGATATAAAGAAAAATATGAATCTCTATCCTCAAGGAGTTGATGACATTCTGTCAGGGGAGAATGCATATACATAAATAGATTCATTTTAAAAAATGCAAAATAAATTCAAAGAAAATTAACTAGGAGAGGAGTCAGGGCAGTAGCAGGACGATCAGGAAAGACTTTGTGAAGAAAGTGTCACTTATGCAGAATTTTGATGGAAACGGGATTCTCTAAGAGGCAAAGGTGAGGTGGGACCATATTTCAGGCATGAGGGATCACCAACGTTAAGATAAGGTGGTGGGAGATGGAGTGTTATTTGTGAGGAACAAGAAGAAAGTCAGTTTGGCTGGATTAAAGTGTACAGGAAGGGGAGTAATATGTGACGAGTTTGGAACGGTAGCTTGAGGACAGCTTGTGAAGGACTTTAAAAGCTAAACAGAGCCTATAAAAATGCCCAGAGAGAATAGCAAGCCATGTATCCGGAATAGAGGAATGGCATGGTTGAATTTTTACTTTACTAAATCACTATCAATTCCATTCATTCAAAACACATTTGCTGAGCATCGTTTGTGTGCGTACTTGGCATTGATTGCTTTGATGACAGTCATATAGGATAAAACAGATACACATATATATGCATATATTTATATACACATACACACATACATAATGTATATGTGTATATATAGTATTATTATAGATACACACATATCTATATCCCTATTATAGATTTGTTTGTATATCTCTAGATATGTGTGTATATATTTATATAGACATATCCGTATGTCTATATGCCTATACATAGAACGACGTGCATATATTGATATTAGAAGTTGAGAAGCTATATGACTGGAACAGCTACTTATGTCTTGAAGACTTGGGTTCAAATCTTGCCTCTGAAAAATATTGTGTTATCCTGGGCACTTAAGCTCTCAGTGCCTGAGGCAACTCTCAGACAATATAAGTGGTAGGGCAGTTACCAATTCACTAAACCACTGAAATCCCAGTTCAAAATTTCCCCCAACCTACCCCCCAAGGTGAATTATGTATGTATGTATGTATGTATGTGTGTTGTGTATGTATGACTCACAGGAGCCATATATACACAGATATATAACATAATTTACTTTTTTCTGATTTTTAGGTATAAAACAGATAAAGGTTTTTGGGAGAGGTGTGTGTGTGTGTGTGTGTGTGTGTGTGTGTGTGTGTGTGTGTGTGTGTGTTTATGACATATATATATATATATATATATATATATATCCATATATAAAAGAGTTCTCAACAAGTCAAATCAAACAACAAGCATTTATTAAGTGCTTACTGTATGCCAATATTTCATAAGCATGAATACTATATGGCAGATATCATTAACAAAAGATGTTGGATCAAAGGATTGATGACATGGTAGAAAACATTTTAGCTTTTCATTTTGGATTATAGTCCTGGAAAGCCCTTAATTTAAAAAGGCCAGGGTCACCCACTACATCCTGGACCATCAACAACCATCTTGACTCTTTTCTTGCCACTGAACTCTGATGACTCTGGAGGAAAGAGTGAGGCTGATGATTTTGTGCAGCTCTGCCTCACTTAAACCCAGCTCACTCACAAGTCAAGGCATCGCCCTCAGATGTCTTTGGTCCTCTTTGAGAATGAAGGATCAACAACAATAAAAAGAAAGACAAATTCTTTCGGTGAAAGATTGAAACTTGAATTCACATAGTTTCCAATTCGCATATTCCAGTCAAGATGCTACACATCATCATCATAAGCACATTTGTTTCTAAGGACTAAACAGATTATACATACATTATACACACACACACACACACACACACACACACACACACACACACACACACACACACACACATATATATATATATACAAATTAAGAAAGAGCTTATGACAGTTGGATTGAGCATATCTTAGTTTCCTCAGTTGACCACCTTGTTGTTCCTCATATATGACATTTCAACTCTCTTTTCTATTTTTTTGGGGGGGGGATGGGAAGGTAGGGCAATTGGGGTTAAGTGACTTGCCCAAGGTCACACGGCTAGTTTTGTGTCAAGTGTCTGAGGCTGGATTTGAACTCAGGTCCTCCTGACTCAGGAGCCTGTGCTCTATTCACTGCCCCACCTAGTTGCCCCTCATTTCCATTTTTTTCTATAGGCAGTCCCCCATGTCTGGAAAACACTCCTTCCTCACCTCTGTTGGTAGAGGGAGTTTATTGTACGTAAGCTCTTAAGTTCTACTGAGGAAACCTTACCTTGCTGCCTTCAAAGCCCAGCCTGAGAGCCTAGTCCTCCAGGTGCTGCTGATCCTCCTGTTTCCAAAGTACCTTGTAATTATTTTACTTGTAATTTATATCTACTTCTATAAATATAGAGTATTGACAGAACATTAGCTCCTTGAGAGCAACGACAATTTCATTTTTGTCCAGTATGTCCGAGGACAAGTACAAGTTGTTGTTGGGTCTTGTCAGTTGTGCATGACTCTCTTTGACCCCGTTTGGGGTTTTATTGGCTAAGATAGTGGACTGGTTGGCTAATTCCTTCTCCAGCTCATTTTACAGATGAGGAAATTAAGACAAGTGGGGTTAAGTGACTTGCCCAAGGTCACATAGATAAAAAAAGTATCTGAGGTTAGATTTGAACTCAGGAAGGTAAGACTTCCTGACTCCAGGCTGGGCACTCGATCCACTGAACCACGTAGCAGCCCATGCTCATAAATGGTGCTTAATTAATAGAAAGGTGCTTAATAAATGTTTATTGATTGGCAGACTATGGAGTGATCAAGATTTTATACTAGTCAATATTTAAAGTTTCTTCCAGTTTAGAAAAATCCATGCTCCTATGAACGATAGGCATTTATTTTTTCCACTGAGAAAAATAATTCTCTTAATGTTAGAGATTTGGAGCTGGGTCTATAAAATTCCCAAGCAATCCACTGTATGCTGAAACTATTGAGTTATCTATCCTCTTGGTTTCTGTTCTCCCTATAAGACAAAATTTATCTCTTTTCTTTAAAAAAAAACAGAATTGATAGATTCCTTCAGAATTATGAAGGCATAGCCTAGCCATTACAGGAAATTTTCCTTAGGGTAAAAATAAGGGAAGTTTGGGTCAGGGGAGAGAAGCCAAACCAAGATCTAGGCTTTTTGTATCCCCAGGGTCCATTCACTAGTGCCTATGGACAAACTCTTAAGTTGGAAGTCTCTGTAATTTCCTGGCAAATTTCCATATGATCAGCCTATTAGAGAGAACATAAAAAGGGCAAGCCCCCACAGAAACACATTGTATAATGTACTTCCTTTGATAATTAAGTAAAATAAAGCATCTCTGCAGAAAAGTTAATTTGCCTCCACCATGAAAGCCTGGTGCCAATTATCTGGGGACAACATAACTATAAAATTAAAACTTAATTCAAGCCCAGAGGGCTTTGAAAACTAGGTTTAGTTACATCATAAAGAAGAATGATTACTATCACACATAGGTGATTTGCACTATAAAAATGACCTCCAATCCCTAATATTTTATCTTTAAAAATTAATATTCTAATCTATAAGTATTATAAAAAGTTGCAAGGGAAAAGAAAAGAAAGGATGAAATGGGTTTGGAGAATGTGACTTCAAAACATGCATTCATTGAAAGAAAATATGTAATTTAGAGGCATCTAGGTGCTACAGTGGATAGAGCACTTACCCCATAATTAGGAAGACTTGAGTTCAAATTCGACCTTAGACACTTACTAGTTGTATGAACCTGGTTAAATCACAGCCTTTGCTTGCCTTGATTTCCTCATCTTTTAAATGCGGATAATAGCACCTACCTCACAGGGTTGTCATGAGAATCAAATGAAATAATACTTATAAAGTGCTTAACACAATGCCAGAGACATAGTGGGCTCCTATATAAGTGCTTATTCCTTTCCCATTCTTCTATCTAAAAACCAGAAATTTCAAATTTTTTTCTCCAACAATAAGATCAAAAACACAAGGCATCATTTTGTTTTTTGTGTAAGAGTGGTGATATTCTGTAATTTCCAGTTTCTTAAAAAGGGAAGGATGATGTATCTAGTTTTCACAGTTTTCATCTGCATTAAAGTTTTCTCCCTTTAAAAAGGGGAATTTGGAGACAGATGGTGGCTATATAATATTTTTACCAAAAGGCACGCCTTTCAACAAGTGTGTTTGTATACATGCATACACACACATATTTACACATGTATATGTATATATACATAACATATAGATGTGTTTATACACACATACATGCATACATATATGAGTGACATTTTAATATTTATAAATAATTCATGTCTGTTTACCTTTCACTAAAGTCCTTCAATCCCTCACTGTGACTCAGTGGTGAAGTTGGGTTTTCTTAAAGGGCTATGCTAGAAGAGTACCAGGTCTGGCAGATCCTTTAAAGCTAGAAGGCCTTTAGAAATAGGCTTGGAATGGGCTGCTATATTTTCTGTCCAAGGATCAGTCTATCTGGTTTCAGAGAGGCTTACCACCAAGCAGTTTTCTTCTTGCTGATTTGAGAATCACAGAAAATCAGACATGGAAACAACCCCATAGGCTATCCAGTCCAACCCATACACCAACATGAATTCCCTCTACATTAGATTGGTAAGTGGTCATTCAACCTTTACTTGAAAATTTCCAGTAAAAGGAAATCTACTAATTTCTGAGGGACTCCAATTTCACTTTTTTATAACTCTAATTGTTAGGCATCAAGTCTAAATTTAACTCTTTGTACCTTCCATTCATTCGTTGCTCTTCCTCCTTCCTCCTGGGCCCAAGTCGAATATGTTGAATCCCTCTTCCATGGGAAAGCCTTTCAAATATTTGAAGAAAGGTATCATGTCCCCATGATCTTCTCTTCTTCAGGCTAAGCATTGCCAGTTCCATCAATCGATTTGGATATGACATGGACTTGTTACCTTTCATTATCCTGGTTGCCCTTCTTTGAACACCAAATGACTAATGTCCTTATATGTATTTTTTAGCCACAACTACTAGTGACTATTAGATTTCAACTGGGGAAAACAGACATTATGCAGATGTGAATACAGGAAACAAGAGATCATATTTCAGGAACATTGAATAGTTTGTTTATCTAGTACTTAGCAATGTGCAATAATAATAACAACAGTGATAACTAACATTTATATTATGCTTTAAGGTTTGCAAGGGAAACTTTATGAGGTAGGTATTATAATTATCCCCATTTTACAGATAGAGAAACTGACACTAAGAGAAGTTAAATTATTTGCCCAGACTTATGTAACCAGTAGTGATTGTCCATTATCTCCACTGTTTGAAGGAAGTAGTATGAAGAAAAGCAGGAATAGGTTGTCAGTGTCATAGAAACTCAGAATTTCAGCCTTTAAATGTACATTAGAGATGATCTCTTTCCAAGATGAGGAAACGAGAGATCCAAATATATTAAATATCTTGACCAAGGGCCACTTAAGTTGGTGGCAGAATCAAAACCAAAACCACCTCCTTTATCTTAATTCAGGGCTCTCTATTGACAATTTTATTCTGTCTCTTTCCTCTAATTCAATGCTGTCACTTTCCATCCCAAATAATGTATATGACTAACTCTAGTTCTTCACATCCATTTCAAAATATCTTGACCATAATAGTCCCTTCCCTACCCAGAAACACTCTGCCTAGTTACGCTCAAAGGGACATGAGTAATTATCTATTTGTATTTTTTCTTTTTCATGTCCATAAATGATTGGAATGTTTCCAAAAGAACACTTTACAGGAGTTTTTTCATCAAAGAATCCAAGCAGAGTATATTTTGCTAGACCACGATAACCAAACGTTAACATCCACACAAAGATCTATGGGTGGCTTCCTAGACTGGCGGGCTGATGGTCATTGTGAATATTTGCAACAAAATAAACAACGTTGTGCAACAAATCTTTATTCACATGTCACAGTTGATATCTAGAACTCCATTTTGGATCTTTATTTGCTCGGCTTGTAGGAAGTGTAGTGGATAATCCTGGTCCTGTTCAATACAGTCTAAGAATTATTCACTACCTACTGGCTAAGAATTAGAAAAATGCAAATCAAAGCAATTCTGACTTTCAATCTCACAAACATTGCATTGGCAAAGATAACAAAAAAAGAAAATGACAAATGTTGGAGGGGTTGTGGAAAAACAGGCACACTGGTGCACTGTTGGTGGGACTGTTAATGGAAAACAATTGAAAATTTGGAATTATATACTAAAGTCATATGCCCTTTGACCCAGCTATATCACTGTTGGGTCTATGCCCAAAAGAGAATAAAGAAAGGAGAAAATTCTATATGTACAAAAATATTTATAGCAGTTCTTTCGTGTGGTAACAAAAAAGGTGGAAACAAAGGAGAGGAATGGTTGAACAAATGGTGGTATATGTAATGGAATATTTTTGTGCTATCAAAAATGAAGAAATTCATTTCAGAGGCATGGAGAGAAAAAGTACTGGATTTGTAATCATAAGAACTGAGATTGAATCTGAATTCTGCTCTTAGGTGACTTTGGGCAACTCATCACCTCTCTCTACTGTTTTATAGAAAATTTATTTTCTATATAAAATTAGGAGGGTTAGACTAGGTGACCTGTGAGGACTCTCCCAGATCCAAATATATGGTCCTCTAATATGCCATTTACCAGCTATGGAATCACAAGCATTTAACCCTTAGGTGCTCTAGGAAATTCCAAGAAGAACAGTTAGAGAGAAGTTGCTGAACTGCGTTAGCAGAAGGAGTTTTCCCAACAGCAGTTCCTTAGTAGTAAAAGTACAGCTCTACGATTTCTCGCTCTAGACAAATTGGTTTGTTCAGGAATTGAAACAGTATTAGTAGGGTAGGCTTTGGTCAATATTAACACATACATGAGAACCAATTAAAAAAAAACATCAAATACCTAAAGAATAAGAAGGGGTTGCCCTATGTCACCTACCTTGTCCTTTTTTCAGATTTGAAATGACTAACCACGTGTTTATTAGATAGGTTACATAGGGAAGTCATCTAAAATGGCATTTTCCTCACTGCACTGTAATGATCCAGAAGCTATTCTCATCTTTTTAAAGATCAAGTCAGACTTTTGGCTGGATGTTCTATTTCATTCTATTAAATAAAGGTCTTTTAATTGGTCAGTCAGCAATTACAAGGACAACATTTGGTGGAGATTTGTCAGGTATTCATCAATTACATTAGTAGTTATACTTTTTCAAATAAACCAGAGGTAGCCTGGTTTATTAAATGTGTGCCAGGTTTAGGATCCAGAAAGATTTGGATTCAAATTTCACTTCTGATACCCATTACTTGTGAAATTGTGGACAAGTCAACTGATGGATGCCTCAGTTTCCTCATCTGTAAAAAGGAGGAGAAAAGTAGTTAGCTCACAGAATTGTTGTGAAGATGAAATTTTAAAAATCTATAAAAGTTTGGGAAACAGTGCTATTTAGAAGTTGTTATTATTAGTGTAATTATAATAATAATAATTATTAGCTATGAGGTCCTGGGTAAGTCACTCAACCTTTTGTTCCTTAAGCAACTTTATAGACTTAGGTCCTAGATAGGTTTCTACATATGGAGCGTCATTCAGGATACACCATCTTGACAAAAATGACAGATCATCCATGTATGCAAAGCCCACGATGGGAAACAAACAAAACTTAGTAATTTTTTTTTCCCAAAAGATATACACTCAGTCATATTCTTCTGACTCAGGATACCCTGATCTGAGAAAATATGGATTTTTAAAAATTGCCCTATTGAGTAATCAAGACTCAAACTTCTTATCCTTTTATCCCTTAAGATACACTCTCACAAAAACGACAAATTCAGAAAAACTTATAGGTAAATGGACTAAACTTTTAAGTTGCCTAAAACAACTATTCAAAACCTACTATTTACACAACTGACTGGGGAGATTCCTAGATTTGAAAAGGAGTCTAAGAATCATTTGGTCTACCAGATAACTAGACATAACTGAAGTCACACAGTGAACCAGCCTCTTGGCTTCTAGGTTAGTGTTTCTCTGGTACTTGCCCCTGGAAGAAGTCTGGAGAGGTGTAGCCACTGGTGAATGTTAACCTTGTTTCAGAATTATCAGCAAGATGTGAGGGGTTGGAGTTCAGGAGTCCCAATGCCTAGTAAATCTGGGGCTTGGTCACATGCAGGTTTGGGTAAGTTGGATGCTAAAATGTGGTCATCTGAACTGGAAAGGTAAGGGGTCACAGTCATTAGGTGAAGAAATGTAAGGTAAGCTGAGCAGGTAAATACAGAAGCAGCAGTTGTGGTTAGCCATCCAAATGAGGCTAAAGAAGCTAGAGAAATGGCAGCGTAAGTGCTAAGTTGAGGCAGAAGAAGTTTTCAGGAAGACTAAGGAGAGCAAGATATGAGCTGCTATCTTCCTCTCAAGTATAAACTTTTAACCAGGAACTCAGAATCTTCCTAGGCTTCTCTGCCTCTAGAGGAGTGGTCTACACTAGGGACCTGAGATCTGAGTCTACTGGGTAGATAGAGAATCCTACTGAGATCAGGGGCATAACTGTCTTGTATTACCTCCTAGCCCCCTTTTCCACCTCTTCCCTGCTCTAAACCGCTTCCCTCACAATCCCACAATCCCTGACTCTAACTGTCAGATTTGTCCCCTGGCAGTAAGTTTTTGAGGACTTTTAATGTAAGTATTAGACCAGGCTATGAAACCAACTAATCAGAAATGGTTTGTTTTTGTTTTTGCCAAAATCATTTTTGATGTCATTTGGATAAAAAAGTTATTATTATTATTATTTTTACTGCATATTTTACTGAATACTGAATATTGCTTAGAATGACTTATATGGGTACAGGTATCCTCACTCCTCAAAAACCACTCTTCCAAAACTCTGACCTAATTTGCAACGATAGCATTGCCACAATATGTAGAATCTTAGGAGGAAAAAAAATAATTTTTGAAATGGGGAAGTAAGTGGTGGACCCAGTTTTCTTCTAACTTCAAGATTTTCCCTTAAACAAAGGAAATCAGAGAATCATTGACTCACAGTCAGCACCCAACCCAAAGTGACTGTTAAAGTGAATACCCCACCCCAACCACAAAACACCAATAGCTTTTTTCACTTACTTTTTTTTTTCTATTGCAGCTCCCAGGAGTCTAAGTCTTGTGTTCTATAATCTCTGTAACATGTGTGTATAAAGGACTTAGGAAAACTCCAAGACAATAATTATAAGGAGATTTCAGCTGAATATATGTGGTATTATTATTCTCTCAAGAAACTTAATGAACTCCATAGACCTTATTTTATTAAGGAAGTGTCTCCATGTGGTAAAGACATGAGGAAAACAGAAGTGAAATATTCATCTGGATGTTTGGATCACATGATCTCAAACTGAAGATATGGGCATGTTGGGATAACTATTTTTTTTTTCACTTTTCATCTAGATGTAGAGAGCAGTATGATGATAGATCATTGGACCATGAAGCAGAAGACCTGGATTCTTATCACAGCTTTGCCACTAATATATTTGGTTATATGACTCTATACAAGTACTAATTGTCATTTTCAGTTATTCCACCTAGAAAATGTTAGTATCCACCCAGATTACAAGCACCAAAGGAGATGATGCCCCTAAAATATGTTAAAGAGAATATTAAGTGCTATGGTATATTAATGTGAAAGGTATTAGGGTAAGCCTGGTAAAGAGGGGGGAGATACTTCCCATATTGTATAATACGTGAATAAATAAATTTTTGTGTAATGAAGGAGGGAATATTCCTTAGGACAAAAAGATGAACTGTAGTGGGGAAGGAAATTGGGAAATTGATTTTCTGGGAATTGGTTAGGATTTTATTTGATCTTCCGCCTTTTCCCCATCCTTTTTGTAGCTGTCAGCTAAAAATGCATGGATTTTAAAGAATGCTGTGGTAAGGCCTGTTAAGTAACTTAGTAACGTAATGTTGTTAGCTTACTCAGTGCATTTGCACAATCAGCTCTCCTGTGAATCCAAGCACAAACAGAGATTTCAAAACCTTCCTTTGAGAATCTAGACCAAAAATTCACTAATGATTTCTCTTAGGTTGGGCCACCAGACTGACCCTTTATCTAACTGAATTGCCTAGTCCATTCAGGCAAAGCACTAATTAGGTTGATTTTTTTTTCCATTTGACTAAATGGAATGGATATTTTGGGCTCAAGTCAATGAGTCAGAAATGACATCACAAATTCGTAAATCACAGAAAGTAGGCATAGGAACTCCCTAGAAGTTCTCTTCTTCAATTCCGCTAATGAAAATCCAATACCCCTCCTCTGAGACTTATTCCAAATGTATCCTCTTTTAGGAAGCTTTCCTGATTCCCCTTCCCCACTCCTAAGCCCCATCCAGAAATACAACAGTCTCAAAGAGATAGTCAGAAGGCTCCTTGGAGGTTCACTAGTCCAAGCTTCTCATTTCACAAAAGAGAAAGTTCTTTGTTTCCAAAGCCAGCACTCCTTTCTGTGTTCCTCCAAGCTCCCACATCACTTTGTACCACTTTTATGGCTGATATTCCATTTTGTCATAAGACAAAATAATGTATTATTATATATTATAACATATATATATTATATATATATATATATATATATATATATTATACCATAAGCTATAGTGACTTATTATAGTATGCGGTTCTTTTGGGCAGGGTGCTTGTTTTCTTCGTAGTCTACGTTTCCTAGCAGTGTCTGTTTATAATAACCTCCATCTAAATAATACCTTACTATTAAGTACCATACTATCACTATTAATAGATCACCTCGTCTATTTACTCCTCACAACAAACGTGAGGTGGGTGTCAGAGGTAGTATTGTTTCTTTTTTTGTCTTGTTTGCTTTTTGGAGGGGGGAAGACAGGGCAATTGGGGTTCAGTGACTTGCCCAAGGTCACATGGCTAGTAAGTGTTAAGTGTCTGAGGCTGGATTTGAACTCAGGTCCTCCTGACTCCAGAGCCGTTGCTCTATTCACTGCACCACCTAGCCACCCCAGTAATATTGTTTTTATTTCACAGATGATGAAACTGAGGTTAAGCAGAGAGGTTAAGCAAATTGCCTAAGATCCTATGTAGTAACACAGCTGGGACATGAACTTGAACTTCGGATCTTTTTACTTGAGGCATGATTCTCTCTCTCCTCTATAGTATCACGCAACCAGGCTTAATTTTGTTGGGTCCCTACAAGCAAAAGCTAATACAAAAAGATCAGCACCTATCTCAGCGAGCACTTGAGCCCTAGGAGGTATTATCTCCTCCTAGCTTCAGGCTGCTCATTATCTAATTGTTTCTGGGGAACCAACCATCCCTTGACTAACTATTGCTTTGCCTAATTTAAGGTTCATGTGGAACAAATTAATTACTTAAGGAATGATTTCTGCTTCCTTCACCATCCTAGCTTCTGTTCTATAGACATAGATAAAAATACAGTCTTTCAGCACCTCTGTGGTCACATGTCTATGTAATAATGACAATCTAGATTTTTGAATGCAACAGAAGTTAATTTTTCATTTCTTATCTAGGCGTTGGACATTGCATAGACAATGGCAGCTTTGCTAAAGAATGTATAGATTAATATTCAGAAAACAACAACAACTTTTCTCAGAAACTCTCCTGAAGGAAAGGATAAACAGAATAATCTCAGAGTAAAAGAAATAAAGAGTTGGAAAAATATTCCAGAGATCATGTAGAAATATTGTACAAATCTCTAAGTCATTCAAGACAGACATCTATCTTCTTTTAAAGCTATCTGGGGCAGCTAGGTGGCATGGTAGATAGAGCACCAGCCCTGGAGTCAGGAAGACCTGAGTTCTAATGTATCCTTAGACACTTACTAGCTGTGTGACCCTGGGCAGGTCATTTAAGTCCAATTGCCTCCTAAATAAAGTTGTCTGCCATCTAATTTCAGGCAGGTAGGTGGCACAGTGGATAGAGCACTGGGCTTGGAGTCAAGAAGACCTGAGTTAAAAAATCTGGTCTCAGATGCTAGCTGTGTGACCCTTGGCAATTCACTTAACCTTGTTTGCCTCAGTTTCCTTTTCTGTAAAATGAGCTGGAGAAGGAAATGACAAACCACTTTAGTATCTTTGCCAAGAAAATCCCAAATGGGGGCCACAAAGGGTTGGACAGCACTGACATGACTGAATAACACCATCTAATTTTAGAGCTGGAGAAGTGCTTTAAGAATGTAGTCCAACCCCTTTGTTTCCTATTAAGGAAATTAAAATTTAAATAAATTAAATGATTCATCCAAGTTCACATAGCTTGTTAGGAGCAAACCAGGGAGTGGGACCCAGATGTTCTAACTTTTTCACTGTCAGGTAAAAAGAGTCTGTAACCTAATTTGATTACCCTAGTCCTGCATTAACTCACTATATATGGAACCAAGTTCATATGTCAGTGCCTAAGGTCTTAAAAGTAACAAATGCTACAAAGAAGTGTTTAGACACAGAGAAGTAATCTCATTAGTCCATCCTTTTGTTTCTCCTTCCCCTTCTTCACTCTCTGTCCTTCTCAGAAATCTCTAAGACTTTTTTTTTACTTTCTATTTCAAGATGTTTCTATTATTCCTCAGACTCGCATATTTAACTTTTATTTTCTTGGGGGACAACAAAAATAAAACTCCTCTTTAATATCCTAAAGAAGACTGACTTTTCTATCACCTAATTATCAGAAGTAATGACATCATATTTCCATTGTGCTTTAAGGTTTGAAAAGTACATACACTGGGGTGGCTAGGTGGTGCAGTGAATAGAACACTGGCCCTGAAGTCAGGAGTTCCTGAATTCAAATCCAGCCTCAGACACTTAACACTTACTAGCTGTGTGACCTTGGGCAAGTCAATTAACCCCGACTGCCCTGCCTTCCCCCTTCAAAAAAAAAAAAAGAAAAGTACATACATTATGTCATTTGGTTGGTGTTATTATTCCTATCACTGAGGACACTTACACCCCAAGAGGTTAAGAGACTTGTTGAGGATCACACAGTTCATTGCAAAACCAGGTTTTCCTGACTTCAACTCCATTGCTATTCACCATGCCATATAGCTAAAAAGAGCAAAGAAAGCCGTAATTTTCTTCATAATTTTATGTGTTTTTCAAACAAGCAAAGACCCATTCTATCTAGGAATCAGAGCCAACTATTAAGAATTTTGAAGTAACTATTTTGATTCTGTCCTATTCAGTCATTATCCCAAGAAGGTGAATTTTAGTTTGCAGAAAAAAATACAATAAATAAGCAACTTTGGGGACCATACATATGAACATATTGTCACTGGACTGTGTCTTTGACAGTGAAGGTCTTTAAAGCATCTGTTAGTTCATTATTTGTCTAAATAAATTCTCTTGGTAGGATGAACTTGACAAAAGGAATCAGATGCCCAAGCTTTGGAATTTTTTTTCACTAACCTAGGTGCTGTGCATAAAAATGTCTTTGATAAGAACAGGCCCAGATGTCAGCAATGTGCCCAGCTGCTTATAACCATGTTTAGCAGGCTTAAGATTGAAGGTGCTTAGTGTTCAAGAGACAGCTTTTATATTCTCTCAGGCTAAATAAACTTAAGACTGAGAACAAGTCTTTACAAAGGATTAAAAAAGTTATGGACAGCTTAGGTGGCACAGTGGATAGAGTGCCAGGTCTGGAGACAAGAAGACCTGAGTTCAAATCTAGTCTCAGACACTAACTGTGTGACCCTTGGCAATTCTCGTTTGCCTCAGTTTCCTCATCTATAAAATGAACTGGAGAAAGAAATGGCAAACCACTCCAGTATTTCTGCCAAGAAAAAATAGAGTCACAGACAGTCAGACATGACTGAACAACAACAATAACCATGTAAAGGATAATTTAGAGGATTAAGAATGAGAAGACCTGTGATTGTGATCATCTGAGTCAGCAGTAATTGCTGAATTTGCAGTTATTGATTCTTTAAAAGATTTATACCAGCAGTGGAAAACAACTGTGTTCTTTATTGCTGTTTTCTCTGTTATGTGGAATTTTACAATGACCTCATTTGCTGGAAAATCTCAACTGGAAAATTTATGCTCAAATAATACGATTTTACATCTCTGAAGGATAGTGATTATATTACTGAAGTCATGATTTTAAAAAATTTTTCTTACAATTTTAAGCATTGAATACCATGGGTAGACTCATATAAATACAGATAAAACAGGCATTAACATATTCTACAGAAAGTCCATTGCAAGACTGTACCTGAAGACTAATGACCTTCTTACCTTTTAGTGAACTCTCTGTTTCTTGTCTGACCACTTTTCCAGGTTAGAACCACAAATGAGAACATCATTGTGTAGAATTGTAATGAGACACTAAAGCTTGGGTTACCAAGTTAATCCACATAAAGACAAAATCAAATAAAGGATACTGTATTCTTCCACTGTACCCTCATTTCCATAATGGGAAGATAATGTTGTACTTCCTTACTACTCAGCACAGATTTTGAAGGCTCTAGCAATGCTAAACTCCAGTGGACACATTTTCAAAGAATTGGCATGTGGGTCAATTTCCTAAAAATCATTTCCAATTTATCCTTCAAATTAAACAACTGAAATGAGAGGCTGGATCAATTAATCATCTTAGATGCTGATCCTTGAGAAGTCTAAGTCAGTGTTGTTTGTGGGCTGACAAATGAACTGGATCCCTGGAAAGACTGACATTATTAGGTTTCTGGTTAAACATTTATGTGGCCCCTATTATTGGTAGCATAGAGGTTCAGTGCTAGCTGGCCAGAATCTGAAGGGTATCAGTGTTGCACCACCAGCACAGGAGTTGCCAAGACAGGCTCTGGAAGCAATTCTCAGCAAAGATAAGAGAGAAAAGGTTGTTTTCTCTTCCGTATGCAATAGGCAAGGAAGTAGATTTTAGGCTTATAGAAGCCTGTCTTCTTGCATGCTCTTTATTTGTTTTTCCATGCTATGAATCAGACTCCCATCTTTGTTTAATGGCATCAAGGATTTGAGGAACACAGCTTTTTTTAAAAAGCAACCTTTAAAAAAACTGAAGATGCAAAATCTTAAGTATTGACGTTTCTTTATACTTTGATGCTTGGTATGGACAAGTAGAGTAAGCTTTCCTGGAATGCTAAGTCTTTAGTCATGCCCAACTTCCTACACTAAATGAGACAGTAGGCTACTCTGAAGAATTAAATGGGGGAAGAGGATTCTAGCAAACAATCAATTATTTTGAGGAGAATTATTTGATTCTAGTAATACAAATTATTAACACACAGTTGTTTCAAGAATAACTGGTTGCTTATCTGAAATGCTTGTGTTACTTTTTTTTTGAGGGGAGAAGGCAAGGCAATTGAGATTAAGTGACTTGCCCAAGGTCACACAGCTGGTAAGTATGTCAAGTGTCTGAGACTGGATTTGAATTCAGGTCCTCCTGACTCCAGGGCCAGTGCTCTATTCACTGTACCACCTAGCTGCCACTTGTGCTGCTTTAAAGTATATATGATATCATCCATGTAGGTGTGTAGGTAATCCCTTCCAGCCTTCCAGATCAAAATTCCTCATGTCTTGTCAGAGGCTGAGTAACATAATCCTAGAGTTTTGGGCCCCCCCCCTTTACACACTTAGTAATTGTATATATAAGAAGAAGTCACTTAATCTCACATTACATCAGTTTCCTCATCTATAAAATGGGGAGAAAAGCTATGGTACTTAGCTCATACATCCAAATGAGATGATATATGGAAAGTGCTTTGTCAACTTTGTTCTATAGAAATGTCCATTGTAATCTTTGTCATCTATAATACCTGTCCATATTTTCCCATAAGTCTTCCTTAAAGAAGTCACCCTGTGGGTCCGAGATCTTCCTCTTGTCCTTTTTTAAAATTAAGTTTAATTTTTTAATTAACAGAAATCTATTTTTTCTTGTTTCCAACCCATCGGCAGGTAAGCAGTGCAATGGATAGGGGGCTGGACTTTGGTTCAGGAAGATTCAAATCCAGCTTCAGATACTTACTAGCTGTGTGACCCTGTGCAAGTTACTTTAACCTCTGTCTGTCTCAGTTTCCTCAAGTGCAAAATGGGGGTAATCATAGTTCTTATAATGTTGTCAGGAGGGTTAAATGACATATTTGTAAAGTCCTTAGTGTAATGCCTGGCACATAGTAGGCACTTAATAAATGCTTCTTCCCTTCCCTTGTTTCCTTTTCAATTGTCTAGAATATGGAAGAGAAATCCCTTGTAACAAATGTGCATAGTTACAGAAAATAAATTCCTTTATTGGTTAATATCTTGTGGCTATCAAGGTACCGCTCAAGCTATTTACTCATCAACTCTCATTCTCAATATATGAATGACTGGCCCACCTCCTTTTCCAGGTATACCTTTCCTGGAGAATGTCTTTTATGCCTTATCTGGAGCCTATCATTCCTGCTGCAGCACACTTGATCGCCTCCACACCCTCTATACCCCATTCATGAGAGGTTACTTGGCATTTTTATTTTTCTGAAATTGCATTTTGAAAAATACAAAAGAGATGGCAGATTTTTTTTTAACTTTTTCCTTTTTTTCTGGGATAAATTCATAAGTTTTCCTCAGGTTTTGTAAAGTTTTTAAACTACAAAATAATAACCCAGAGATTAAAATGAGAACAAAATTGGAAAGTTACAATATTGTAAGAAACCTGAACTAAATATGATTGTTGTTTGGAAATGTAGCTGTAGCTGGAACTTAATCTTTCTTAGGGCACTCTCCCCTCCATGCTCATTCACTGACCTCTTTTCTTTCCCTTTTACTTCTTTCTGAGCTTCCAAGCAGCCCTTTCTACTTCTTTTTATGAGATTGCACCTTTCTCTTTCAAAAGGAAGCAGAAACAAAGCTTCATAGCACCCAAACCTTCCTCTCTTCTCTCCTCACTGGTCCCCCAGTGTAGGGCAGTAGGTGTTATCTGGCCTATTGGGTCATGCAGAGCCCAGGAAGGTAGGATTATTTACATCTCAGGGGAAACATGG
Source organism: Pseudochirops cupreus (assembly GCA_028627135.1). Classification (NCBI taxonomy): domain Eukaryota; kingdom Metazoa; phylum Chordata; class Mammalia; order Diprotodontia; family Pseudocheiridae; genus Pseudochirops; species Pseudochirops cupreus. The sequence goes on from CM053584.1 coordinate 293,817,180, forward strand.
GACAAACTCCATTCCATACTCAGCCTGGCCCTGCTTCAACCCAGGAAAGTCAACTTAGGTAATTTCCTGATAGCATTAAGTCTTTCCAAATAGACCTGATAAATCTCTAGTTGCTAAACAGTTTACTAGACATCCAGAATCAGGGTGGAGGAGACTATATTTCAAGATGAGACAAATGATTCTTGTCTATACCTGATTTTCAAAATAGTTGAAGAATGAGGCTCCTTCAACACGAAAGATCTTCCTCATTCTCACTTTGCATGTGCACTTGTCCTATATAAGGAAATGTCCTTAAGAAGTGAGGAAATTATAGCTAGTACTCAGATCTAGGGCCTCAAAGAAATTATAGCTCTGCAAAGTAATATTTTAAATGAAAGTGGAAAGTATGTTCCATAGTACTGATAAGGGGTATGCTTTCATGGTTCAATGACTCAGGTAATATAAATCATATTGTTTAGACACCCACTTCCCCTCTTGTTTGTTGTTTCTATTCAGGTGAAATCTGGTTAAGTAGAAACTAATAGTCCTGAGCTAGCCCTTCACTTTAACACCTGCATTTGCCCAGACCATACCCTATGTCTGGAATGCCCTCCCTCCTCGTCTCTGCTTTTTAAAATCCTTTTGCTTTAATGTTGAACTCAGGTACCATTTAATGTCTCTGTTCCCCCCCCTCCCCCATCTGTAAAATGTAGAATTTAAACTAGGTGGCCTCCTAGGTCTCTCTCAGCAGTAAAGAGTATGGTCCTCCAAGAAGCCTCCTCTGTTTCTCACAGCTGAAAGTGATCTCTCCCTCTGTTGTTTGCCCTTCCTTGTCAAAGAGGAACAATGAAATCAGAAGGGTGATGTCTTGACTTGCAAGTGGATTGGATTTAAGTGAGGCAGAGTTACACCTAGTCATCAGCCTCACTCTCTCCTCCAGAGCCATTGGAGTCCCGTGGCAAGACCTAAGTTGAGATGACTGGTGATGCCCAGTCTCTCTCTTTAGACATTCCTAGAGTACTTGGTCGAGGATAATTTCATCTCCTTGAGGGCAGACGTTGCTTTAATTTATTTCATATTGGTATCCCTATAGCCCTCTCCACTGCTTGGAATGTAGCAGGCATTTCACAAATATTTGTTGAATGAATAAATCATTCCTCTGCCTTTATTATTCCCTAGTTTGAATCATTCTCGTATACACGCCATCTTTCCTATTTGTCTACCACAGTGCCTTGTACATACTAAACTCTTAATAAATTAATATTGCATCCCCAAGTCAATAGCCCTACCTCAACCCAGGTATCACTTCTGCTTTGGTGGGACCAATATGGTATCAGGCCCTGGCCATGATCAATTCCCAGACTAAAGGACATGGGAAAGAGAAGATTGCTTTTTTTTTAGTTCCTTTCTAAGTGTTCCTTTATAGCCAAATCTCTAGAGCCACTAGAAACTCAAGGAGAAGATCTCCTTACCATCCCTTCCTCTGCCCTAGTTCTTCCTGGATGTATGTCCTGATAAACCTGTTTACTAACTGAATCCTGCTTCACCAGATTTTGCAGTGTCAGCCTTAGAGCTACTTCCTAATCATTGTATGGGAATTCCATTTGACATGTTCAGCTTCTGGCACTGAATCAGGCTGCCCCAAGCCCTTAAACCCTAGACAGAGATGTAAACCTTCCAGAAATCACACCATCCTTCTAAAATTCATCCTAGGGAATCTAGAAGGTAAGAGCTGTATCAACCCTGTGTCCTAAGGTCTGTAACCAATACTTGGACTAGGGCTAGTGGCTTGTTCTGAACCCCACTGTCCTTTGGTCCTTTTCTGCCTGACCTCATAAGCAGAAACAACCAGGGTAGGACATTTGCATGACATTCTCTCCCTCACCCCAAAAGTCTGGAAGCTGGAGTTATTAACCTGATTTACTGAGTCCTAGAGAGAGTTCTGACAATATTATGTTTGTCACAAATACAAATACCTAATACATAATGTCTCTTGCCTCTGATCAGTTTGCTTACCTACCTGGACTACTGAAAAATAACCTCCTAATTGATCTCCTTGTTTCAAGTTTTCCCTTTTCCTGCCCAACCTCCATACTGCTACCAAAGTGATTTTTCCAAAGCACAGCCCTACTCAATAGTCATGATTCCCTATTGGTTCTAGAGTAGGATGCAAACTCTTCTGTTTGGTATTGAAAGCCCTTAAGGACCTAGGTTTCCAGCCTTATTTCCTCATCATGCCCCCTCTGTGCTGTTGAGGGCTAGTTAAATTGTTCTTCTGGCTATTCCTCACATATGATACTCCACTTTCCATCTCTGTGACTTTGAATGGGCTATCCTCCATACCCCCTCATTTTTGCCTCAGACTAGTTTCCTTCAAAACTCTGCTCAAGCATCACATGAGAACTTTCTTGCTCCACCACTCAGCTGTTAGTCTTTTGCCTTCCAAAAAACATGTTTTCCTCATGTGAATGCTCATGCACATTCATATTGTCTCCCCATAGAGAATATAAAGGTCTTGAGGGTAGGGGCTGTTTTCTTTTTGTCCTTATATCTACCAGCTTCCAGCATAGTACCTGGCACATAGGTACTTAATAAATGTTTAGTGATTAATTGTATTTCTTTTGGCTGAGCTGATTTTTACTAGATCATTCTGAGACACTAGAAAGATGGGAGAAGCTGGTAAAAAGTCCTTGGGCTAGTCACATTTTTTGTGGATGTGAAGAATCTTTGAAGTTCTCCAAGGTCCCAATTACATAATTCACATTGCCATGCCTATGTATATGAGACACTGAGCAACCAAGAGAGAAATCAACTGAGGCTGGAGAAGTTAGAGGTTGTCTTTTTTAATTTTGGAGAGGGAAGTATATCATTGCACTATCTGTCTCGTTCACCTGCCTAGTTGTCCTCCAGTATTACTCTTGGAATTAAAAACAAGCTGTTGGAAGCATAAGGGATGGCTGCTTGTGTCAGCCTCCAGGAACAGCAGGGCCTGGTGGGAGGAGTAATCCCAGCTGGCTGTGCTTTCTGCCCATTCCACTTCGCAGACAAATGGGAACACTGAAGAGCCTTGGGAGGGACATCCAGCACACACACACACACACACACACACACCTCAGTAAGTAGGTAGGACAGAGCTAAAAATAAATAAATAAATGATCAGATAGTACTCTTGGCAATTGCTTCCCTAGTTATAAGTGAGAAGCTTCAGGAGGTCCCTTACGACAATATTTCAAAACAGGAAAGTCCTGCTTAGTGCATTATAGTGGCATCATTGCTTAGCAACTGAATTAAAGTTTGCCATAGTGTCCTGAGTATATTAATGCCAATCTGTGTCTTTGTTACCAAAAAATCATCACTTCAGTGGAAAAAAGTCAGACTGTGTAGAGAAAAGGAAAGCTCTTAGCAGGAATTTAACTGATCTTGCTGTTGCCAATTGAATTGACCATCCTCAGGGTGATGCTGAAAAACCTTGGACAGCTGCAAATTTGATAGGTCAGGATGTTGGTCTGTTGCAAAAATTAACATAATTCAGAGACGGGCTCAAGTTTTCCTCATTGATTCATAGGATAGGTAGGATGGTCAGTTCAGTGATTCAGAGTTAAAAGTGAGCTCAGAATTCATCTATTGAAATCCATTTATTTTACAGATAAAGATGTCAGGGTCAGAAAGGACAAATAACTTGTCCAAGAATCGAAACCCAGACCCATTTGACTCCCCAGGGGTCACCTGCACACCAGAGGTAATTTTTAATCCATCTGGATTAGTTAGTTACTTTATGTTAATTTCTGTTGCCATCTGCTAACAATAGTGTCCACCATTCCTGCCTGCTATTGGCTTAACAACCTAAAACAATATTGATGTAAACCATATCAATAGACATTTATTGAGTGTGTCACAGTTGGCAAAGTGATTTACATGCTCCTTTGAGCCTCTCAGATGTTAGTGTTCTTTCCTCCCCATCTTCCTCCTCATTTCATCTAGATCTGTGATCTTATTGGTATAAAAGACTCCTTGGAGAAGAAATTCCTTCTACCAATGCAGTTTGATAACTGTTTTGCACCTTAAAGTCTTAGAAAGATACCTGACTCAGAAAGAAACTAAGACACTTTCCTATAGTTACACAGGAAGGATGTAATAGAGGACAAAGAGTCTTCCTGACTCTGATTCTATTTACTGTGCTATCTTATTTTTCTTCTAGCATTTAGGTGGCATAGTGCATACAGTGCTGTACCTGGTATCAGGAAGAACTGATTTCAAATTTGCCTTCAGACACCTTGTAGTTGTATGGTCCTGAGCAAATCAATCAACCTCTGTGTCTAAGTTTCTTCATCTTTAAAATGGGGATAATAATAGTACTCTACCTTCCAGGGTTGTTGTGAGGATCAAATGAGATGGTAATTGTAAAGTGCTCAGCAGAGTGTCTGGCACATGGTAGGCATTATAGTAATGTTAGTTATTATTATTATTATTATTATTATAGATTTTGAAATATGGTTATATCTTCACTATGAATATGAAAACTGATTCTTTCTTCATTGATTCATAGGCTATGAATTCATAGGATTCAGAAAAGTGAAGTCACAAAGCTAGTAAATGCCGAGCCTAGATTCAAAATCCTGTTCAAACAAGCATATGAGTTAGAACTATCTACAAATCAGGAGGAGCATATGTCAATACTATCTTTGTAGCAAATAACTAGAACAAATAAAGTCAATGCTGCTAAAGTCAGGAGAAGAGCAGGAAATTGGAGGAAATAAATCTTTCTAGCAAGTTTCTCTGGTAAAAATCTCATTTTCAGATATAGAACAATTTGAGTCAAATTTATAGTAATATGAGCCATTCCCCAACTGACAAATGGTCAAAGTATAGGAATAGGCAGTTTTCAGAGGAAGAAATCTAAGCTATCTATAGTTATATTTTTTAAATGCTTGAAATCACTAATAATTAGGGAAATGCAGATTAAAGCACCTCTGAGGTACTTTGCATCCCTAAGACTGACCAAATTGACAAAAAAAAAAAAGGAAAATGACAACTGATAGAGAGGCTGTGGGAAAACAAGTACTTTAATGCACTATTGTTGGAACTATGAATTGGTCTAAACATTTCCAGAAAACAATTTGAAACTATGTCCCCAAAGCTACTAAAGTGTATATACCCTTTGACTCAGTGGTAATGCTACTAGGCCTATACCCTAAAAGAGATCAAAGAAAGGGGAAAAGAACCCATATGCACAAAAATATTTGTAGCAGGATTTTTATGGAGCCGAGAATTAGAAATTGAGGGGATGCTTATAAATTAGGCAATAGCTGAACAAATTATGGTATATGGATGTGATAAAATACTACCGTGCTGTAAAAAAACGATGAAGGGGATGGTTTCAGAAAGACCTGTGAAGATTTGTATTAACCGATGCAAAGTGAAATGAGCAGAATCAGAGCCATTTATATAATAACAACAATGCTGTAATAAGAATCAACTTTGAAAGACTCAGATCAATACAATGACCAACCACAATTGCCAAGGACTTGTCCAAGAATCATGCTATTGTTGTTCATTCATCACCAACTCTTTGTGACCCCATTTGGGGTTTTCTTGGCAAAGATACTGAATACTCGGCCATTTCCTTCTCCAGATCATTTCATAGATGAGAAAACTGAGGCAAACAGGGTTTAGTGACTTGTCCAGGATCACAAAGCTAGTGTCTGATGTTGGATTTGAACTCAGGTCCTCCTAACTCCAGGCTCTATCTGCTGTCCCACCTAGCTGCCCAAGAAACATGTTCCCCATCTCTATATAGAGAGATGATGTAAATTGCAATATTTCTTTTTTAAAAAATTTCTTTTTCTTCTTTTTTTGGGGGGATATGCCTAACATGAGAATTTCTTTTACGTGACTAAATATTTGTAATGGGTTTATTTTTCTTGTCTTTTCAGTGGGTGGAGGAGGGGAAGAGGGAAGGAGAGAATCCAAAACTAAAAATAACATAATACCGAATATTTAAAAAAATCAACTAACTAGAGAACTGCTTTATAAGAGTATGGGAACAGAGTTATTGCCCAGCTAAACACACAATGTTCAGTTGTTATTGAATGTAGTTTGTTGGACTTTGGCACATCAATCTATGTAATAATGAGGCATATTATGATGATGTTCTATTTTAAGTATTTGCTTTATATACTGAGGATGCCATCAGTCAAATTTTATGCCAGCTGGCACATGCATAAAAGGAAGGGTCTGCAGCTAGATGAATAGGTCTGGTATCAGGAAGAACTGAGAGTTCTAGTCTGATCTCATTCATTTTACCAGCTATGTGACCCTGGGCAAGTCATTTAACTCCTGTTTGCCTCGACTATAAAATGGGAATAATAATAGCACCTGTCTCATAGGATTGTTATGAGAGGAAATATTTTTACAGTTTTTAGTACAGTGTCTGGCACATACTAGGTGCTTAACAAATGTTTACTTGTTTCCTTCTCTCTCTCTTCTGTCTGTCTGTCTGTCTGTCTCTGTCTCTCTCTTTCTTTCTCTCCTCTCTGTCTCTCTGTCTCCTCTCTTTCTGTCTTTATCTCTGTCTCTGTCTCTCTGTCTCTGTCTCTCTCTCTGTCTCTGTCTCTCTGCCTCCCTTCCCCCCTCCATTTCCCTCTCTCCTTCTCTCTGTCTCTATCTCTCTTTCTCTGGTGGTGAGGTATTACTCTACTCTTCAGCAGAGGGCCAGGTATTGTGATGTAGAGAGGAACACAGTGCTGGTAAAGAAGCTTTGCTAAAAGACTTTGTGAAGGGAGTGTGCCAGTAGCTCCTGGCATTAGGAGTCAATCTGTTAGCAACTGTTGGCTGCCAACCTTGTTCTGGGTTGGGTAAATGAACTACCATCCATACCCCTTTTATTCAGAGTAGTGAACCTTCCTCGAGAAGAAGGTAGGAATCAGGTGCTCAGATGCTCACCCACTTTTAGTGATTTAGAGAAGAATAAACTTTCTCTTTGAAGACATGAAATGGTATCTTGTCGTTCTTAATGAGTGAAAAAAGAGCAATTAACTTGTAGACTATATAATCCATTATAAAATCAGGCTGCATTTTGAGAAAAACTAAGACTACAATTGAAGATGTTTTACAAAGAGGTTTACAAAGTATTCTACCAATAACAGCTAAGGGGCTCACAGTTTCAAAGGAAGGAGTGATAAATCCCAGTTCACAAAATTTCTACTCACATCTAAGAATAAAAATCTGATACCTATTATAAAGTACCACGTTAATGTATTTCTCAGAATTATCTGATACCTATTATAAAGTACCAAGTTAATATATTCACAGGAATGCAGAATGGATTATCTAAAAAAATTATGGAATATATTTCTTGAGATAGGAAATGTTAAAATGTCATATACTGTTTTAAATAAAGAAATAGATTCAAAATGCATAAAATGCCAACTCCCTTAGTAGGTGTTATGGGAATCTGAAGATCTTCCCTGCCCCTAGGCCCTTTGCTAAAGTGTCTACGTGACTGAGGACCCTTGGATATTTGAAAGTATACTCTGTTCCCTAATAGGCTGAATGTGGTCATGTGGAGCCTGTGGCGCCAGGC
>CM053584.1:293831588-293866676 GCA_028627135.1 Pseudochirops cupreus
TTCTTCTTCTTCTTCTTCTTCTTCTTCTTCTTCTTCTTCTTCTTCTTCTTCTTCTTCTTCTTCTTCTTCTTCTTCTTCTTCTTCTTCTTCTTCTTCTTCTTCTTCTTCTTCTTCTTCTTCCTCTTCTTCTTCTTTCTCTTCTTCTTCTTTGTCTTCTTTTTCTTCTTCTTCATATTCTTCTTCCTCCTCCTTCTCATTCATTTCCTCCTCCTCCTCCAATTCTTCCTTCTCCACCTCCTCTAAAATGTAAGCTCCTTGAGGATTGGCACTCTTTTGGTTCTTACTTTTATATCCTTAGGTTTAGCACAGTAACTGGTACATAATAGGTCTTTTATAGGTGCTTACTGATATATGGAGCCAGCTATGTCCTGACTACTATGGCTGGGTGCTTTTAAAATAAGGTATCTACACAGTTGTGTGGCACAATGATTAGAGTGCTAACCCTGGAGTCAAGAGGACTCATCTTCCTGAGTTCAAGTATAACTTCAGACACTTAACTAGCTGTGTAACATTGGGCAAATCACTTAAACTCTGTTTACCTCAATTTTCTTATCTGTAAAATGAGTTGGAGAAGGAAATGGCAAACTACTCCAGTATCTTTGCCAAGGAAATCTCAAAGAGGATCACAAAGAGTCAGACACAAGTGAAATGACTGAATAACAATAACACATGATCCTTCACTTCTTCACTTACCCACTCATTCAATTAGTCAACCAACAAGCATTTGTTAAGTACTTCACTCTTTTTCCACAATGACTTTGCAAATATATTTCTGTTCTCTGCCATACTGAAATTGTTTTCTCAAAGATCGCTGATGACCTTTTGATAATTCAGTCCTTATCCTCTTTGACCCCTTTCGCCTTCAAAACTGGCCATCCTTTATGACTGGTGGCTCTCTCCCTCTTTTGCTTCAGAGATCCCACATTCTCCAGATTCTTCTCCTAACCACTCCTCTGTGTCCTTCATCAGGTCCTCACTCTTTACCTACCTCTTGATGAAAGTATCATTCAAGAGTCCAAGAAATGATCCATGGCCCCCTCTAAACTCTTTTCAAATGAGATCACTAAATCTATAATCCCATGACTCTTTTCTGAGCCCCAAGCCTGTAACTCCAACTAACAACAGGACATTTCCATTTGGTACTCCTTTGGCATTTCAAATTCAACACGTCCAAGATGGATCCCCTCAACCTACTTCTCTTTCTGACTTTTATATTTCTCTTTGTGACCCAGGTTCTCTTGCTCAAAACCAAGGATTTTTCTTTTATTCTCCTCTACCTCCCTTGTCTAGTTTCTGAGTTGTGTTAATAATATTTCTCTCATCTATGTCTTCTTCTCTCTTCCTAATTTTACTATCCTGACACCAGCACTTTTACCACACATCTGAATCACAACTATAGGAGTATCGATTCAGTTTTCCAATCTGTCAAATGAAAAGGTTTCACTAAATGACCCATCTCACTCTTAATCTATGATTTTGAGTTGGAAGACCCTTTTGAGATGACTTATTTCCAGGGTTGAGGAACCTGTGGTCTTGAGGACATATGTGGCCCTCTAGGTCCTCAACTATGGCCCTTTGACTGAATCCAAACTTCACAGAACAAATCCCCTGTATGAAAGGATTTGTTCTGTAAAACTGGGACTCAGACCAAAGGTCACACCTGAGAACCTAGAAGGCCATGTATGGCCTCAAGGCCACAGGTTCTTCATCCCTGAATTCCAAGACCTTCATTTTATAAAAGAGGAAGCCAATGCCCAAGAAGCACCAGTGGTTCACCTGAGATCACACAGGTACTAAGTAAAAAAATCCCTATTTTCATTGCCTTCTAACAGGTGTCCTTATCTCCATTCTCTTACTTCTCCTATCCATTCTTTATACCAATAATTTTTCACATGTAAAGAAAAGCATCTAGGCAGTACAGTGGATAGAAAGTTGGATCTGGAATCAGGAAGAACTGAGTTCAAGTATGGCCTCAGATACTTCCCGTGTCTATATGACATTGGGTAAGTCACTTAAGTTCTGTTTGCCTCAGTTTCCTCAACTGTAAAATGGGGTTAATGAAAATTCCCTGGGTTGTTGTAAGGATCAAAGGGGATAGTAATCATAAAGTGCTTAGCCCAGTGTCTGGCACATAGGAGGCATTTAAACAATGCTTCTTTCTTTACTTTCTTGTGCATAGATCTGGCCAATGCATTTTTTTAGTTAAAAAAAATCTTTGGTTGCTTACTAGATAAAATTCAAATTCATTTGCCTGTTATTTAAGCTTCTTTACCACTGGACATCACCCTCCCTACCTTTCTAGTCTGATCTCAGATTAGGTCACTTTGCATATTTGATAATTCACTTGAAATGGACTGCTCTCTTAATGATACAATAGTACAATGGCAAGAGTGTGGAATTTGGGGAAAGGGGAATCTGGGTTTGAATCCTGGCTCTACCACTCATGATCTACATGACCTTAAGTAAGTCATTTGACATCTCTTGGACTTAGTTTCTTCATTTTTAAAAGGCATGGGAATCAATGACCTCTAGAGCCTCTTTCTCCTAGAAATTAGTGCTCCAGTGACCTCCAGATAAATCTAATCTGTCAAATATTTATCAAGCTCCTACTTTCTATGAATGATTGCCAAGAGAACTCCAAATGGGGTCAAGAAGAATAGATGGCTACTGAAATAACTGAACAACAACAACAACAGCAGCAGCAACAACAGCAAGGCACCTGTGCAATTAATTAGAGATTCAAAGGCAAAATGAAAACTGCCTGCATCTGGCAGCTCCATAATGCACTTATCTGCCATTGCGTGCATGGCTGTTGTCTGTCCTTATCACCCTACCAAGGGTAACCAGGTCTGGGAGCCTTGGTGATTTATCTAATCTTCTCATCTTTCTGTCTTTCCTAGAGGCTAGCACAGAACTCAGCTCCAGTGGACAAACAGAGCAGACTTGACAAATGAATGGGTGGATACATTTCTCTTCTCCACAGAGGAGTCACAGTTAAATCCCCCCCATCCCACCCCCACCCCAACCCAAGCTATCTCTAACCACTTGAATCTCTTCTATGTCGTTGTTTTGTTTTGTTTTTATGAGCATAGGTCTCCTTATTTGTCCAACCTCGGCAGTGGGTGATAAGTGGTCATCATTCTGACTGTGCTTTACTGTTTTTCTTGATAGGGTTTTGACATGAGCAAAATTTGAGTGCAAGTGAACTGAAAAGGAGAGGAAGAATCTTTTTTATTTTTTTCTTCTTTGGGAGCTGGCAGGACAGTCATCTGAACCTATAGTCAGAGGACCAGAGTTCAGATGCTGCCTCTGAGGCTTGATACCTCTGTGATCTTGGGCAAGCCACTCAACCACCTTTGGCTTGAGTTTTCTCCTTTGTAAAATGAGCTCTTTTCTAATTCTGGATCTATGATGCCAGGAAATCTCAATTCCTTCTCCAAATTCTTATGTGACCTTGGTTAAATCAATGAACCTCTCTCAATTCCACTTCACATCCTTTATCTATGAAATAAGGGGTCAAATTAAATGACCTCTGAGGACCCTTTAAAATTTAAATCCATAATAGGGAGCAGAGCTTGAAAAACCAATCTATCAAGGACACTGTGAAAGGTATTCCTGTATCAAGGAGAAAATTGGACTAGATGACCTCTCTGGTCCCTTTGAGGATGACAAGATCTTAGTTCTAGAGCTGGGAAGGAACTTGGAGGTCATCTGGCCCACCCTCTCATTTTTACAGAGGAGGAAACTGAGACCCAGGGAAGTTAAGTTTTTGCTTAACGCAACACAGATAGTAATTTTACGGTTTTCTTCCCTTTCCCACTTTTTTCTAGGTGCTTTTTTGATATTTGAATGGATTCAAAAAGAAAGTGTTTGCTTTAGAGTTTCACTAGCTCCAAGGTAGACAGTGAGGTCACTTTTCTCAGGAGAATAGAGCTCTTTCAGAGATTTTTCTCTACTGCTAGGAACCTGAACTCCATGCCAAGGCTTTTGAAAATATAATAAATGAGGGAAAGAAATCAGAAATATTCATTAGCTCAGTCATTTAGAAAAATAAACATTTTACTTTTTAGTGGGTTGTGAAAGCAAATAGGATAAAAGCATTTCTAGGATTGGGGAAATTTGGTCCCTGGTGTTTCTTGAGTGCCAATGATTACTTAGCATAGTGCCCAGCATATTGGTGGCTACTTAATGTTGGGGAAAGAACACTGCATTTAAAGGCAGAAGACCTAGGTTTGAGTACCACTTCTGCTACTTATTAGCTGTGTGACCTGGGTTTTTGTTCCCTATTAGCCATTAGTTTCCTTAATTAATTTATTAGTAATTAATAAATAATAATTAATAATAGGTAGCATTTACCTAGCACTTTAAGATCTGCAAAGACCTTTACAAATATTAACTCTCAACCCTGTGAGTTAGGTACTATTATTATCCTAATTTACAGCTGAGGAAACTGAGGCTGAGAGAGGTTAAGTCACACAACTAATCAATGCCTGAGGTCATATTTGAACTCAGGCCTTCCTGACTCCAAGATCAGGACTCTATCTACTGTACCACCTTGCTGTCTATTATGTAATTATATTCTGATGACTATTGTTTTAAATAAATACCATAAAGATGATTCTCACAGTATTTCCTAATGTTTCTAGTGAAGATTTAGCAAATGACCCATTTTGGGGGGCTATCTATCCCATTATTCTATTTTTTTTCTGTAGCTAAGATGACACTATACAACAGTATTTACCTATTCTACCAGTCTTCTGATGGTGAAAAGACTGTATTGTACCAGGTACCGGTAGCTCTTTGAATAATGATCATGGAAATAGTTGGGTGCCAAAGTGATATGCAGTCAACAAACTTTGGGGAAGGAGCGAGAACATGCTCAGTTTTTACTATGCCCTGAGTCTTAGCTATAAATTGGTTATAATAATACTCCATAACCTACCTCCAAAGGTGAGAATATATATGCACATATAGATATACACACACATGTATATATACACATATAGGCACATATACATACACATACACACATATGTATATATGTTTATAAATACATAAAAATGTGCTATGGACATGTCAACTGTTATATTTCATTTTTCTCATTTGTGAAAGTTACTTAGCTAAAGGACCTACCTACCATCACATTCTTTCCCAAAAATATACTACCTTATATTTTGAAAACTTACGCTAATAGCAGAAAGGATGAACAGCCAAAGGTGGAGCTTAGGAAAATTTAATATTCATTTCATCCTAGGCATAGATTGGAACCATTTGAATTCCTTGAGTTTGGGACTTAAAAATTACAAAGTCCATTAGTTATCCAGTTATATTCCTCCTGGAGAGGTTAGATGGCAATTGGCATTTAGGAAGACCGCAATGCAACTGTCCAAACAAAACAGATTTGATTTATCTGACTCAAATAGTTTATTCCTAAAAGAGCCTTCCAGCAGGATTTTCACCCATGCAAATGAACACTTGTAAAACTCTCCTGTAAACAACTGACTTAGTGTAGATATAGTGAGCTATAGATGACACTTTCAGATAAATCAAATCAACCAGACAATTAATCTTATCATCTTTTAATCTTTCAAAAGCAGTACAGTATAGTAGGAAAAAAAAATTCTGTTCTTGAAATAAGAATACTTGGGACTGAATCCTGCAAGGGTTCAGTAACAAACTGTGATCTTCCACACATCATAAAACTGCTCTGACTCTCAATTTTCTCCTTGGCAAAATGGGGATAACAAACATTTTTGTAGCCTAACTGTCAGTGTCATTCTGGAAATAGTGCTTTCTAAACCTTGAATTACTAAAAACTTGTCATCTATTGTTGTGAATAACATACTTAAGGTGGATGTTTGAGTATAAATCAATGTAGCATGTTAAGTTGGATCTGTGATTTCTTTGATGTATTAACTCCCTTCACCAACGCAGATTACAATTGTCTAATCAGTTAGTGGATTCAGAGAAGTGCCAGAAATTCAGAAAGGTTAAATCTCTGGTCTTCAGTCGTATGGGTAGTTAACTTAACAGTTAACTTAAATCCCCTTGCATTTAATGTGCATGTATTCTCCATGTGTACATATTCACATGTGTACATATGTCCAGGCACATGCAATTCATTCACGTGTGCGTGCCTGTCTACACACATACACAAATATATACATATACATGCACACTTTTTTTGTTAGAATATCCTCAAGGATAGAGAACACTTCACTTTTGTCTTTGGATCCCTAGCACTTAATGGTACCTGGTATTATAAGTAGACACTTTAAAAAAATGCTTGTTCATAGATTGCTTTGAACATAGCTCTATTTAATACCAAGTCTAGGACTCTACCTATTATGCTATGTTCTTGACAAATAAGACATTTCGAATTTCTATTGAAGTTTTGCAGAGAGTGAAAACATAGAGAACCAATATTTTTGGATGGTTGACTCATTGAACCTTAAGATTTAGAAGGTTTCTTTTTTTTTCCCCTTCTTTAATCTAGTCTTAGTGAACATTTGACATACAAAAGCTTTAGTTAAGGTCATACCCAATTCATTATGAGGCGAGGTTCAGATAATGGGCTTGTCCCTGGCCATAGCAGAGCAAGGTCAGTCTTTAGCAAACAGCCAATGTAAGGTCACTTTATCCCTCCCCCCCCCCCCCCCCCCGCCCTCCCAAACTTTCCTAGGTGAGGGAAAGGCAATCACAACAACAACAACAAACTTCTTTGCTTAGAATCATAAAGATTTCCCTTGCCTGCTTAGTGTATATATTCCAAACCAAGGAGCATAATGAGAAAAGTGAGAAATCCAACCACAATCATCTCTTTTGCAAAGTTATATAAATGCTTCTTGTCGCCTGAATTGAAGGTTCATTAATAGGTAAAGTGAAGAGAGACCCGGAAGGTCCTGCAATTGGATTTTTCAAAGAAAGAAAGATGTTTACCTACCATATTAGCATTGCAGGTGCCGAGAGGCTGCTCAGATTTGCATGATTTTGTCAGATTAAATCAATCTTATTTTTAAATGCTGGTTAATCTGGTTTAGTATAGAAATCATTGGTTAAGGGGAGAGGAAAGATGTAATTGAGCTTGGTTATCAGACAGCTAGCTCATCAGCCCTGCAGAAAGAGTTCAGGATAGGGAGCTATCAACTGTTATAGATAGGAGGCCTCAGAACCCAAGTGCCTCTCTTATCAACAGAAAGCCAGAGAGCCCTGAGATAGTTCGGACTAATTGGGTGATAGAAAACAGAATGTAGTAATAACTCTGTGTGTGAATGTAAGGAGAAATGTGGCCCCTCAAAAGATACCATCTCTTTTTTATATATGCGTTTAAACGAATTACAGCTATACCTTAAAGAGCTCTAGGAATGAGAGTTATAAAGCCTGATATGCTCTGAAGAAGCCCTGCTCCAATTTAGATATCTAGGCAGCTTTTTTCAGCACTGCAATAAAATCTTCCAAGAAACACCGTAGACTTGAAAGATTTCAGCTAGAAAAGTCATTGTCTATGTGCTTTCCTCCTCCTCAGACCTTGACGAAGCACCAGGAGCCCAGCCTGGTGGCCACAATGGACAATCATTTCTACAACTGACAAACCAACTAATATTTGTAGAAATGCCAAAGACCAGGCTTATCTGTTGTCATTTGTCACGGTTACCACAGAGAACTTCACGAAGTCCAGAGCAAATGCCTACATGTTTGCAAAAGACAAAAAAACTATTTTCCTAAGTTTTGCAGGTTGCAAATATATATATATATATTATATATATATAAATTATATATATTATATAATAATATATATAGCTGATGTTTATGTAGTGCCTTGAGGTTTGCAAAGCACTTTACATAGCTGATCAGGAAGGGACCTCGGAGATCATCTAATCTAATTCCTTCATCTTACAAATGGAGAAACTGAGACCCAGAGAAGTTAGGTGACTTGCCAAACATTGCATAGCTAATTTTAGAGTAGAGATTTGACTTGTGACCTCAGACTCTGAATGCAATGTGCTCTCCACTCAGTTTCCACATGTTATCTCTGTCAATCTTCACAATAACTGTATGATTTCAGTATTCTAGATGTTTGGATTCTAGATTCTATCCTTATTTTATAGTTGAAAAAAACTTAGATACACAATGACTTTGTGAGGTGGGTACTACAGGAATTAATTATTATCCTTATTTCATAGATGAAGAAATAGGATCAAGAAAATCAAGGTATTTGCCAAGGATCATATAGCTAGGTAGCCACAGTACATAGAGGGCTGGGCCTGGAGTTGGGAAGGCAAGTTCAAGTCCAGCCTTGGACACAAGCTGTGTGACCATAGGCAAGTCGCTTAACCCTGTTTGCCTCAGTTTCCTCATCTGTACGATGAGCTGGAGAAAGCATTAGAAAGCCACTCTCCAAGAAAACCCCAAATGGGGTCATGAAGTCAGATATGACTGAACAACAACAGATAGCCAAATGTCAAAAATGAGATTGGAACCCAGGTTATATTGAGTCCAAGTCTAGAATTTTACCCACTCTCCCTCCCTTATATAATATCTTAAGTTCCCAGGACCTCTTTGCAGAGAATAATTTTCACTTTGCTAGAGCTGAGTCAGGATAGAGCTATAGAGGTCATTTAAGAGAGGCAAAACAACCCATAACTTAACAAGATATTTAAATCTACTTCCTTGTACTCCTTACTGCCAATTGCTTTGCTTAGGACAAGTTAGAAGACATTTGACTGATTCTAATGCAGTTTGTGAAAATAAATTTAGGCTCCAGGTCCTGACCCCCCAGTTTTCTCCTTTTCTCCTAATATTGCCTTAGAAACCAAGAGCTATCAGGGCCATGACTGAGAGTTGGGAATTGGTAAAAGGTATGTCTTTCAATTCTCCCCTTCTGCTTTCCCTCCAGGAGACATTTACAGAAGGTAGGCATAATTGAAGAGAATTGCATTCCTCCCTTAATATGTAGAAGAGAAGGACTCTGTGAGCTTTTGAAAGCATGCAAAAGGACTACCTTTTCTTTACAATGCCAGAAATGGGAACATTTTCAATAGAACACAGTAAGGAGAAGGCACCTTGTAGACAGCACCTCGTCATTAATCAATCAACCAGTCAAAATATATTAGGACCTTAATATGTGGCAGGCAGTATAGGAGATGCCAGAGATTTTTTTTTCTTTTCTTGGCCTTGTAATCCATTTATGAAGGGAATGCCCAATGAGATTCCTCCTTCTACCAGTGGGATGCATAGATGGATTGAGGAGATCTTATAATAATTATAGAGGTAATTGATGAATGTTATCATAAGCTTTGTCTACTTTCACACCGTAGCAGCATTTTCACTGATCCCAAAGGACAAGAGGAGGGGTTAGGTTGGGTTTGGGGTGGAGGCAGCAGGGAATCTTTCCTTTGTTGTTCTAGCCAAACTGAGACCATTCTCCATCCAGAAGATTAGGTGATGATGATGATGATGATGATAATAGCCAACATTTATATAGAGCTTACCATGTTCCAGGCACTGTGTTAAGCCCTTTAAAATGATTATCTCATTTGATTTCTCACAACAACCCTGGGAAGTAGGTGCTATTATTATCTTCATTTTACAGATGTGGAAACTGAGGTAAATAGAGGTTAAATAACTTGCCTAGAATCACATAGCTAGTAGGTATCTGAGGATGGATTTGAATTCAGGTCCCCCTGACTCCAGGCCTAACGTTCTATTCACTGCTCCATCTGGCTATAAATCCAGCAGGGCAGAATGACAATTTGGGAGCCACAGTAGAAGATCAGGTCTGTTCAGAGGATGACCTCCAGTGACTCAAGACACTTGAAGCAAACTATTTTTGATCCTGCCCAGATCTATCTATGAATACTGTGTTGACTCCAGAACTGCCCTCTAATCTTCCAGATGTTCATTAGTTGAGAAACAACCAGAGGCTAGATTTTTCCTGCTGGGGCTGCCTTGGTCCATATCTTGATTGAACCAGTCAGACCTGCTCTTGGCATATTAAGGCTGAGCAAATATCCAAAGGTGGTGAGCATGCACACAAGTACACACCCTCCCTCTCCCCCCAAAACAAACAACAACAACAACAACAAAAATCCTGGGGAGGGAATAAAGCAATATTGGTTTGGTCCTGGACAGCCATAACTCAGCATGTTATAGTGAAAAAAGTCTTAACTCCAGAGTCAGGAAACTTGGATTCAAATCACAACTTGGTGGCCTTACACAAGTCACTTAATCTGCTGGGGTAGGGGTGGGGCACAGTTTCCTTATTTGTGAAATGAAGTATTTGGACTAGAGAATCTCTTGAACTCCCTTTTAGTTCTTGCTAGTTCTATATGCAGCTAGGTGGCCCACTGGAAAGAGTTTTGAACCTAGAATTAGGAAAACTCCAGGTTCAAGTCTTGCCTCAGAAACTTACTAGCTAAGGACCTTTCTCTTTACCTCAGTTTCCTCATCTGTAAAATGATTTTACAATCCCAGGATTGTTGTGAAGATTAAATGAGGTAATATTTGTAAAACTCTTTCCAAACTCTAAAATTCGAGCTATCATTAGATCTATGATCCTATGAAAACCGTACCTAGGCCCTCTATATAATAGTAAAATATTACTACTGTCACTACTATTTCCTTCTTCTACTTTATTTCAGCCCATATAGAAGTGTCAGATTAACCATCTTCACCTTCCTGCTCCATCTAGCTATAAAAACCATGACCACATTTGGACTGTGACTGAAGGATTTTGCTCATCACGCAAGTGAAAGTGAAAATACCTACTTGGGCCTTTATGCTTTTCTCTTCTGCCATTTAATCAAGCCAGCAAAGACCTAGTTGTTTATGTTCCCAGGGCATTTCCCTGGCAGTGGAGATGAACTGATGTCATCACTTGCGTGTTGTTGAAACCCCAGGGTGGAGTCAGACAGATTGTTAGGGCAGGATGGATTGGGAAGAACTGTCGAGTTTCATACTGAGTGGAACATTGGCCGTTGGCATCAGTGCCCAACTTGTGCCTAGTTAAGTAGAGGGTAACATCTGCCAGGCAAGCTTGCTTGTTCACTTTCACAGAGGAAAGCATATTTTTCAGAGGAGAGAATTAGTTCTTTATTCTTAAAATAGCTCAAAAATTCTCTTACTCTTGCTTAGTTTTTGGAAGGAGGAAAATTGATATCTGCTATGCAATTCAATGTCTTCAGGCTAAATATGAGACCTAGGATACTATAGGCCATCAAGTTCTCTAATATACCTGAGTCTTGGTGCACTTGTTACTCCACAGGCATTGACTGACCCCCACAGAAAACTATTTCATAACTATTTTGGAGCCATGGATTGACAGTGTTTAAGGCAACTGACTACATTTCACTAATCTATTCAGGAGCAAATGTATCCAAGGATATTTTTGGGGAGAGGACAGAAGGCTTCAGTCTATTTCTGCCCCAAAGGTTGCGCTACCCCCGCAAAATGTTCAAACATTTTTCCAATGCCCCGTGAGTAAATGGAACTTTCTTCGACCTTGGACAGCGGGGGTTGGGGTACAAACAATCTTTCTAGCACCTTGGCATAATGGCAATTTGGATGGCCTTGTTTAGAGAGGTAATCCAGCCTTCTATTTCTCTAAACATACCAGTAGTAAACAAACAGTGTGAGAATAAAGTATATGTGAAATACTTAGAAATCTTAAAGACCCACACGAATGCCAGCTATTTTTGTTTCCCTGAGAGAAGGTGTTATGTTAGAGCACCCTTTGGATAACTCCTACGTGTTTGGTTGTATTATTTCGTATTAGCACTATATCCATAGATGCTATACAGCTATACAGCTATACCTATCACCTCTCAGAATACAAGCTCCACGTGATCAGACATGGCATGTTATTTATCTTTGCATATCTTCCAGGGCCTAGCACTGTTCTTTGCACAAAGCTGGCACTTCATCTAAGCTTATTGAATTCAATATTGTTGTATTTAGTTGTTTTTAGTTGTGTCTGACTCTTTGTGGCCACATTTGAGGTTTTCTTGGCAAAGGTAGTGGAGTGGTTTGCTATTTCCTTCTCTAACTAATTTTAAAATGAAGAAAATGAGACAAACGAGGTTAAGTGACTTGCCTAGGGTCACACAGCTAATGAGTATCTGAGACTAGGTTTGAACTCAGACCTTACTGACTCCAGACCTGGCACTCTAGCCGCTGTGCCACATAGCTGAATTTAATAAAGAACACCAAATAATCTGGTAATCTTCCTTGACATGGATATTTTGTCAATACAGAATGGTAGATAGACCACTCAAGATCTGGCTTTGAAGCCTATTTCAGATACTTGCTGGTTGTGTGATGTTGGGTGAATCACAACTTCTCTGAGTTGTTCTCATCTGTAAAAAAGGGGATCAGACTTTAACAACTCAGAAAATATTGCTCTAAATCTATGAGCCTGTGATATTTTTGTTCCAACATATTTCTTCATGCTCCTAATACTAGATTTTTCTAAGGAGTGAAAGCATTTCCTTCTAAAGTAAGGCATTAATCAGGCAATAGAGGAAAATGGGAGTGTTGTTGGTCAGTCATTTCAGTCATGTCCAACTCTTCATGACCCCATTTGGGGTTTTCTTGGCAAAGATATTGGAGTGGTTTGCCATTCAGAGCCAGAGTACCTAAGTTCAAATCCCACTACTATTGTTTACTACCTGTGTGACCTTAGATAAATCACTTAGCCTCTCTGATCCTCAGTTTCCTCATCTGAATAGAATGAAGAGGTGATACTAGGTGGCCCCTGAGATCCCTTCAATCTCTAGATCTCTGATACTATGAAATATGTTCCTTAAACCACAGAAAGAAAAAATAAAATATCCCATCATCAACATGCGACAAGACCTAGGATATTTTCATATCAGTCTCTTGTCCCATGTCTTAGGATTGAGGGGAATTGCACATTTGGGACTAATTTATAACTATAAGCTAGGATCATAGATGACTGAGTCCTAGAGAGTTCAAGTGAAATACTCAAGTACCACAGGTATCAAAATCAAGATTTGAGTGTATATCTTCCGGACTCCAAATCTGGTCCTCTAGTCATCCTACATACACTATGCCTTAATGGTCCCTCTGTAAATCTTGGATTTGTGAATGGTCCTAGTGATCTGGATAGAAAAGTAGTCATGATAGCTACTAAATACATTTACTCACACATGGAAGAACACTCTTAACGTATCGTTGTTGGTGTTGTTGTTAAGTCATGTCTGACTCTTCATGACCCATTTGGATTTTTCTTGGCAAAGATACTGGAGTGGTTTGCCATTTCCTTCTCTAGTCCATTTTACAGATGAGGAAAGAGAAGCAAACAGGGTTAAATGACTTTCCCAGGATCATGCAGTTAGTTAAGTGTCTGAGGCCATATTTTAACTGAGGAAGATGAGTCTTCTTGACTATAGGTTTGAACTCTATCCATTGTGCCACTTAGCTACTGGTATCTTTGTAATTTCAACTATTATGGTTTCTTGGTATAATAAAAAGAAATACATATTTGTACACTATATATACATTTATATTTTGATTTCATCAATGTAGGGACCTGCCTGGTGAGGAAACTTCCTTTACATGCAGATTAGCAACTCTGCAATTTTTAATTTTCGAGAGTTGCCTGGGGCACTGAGAGGCTAAATTACTTATTAGGGTAACACAGCCAGTATGTGTCAGAGACAATTCCAAGCTAAGTACTGCTGACTTTGAGACTGGCTATACAATTTGTATTAGAAATCAGTATAAAAAAAGTTGTTTTTTAAAAGAGTAATTCAATTCAACATTTATTCAGCGTCCATTGTAAGAGTGGTACCATGATGTAGTAGAGCAAAAAAATTGGCTTGGATTTGAGCTCTGACATATACTAACTCTCTAAGACTATTAAGCTGCAGAATAATTGCTGATCTGCATTGGTAGAGGGAAGTTTCCTTATGTGGGAGTCCCCTGTTCCAATGAAATTATAGTCTCAATCCCTATCCTATTGATACAAAGACAACATGAAACAGTCCTTGCCTATGTGGCACTTATACTCTATTGGGGATCTTTGGAGGGTGAACAACATGTATACAGATAAAGTAACATAAAATGTATACAATGTAATTTTGGATATGGAGGAAAAGACACACAAAATAGCAGGGATCAAAGAAATCCTGGTGTAGAAGGTAGCACCTGGTCTGTGTTTGGAGGATGCTAGGGATATGGCACTGATCCTGGGAAATCTTCTAATTTGCTAAAAAGTGGAGGTATAGTTCCCAAGCTTCCTTCTAGGGGACCTCAGAGCACATTACCACACCAACCCACCTTCTAGGTATCTATTTCTCCATCTCCTCCCACTCTGAATGTGGGTGGAAGAAATGGTGGTATTCTTGCCCATGATGACAGCATGTATTTGAGCTCTTATGGTCTTCTGATGAAGTTTGGTTCAAGTTGGAAAAGGAGATGGTCAAGATCAAAGTATGAATTACTCTTGTCCTGCTCCCTTTGCCTTGGCCTCCCTAGGGATAAAGTCCTACTAGCTTATCAACAGAAGGGATGCTTCTAGTTGCTGCCTCCCAACAGTTGGGATTGTGGTTGCCATGGTAGTGAGACTATTCTCTGAGGAGGCTGGCTGGGCCTCAGCCCAGTTGCCTCTGAGAAACTGGGAGCCATCAATATGGAAGGAAAGTCTCTGTCTTCTTCCTCCCCTCCCTTAGAAGAGTTCAGTGTTTGAACTTGAAAATTAGAATTAGACTTATTAATTTGGCTCCCTGACACCTCCATAATATAATGTAAATAATAGTATCACAGTTTTCTATAGAGGAAAATCCTGGTGCAGAGAGAGTATCTCTCCTGAAGTCCCAGTGGCAGCTGAAATTGAATTGAGTTTTAAAATTTCCTGCAAAAAAGATATATTTAACCACTTTAAGAAAAACTTCAGTCCTAGTTAGCAGACATGAAAAAAAGTACCATGATCTGCTTACTTATAAATTAACAGTCACTTAATTTATAAACAACCAAATACTGCATTTTCTGCTATTTTTAAAGGACTCCTGAGCTAGCAACTCATATGCCCAGGGCTAAGTTGTACAGGCAAGTAATAAAATTTCTAATAGACCTGGAACCACCATAGCTTTTCTTTGCAGGTGTGACTATAATTACGTTTGGTTCCTTGCTTGAATTTATTCCTCACCTGGACCTGAATCTATAATGAATCATCAGCCAGATTCTGTATTTCCATCTCAGGGGGGAAGGAATGGGAAAAAGGTCAGGGGAAATTGATCTTTTTTTTCAAAATGGCTCTTGTAAAAATGTCTAATTTAAAGTCAACAGAATGTCTGTATTCATTTTGTTTTTCAACTTTGCACCCTGGCCTCAAGTGATCAGAGCTACTTAGAAACAGAATATTCTCACCAATACACATGATAGCAGAATAGAATTCCAGCTGAGAAAGAGGCAATTTATGTTAGCTTATAATATTATATTTGTTCTAGAATGTGTGGAGGCCTATTTTTGAAAAAGTGTGACAATGTGTAGGCAAGGGAAGCCTACACGTTGATATATAATTAAATCACAAGTCCAAGGTATATGTGTTTCTTTGACTTATCTTTGCTCTACAATAAGACAAACATTTCTACGAGAAATTAGCTGGGGCTTGTAGGCTTTGGTGGCAATTATTTAACAAGAGAATTGAAACCAACCCTCAAATCACCCCCAAAACATCCATCCTTTGGCCAATTTCCCAAAGGATTTGCCATCAACTAATGTGTTTCAACCCACTTGTGTTCTGCTCTTTTGCTGGGAGAATTCAGGCTAAAATGTTTAATTTGTAACTAATGAAGGTTAATAAAGGATGAATAAAGTGATAGATTAAACCTGGTCAGACTGAAACACTTGAAAAGGAATTTTAAGTTAAGCTTCACTAAATTTCCGTGGTCTGGTTTGGCTCTGGAGTTTTGAAGTCTATGTGCAAAGTTCTACCAAATCAACCAACCAACTAATCAATCAATGAGCTTTTATTAAACACCTTGTTTCTTTGCAGAGGTGGGAGCTATGGGTGTAGAATATTGCATATACTGTCAGACATGATAAATATATTGGTTGAAATCACTGAACTGCTTTTTTTTTCTTTTAAGATCTCATGAGGGATGACTGGCTGAGCAAAGAGGGGATATATTTGTAAATGAAAGTTATATAAAGATAAAATGTAAAAATAAAAATAGGATTAAAAGAAACCCAGGTTTTTATTAAGTACCTACTCTGTGACAGATGCCATGGCCATAAATGAACAAGTAAGACAGTCCCTTACCATTGAGGAATAAGAGTAGATGGGGTATTTCTTAGAACTAACCCCCCAATTTAGCTAATTTTAACTTGGCAAAAAAAGGCTATACAACTTAGGAAGTTGGGAACCAATTAATGATTATATTTTGGTGACAACTAACTCAGGAAGGCTATCTGCTAAGCTATCCAGGCCTTGCCATGCATATGAATAGAAGTACTGAAGATAAGGATGAAGATGTTTTCTACACTGGTCTAAGATGGATAGATGATTTTGAACTGAGGACGCCAAGTTGGGTAAAGCCTATTAGTGTTAATAACCTATCAGTATTAATAAGTATTACTTACTTGGACAAGCAAATATGAAAACTATTTTATAAACCTTAAAGCACTTTATACATGTGTTATTTTTATATGTCACACTAATGATATAATGACAGTAATAAACCTACCTTGTTCCATAAAAGTTGTACTTGAAATTTGGTGATTTGCTGGGGATTTAAATGTATATATATATATATATATACACACATATACATATATACATATACATATATATACACACACATATACATATATACATATACATACACACACACATGCATATATAATAGTACAGAGACAACCTGGCTTTTAGACAAATTTATATTAAAACGTGTGTGGGAATGTTTTTCAACTAGTATGACTTAATGTGTAGGCAGGGGAAGCTCCTTATGCTAATTATTTATTTCACACAAACAGCGGCAGGCAAATGCCAGCAGTTCTTAACCAAAACTTTTCGGAAACCTGGATTCTTCGCATATGCTCCTGAACTTTGGCCAAGTTGGGACATTTATGAAACTGAAGTTCAGAGTTGAATATCTAAGAACACCCACAGAAAGAAAACCTGCTGTCAGGATGTTGGGAGTGTTTATTTTCTACTTTTCTACTCCTTAGATCTTGGGCTGAGATATCGTAAGCAAGCAAGGAGGCAGGATGTTGTGTTAGGGCACTGAACTTTGTAGTCAGAAGGACCTGTATTCAGATATCAGCTCAGATATCCCTTTGCTATGTGACACCAGGCAAGTCCAAGGATCTTTTCTAGCTGTAACTCTACAATATTACTATTCTATGAAATTGGCCATTGATGGTCTGGTAATCTCAATGCTAATTACTCCTGTTGTCGTTGCTGAGTTGTGTCCAACTCTTCAGGGCCTCATTTGGGGTTTTCTTGGCAAGGGAGACTGGAATGGACTCCATGTCGCCCGGCTCTGGTTATTGCTTCAACAGTGTTTGGACCGAGCAGATCCGTGGTTCCCGCCCCCCCAGCTCCCCTCGCTTTTGAACTTCAGCCCTCTGCAGCCCTCCAGCCCGTGGGACCAGCCGCCCCCTGCCAGACCCTGGGACCAGCCCCTGCCTCCGGGACCAGCAGCCGTCTCCTCCCTCTGCCGTTGGTGCCATGAGCTCTAGCTCCCAGATCCGCCAAAACTTCTCCGAGACCGAGGCCGCTGTCAACCGCCTGGCCAAACTGTACTTGCAGGCCTCCTACTCTCCTATCTGTCCCTGGGTTTTTATTTGGACCGGGACGATGTCGCCCTGCCTAGGGTGTCGCGTTTATTCCATGAGCTGGGGAAGGACAAACGTGAGGGCGCCGAGCGCCTTATGCGGCTTCAGAACCAGCGTGGGGGCCGTGTCCTCCTCCAGGATGTGCAGAAACCTGCCCAAGACGAGTGGGGTCACAGCTTGGAATCCATGCAGGCAGTTCTGAACCTGGAGAAGGGCCTGAACGAGGCCCTCCTGAAGCTGCACGCCCTGGGCTCGAGCCAAGGGGACCCACACCTCTGTGACTTTCTGGAGAGCTACTACCTGGGCCAGGAGGTGAAGCTGCTGAAGCGCCTGGGCGACCACCTGAGCATACTGCGCCACGTGCAGGCAGACCTCCAGCCGGGGCTGGGCGAATACCTGTTGGAGAGGCTGAGCCTGAAGCAGGACTAGGGGGAGCAGCCCAGGCAGGCAGCTCCAGGGCCAGACCGAGAATGCCCACAATAAAGCTAGCTGCTCTGGGGGGCGGGGAGGGGGGGTGGGGGGGGAAGAGACTGGAATGCTTTGCCATTTCCTTCTCCAGTTCATTTTACAGATGAGGAAACTGAGGCAAACAGGATTTAAGTGACTAGTCACACAGCTAGTAAGTTGTAATGTTAATAGAATCCATTAATAGGCCTGTGTGACCACGTGTCCCCTTTTCCCTTGGAACAGGAGCCATGTTCCCAGGTCTAAAGATAACACAGGTACTTCAATCACAAATGTCTTGCTGCTTTTACAGCTGTGATACATCCTGAGTCACATAGAGCCCATTGCGGGAGGAACTTGCCTAAGGAGGAGCTTGCTTAGGAGGAAGCTTGCTTACAGGGAGGCTTGCTTATAGGAAGACTTTTGTATCTTTTGGTACTAAACTAATTAGGCTCTAAGTCATGAGGGTTGTGGTACTTTATAGCTCTGAGTCTATTAGTTGAAAACTGTATGTACTGGGAGGCTGGTATTTTACTTTGGGGGCTCACTCATGAGAAGGACCTTTTGATTCCCTGGACAGGCCTCTGAGTAACCATTTATTAAGAGGCCCATCCCCCTCTCCCCCACTACTCAGATGTTGGTGCCTTCCTGGTCTGGTGGCATATGTAGTGGTTGTATTATTCTGTTTAGACTGTTGGAACCCTGTCTATTGGATTCTTTCTTGGTCTACTTGTCTATGCTTATCTGTCTGTTAATTAAAGTAAGATCATTAACCCCTTTAAAGCTGTCTTTCCTTTAGAAATGCAGATCAAAGAATTTGTGCTAGCAGGCCATCCTGGGTATGCTATGATGCTTGGTAATATCTAAGTGTCTGAGGCCAGACTTTAACTCAGGAAGGTGAGTCTCTCTAACGTTAGTCTTGGCACTCTGCCCACAACACACTGTCACACAATGGTTTCAGAATTAATGTAGAAACCTTTGCCACAATCCAATCACAACAGCTGTAATTTCAGGCTTCTAGAAGGCTCTTAAAATGGATGAAATCAGTAGTTGGAAGTGTCATGGTCATCAATTACACATCCACTGTAAAGGATAAATATCTATAGTTCTCTTCACAATCTTCAAATGCTGAGTCATTGATTTCAAAAGAAAGAAGCAAATTTCATCCACAGTCATTTTATACTGTATTTCAGTGTACCTGTGTGATGTTGTTTCTGTTTACTTGCTCAGCTACCTTTCTTCTTTAATTCATCTTGTGGCAGTATTAAGCAATGCTGATATAATCTAACTTCACATCTATCTAACCTGCTATGGATAATTCTCAAATAAAGTGACTTCAGTGTTGGTAGACTGATGTTGACCTAGAGCAGGGTCCCAACTTCAGACATGAAGAGTATTTGGTAAATATTATAATATGATATAATACATGGTATGGGCAGTTGGGTGCTACAGTAGATAGACTGTTGGACCTGGAGTCAGAAAGACTCATCATCTTCCCAAGTTTGAATCTGGCCTCAGACCCTTAGTAGCTGTGTGACCCTGGGCAAGTCACTTAAACCTGTTTGCCTTAGTTTCCTCATCTATAAAATGAGCTGGAGAAGGAAATGGCAAGCCACTCCAGCATCTTGGCCAAGAAAACCTCAGATGGGGTCACAAAGAATCAGACATGAATGAAAAACAACTGAATAACACAATATTATAGGAAATGTTATGACATAATATGTCATTAAATGCTATTTTATCCTATTGAAATAGTCCAAATTTAGCTGAATTAGCGGAACAAAATTAGTGAAATTGGAGAGGCAAATCTACACACAAAATTGTATACCAAATAAAGTGCCCTCTATTTTACTGTTTTATGAGAGTAAGCATGGAAGTGCTAGACTTTATTTCCTTTTATATCGACTATAGAGCATGGGAAGGTTTACTGAAAGCAGAGGGATACAGGGAACTTTAAAAAATTGGGAACCTCTCTCCTAGAGGCTTGTTACTATTAAGTAAGGTTTGTAAGTATAATTGACAAAACCAGTTGAGATATGGAACGCAAGGGTTATGACAAGTTCAAATCCCTTACTCTTTGGTTATGTTTAGGATATAGGAACGTAGGATTACAGATTTAGAGTTAGACTGAATCTTAGGGGTTGTCCAATCTCCTCATTCTTTGAGGAGCCAGAGAGCTATCCAGGCCTCATTCAGGCCAGTCCAATGTTTCAGGCTTAGGGTTAGAATACAATAAACTCTCATGCATGATAAAGTGCAATGAAAATTATTTAACAAAGAATAAGAGGATAAAATTCTGCAGGTTAAAAAAAAAAGATAGGATTTCTGATAAAATGGCCCGCCCCCTCTCTGCATTTGCCATGGCAATCAGCCATGCTATATCAGAAAGTCATTTAAGAAGGGTAATGTGATGGTGGTGAAGAATTGGAAATTGAGGAGATGTCCATCAGTTGGGAGATGGCTGAACAAGTTGTGGCATATGAATGTAATGGAATACTATTGTTCCATAAGAAATGGTAATCAGGTGGATTTCAGAAAAACCTGGAAAGACTTGTGTGAACTGATGCTGAGGGAAGTGAGCAGAACCAGGAGGACATTGTACACAGTAACAGCAGCATTGTGCTATGCCCAACTTTGTTAGACTTAGCTCTTCTCAGCAATACGATGATCTAAGATAATTCCAAAAGACTCATGAAGGAAAATGCTATCCACATCCAGACAAAGAACTATGAAGTCTGAATACAGATCGAAGCATGCTATTTTCTCTCTTTTTGTTTTTTTTTCTTTCTTGTGGTTTTCCCCTTTTGTTCTGATTCTTCTTTCACAACATGACTAATGTGGAAATATGTTTAAAAAATATGACTGTACATGAATAGCCCATATCAGATTGCATGCTGTCTTGAGGAAAGGGGAGGGGACAGAAGGGGGAAATTTTGGAACTCAAAATCTTATAAAAGTAAATGTTGAAAACTAAAAATAAATAAAGAAGTTTTTTAAGAAGCAAAAAAAGGGTAATGTGAATTTTGTTAAAGCAATTCTTACCCCCTCCCACACACACTTTTTATTTTTAGTGTTAGGGACTCCTTTGGGAATCTGGCGAAGCCTATTGACCTCTTTTCAGAAGAATGTATTTAAATGCATAAAATAACAAAATACTTAGTAACCAAGGAAACCAATCATATCAATATAGTTATCAAAGCAAAATAAGTTGACAGATGCCAGGTTAAGAATCCCTGCTCTAAACTTTTGGACCAACTCAGTATTGACTGTGATGTTTATGCCTGGTGTCCAGGTGTCCAGGAAGTCAAGCAGCCTGATTGATTGTTAAAGGATCAACCAACCAACATTAAAACAGGTGCTGATCCTACCACACTAATAATCATACAACTACTAAGTAGCAGAGTTAGGATCAAAGAAGTAGCAGAGTTAGGATCCAAGCGAACTGAAAAACGGAAAAAAATAAAGCTAATTATTTAGTTAAGCAAAGCTAATTGAAAAATGAAAGAAAAATTATGGTTAAAAAAACCATTTCTTGACAAAAAAAACCTACTTTTTGTTGAATAAAATCTTTGTTTTTCTTTTTAATGTAAGTCAGTTGGTCATGTGCACAAAATCATACTTTAAGCCAAATAGCACTCTTATATTTCATAGCTAGGAGATTTAAAACATGGGGATGGAGCAGGTTCCAAAGGGCTCATTGGTTTTCTTGACATAGCTGTCTTGTTAGCTTATTTGCCAACCTAGTTAAGATTCTCATCCTGTCACATATCCTCACATACTGATGAATCCTAAGATATCTTCTATATTCTATCAATAATAAAAAAACAAAATGAAACATTTCACAAAAGTCTTTTTAAATGTGCCTATTGTTTGAACTTGTCTCTAATTAAAAAAAAAAGTTAAAGCAAGGGAAATTCTTGTTAAAGTTAGTTGATCATTAGCTTTTGCTATCCAATGGAAGGGGAGTAGCTGGAATGCTTTATCCCCACAATGGTTCAGAAACCATTGTCCTCCTCAAAGTTTTTTACCTTTCAATCCTTTGCTAACCTGCCCCATGGACATGACTACTCCACTCTCTTGTCCAGCCATAGGCTAACATCCCCAGGGGATTATTGCTGTGTTGCCCATTTTGAGGGGTTTATTTTCTCCCTCAACTTTCACAGGGGTGGGGAGCCTATGATGTAGAGACCACATGTGGCCCTCTCAGTCCTCCAGGGCAGTTCTTTGCCTAATTTTGTCATTCAAAGGGCTGCCCTGGAGGACCTAAAAGGTCAGATGTGGCCTCAAGGCCGCAGATTCTCCACTAGATTCAGTCAAAGGGCTATACTTGAGGACCTAGAGGGCCACATATGGCTTCAAGGTCTCAGGTTCCCAACCCCTGGGCTAAACTCTCTAAGCATGGACCAACCCCTCTTCTAGCATGACTGCACCTACAGTGGAACAATATTCATTGTGTTATTACCTTGGACCCACTCCTATCATCAGTCAATCCATCCTTTGTGCTGTTGCCCTGCCCCTTTTTCATCTCCAGTAACTGTTTTTGTCCCAGGTGGGTGAATTCCTAATTACAGCACCACAGTCAGTCTTTGATCCAGAGAGTGCCATGTTTACACATGTGTGCCGTCTGAAAACAACCAGGAAAAAATTAAGCCTGTCAACTAGGAATAAATTACAAAGAAGCTTCCTTAAATCATATGTATGTGTATGTGTATATGTATTAATGATCATATTGAATATAATATTTTTGCTCCCAAACTAGTTTACTGGTGTAGATACCAAGATAAGACTTTTAGTATGCTCTTTGCCTTTCCCATAAAATAAATCGGGCAACTCAGGGCACGGCATCATATTTGTTTTGACATGACTTCCATGTCATCAAAACAGAAGAGAAACGAGTTGTGGAGAGCTTCCTAGAAGACTCAGAACAACAACACAGTCTCATCCATCTTGTCTCGTCATATGTCATCAATCTCCAAACAGTACCAGGCAGGGCAGCCCTCACCTTCTCTGCTTTGAGTTACAGCTTGTTACTCAGCTGATCCTGGGACAGAGCAGGACAAGGAAGAAAACAGCATGGGCATTGACATGTCCTTGGATGTCCAGCAGACATTTGTGCCAGCAGCATCATAAACCAAGGGGGAAAGCATGACTGAAGGGAGAAAGAGGTAACCTGGAATCCAGAATGCAAGGCAAACAGACACAGTCTTTGGTCGTAGGGTTTTTAGTGCCCTACCTCTCCCCATTCTGTATAAACTCTTTTCACTCATTCATTCTGTGACTTTGAGTCAACATCCTCATCAACCAGTCAATTGCTATTTACCAGATATTCTCATGCCAGTCAATGGGTCATGTGCTGGTCATGGTGTCTCAAGGATAAATTTAGACTAGTGCACAAACTTATGATGTTAATTACACCCCAAAGCAATGTAATTAATGTTTGATTAAGTATTCAAAAATTTTCTACGTATTTTATTTTTTGTTTTTCCCTTCTTACAAAGGATATGTACCATCAGATGAAGATATGAACTTAGCCACTGAAACCTTGGATATTCTCCCAGTCAGGATAAAAATGATATTTATGGTGGGGGGGCAGCTAGGTGGCACAGTGAGTGGAGCACTGGCCCTGGAGTCAGGAGGACCTGAGTTCAAATCTGACCTCAGACGATTAATACTAGTTGTGTGACCTTTGGCAAGTCACTTAACCCCAATTGCCCTGCCTTCTCCCCTCCAAAAAGAAAAAAAAGACCCACTCAAAGATGATATTATGTCCAAATTATTTTAAAGTATAATATCGTTTGGGTATTTAAAAAGGAAGCAACTGAAATTATAAAAGACAGGCATCATTGTGTAGTCGACATATACATACATGCTTACTAGACGTATGATCTTGGGCAACACGTTGTATACTTCCCCATGTCTCAGTTTTCTCATCTGTAAAATGGGGGGGAGGGTTGGACCCAATGGCCACTAAGGTCCCTTCCAGCTTTAAATTTATGATTATATATAAAAACCCTTTTGGTGACTGATTTTTACCTTTTCGTCTGACTTTTGGTGATGATGGTGGTTTGAATTCAACAAGAGGAGTAATTCGACTTTTCAGCCTCTAGGAGAAGAACGTCCTTACTGGTAGCAAATATCCAGGGGGCTATAGTGCAAGGCCCTGGAGGCCTTTAGGGAAAGAGTGCCTAATTTTACAGCAGTGGGCATTTTCCACCTTCCAATATAAATCTACAGGGAAGAGCACAGGCTTATATCAAAATGAGGAAAGGTCTGATAGCCTTTAAACATAACCTTTAAATAAATAAAAATTACAAAAAAAATTAATTAAATAAACAAATATATACATGACTCATCTTTTTATATGGATGTATAAGTGTATACTGTATCTCTGTCCATAGGCACATATGTAGATTCATGTGTCACAGGTGAATGTAATTCATTCTCTTCCTGAGAAATTAGGTCAGAACTGGAGAAGAAGAAAACCCCATCACTATATCACTATTGAAATATGCATCAAGGATTATTTAAAAGTTATATTCCTGCTTGGTTTTAAAGATTAATTTTATATTCCGTGAGAAAGGGTGATGGGAGACCATACAGACTATCCCCATTCACTTTTCTTACATTACTCAGGCTTCTTCAGATTGTCTCTTTGATCTTAAAGTTTTCCCGTTGATTAATGACCCAGATATGGTTATATGCACATCCATTTTTAATACATTTTTAAAATGTAGTCTGAAAGGTAAAGCCCCCTCACCAAAATTCACATGACTTACGTAGTCGAAAATAGGTTATCTTTTCATCACTCGCACAAATGATTTTATTAATAATTTATTCTGATATTCCATTGCAGATACAAAGCAGACACCCACGGGGATCATTATGTTTTCAGGGATTGTGGCATTCCCTATAATTTCCTGCACTTGCTGTCACCTGCTTTTTGCCCTTAATAATGAAGTCATTCATTTTTATTTATTTTTTCTTATAATACTGTCTGTGGAACTTCCTCCCTCACATTATAAATCCTCTGGTTTGTTTAGAATCCACAATTTACCAGGAACACACAATTATGGAGAAAAAGACAGAAACTATTCATTGAAACTGGGCTTTCCTTTTCAAGCAATTGAGTTAGAGTCTCAGAATCTACAGAGCTCATAAGAAGGGGTTGAGAAGTCCAGGAGGAGTAGAAAAGAGTAGTCTGGATTTTCTAGTTGCATTTGAGCTTGGCAGATCTCACAATGAAGAAAACCATCTAATTCTGGAGATTAGAATTAGAAGGCTTAGGTTTCTTAGGTGTTGCTAAAATGAAAAAGCAAGTTGCTAGAGACTGAGGTCCGCCATTCTGTGTAACTTTGGTGTTCTATACTGTGCCTTGAAGCATGTGGCAATCAAAGAGACATTGCACTGAGGCAGGAGATTTGAGTTTTAGTTCTGGCTTTACTGATAAATGAGTGTTGGACTTTTAAAATAATTTTGTTGTCAGTACCCTCCCTTGGGCCTCAGCTTCCACAACAACAAAATAAAAGAGGATTAGTCTAAGGGCATTTAACCTTTTATTGTGTCATGGACCCTTTTGGAAATCTAGTGAAGCCTATGAACCCTTCTCAGAGTCATATTTTCAAATGCATAAAATCAAATACTTTGGATGACAAAGAAAGTCAATTATTTTGAAATACAGTTGTTAAAAAAAAATTCATGGACTTTATTTTAAGAACTCCTGAACTAGATGAATTTCAACTCTAAGATTCTAAGAGTTCATTCTCACCCCCACCCGGCCCCTGTGACTCTTTCCTCTTTCCTCTCCTAAATAAATTTAGTACTAGAAAGATACTTAAGATTGACAATTTTACAAACTTTTCCTAACCCTAGAGTACATATAGCACTGTGTTCTAGGGTAAATTTTTCAACAGGACTTTTCTAGCAAGCTTTTACCCTTAATACAAAAAGAAATACTTGTATTGAGGAGGGTATATAACGGGAATATTGTTATTAAAAAAGGTTGGTGAAAATGAGGGAATTTCATTTCTTCATTTGCATCATCCAATCCAATAAGGTATATGATCTATTTGAATTTTTTTAAAGGAGTGGAAGTATGACCACACTTGATGCCTTTTCAGTTTGGTATGACTTTACAATGACTTGAGCTGGATAGGTAAAAATTCCAAGTTTTGCCAGCTACCTCCAAAATAACGAAGGCCTTCCTCAAAGGCCTATATAGAAGGCATTGGGTAGATCTTCTATGGATGATTGATGGGAAGATATGGGTAAGACTTGCAGAGGAATGGACTTGTATGAATGGATGTTAGGTGAAGTGAGCAGAACCAGGAAAACACCGTGTACATCAATAACACTGTAAATCAAAACATGACTGGAAGACTTAGGAACTCTCATCAATTCGAGGACCAGCCACACCACCAGAGGACTGATAATGAAGTATGCTACTGGCCGCTGGACAGAGGAGTGATAGATTTAAGGTGCATCAAGAGGAGTCTAATGGATGAGTTACCTACATTGATGACATCACAGATCCATCAAAGTATAATTGTTGTCTAATAGGCTGAATCAGATGTGATGAATAACCATCTCTCTGCAATATTTTACCACATTGCATGGTCACCACCAACCATCTCTGCCTCACATGTAATCAACTTGAAAGAATATTGTTGGTTCCTCTCTCTAAGGAAGAGAAAAGAGCTATGATTCTGGGAATGACCTGGACTTGGCATTAAATGTTAAAGCAAATCTGGGACCTTTTGAAGCCTATGAGTGACAGCTGAGCATCTGGTAGTCACAAAGAGACTAGACAGACCAATGATGAGTTTTAGTGTTTTATTTATTATTCAAAGTACTTTTATTACTTGTAGCATATCATTTAGAAATTGTTGTTAAAATCTCATTAATTAATACATATAGGATTGGATGATATTTACTTTAATAAATCATGTGTGTCTTGACAATATTTGTTTTTGTTAGTTTCTACATGCTTTGGGATGTAGACTTGGTTCAGGTACCAATTTTGTAATGATTTATTCTACGGAGTGTTCAGGATGTAAGGAAGGCACTATTAGCACTAAGATTTCAAAAAACTGTAGCATTTGTACAGTGCTTTAAGATTTGCAAAGCACTTATCTCCTTTGATCCTCACAACAACCCTGTGAGATCGGTGCTACTATGACCATTTTTTGACAAAGATATTGGAGTGGTTTGCATTTCCTTCTCCAGCTCATTTCATAGATGAGGAAACTGAGGCAATCAGCGTTAGTGACTTGCCCAGGGCCACATAAATAGCAAGTGTCTGAGGGTCAAATTTGAATTCAGGTCTTTTCTGACTCCAGACCCAGTACTCTATCCCCCGCACCACCTAGCTGTCCCTCTGTCAGATTTATAGATAGGAAAACAGAGATTGAGGGAGGTTATATGACTTGCTCAGGATCACACAGCTAGTAAGTATCTGAGGCAGTATTTCAACTAATTATTTAGAGAATTAGATATTATTTTAAATTATTATCTACCAATGGAATTTCAGATACCAGAAACTAGTAGATGAAGAAGACATTTTGGAAGCAAGAGAGCTTTTCTTGTGGAGCAATGAGGTGGTGCAATGAGTAGAACATCAGCCCTGGAGTCAGGAGGCCCTGAGTTCAAATCCAGCCTCAGACACTTGACACACTTACTAGCTGCATGACCTTGGGCAAGTCACTTAACCTCAATTGCCTTGCCTTCCCTCCTCCAAAAAAAATTTAATTAGAAAAAAAAGAGAAAGAGCTTTCCTGGCACTGCTTAAATCACATTGGGTAGGTAGCTGTCTACTTCTCCTACTGATGATGTCAGCCATGATTGCTAATTATCTGTCTATGAGGCTGTGGAATTGTCTGTTTGTTCAGAAATTATTCATTAAGATTGAACGTGGATTGGCTGGATTAATAATAAGGGCAATTTGATTTGGGTCATCAAGACAGCTGAAAACACACGTTCAAAATTTTTGAATGAGATTTTTTTTTGTGGTCACATGAGTCTGATGCTTGTTCCAGTTCCCTAACAATACTGTGTAATTGGATGTTGTCAAACAATCTGGAAATTCCCAGTGAATATTATTTTAAGACTCAGTGGAAGGATTCCAACATACTTGGTAGATCTCTCATGGAGGATTTATTGCAAGATAAGAATAAGAATAACACATAGAGGATGTGGACAAGTTTGGGTAGATGGGTTCCCCATTTGATAAGATGACACAGTCATCAAAGTATTGAAGTATTTTCCACAAGCCTATGCATGACCTTTACAAAAACAAAAACAACCTCACAATAAAAATAAATAGATGGATTAAATTTAAAAAAAACAATGGGAAGACTACCAATACCATTGAGCTTTTTTCCATTTGCCTCTCTGCCATAGCTTACTCTGATTGTTTGTTTTTCCCCTATATCTAGCAGACTTCTTTATTATTAGGACTCATTTGAGTATATTTAACACTCTTTCCAATTTTTTAATTGTTCTGGATCACTCTATCTAATGTTACCTTTCATCTCTTCTGTATATATCTCATTAATAGCTATTTATGTATATGCTGTTTCTCACATTAGAATGTAAGCTTCATGAGGGCAGGGATTGTTTTTTTATTATTCTTTGTTTCCTCAGCGCTTACCACAATGCAGGTTCATAGTAAACACTCAATACAAGCTTATAATGATGTACCATTCATTGAATTGTAGACTAATTCAGTCATTCTGGAGAGCAATTCAGAATTGTACCCAGAAAGTTACTCAACTAAGTATACTCTTTAGCCCTATTATATGTCTCTTAGGCTTATACCTCAAAGATCAAAGGAAGAAAACAAAATACGTTCACCTTCAAAACTTGTATCAGTACTTTTTCCCCACAATAGCAAAGAAGCAGAAACAAATGGGATACCCATCAGTTGGAAACTGCCTTAACCATAACATATGAATGAAATGGAATATTATTGCCCTGTAAGACATGAAGAAAAGAACAGTTTTCAAGAGAAAGCTGGGAAGATTTCCAGGTACTGATGAAAAATAAAGTGAACAAAACCCAGAAAACAATTTATATGGCAAAATTATAAAGAAAACTTACTCTGAGAGATATAAGAACTCTAATCAAAATAATGATTAACCATAATCTAGAAGATTGAAGATGAAACATGGTACCTACTTTTGGACAGAGGGGTAATGGATTCAAGATGCAGAATGAAACATATATCACTGGACATGACAAACTTGACTATCCTTATATGTTACAAGAATAGTGGGGGGATTTTTATGCTTGAGGTTGGGGAAAGAGAGCTAAACATGCTAAAGAGAACCAAAAAAAGGTCATTGAATGATTTTAAAAAAATAACAAAAGATACTGAAGGAAGTTCAGATGGAAATACAGATAAATAAGTAGGAAACTTTGAAAATAACATGTTGAATTACTTATGTACTTTCTAAAAAAGCAAACTATATAATAGAGATTTACACATTTATGTACAATTCTCTTTTTTTCTCTTTTAATTTGTTTTTGGAAATGGTCTTTTTTCCCCTTTTATTGTGGATTTCATTAAATTCAGAATGAAAATAAAAAGTCTTAAAATAATTAATACTAGTAAAAATAATTTTGACAGGTTCTAACCAAGCAAAACTTTCATAACATCTGGTGCTTTTGATTCTGGAATCTTTATATTCAATAATATTTTGTGAGTTTACAATGGACATAGCCAATGTAACCAAGGATATAAAGTGGTGATTTTTATTCCAATTTTGCAATACCCCCAAGTGTCCCTCCTTCTCTGAAGGGATGTCACCGAACCACAAAATTTAAAATATATTTCTTCTCTTTTTTGTTTGGTTTTATTTTAAAATTAAAGCTAAAGCAGTTGAGTTTCACATCACACAATGATTTTAGCATGAGGAAGGAGAGTGGCATGAAATCAATGTTAGGGCCTTACAACTCCTAAAAGTTCAGGGATCATTTCTGTAGGGCAACCTTTGTATCAAGTATTCCTATTGTTACACTCAAATGATTAGCCTGACCCTTTCATAGGTGCAAGAGGATGAGGCCGGAACTGCAGAATGTCAGAGCAGGAAGAGATCTGAAAATAGAGACTCAACCAGGAATTTTTTTTTCCACTTAGAAAAACAAGGCAAATGGAGCAAAAACTAATTGGAATAAGCAAAGCAGGAAGGACAGTGTGACAGCAGGTACAGTCATTCCCAGGAGAAGGTGCAAACCTACCTTCTTTACCCCACTACACAC
The DNA here is from genome assembly GCA_028627135.1 of Pseudochirops cupreus. Taxonomy (NCBI): domain Eukaryota; kingdom Metazoa; phylum Chordata; class Mammalia; order Diprotodontia; family Pseudocheiridae; genus Pseudochirops; species Pseudochirops cupreus. Next base: position 293,862,087 of record CM053584.1, read on the forward strand.
ACACAAAGATAACTTATCCTGTCCCCATCCTCGACCCCCATCCAATCCAATAAATACTTAATCAAGCTCCTACTATATGCCAGGAATGGGTCTAAGCACTGGGGATAAAATTAATTAAAAAAAAAATAAAGACAAGTCCTGTCCTCTAGGAGCTTACAAACTAAAAAGGGGAGATGACACACAAAAGGAGGGAGGAAAGAGAAAGGTAAGGTGGGGGTGACTCCAAGGGGTATCTTTGTTCTGTGAAGCTGAAACCAAGCAGGACAGCAGATGCAAAATGGAAGGAAGTGAGAATCCAGTTTTTGCCCTCTATAAAGGAAGGCATTGGGAGGAGTTTAGCACTCTGCTTTCTAGCCCTCCAATCAGAAGGGAGAGGAAGCTGAGGGCAGTGATGCCAATTAGGACTTGAGTCAGCAGTGTGATGGTGAGTTGAAAAGTGATGAGTTTATCCTGGAAGGGACATCTTGTTCCATGGAGTTGAAACCAGGCAGGGCAATAGATGGAAAATGTGATGTTATTGCCCTGTAAGACATGATGAAAAGGACAGTTTTTGAGGAAAACCTGGGAAGATTTACATAAACTTTTTAAAAATTTATATAAACTAATGAAAAATGAAAAGAATGGAACCAGGAAAACAATTTCTACAGTAACAACATTATAAAGAAAAATAACTTTGAAAGACTTAAGAACTCAAAGCAATTACTAATGAATAACTAACCAATTTACCTGGGAGGGCCTAGGAGAGGGGAGGAGGCAGGTAGGTGGTTTAGTGGACAGAACACTTGGCCTGGAGTCAAGAAGACCTGAGTGCCAATCTGGCCTCAGGCACTTACTAGCTGTGTGACCCTGAGCAAGTCACTTAACATCTGTTTGTCTTAATCCATTGAAGAAGGAAATAGCAAACCTTCTAGTATCTTTGCCAAGAAAACCCCAGGGACAGTATCAATGTGCTATGATCCATGAGATCATGAAGAATCAGAGGACTGAATGATAGAATGCCACACCTGGAGTCAGGAAGACATGAGTTCAAATACAGCTTCAGATACCTACTAGCTGTATGACCCTGGACAAATCATTTAACCTTGTTTGCCTTAGTTCACTCATCTGTTAAATGAGGTGGAGAAGGAAATGGCAAACCACTCTAGTATCGGTGCCAAGGAAGGCACGAAAGAGGTCATGAAAAAGCACAAATGACTAAAAACAAGTAAACAACAATAAACATAAAGGGGAGCCTCAGTGAACGCATCCTGGAGATGTTTGAGTCACATGGTGGCACGGTCCAGTGCAGGATCATGAAGCAGGGTGTGGGGAAAGGGGATCAACCACAGGGAAGAAGTGAACTTTTCTCCAGATATTAGCCCCTGGAGCACAGTCATTTTTGTCCCACACTATTTTCTGCTCTATCTTGATGATCATTTAGTCCCACATCTTAGAGAGTAGAATTGGCCTTGGAGGCAAGAAGACCTGAATCCAAATACTACTTCTGACACATACTTACCAAAACCCTTGGGCAAATCACCCAACTTGTCTGGACTCTAGCCAGGTCTAAGACTGTAAGTTGCAGAAAAGGTGATGATCCAGAATTGACAGAGGGAGTTTACTAATTTAAAAGTCTCCTGAACTAGCAAAATCACAGGACTAGTTCTTATCCCTATTCTCTTGTCCCTGAATCTTCATACTGTTTATGTAATATCAGGCTTCTTGAGGCATCAAATTCACCCTTCTATTAGTGAGAGAAATAACTGCTCCTCCCCAGGCAGGACTGTCATCTTGTCATGTAGTAGCTACAACTGACTGTCTGCTGGCTCTTCAGCTCTAGAAAGTATATAGTTTGGTATTTACTTGGGACGAGCAGAAGTACCAAGGAGAGTAATGCCTTTACCTGAATGCCACTGTTTAGCAGCTGAGCAGAGGACAGGTCTACTCACCTGTATATGGGCATAGTTTTGCCCCTCTCCTGGTAGACAGATTTTTTTTTTTATAGTGCTAAGATTTATGGCAGGTAAAGATTCAAACAGTCCTGAGGTTCTTCTTCTCTTCCACTAACACATGTAAAACTCCTTTCTCACAACATTAATCTTTTTTAAATTCACGTTGCTCCCTATCTCCCCTACTTTGCTGACTAATGACTTAAAATACATGTCTTTATCCTGTTTTCATCTCAGAATACTTATCAAATAGGCATTAAGCCTTTCTAGGCACTGGGAGCTAGTTGGACATTGATTTCACATTATGTGGTGTTACATCAACTAAGAAAACAAGTTGTTTATGATTTTAATTGTGCCTGGAGGAAGCCTATTCAAATCTTGTGTGTTAGCTAGTACTGAAGCAATTTTTCATAAAGAGAAGGGAAACCACTTGTAGGTCTTCAAGGTTGTATGGTTTGAGATGTAAATAGGAGGGAAAGAGAGAATTGGGACTCAATGGAATCTAAGAACCCTATACCCTAGTTTTACTCCCAGTTCTACTACCTACCCTCTGGGGCATGTCATTTATCCTCCTCATGACTCAGTTTACGAGTCTATAAAAAGTAAATGATAGTATTTACCTAGGGCTAAAAGGTGTTGTAAGATTTAATGTAGGTATAGTGACATGCTTCAAAAGCATGATAGAAAAAAACAAACTCTTTTAATGCTTATGTACATAAGGGAAATGGGGGAATCAGGGCAGGTATTGCATGAGATAAACATAATTGATTGTTACATGACCTAAGGAGTCATTTGTAAGGGAATATAGATGAAAGGTTTGAAGATTAGACAACAATTACTTAGATATTCCTTGAGCCATGCATGGAATCAGTTTGTCTACACTGAAATTAAATCACTACTTACTAGGATTTCCTCTCTCCTTCTTCTTGGTAGTTTGGGCTCATTCATTTCCCAAAAGGCAAGGAAGTTGTCCCCAAGATGTTGTTGGTGTGGGGGACTGTCTCAAGCTGCCTAGCTACTGATACAGTTTTTGGTGGCTTCAGTCCATATTGACATGGTTTCCTGGTTATATAAGGGCATTAAAAGACTTAGCCAAATGGATCCAGGGTCCTTCAGGTTTGGTGGATGTCCTAAGGCTGCTGGTGACACCAAATCTTGCCTTGCTGACGAAGACCAATTCCCATATGGAGGCAAGCGTGTCAGGGTGATTGGAGGGAGGGCTCAATGTATCTAAGTAAAGGATTGTATCTTTGTTGAGCATCTTTTCTGTGCTATGATGAAGTAAGCCTCCTTTTGTTAACTGTTGAATGGTCTACAAATGTCTCGTTTTATTCCAGTATTGGACTTGAGCTACCAGGGACCAGTCTGAATCATGCCTAGCTTACCACAGATATAATTGCCTCCTTTACAATTTTCTGTGGTAGAGAAGAAAATTCATCTGACAAATGTAAGCATTCTAGAAAGATTTCTTATTGATCTCTTCCTTTTTTTCCTCCCAGAAATTACTAATACTGGATTATCAGTGACTTTCACATGCTATTACTGAAATTTGGTTGTTTTTAACTAGAGCATAAAAGTACGTGAACATAATCAGTCCCTAATTTGTGAACAATTTGTGTCCTAGAAGCATGTTTCTAAGTCTGTTGTTTAGAACTTGGGACATATTTTCCTACAGAAAAAAATTATAAGGGGGCAGAGTCAAGATAACAACATAGAAACAGGAGAACTCAATGGCTCCCCCCATAACCACCTCAAATATCTATAAAATATGACTCTAAACAAATTTTAGAGTTCCAGAACTCATAAAATAACAGAGAAACAAGGCTCCAGCTGAAGGCAGCCTGGAAGACGGTAGTAAAGGGCTCATTGCAGCACACTGGGAGCAGAGCCCAGCCCCATGTGGTTTTCTCCCCAGGCCAGCCAGGAGAAGCCCCAGCTGGAACTTTCAGGAGACCAGATCACTGGTGGTTTCCAGAATTGCCAACCATATGAGCCAAGGACAAAGGGAAAAGGTCAGTGGAACTCAGCTAAATTTCAGGGAGAGGGTCCAGCTGACTGCCTCCAGAGCTAGAAGCAGTCTGAAACCGTGGCCCTGCAGCCACCTCCACATGGCTGCTTCAGACGCTCCCAGCCTGCAGATTGCAGGAGGGTCAAGCAATCATTCAGAGGCTAAGTGCTCTTGCCTTGAGCTGCCTGGATCAGGATTTCAGTCTTGAGTGGTGGTCCTGAGGTGTGTTTTCAATGAGCCAAAGCTGGAGGGGCTACAGAGACAGCAGCAGCCTCCTAATAACTCTGGCAGCTGTGAAAACCCCAGCAATTTGGGACAGAGCTCTCCCCTCTGAAAGCAGAGTTCTACTGAACCCAAAAGTCAAGTAACTGACTGGCAACATGAGCAGGCAAAGGAAGCAAAGAAAGCTCAACAATCCAACTTTAGATTCCTTTTTTGGGGACAAAAAGGATCAAAGCATGAAACAGGATGAAGACAACACAGTCAGAACTCCTGCACCAAAAGCTTCCGAGAAACATGAAGACTGCCTACAAACCATAGAGAAGCTTAAGAAGGATTTTGAAAACCAAATAAGAGAAGTGGAGGAAAAATTGGGTAGAGAAATGAGAATGATGTAAGAAAATCACGATAAGAGAGTCAACAACCTGACTGAAG
>CM053584.1:293874213-293914512 GCA_028627135.1 Pseudochirops cupreus
GAGACAGAAACAGAGGAATAGAGATAGAGACAGAGGGACAAATACAGAGACACAGAGATATGTACACACAGATCAAGATTGAGGTAGAGAAGAGAGAGAGACAGATACAGACAGACACAGAGACAGAGAGACAGAAACAGAGGAATAGAGATAGAGACAGAGGGACAAATACAGAGACACAGAGATATGTACACACAGATCAAGATTGAGGTAGAGAAGAGAGAGACAGATACAGACAGACACAGAGACAGAGAGACAGAAACAGAGGAATAGAGATAGAGACAGAGGGACAAATACAGAGACACAGAGATATGTACACACAGATCAAGATTGAGGTAGAGAAGAGAAGGGAATTAATTGCTGATGATAAGCTTTAAACAATCAAGCAATTAATAAAGCAAGCTTTTATTAAGAGACAGACATTGGGTGAGACAGCCCCTGCCCTCAAGGAACTTACATTCTAGGAGAGGGGTACAACATAATCACAGATAGGTAGATATTAGATATGTGAAAAGAAACAGTGATTAGAAAGAGGAACTACCAATTGGGAGTATCAAGAAATTAACAATTAATTATCAAGATTGTAATTTCTTTATTTCAGAGAACCTGATCTTGAGTCATGGGGTTAAAGCACTGCTTTGCGAAACCATCATCTTCATCTTCATCGTCATCATCATAACAGTTCTGTGGCAAAGTTTGCAAGATGTTTTACATATATTATGTAATTTAATCCTATGAGATAGGTGTAATTATTATGCCCTTTTTACAAATGGGGAAACTGAGACTAGGAGAGGTTAGCAATTTTCTCAAGTTCAAATAGCTAGTAAACCATTCCAGTATCTTTACCAAGAAAATTCCACATGAGGTCATGAAGAATTGGACATGACTCAAAAATGACTGAACAACAACAAACCACTGTGCCACACTACCTAGCTGCCAGATTGTATATTTAAAAATGGAAAGGACTTCAGATATCATCTAAGTATGACATTCTGATATTACAGATGAGGAAATAGAGGCTCAGTGAGGTTAAGTGATTTCTGGGAATTGAACCAGTCCTCTGATTCTAAATCTGGCATTTCCTCATCATGTTACATTGCTTTGAATGCTTATCTATGTATGTTAATTGCTATTTTCATCTTTCAGATCACCATAAAGGTTTTTTTCCCCTCTGAAGCCCTGAAGTTTTAGGAGACATTCATCCACAGCCAGCTCTGAAATGAAACCTATCACATTGCTCCCACTTAAAGTGTTTCAGATGTCTTTGCTGTTCACTACTCTGAGAAAAAAAGGTACCCTCGAGTAAAAATTTCGTTTTAGAAAAGGGCTCTATAGGGAATGAAATCGGAAATAGCATTATAATTTTCTGTAAAGAGACCTGATGAGAGCTGTCCAAACCATTGCCCCTGAATCCTTTATTTTCAATAGATTGTTAAGCTTTTAGCTAGCAAGGAGGAGTGGAGAGAAAGAGAAATGTTTTTCCAAGTTTTGAATTCATACCATATGGTTTTTCAGTTGAGAGTGGAACACCAAGCTTTTGGGGATTTGAGCTTGCTTTTTTTTGGCAACAATCTGATTTCATTTTTAAAGGATTTTAAAAGTCATAAAAAAGATCCAAACTTTGTGGACATCAAATGACTCTTAAAACTTCTTCGCCCTATACATGCTTCAGAAATGTCTCTCTCACCTATTTTAGGAAGAAAGAGACCAAGAAAGAGCTCAAGGAGTGTTGAATTTGGCATCAGACATCCTGGGTCTCTGACAAGTTCTGGCTCTGTCTTGCACTATCTTTGTGACTTTGTCAGGTCATGCAATTTCTCTGGGTCTTAGCTTCCTCATCTATAAAATGAAGGGGATGCACCAAGCAACCTATTGGGTCACTTCTATTTTTAAATCTATAATCCTTTGATCTATGAATGCAAATGGAATTTTATCATTCTACATTGGCATTTTCTTTCAGTTTGACAGTAGTTTTGCATAGTCAAGCTCATTCCCTATCCAATTTGCATTGAATTAACCAAAAATGAATTTATAGAGAATCACAAGGCTAACTGCAAAATTTTGAACTTGGCAAGATTGTCTTAGTCCCAACCATTCCATTTTCCATGCCTTTCTTCTCTTTTCCCTTTCTCTCCTTACAGGGTGCTCAGTTAATCAAATTTTTTTTCCCAGTTGTCCATGGCCACATTTCACCACTTAGGTCTGGCCTCCATTTTGCTCTCAGCTAACCATTGTTAGAGAGGTGGAACAAAATACTTAAGTTGCTATAAACTAGTCACATTTCAACCCAAATAAATGAACCTCTAGTTTTGAAATTTCATATAGTGGCCACAGGCCAATTAGAGAACCATTTGAGGAAGGTAGACTTCTTATACTCTCCAATTTATATAACACTGCAAAATTCTACTCTGCCTATTCAGATTGGGTTCATGCTAGAAAACTGGAGGATGATAAGGGAACAGATGAAATATTAAAGGGTATTGGACTCAGAATTGGGAAACTTAGATCCTAATCCTAGCTCTGCTATTACCTCTATTTATGGCTGGGCAATTCGAGTAACCTTTATGGGTCATAGCTTCTTCAACTGCAAAATAAGAACATGTTTGATTTGATGGGCAGTGTGTGCAGGTAAATGTTTAATAACCCTTTTTATGAAGGACGCTTTTAAAGTTTTATCTGCTTTATTAATATTTTCTCCATTACAATTGATAAAACCAAAAAAATCCCAGCTCCTTTGTTTTTGTTTGTTTGTTTTGGTTTTTAGTTAGTATGTTTTTTAGCATTTGCCAATTTCCAAAGTGTGAATACTCACATGGAAAATTTAACGATTTCTTCATCTGGTTCAGGTTGGCTTCACCAATCTCTTGATATGAGAAAACTTCCCAGAACTTCTTCATATCTGATAACTTCCTTACAAGTTCTGCCTGAATAAAAGACTTGACCTCTTCTTGCTCAGTCACATGCATATCTATCTTTTTATTCAACATTAGTAGGGAAGATTCTACAGCTTTTACTTCTACAGAAAATTAAGTGGAACTTGGGTAGCTAGAATAACTGTTTCAATATTAGATTAAGTAAAGTTAATTGAATTTTAAAATATGGCTTTCCCATATCGATATATTGTTGTTTAGTCTTTAGTCTCTTCATGACTACTCCCTACTTTATTTTGTTTTCTTGGCAAAATTACTTGAGTGGTTTGCCATTTCCTTCTCCATCTCATTTTACAGATAAGAAAGCTGAGGCAAACAGAGTTAAGTGACTTGTCCAGGGTTACATAGCTAGTGTCTGAGGCTAGATTTGAACTCAGGAAGAGAGGTCTTCCTGAGCCCAGATCCAGCACTCTATCTGTTGTACCACCTAGGTGCCCCTTCATATTGATGTAAATAATGACAATTTAGATAGGTGGATAGCATAATGGATAGAGCCCTAGACTTGGAGTCAGGAAAATCTGAGTTTGAATCTTGCTTTAGAAACATACCATAGTTGTGTGATACTTGGACAAGTTATTTGATCTTCTCAGTCCAGGGTCCTCATCTGTTATGAGAATCAAAGGGGATAACATATGTAAAGTGCTTTGCAAACCTTAAAGTGCTATATAAACATGAGCTATTATGTATATATAATATTAATATGATACATAGTTCAATGTGCATCATATATAATTTTGCTTATGCATATATATATGTGTGTGCATGCATATATATGTGTATAATTTTATTAGGTATTATATATAATTTTTATTAGATATATATGTGTATATGTACATATGTGTATGTATATATATATCTATATATCTATATATATCTAATTTTTATTAGAGGCTTCAACAAACTTGACTAAAATGATTTATAGATCAAAAGTTATACTCCTCAGAGAGGAATGAAAGGACATGAACCTACATGGGATGAGTGTAATCCATCTGCCACATTACAGCTATTTGTAGAGAGTTGTCATATGTCCTCCCACCCCCAAGTCACAAATACTTCTGGGAGGGATAACACTTTAAACCATCGGGGATTATTTGGCACCTACCTGGAAGCAAAGTGTATTTGTGTGAACATAGTGGGGAGAAGGGTGCTGGGAAAAGGAGTAAGGAGGGTGTGCCAAAGGCAATCTGCCCACTAAAACTATTCCTAGGCCTGTCCTACTTGTTAAGCACTGGGGGGGGGAGAGGGGGGAGGGAGGAGGAGGGAAGGAGAGTTTGCTTTAGAATAGATGGGGATGGTTGTCACTGGGTCAGATGGACGACAATAGGAATAAAGCCCTCAGAAAACCCACAAGATGCAAGTGAATTTCGCAGATTTTCTACCTCCCTTTCTTTGATCTCTTTAAATTTGGTTTGTCCCAGAGTGTATCCCTCTGAGGGCATGCAGTAAAATGAAAAGCTCCTGGCTGCTTTTTGCCTCAGAGGAAGGTGAAAGATCCAGGAGGCAAATAATGGATAATGGAGAATAATTTTAGCTACCAAAGTGACTCTCTTTGCCTCACAGCATTTCTAAGAAAATTAATTGATATAATGAGCAGAGAAATGTTTGAGTAACTGCAAAGCATGATGTGAATTATTTATTTGAATTTTTTTTCTGATTTGATTTTTCTCTGATCTTCTGATTTTTACCAGCATGGGTAACCCCTTGCAGAGGAAACATCAATGCCTACTGCAACTCATTTGTAACTTACAGTCTTATAGAATTGCCTGGAGGCCTTAGAGGTTAAGAAACATTACCTAACATGTATATAGCCAAGTTTTACAAACTACTTTGCATATATCATTTCATTGTTTTTTATCCTTACAAGTCTATTTTATAGATGAGGAAACTAAGACAAAGTTACTTATCCTGAATCACCCAACCTGTACATTTCAAAAGTTGAAATAAACTCCAGTTTTTCCTAATTCTAAAGCCAATCCACTACCCACAATGCCATGCTTCACCTCATTGTCATGGTTTATTACTAAAAAATTCAGTGAGATAAGGGCTACCAATAGATTTTTTCTTTGTTGAGCATTGAAAATTAAAATAATGGTTTACAAGGCACAGATTAGAAATGGTTACAATGTAGATGTAATAATGTGTCTACACTGTATAGCAATATGTAGAGAGGCAGTGTGGCACAATGTCTTTAAAGGGCTGGTCTCAGAATCAGGGAAGACCAGAGTTCAAGTCTTGCCTCTGGCAAATACTGGCTGTGGGAACCTGGACTAATTAATACTAATGCTAATAATTCTCTCAGTGATCCGATCAACTCTGGAAAACTATTTGAATGTAAGAGACTTGCTAATTTGTCTTGGTTAGTAGAGTTTCCTTATTGGGCATTCCCTATATTTTATGGCATATGAAAATCATATGAAAGGCAAATTTCAACATCTATCAATAAAGTTTTATTGGAACACAACCACACTCATTTACATATTGTCTACAGAAGCTCTTCTGCCATAAAGGCAGAATTGAGTAGTTAAAAGAGATCTTCTTTGGCCAGAGACTTTGTATTGTCTTTTCATGGCTTTGCACTGCTTCTGGGCATGCTACAAATCATAGTAACAGAGCTATAACTCAACAGAATTTTGAATGCCACATGCATCACATTATACCTTGACATTTTATTTATTCTTTATTACCAGTGAATATCCATCATGTCAAAACAAGAAAGGAAAAGTAGACTCCAAATATCATATTTTTTTGTATTTTCTTATCGAATTAGATGGTAAAGAAATGCATTTATTCTGCAATAACACTATAGCTGTGCTAAAAGACTAAGTTGCTATTACCAGACTAAATACTCATCACACTATTCCCAACTCACAGGACAGCAACATCAGAAAAATTAGAAAATTTAAAATGGAATATCTCATCACAGCAGAACTTCTTGGCAAAAATAAAAACAAAAATGAAAATAAAGCTGCAGCCAAAGCAGGTTTCTGAGTGGTTCATTTGTTAGCCATGAAAGGAAAGACATTCACTGATGGTGAGTTAATTAAGCCTTGTTTGATTGCAGCAGCTGAAGAAATGTGTCCAGAGGAAACAAACTTGTTTATCACTATTAACCTTTTGGATCAAATAAAATCATGTGTTCTTAGATAGATATCAGTATTTGGTAATTGATCTGTGTGAAATATGAAATATGAAAAATATCCTTATAGGTCACTATTAATAGATGAACATTTGCAAATAATTTGGATAAGAGGATACTAACTTTGAACCCTAATTAAATGAAATGTTATCCTCCTTAACAATAATTAGATTTGAGAAAGGATCCTGAAAAGATGAAGGAGTACATCAGAAAACTTTCAATTCTCCAAATTTCCTCCACAAAAAAAGGACAATATCACCTCAGGAGCAGCAGAAATAAAGAAAAGTCAGGAGAAAGCATCTGTCCTCCAAAGACAGAAACAGGGAAGTAAGTCTGACATACTCAAAATGAAAGTCAATCAAGGGTTTACTTACTATGTTACAGGTAGAGGTTGCTAGGTGACTCAATGGACTTGGAGTTAGGAAGACCTTAGTTCAAATCTAGCCTCAGACACTTGCTAACAATATGGCCCTGGGTAAATCATTTAATTTCATTTGCCTTAAGGCACTGGATAAGGAAAGGGCAAACTGCTCCAATATCTTCACAAAGAAAACCCTATGGACAGTATTGGTGTTCTGTAGTCTAATCAACACAACTGAATGACAGAATAACAACAAAATCCTATGGGCACTGTGGTAAGTTTTAGGAATATAAAGAAAAACAAAAAAACATGGTCTCTGCCCTCAAGGAGCCCATATTCTAATGGGGGAAAGAACATATAAACCGCTATGTATGTACAAGATATATGTAGTATAAATGGGCGGTAGTCACAGAGAGGATGTGATAGCAATGGATGGGGGTGGGAGGAAAGGGATAGGGAAAGGCCTTTTGTAGAAGAGATGGAATTTAAGCTGAGTCTTGAAGGAATCTAGGAAACCAGTAGATGGAGGTAAAGAGGAAGAAAACTCCAGGAATGGGGGACAGCCAGTGAAAAGGCACACTCTACAGAGATGGACTGTTATGGATGGTAGTAGGGAGACCGACCTAGGTGATTGCAATAATCTAGATGAGGGGTGATCAGAGAATACTCAAAGGTGCTCTTTGTATGAGTGAAGATGGGAGGTGGCATATAAGAGTTGTGAAAGTAGAATGACAAGATTTGTGAAACAATTAGACTTATGGGATAAATATGAGAGATGACATTGGAGGATGACATTGACATGGGAAGCCTCAGTGATGGGGACGATGGAATGAAATGGATTAGATTTAAAAAAAAAAGACACAAGACGTTTATACTGCAATGACTCACCCACTCATATGAGTTGCTGTTCTGGAATTTTTTCTTTTTCTAAAGAACTAAAGAACCCAGAGCCACTGGGATTCTAGAAGAAATCTAGAACAATCATTTAGACCATATTGTCCTGACTTTACTTAGAGAAGGCAGCTTAGTGGTGTACTGGATAGAGTACTGGGTCTGGAATCAGGGTAAACTTGAGTTAAAATGCATTCTCAGACACTTACTAGCTGTGTGGTCTTGTACAAGTCGATTAACTTCTACTTGCTTCAATTCTTCAGCTGTAGAATGGAGGGAGATAAGAACAGCACCTATCTCCCACTGCTGTTGGGAGGATTCGGTGATATAATATTTGTGAAATTCTTAGCACAGCGTCTGGCATGCCACTTATTCCCTTATTTACCTCGGAGGGACTAGAATCTCTCCTAATTTTGAAAGTTTCCACAGAGTTTAACTCCCAAACTTGATACAAATATTTCATAGCTCTCCTGTTCCTTCTCATACCATCTTCAGTGAAGGTAGAGAAGAGCTGGTCATTTAGGGGTGAGAAAGATCTGGATGAAGTGCCTTATCAGGATGGGGGGAAAAGAACATCTTCAATGACTTCCTCAGCTATATTCAATATGTAAGACTGAAGGAGGAGGGAGAATAATTGTTGCTTTGTGAATTTGTATTCTCCCATCAATATGTCTTACAACATACTAAAATCATAGTGTTATTTCATCATGGATTTAACACTAGGATAAGCCTGAAAGACTGACCAATCCAACTCTCTCCTTTCAAAAGTGAGGAAAATGAATCCTGGAAGGGTTAAGTGACTTGCCCACATTTATGCCAGTAATTAGTGGCAGAGGCAGGATTTAATTCAGGTGCTCTTAATTTAAATTTCTTTCCACAGTAGGGCACTAAAAGATATTATCAATAGAGTTCTTGTTAAGCACTTACTACATGCCAGGAACCGTTCTAAGCCCTGGGGTTATAAATAAGTAAGCTATATGTATAAATATAGCAGGAGGTTTATATTCTAGTGGGGAAAGAGAGAATGTCAAGACAAATTGGAAGGCAAGGGAAGCAAATGTCCATTAGGATGATGTGGGAGGTATAGGAGGAAAAGGAGAAGTCCAGAGAGAGTTGAGGTATGTATGAGTAAGGTGAAATACAGTTGTTGTCTTCTCTAAAATGATGGTCCTGGAGAAGGAGTTACCAATGAGGAGAGGAAGGCCCCGAGTGGAGGTTTCTTAAGTTGGCAATGCCCAAAGGTGAAGAGAAAGAGCAAAAGCTGATAAATCAGTCAAGCATTTCTTATGCATTAAGAATATACCAGGTATGATGTTAGATGCTAGGGATACAAAGATAAAAGGAACACACTATAATACACACAGACACACACACACACTTTGTGTGTGTGTGTGTGTGTGTGTGTGTGTGTGTGTGTGTGTGTGTGTGACATAGAGAGAGAGAGAGTGGTCATTGTTGTTGAGTCATTTTCCTGTTATTGTATGACTTCATATATGGTTTTCTTGGCAGAGATACTAAAATAGTTTGCCATTTCCTTCATGAGCTCATTTTACAGATGAGAAGACTGAGGTAAACAAACAAGGTTAAATGACTGCCCAGGGACACATAGCTAATAAGTGACTAAAGCTGGATTTGAACTCATGGAGATGAGTCATCCTGATTCCAGGCCCTACAAAATCTATTCACTGTGCCACCTAGCTGTGTGTGTGTGTGTGTGTGTGTGTGTGTGTGTGCACATACATAGATGTGAATGTATACATATATGTGTGGACATACATGTATGTATGAATGACAAAGTATACTTAAATACCTTACTGATCATTAATGTATTGATAGGATGTTAAAATCTTTGTCCATTTCTTGCCAATGTGTCTCTGTGTCAGTGTTGTATGCCATGGGTTTAAGTCACCAGGAAGTAGAAATTATATATGTGATTCTCTTGGTGTGTATTATATGAAACACATGGCTCAGTCACATTTTTAATGAATGGTTTTGGTAATAACAGTGACAATGATAATGACTGCTGCTTTGCTGGGGCCAAGAGGGCAGGCATGGTTTCCTGGTAAGTTGACTTACAAGTTTGGCTAGGTTAACCTCAGATAAACTGGAAGGCAAGGGCAGCAAATGTCCATTAGGGTGATGTGGCAGGTGAGGAGAAGGAGAAGTCCAGAGACAGCTGAGGCATGAGTAAGGTGAAACACGGTTGTTGTCTTCTCTAAAATGGTGATCCTAGAGAGAGAGTTACCAATGAGGAGAGGAAGGCCGCAGGGTAGAGGTTTGAAAGTCCCATACCATCTTTCTCCTTAGTATAGAGAGACCTTGCTATTTCTCCCTCAAGGGATGGAGGAAACACAAGGATGTTGCTTTAGAAAATTATCTGGTATGACTCAAGGGACTTGCCTGGGTTTACTTAAGGTTCCTTTTGTATTAGACCTGAGGTCGGCAAGATACCTATGGTGCTGTCTAAAGTAGCCCAGTCGCTAAATCTGACCTTGGCAAGTCACATGACTTCTCTAGGCCTCAGTTTATTCATCTGTAAAATGAAGGGGTTAGACTAGACAAGTCAATGTGGTACACTTGAAAGAGAGACAGATTCAAATCTCCACTTTGATGTTTGCTACCTTGGACAAGTCATTTGGTCTGCTTCAGTTTCTTTATCTATATGAGGGAGTTGAACTTAATGGCCTCTAAGATCCTTTCCAACCTTAAATCTCTCATCCTATCATCTATACTCACATCTATCTCCATGCTTTTCTCACAAAATTCCTGGTACTTGAAAGGCCTTTCTCTTCCTCTTTATAAATCCTACCCACCCTTCAAGGCTCAGATCAGATTTACCACCTCTTTGTGAAGCCTTTTCTGGGTACCTCAAATGAAAGTTCTCTGTCCTTCCACTGAGATCTGGCCCCATTCCTCTATACCACAGATGTGGTGCCTTATATACCATCACTGATTGTTAGTCTTTTCCAGTGTTTGTGTCTCATCTTTCTACCTAAACTTCAAGGTTCTGAAGGGGAAGGCCATGTCTTGAGGATCTTTGTACTGCCACAAAGTCTAGCACCATGGTTTGTAAGTATATAACCAGTGTCTGTTGATGTATTTATTCAGTAATTACAATGTAATGCTCCATCCTTATCAGCTTACTGAACAGGAAAGCTAAGAAACAAACCATATAGTATTTCTACAATCAATCATGAAACATTTATTAAGGAGCTACTGTGTATGTGCCAGACACTGCAAGTTCAAGAATGAGACAATGCCAGTTTGCAAGGAGCTCACGTTCTGTAAGGAGAGATAATATGTACTAATAGAAGTCAATGCAATATATAAACAAAGTAAACACAAGTTAATGGCAAAGGGGTACAAGGAGATGGGATGGGTAGGAGTTGACATTTGAGTTGAACTTTTAGGAATTCTAAGAGGCAGAGGTAAGGAAGTCATTCATACCTAGCATATGGGACAATTTGTGCAAAGGTGGGGAAGATGGGAAATGGAGGGGCAGGTGTGAGGAAAGACAAGAAGGTCAGTTTGGCTAGACCAACAAAAGAGCAGTAATATAAAATGAGAATAAAAAAAGAGATTGGATCTAGGTTGGAAAGGGCTTAAATTGCCAAGTAGAGGAGTTTGCTTCTGATTCTAGAAGTAAGGAATCACTAGATTTTATTGAGAAATAGAATGATCATGTAAGAACCATACTTTAGGGAAATAGCTGGCAGCTGTGTGAAGGATGGAGGATGGAGGATAGTATGGGCCCAATTGGGAGGCTGCTCTAATAGTCCAGGTGAGAGGTGATGAGGACATGAACTGGGGTAGAAGTTGGGTGAGTTGAGGAAAGGGGGCATATGTAAAAAGATAGATAGGATATAGAGATGGAATGAGAGTGAGGAGTTAAGGATGACTCAGTTGGTAAACTTGCAGGTCTAGAAGGATGATGGCACCCGGGGCAGACATATGGAAGTTCAGAAGGGAATGAATTTAGGGAAAAGATAGAGAATTCTGGTTTGGAGCATTTTTAATTTGAGGAGCCTATAATATATATATTATTATACTATATACTATATATATATATATATATATTACATATATATACTATATAATAGTGATTGGAAAATATTTGATAGATGGTGATATAGTTTGGAAGAGATCCAACTGGACATATGGGGTTCATCTGCATAGAGATCCAATTGAATTCATGGGAACTGATGAGATCACCAAGAGAGAATGTAAAGAGAAGAAAGAAGATGAGGAGGAACAGAGCTTTAGGGTATATTTATAGTTAGAGAGGTGAGATATATATGATGATCCATTGAGAAAAACTGAGGAAGAGGTGACACAATGGCTATGTTATGATAATGCTAGTTTTATTTCTTAAATTTAGAATAAAAGAAATAACATTTAAAAAAAAGAAAATTACAACAGCAACAGGGTTCTTGGAGAACTCTTTTCTTTTGAGGGTAAAATTGGTTAGAACTTTTCTTCAAGAGGAACTGGTTCTGTCATTTACACACAGCCCTAAACAACAATTTATGATGGTTCATATTTATTCAGTGATTTGTTGGATAAAATTTATATGTAAACACAATTTACTTTGTCATAGAAGCCATTTTACATTCCTTTCTTGTTCTGTGACTCTTTTATATGACCTTTTGTTGACTATTGACTTCATTGGCTCCAGTTCAACTTAATTTCTATGGTCTTTCCTTATTCCCTATGCCTCTCTGTGCTCTCAGTCCAAAACAACTTACCACAATTCATCATTCTAATCATTTGTTAAAGAGATGAACCTATTGAGTATGTACATGTGTTCTGAGTTCTTGTTAAAGGACATGACTCTCAGAGGCTCCTGACTGATCCCTTGATCCACATGAAGAGGGGGTGAAGGTCTTAAGCATGTGCTTGGGTCACTTTCAGTGGCACAAAATGTTCTGGCCTTTTGCTAAAGGGCCTGCTTTTGGTTTGTTCCTTGGTTCTTTAGAGGAGATTGAAGCCTTCTCTCACACTCTTTGGTTCATCACCTTGAAGTAGAACATTAGGGAAAATCTTTTCAATAAAGTTTAGGTTTTGCTTATAATAGAGTTTCCTCAAAAGGAATTTGCCTCTTCTAGAAAAATTACTCAGTGTATAAAATAGTAGATATCAGGATAGGGCAGTTATTGATTTCTTCTATCCACCACACACACACACACACACACACACACACACACACACACACACACACACAAAACTCACACAATAAAAAACAAAACAAAAAAAAAACAACTCATAAGCTTGCTTTGACAAATACTTAAAATATGACGCTGTGACCTTTTGACAAAGGAATCACAGGAGCTCATAAATAAATACAGTGATGCTTGAGACTCTCAAAGGGCTCTGTAATAGAAACCTATAAACAGATATAAAAGCATACAAGACCACAGATCCACACCTAGAAGGCTGTCTAGTCTGACTGGCTAATCTTATTTTTTTAACTAAAGTTTTATTGATACCTTTTGTTTTTATACAAGTCATTTTATGATATGCCATCCGCATCCTGCACCCAGTGAGCCCTCCATGTTAAAAAAGAAAACCATATAAGCAAAACTAACCAAACGCAGCAAAGTTTATTCAACATTCATGTCCACCAAGCCTTCCTGCACCCACTACCAATCCAAGGAAAGAAGGGAGGTGCATTTATGGCTTGATCAGTTTGGATTGTTTTGTTTATTTGTGCATATTATATTTTTGTAGGTAATTATCTCATTATTTTTGTTGTTAAAAATCTTATTGTTGATGGGTGTGATTGTGCTTGTTTGTAGTTCCTGCTGCAGCTGGTGGGTTGTTTAAATTTGGGAGTTCTGAGATTAAGTGGGGCTAAAGTCAATTCAGTGTTCAAGCTAACTCTAGCACTATATGGTGAGCTCCTAGTTTGGGAACACCAAACTACCTAAGGAGGAATGAACCAGTCCAGGTCAGTGTAAATGGAACGGGTCAAAACTTCTGTGTGTATCAGTAATATGTTTGGGCCTATGCATAGCTATTTCAGCTGAGGAAAAAAAGAGAAAGAAAGAAAGAAAGAAAGAAAGAAAGAAAGAAAGAAAGAAAGAAAGAAAGAAAGGAAGGAAGGAAGGAAGGAAGAAAGGAAGGAAGGAAGAAAGGAAGGAAGGAAGGAAGGTGGGAAGAAAGAAGAAAGGAAGGAAGGAAAGAAGGAAGGAAGGAAAGAAAAGAAAAGAAAAAAGGAAGGAAGGAAATCACATTATAACATCTCTATATGATTGAATAAACATGACTAATTCTGATCTGCAGTCATCTATCCACTGCTGCATTTGACTAGTGTCTTCAGCAATAGTGAGACAGTTAATTTTTCCTCAAGGAAGAGAGACACAAACTTTTTCCAATAAAAAAAATGTTTCAAAGAGAAAATCTGGGTAAGAGGCGATATAAGTGTCATGGATCACCATAAGCACACACAACCCCCAACCATTGCCTATGATAATATGGTGGCCTAGGGACCAAACAGAGGCTTCTGCTCTTTAGCAAGAGACTAGAACATTTATCCAACATTGTAGAACAAGAGCACGTGCTCCAGGGGGTCTCCTCTGATATACATTAATAAGCATCTATGGAGAGAATGCCTAGAAAATGAAGCCCGTTCCTTTTCTCTATGGCCCTCCTCATTCCTTTATCAATACATTATAGTAGAAAAAGCAAGGGACTACAGTTAGAAGATGTGGATTTGAGTACTAGGTCTGTCATTTACTGTCTGTGTGGCCTCAGATGAATAATTTAACCTCACTGGAACTCAGTTTCCTCAGCTGCAAAATGCAAAAAATAATACTTACTTGGCATACCAAATAATGTTATTGTACAGCATGCATTTTTAAAACCTAAAAGAAGAATCTACATATAATTTATTATTTTTTTGGAATGCCTGAATGTTTTCATATATCTTTCTTCAAAATTATCACTAAATCCCACCTACATCATGAAACCCATGTCCAATATATTCAATGGCAAGGCAACCTGTTGATACAGGAAATTTCTTCAATCAGATCAGTGTGAAAATGATCTGTCAGACTGACTGGCTGACACAGTATGGAGAAAACAATTGCTTTGATTGATTTTTAAACACTCAATCACCCATATGTGGCTTAACGGAAATGACCATTTCCTCATTGACATTTTGTAACGTAAAACTCTCCATGCCATAACTATATAAATTTTTATTGGTGTTATCCAGTTGCATCTGACTCTTTGTGGCCCTGTTTGGGGTTTTCTTGGCAACAATACTGGAGTGGTTTGCCCTGTTCTCCAGCTCCTTTGACAGATGAGGAAACTGCCCCAAACAGAGTTAAGTAGCTTGCCCAGGGTCACACAGCTCAGAAAAGTCTGAGGTCAGATTTAAATTCAGGACTTCCTGACTCCAGGTCTGGCAAGCTATCCATTGTGCTTAATGTGCTATCCTAATAGCTGCCTATCACATAGCAGGCACTTAAATGTTTATTGAAAGGAATTAAAGAAACCTATTTAAGTGGATTATGATGCATTTTGCTCCTGACTTACAGAGAGGCAACCTTTTTGTTGAATTTCATCATTTACACTTCAACTGATCAAGAAAAATACAATTCTTAGACATATAAGTAGAGATGATGAAGGAAAGAGAAAAGCTGTCTTCAAATTTGTTGAAGGAAATCACATGGGAGAGGAATTATATTCATTCTATGTTATTCAAAAGGTCTAATTAGAGTCAATGGATAATAGCTAACTCTTATCTACTTGGTAACTTTGCTTTGGGGTAGCTCTGGGGAAAAACAAAACAAAACAAAACTAAACCAACACTATAACTTTAGTCCTGTGTTACACACAAGGAGAGGGACAAGCAGGAAGCAATTGGTAAATGTTTAGCAACCAGTTTTCCAGGGCAAAAATGCATGCACGACACACTTTATTAAGTTTAATCTGTATTTCCTTCATAATTTTCTTAAGTCTAAACAATCAAAACCAAGCAACAACAAAATCAAACTCTGATTTGTAGCCTTTGCTGATTTCTGAGTTGCAAACATTAACAATGAAAATTTAACAACTGACTCTCAAGAGCTAGTTGCGGCTGATTTCAGAACACGCTTGGATAAATGTGAGTTCTACATGAACAGGGGAAAGAAAGCATCTTCAAGGTTATTCTTGTTTAAATATAAAGGAATGCTAGAAGTTGTCTAAGACTTTTCCAGCGTGTATTAATATAATCATTGGGTTTTGTTGTTTATATGACTAATTATGCAAATTTTTCCTATTATTGACTCTTTCTTGCATCATAGGTATAAAGCTTACTTAGTCATAATGAATAATTTTTAATATTTATTGGTTAAGTCTGTTAAAACATTCTCTATGATTTTTTGCTTAATATTCATTAGTAGTAATGATCTCCATTCTCCTTCTTGATTTAGGTATCTCGATTATATTTGTTCCCTAAAACAAACCAGTTAGAATTCCTTTTTTCTTTTTTATCAAAAACGATTTTTGATGTGTTGGAATTAATTGCTCTTAAAACATTTGATAGAATACACACATAAATCTCTCTGAGCCGAAGTTTCCGCCTTTCCTTTGGTCATTCATTTATTGCTCATTTTTTCCTCTCTGAGATTGGATTGTTTAAAAATCATTATTTCTTGTTTTGTTAATTGGGTATTTATGCTTTTTATAAATTATTACCCATTTCCTTTAGAGTCCCAGGTTTTTTGAGGAGGCAGCAGGAGGAGTGGAACATTTAAATGCTTATAGTAGTTTCTTATAGTTCTCTCTATTTCCTCTCCATTCTTTGTGAATTCAACTCAT
Organism: Pseudochirops cupreus; assembly: GCA_028627135.1. NCBI lineage: Eukaryota > Metazoa > Chordata > Mammalia > Diprotodontia > Pseudocheiridae > Pseudochirops > Pseudochirops cupreus. Next base: position 293,890,340 of record CM053584.1, read on the forward strand.
TCATCTGTTATTTTGGAAATTTGATTTTCCTCTCTTTGTTTTTTTTTTTTAATCAAGCCAGCTGGTGGTTTGTTGAGTTTGTTAGCCTTTAAATTAAAAAAAAAAACTCTTTAAAGAAAGAGGGAAACCAGTATTTAAGTACCTACTATGTTCCAGGTACTGTACTAAACACTGTAAATATTGGCTTATCTGATCATTACAACTCTGGCTATTATTATCCCTATTTTATATGAGGAAACTGAGACCATTGGAGGTCAAGTGACTTGTCCAGTCGTGCAACCACTAATTTTCTAAAGCAGGATATGAACTCAGGACTTCCTGAATCTAGGTCCAATACTCTACTCACTGTACCACCTAGCTGTCTAGCTATTTGTTTTAACTTGTCTTTATTTTAATTTTATTTCTTCACTAATTTTTAAAACTATCTTCTTGTGTGTTTTGGTAGGTACTATTAATTTTCTAGTTTTTTTAAATTGCATGTTTATTTTACACTAATCTCTTTTTCTTAATACATGGTATCAGAGAAATACATTTTCTTCTGATGACTAGAAAGTAGAGAAAAGGGAGAATAATAAGTCAGCAGGTCCTGACCTTTTATACATTTGATAGCTACGTTTTAAGGACTTAAGCTGTTTTCTAAATGTTTCTTAAAATAGAGAGAATACATTGAACTTGGCTTAAGGAAGGAATGACATAAACTCTAAACTGGGTATCTTGCCACACAGGAGAGTAGGTGGGGATGAAGATGAGAGGTGGAATGATGGAGGGGACGGGAGGGTAGGGAGGAGGGTTGATGGAAATACACACATCTGTAAAGGGACAGGGACAGGGACAGGGTAGAGAATAGAACAAGGGAGGGGTGGGATAGGAAGGAGGGACATATAATCAGGGTCTCACAATAGGCCCACTGTGGAGAGGTTCTGCGTAATTACACATGACAGCCTGTATTTAATTGCTTGTCCTTCCAGTGAGGGTGGGTGACGAGGGAGGAAGGGAAAGAATCTAGAATTTAAATTTCTATAATCAAATGTTAAAAATATATATGTATGTATATACAATTATTATTATTATTGTTATTATTATTATTAACTACATCCAACTGGGACTTAAGATACACAGGCACTGGGGTAGGGAGATCCATCCTGCCCTGACAAAAGGTCAGAGGGGTGATGGGGGAGGACATAGGAGAGAATAGATTGGGGCAGAGGTTATACAATGGGATGGCTGTTTTGGGGTGGTGGGTAGGGGAAAGATGGGGAAAAAATTTGTAACTCAAAATCTCGTGGAAATGAATGATGTAAACTAAAATAAATAAAAGTTAAGAAATTGAAAAAATAAAATAAAATAAAATAGAGAGGATACAGAAAACAATGTTGATCATAGTGAAAGATATGGATCACGTATATGGAGGATCTGGGTGACCTGATATAAATGCAGGCAATAATGAGAGATTTTACGTTTCTTACAAAGCAAAAATGAAAGGGCTAAATGTCTATAATCAGTATTTTAACCTTATCTCCTCTCCGGCCCCCTAAATTTTCAAGCATTGTTTTTTGAAGAGCTTTGAATTTAGACTGTGATCCTGCGCCAAAATCCAAAGTCAATGTTTCTTTGTCTATCCAACCGCAAACACCCTCATGAGTAAGTCAATATTTCCATTTTTTATTTGTAAAATGTGGATTCTAATAATTGTAATGCCTATTTCATAATGTTAGTGTGATGAAAGTGCTTTGTAAGCCTTACAGTGCTTTTAAAATATGAATTATTATTATGTTATTATTATTTTTTGTTCTCATTTTTGTATTCATTGGACATCAGATAGAAACAATCATGGGACAAGTCACTATCCTGCTGTTATTCTGTGGTGTTTAATGTTTGGAAAAGGGTGACTGAAACGATTGCTTTTTGCAATTGAATAAATAAATCATCTCTGTAATTGAATAAAATATTGGGATACAGGCTTATCTTTAGAATCACTAAGAGAATCCTTTATATAACTCTATTAGTAATTAAGAGAATAGCTTGTGTGGGTCTATGTCTATGTATGTCTATGTCTATGTACGTCTGTATGTTTATATCTATAACATATGCATATATATATGCCTACTATATGCCATACACTATGCTAAGCATTTTATGAATATTATCTCACTTGATCCTTACAACAACAACTCTGTAATGGAGCTGCTATTATGATTCCTATTTTACAGTTGAAGAAACTGAGGCAAACAGAGGTTAAGTGATTTGCCCAAGGTCACACATCTAATAAGTACCTAGAGCAGGATTTGAATTCACTTCCTCTTGATTCTTGGCCTAGTGCTCTAGCCACTGAGTTGCCTAATAGATGAGTATGGGTGTTATTTCTTCTTGTTTCCACATGGTGTTGATTTATTCTAATTGGTCTCTATCTTCTGAGGGCATTTCATTCTATATAGGTTGGAATTTGTGAATGATTAGCATTTGTTAAACATTTATTAAAATACTACACCTCTTCTCCTTTCTTCTTTTGTCTTTTTTACATACATATTTACTTTATTCTGAACTTAATAAAACAAGCACTTCCATGACCTAGAAGAATAGAAAGAAAAAAAGATGATTGCACATGAAACTCCAAATCTATTATGTACAGCTTGCTGTTCCTTTTAAACATATAATAAAGTTATCATCTATTTTTTTCCCTTTTTTTCTCCCGTCTTTCCAGGCCTAGAGATGGCTATCATTAGACACAAATATGTATGTATGTCTATACACACACACACACATACTATATATATATATATATATATATATATATATATATATGCACACACGCACACACATTTCTATATATGTATTTCCTTTCTCTGGATACAGATAGCATCTTCCTTCATATGTTCTTTGTGGTTCATTTGGCCATATATAATAGTCAAAATGTTTTATTTGCTGAAAGTTATTTATAAAACAATATTACTATTTACAGTAGACAACATTCTCTTGGTTCTGCTCATTTTGCTTTTCAGTATTTTGTGCAGATCTAGTCATGTTTTTCCTAAAATCACTGAGCTCATCATTTCTTATAGTACAGTAGTATTCCATCGTGGTCTTTACCAAGATAAGGTCAAAATGGCTATAGGACCTAGATGTAAAGAAACATATTTATGTCTAATGGTAGCCATCTGTAGAGTGGGGCTGGGGGAAGGTAGGAGGAGGTGAGAGAAAAAAAGAAAGTTACATGGTAACTTTATTATATATTTAAAAGAATTATCAAGTTATACATAATAGATTTGTGGTTTCATGGACAATGATCTTTTTTGCCTATTCTACCACATTATGGAAATGTGGTTTTTTAAATTCAGAATAAAATAAGAAATTTTTCTTTAAAAAAAGATATTGTAAGAAAATTTGAAGAACATGGAACGTATTATCTTCTTTCTTTTTCTTAGTAGAATTATTTGCTGAAATGAAGATATAACTAAAATTTCTATGGGACTCAGAGGATTAAAAAATACTTTCCAATAGTCCTAAGAGGTAGGTAATAATATTATATTCTTTATACAGATGGTGAAAATGAATCTCTGAGTGTTTGTCCTTGACTACATAGCTTATCAGTACCTGAGGCAGGATCTGAACCCAGAATCTGACCGCATTCTCTCTACAATGCTACTATCTCATGACATAATTACTATCAAAACTCCTAGATTGTAATTTCTACTTTGCCACAAATTATAGAAGTTTAAACAACTGATTTAATCTCTCTGTTGTTATCCAATTTTTAAAAATACCTTCTTTTGTGCTTTTTGTGTCAATTTTCTTATTTTTAAAATTGCATGCTTATTTAATTAATCCCCTTTTTTATATTTTACAATTAGCGAGTACTACCTGACGACTCTTCTCACAGAAAAAAAATATGAGGAAAAATTCAAAATATTATAAAATATGTCAAATTCTTCAAAGAATAATTATACTTTAACTCAAGTTTTTTTGAAAATTAATCTTGTCATCTGAGGATCAGATTGTGAGTTAGGATATACTGAGTGATTATACCAGAATTGTGGAGAAAGAAAAGAAATCCATCAACTTGTCTATTTCTTGCCCCAGTTTCCCATACGAAATAAATAATGGGTGGAATCAATTAGAAAGAGGCATAAAGGTAAGAAAGACGTAGGACTTTCCTTTTAAAAATTCAAATGGTGAACTCTCTAAGAAATTTGAGGTTGTACCTTCTGTCCCTGATGGGTGGTCCACCACTCACTCATCAGTCACAAGGAAGCAGTAGCCTGTGATTCTTCTGCAGATCTTTCTGGGGTGGATCCTGCCTCCCTGGCAATGACCAGGAAATGAAAGTGAAAGACTTTTGCTCTGTGGTTAGGGTGGGAGGAAATGCCAGTCTCTCTACTGGGAATGAGAAAAAAAAAAACCAACCTCATGCACTTGCAGCTGCAGAGGGATTAAAGAATCACGACTTTAGAACTGGAAGGAACCTTAAAGGTTATCTAATACAGTCTTCTCATTTTACCAAGGACAGAGGCCCAGGAAGTAAGGTGACATTTGCTCAAGGCCACATAAATATTAAGTAGAAGAAATACATTTTGAACCCAGGATCTCTGACTCCTAAACCCCTCCCCCCCTTTTTTTCCCACTGTGCCACCGAATCCCCATCTGTAAAGTAGATAGGTATGACTGTGTCTATGGAATGGTTTGTTGCTTTTTGCTTTGTGGAAAGTTTTCTGACCCAGGTAAAAGTTGTTACATAAATAACTCAGTACTCTGAATTTGTTTGGCTTCACTGAGGCAATTGTTTTTTGCCTTGTTTAGGCAAAGGGAAGAATGGACCACAGATCATCTATTTCAAGTCCCACTGAAAGCATGAATCCCACATAAAGTTTCTATGGAAAATCATTATATATCCTTTTCTTGAACACCTATACTGAGAAGGAACTCACTACCACCGTATCAGCCAGTTCCATTTTGTATAGCTCTAATTAACATTATTTTTCTTATTTTGAACCAGAATCTTCCTCCTTGTAACTTCCTCACAGTGGCCTTCTTTTTACTCTCTGTGATAAGCAGAATTGATGTAATCTCTTTTCTATATGATTCACACTTAAATACTTGAAGTCAGCTATTATGCAACCCTCACCCCCAATATTCTCTTCACAAAACTAAATATTCCCATTTTCTTCAAGTCATCCTTCTATGGAATAATATTTAGTTTTTTCATCATTCTAGTTCCCTTCTATTTTAGAATTGTCTCCTCTGATACATGCTACCCAGAACTGGATAAAATATACTAGATGGAGTCCAGGTACAGTGTCCCTAGTTCTGAATGTTACATTTCTATGAATACAGTAAAAAAAATTGCATTACCTTTTTTGGGGGGGGTAGGACTACCCATTTAATTCATACTGAGTATATTCTACCAAAACTTCAGATATTTTTCGCCATGATTTTTTATTTCACCTGAATGCTACCTAGTATAACTTTTGGTTGACAATGACTGTAAGAAGTGAACAGGAATACAGAGGTTCAGACAGAGTTTCTCTGTGGTGACTGGGCCATTCAATTTTGTTCTGAGATCCAAGCAGGAGACTGGAAACTGGGAGCAAAGCATTAGAGGAGGAAGCTAATTTTGAACCACTATTGAGAGCTCCATAGCAGCTGTCCCTGTCTGTCATGGACAATGGAGAAGCCCTAAATATTTGGAATGATGGCTGTTGAGTTGTTTCAGTCATGTCCAACTATTCACGACTCCATTTGGGGTTTTCTTAGCAAAGATACTAGAATTTTTTTTTTGCCATTTCCTTCTTCAGCTTATTTTGCAGATGAGGAAACTGAGGCAAACAGGGTTCAGTAACTTGCCCAGGGTCACACAGCTAGTAAATGTTAGAGGTCAGATTTAAATGCAGGAAGATGGATCTTCCTGGCTTCAGCCCTGACACTCTATCCACTGAACCATCTAGCTGACCTATGCCTGGAATGGACTAATTGTTAATGAACTGTCACTTTATATGAACATATCATAGGTGGTAATTTTGCCTCCTCTCCTCTCTCACCCTGTCCTGGAGGACTTTTGTAAAGGCATCGAGGTGGCACAATGGATATATCACTAGACCTGGAGTCAGGAGGACTGAGTTCAAATCCTGCCTCGAACTCTAGCTGTACAATTTTGGGCAAGTCCTTTAACCTCTGTCTGCCTCATCTGTAGAATGAGGCTAATAGCATCTATCTCTCAAGGTGATTGTGAGAATAAAATGTAATATTTTTAAAGTACTCTTCAGACCTTAAAGTACCATGCTCATGCACACACACATATGTATGTATATACACGTATATGTGCTAGTTATTATTATTATCTATTCTTTAAAGTGCTTATATTTCTGTTCAATTAGAATTAATTATATTCAAGGTAAAATTTGATCCATCATAACTTCTTCTAATCTATGTACTTCATTATTTGAAATAGAGTTGCTAAAAAGAGAGGGGGGCAATGGCATATTGCTCAGAAAGAGACAGAGATGAAGAGACAGAGAATTCTCTCTAAATATGGGGGTGGGCAGGGGGGAAGAGTAGGAGCTCTCCTAATAGGGGGCCCCTGTGCTACATGAAATAAAATATTTTTTATTTTTTTTCACTGCCCACAAAGAAGAGAGAAAATCAATCTGTGAATCCAGGTCTCAATATTCTCCCTCAGAGAAAAGAAGTTTCAACACTCATTAGGAAAAATAATGCTTGGTAAAAAGTAGGATGCTTCCCTCACAGGTAGTTAGCTTCACTTAGTTTTCTTTCCCTATTGTTTTTTCTGACTAACCAGTCCCCCCTCCCCCCCCCCCCCGCCAAGTCCTAAAGGGGAACAAAATGGAGATGTTGACTAAAGGAAAGACATGCCCAAGAGATTGGCTACCAGAAGGAAGGGGTGAGAAGCAGAGGTTCTGCTTACATAAAGGTGAGTACCATCTAAGATGGAGCAATAAATTCTTTTACTAAACTGAATATCTCCAATATCTTATATTAGTGTTCTAATTATTACTCTCTTAACTTATACAGTTGATTTTTTTGGAAGCCTCATGCAAAACATTGCATTTTGCTTTATGAATCTCACTCTTTTATGTTCAGTCTGCATTTAAACCTCTTAAAATATGTTTAAATCTCATTTCTTTCTTATCTATCCCCCTTTCAGATTTGTGTTATCTGCAGATTTGATAAGTATGAAATCCATTCTTTCATTCATACCTTTAATGTGTATTGATAAAAACCCTTGGATATATTTCTTTAAATAATTACTTCAGGTTGGCTAATGTAGACAGATATTTGTTTTTTATTATCTGCCCAGAGTTGTGTGGTTCAGTGGGAGGTATTGACTGGGAATCAGGAGACTTTGTTCTAACACCATCTCCAGCTCTTACCAGATGTGCAACCTTGGGGGTGGTGGCAGTTTCCTTCTGGGAGCCTCAGTTTTCTCCTATGTGAAACATGGATGAAAACAATACTTGTACTATATTATTGACAGAGTTGTGGTAGAAAAAGCACTTTGTATATCTGAAAACACTATATAAATATAGTTTTAGTTATAGGAAGATGGATATTCAAAGCAAAAACCAGTCAGATCACTGGTCTAAGTGAAGGATAGAGACTAGCCTTGATGAGGGAACTCCCTCATGACAGATGCAGGTCAACACGTTTAAGACTATAATCTTAAAGAAATGCCTAGAATGTTGAGAGGCTAAGTGATCTTTCTTGGGGTCATGTGGCCACTACATGTCAAAAGTAGGATTTAAATTCAGATATTTCTGTCTGGAAAGTTAACATTTTGATTCTCTCTGCCATTCTGACTGTAAAGAAAACAACTAGGGGAAAATGAACTTGAAATTCATTAGAGTACTTTACTGGAACCAATAAGTTCCTACTGTTGTCTACAACTTCCTTCAGTTGGTCCCATTCTTTCTGGTGGGTTGGTACTTCCTTCCTTTCTTCTTTGGTTCATTTTAATAATAGGGATGCCTAGCAAGTGCACGTTTCAGCCACAGATGTTTACAGTGCAATGAAGTCTATAAATAAAGGGCTTCCACTGTTTACTCCAATTGGAGAAAGAAAAAAAGGGGGGAAAATGAATGTCATCTGGCTATCTAGTATCAGGTTGTACATTGAGCTTCCTGAAAGATGCAGTACATATCCACCCTTCCCATGATGAGCCTCTTCTATAGTCACTTTGAAAAACAAAAATTGAGCGAGGAGGAAGAACATAGAAGGTGTGATTGAAAATAAGAAAGTCTAAGATAGTAAATCTATATGTTACTATTGACTCAATGATAGTCAGTGGTATGAGTGCTGCTTTGGATCACTGTCACCAGAATGAGTGATTGGCTAGCTCACTCAAAGTTAAGTACCATGATTAAAGTTATGGGTTTGATACCTGTGTAGTCCAGGTAAACCATCGTGTCTTCCATGATCACAGTCAGTCATTCTATTATTGGCTATTGCTAACCTCAAAGGGCTGATACATTTGGGAATAAAGGAACAAAGAGAAAAACAGGCCAGGTATAAGGCTATAAGATCTTATATACAATTGTAAATGGTTCGATTACTTTCTTTCAAGTTGAAGGGCCATTACTCAGGTAATATATTTGCTGTGATCTCTAAGCACGAAAGGTGTTTTAGAACTTTGTGTAATGATTGTATATGTATAACTTATATCAACTTGCTCGCTGTCTTAAGGAGAGGGTAGAGAAGAGAAGGAGGGAGGAAAATTTGGAACTCAAAATGTTTAAAAAATGAATGTTGAAAATTGTCCTTATGTGTAATTGAAAAAAATACTATCAAATAAAAAAAAATAACTTTGTGTACCTCAAAAATATTTTTGATTTGGAAATTTCCTCTCTTTAAATGGAAAAAAAAATAAATTGTGGCTAAGTTTCTCTAGCCTACAAGCTTTTTAAAAAGCTTGAAAAGTTAAAGCTCTCATCAGGAGAGTAATGCTATAATTTTGAGTCAGCAAATAGGGGTTGGACTTCCTTCTCAAAGCTGAAATGTCATTGCCAGACTCAGCTATGTGCTTTGTGTTCCCCATATACATTTTACTATTGGGTAAGTATTCACCGTCACTGGGTACCTGTACTTAAAACACTCCAGGCTTCAGTTTTCTTGCCTAAAAAAATTGGTGATAATACTCAAACTACCTCTGTCACAGGATTTTTATAAGAAAGGGCTATATATACTATGCTGTGTTTTATAAAAATAAAAATTCAGACAGAAGACTTTGTGGTGTGATTGGATTTAGAATGAGAAAACCTAGGAGTTTAGTAAGTAAGGAGTTTGGTAAGTGCCGTCTCTGCAATTTACCAGTCAATGGATCGTTGGAGAGACCTCTTATTTTTTCATTTAGTTTCTTTCTCTTTATAATGGGGATAAAATTTCTTAATATGATCTTCCCCAAAAGGTTGCTTTGAGGAAAGTATGTACAAAGAGTTAAATAAATGTAACCTGTTATTTTAGGACTTGTCGAACAAGTTTAAACTAATTCCTACTAGACAATAACCCCAATGAGGGGAGAGACTGTGTCTCCGATAAAGAGATACAATGGGAGGAGCACTGTTTTTAGAATCAGAGGTCTGGAGTTCTGATCCTTCCTTTGATCTTTATGTAAGTGTGACTTAGGGTAAGTCATTTAACTTTCCTATTGACTTCGATTCCTCTAATATAAAATGAGAGGATGGGTCCAGAAGATAACTTCTGTGGTCATTTATGATATTGGTAAGTAATAAATGTTCATTTTGTGTTTTCTTGAATGGGCCTTGAAGTGTTATAGGGTGACTAGAACGTGAATTTTAAGCAAATAGATAAAGTTCTCCTCAAACCCTTAAATAAGAGAAGCTAGGTGGCAGAGTAGATAGAGTCCTGGACCTGGAGTCAGAAAGGCTCATTTCCCTGAGTTCAATCTGTCTTCAGACACTGACTGGCTGTGTGACCCTGGCCAAGTCATTTTACCCTATTTGCCTCAGTTTCTTCACCTGTAAAATGAACTGGAGAAGGAAATAGCAAACCACTTGAGGATCTTTGCCAAGAAAATCTCAAATGGGGTCAGGAGGAATTGGAAATGAATGAACAACAAAATCCTCAAGTAGGTACAGAAAAGCATTATTTTAATTTGTGCTTCACTTTCACTGAGATCAGTTTCCAATGCTTAGATATGAATCCAAAGTCTAAAAATATGTAGAATCAGTAAAATTGGCCTAGAAATATCATGAATCAGGCTTATTTGCAAGATTCTCTCCACTTCTGATTCTATCTACTATAAAGGAAATGTTCAGATCAGCTTTCCTTGTGCATTTCATCTTATTCATCCTCAGCTGGAAGAGAAAAACAACTCATTCAAACAGATCTTTAAGATCTTTAAGAAAAATGATTCTGAAAATGTATGGAGGTGCACTTGTGGGGAGACATTGTTTATACCCTTCCTAACTTTGCTGATTGATTCTTTCAAACAAACAACCATTTTCTTTATGCCTATCTGCAGGAAATAATGTGTTTGATTGATGGCACCCAAGTGGCCCCTGGAAGGAGTTCATTGTAGGAATTGTGCAACAGAACTGCCAGAGGTGCTGGAACAGGAGTCCCAGCCTCTGAAATACTTGCATGTATACTCTTGCACTCATATGTTACATTTCAGAGGTAGGATTGGGTTACTGGATGATGATGGAGAATTATGGTCAAGGTGATGAGATGTAAAGACCAAGAAAAAGTATGAGATTAAAATAACAAGGCTAGGTAGAGATCTGTATTACATTATTACTTTATCAGACTGGGAAATGGAGTCACAAGACAGTTGGAGAATGTCTTCCTGCTCTGGAGGCTTAAATAAGAGAGGATATTTTCAGAGTTTGACAAGAGGATTTACAAAATGCAGGGAGAAGGATTCCCATTTATTCATCCACCATCTCCTTTTGCTTTTAGGATCCATCTGGATTTATATGTAAAAGGACCCTGGGAAACAGAATCCCAATGTCATTTCTGGCTTCACCTCAAAAAAGAAGAGAGAGAAAAACACAGCAGAAGGGTAATGATAGGAATTGAAAACTAAAAAATAGAAAGAAAAGTACATTAACAATTGATTTTTTTCAATACATAGAAGAGAGCAGGAAGAATTCAAAAGGGCAGTTTTGTAACTACTGGGTTAAATTTTATAAACACTTAAAAACAGTACATAAAAAAGTTCAGTTTCACATGTGGTCTTTTCCTCTTTTGTTGAAATGTTCATATTTGTGGATGTTTATTAAGTCAATAATTTTAAAAGGAGAGGAAGGGAACACAGCAAATATTCTCATGAAAAACTGAGTTGATTGGCAAACAAATCTACAAATTACTAGTAGACCTGGATCAAATTTATAAGTGCAAAACCAAACATTCTTATTCATAGCCTATATAGCTCATGATGCTTAGAATAGCATATATTCTCAGACTGAACAGTGTTGAATAGAAGCACTATATAAAATGAAATGGCAAATTACAGTGTTATGGACATTTTCAAATAATCATCACTGCCTCATTCTCCAAGTTTGTTGGGGATGTCTTTTATTCAGTTAAATAACTCTCATCCAGTTTGACTAGAGCACTATTATAAGTGCTTTGTGTATATTTTGCATTTAATTTAGCCAGTCAGTCAACAAGAATTTTGTCAGGCACTGTGCTTGGCTTTATACATGTTATTTTCCACCAACAGAATGTAAGCTTATTGAAGGCAGGGGTTGTTTTGTTTTGCCTTTATATCCTCAGTGCCTAGAATGTGTTAGGCACTTAATAAATGCTTGTTGAATTAAATGGAATCAGTTGATTAATTACCAGATATTTAAATTTCTGAACATTTCATTGTGTTTTGTTCTTTATTTATTATTTTATTCTTTTCCTCATTCTCCCCTTTCTTTCTATTGTGACTTAACATAGGAGTTTGGAGATCTTTAAATTTTTCTCTTTGCCGATTTTCAGGTATTCTATCAGGACTTTTCATACTTTTTACACTCGCGACCCCTTTTGCCCAAGAAGCTTTTATGTGACTCTTGGTATATAGGTATATAAAATAGGTATGCAAGCCAAACATTTACTGATAATAAATCATAAGGAAATTTATTTTAAAATAATTCTTTGGCATATATATCATTTTACTACTTATTAAAAATGAAAGCAAATTTACATACTAATGAGATGGATGTGCTTGTTTATTTTTACACAAAGAATTCAATCTTAGTGGATTACTTGATACTGTAGGATATAGAACATCTTCAATGTTTTTCTGAGTTTGTTCCTGTTTTGATTTTATAATCAATGCTGAGAGCATCACATCAAATATATACATAGTACAAAATGGCAGAAATATGTTTAAGCCCATTTCAGAAATTGTTGGCAATTCTGTCCCAAACCCAAACCAAATTCATTTAATGATTTTCTATGTACAGTAAAAGCACTGCAATTCACAATATACAATAGTCTTGTAGCCAGCGTGTTTCTGACTGCATTTGTTGGTGTTTTGTGGTTTGACAGCCTATACAGTACAAAGTGAGCATGTTGTGTGTTTGGAACCAAGGTTGCAGAGGAGTTTCACTATGCAACATGGGCAAGCCCTTCCAGAAACACCTGAGATTCATTACGTGTTGAATTTTGAATTAATTTTTGGTTGTTGCACATTCAGAAACCTTTTACTGTTACCAAAATTTAATTGTGTGACTGCTCCAGGCAACATGGAAGAACTTTTTCTTTTTCAGGTGTCAGTGATTTGGAAAGAAGTAACAGAATTAGAGGTGGGAAAAAGAGTAAAAGGAGATGAGCAATTGTGGTACATAACAAGATTTTGCTAATTTTACTTCTACTCTGCTAGTTATCGAGGTTGTCTAAAGTTTCTCTTCGGCAGCTCGGTAGTATAGTGGACAAAGTGCCTGACTTATAGTTATAGGAAGATGCATCTTCATGAAATCAAATCCAGCCTCAGATACTTACTTACCCTGGGTAAGTCATTTAATTCTGTTTGTCTCTGTTTGCTCATGTGTAAAATGAGTTGAAGAAGGAAATGGCAAAACCACTCTAGTACCTTTGCCAAGAAAACCCAAATGGGGTCAAAAAGAGTTGGACATGACTGTAATAACAGCAAAAACTTCTTATTAATTCATCAAACATTTAGTTTCCTTGAGGGTATAAACCCAGAACCAAAGGGCCAGATTAAGGTAGAATAGGAAGATGAACCATCTTCAAAGTTGTTTGAATTAATATTCTCTTCGACATTTACACTCCTTTTAAAAAAAATACATAGTGCTTAGTCTGTCTGCCAAACACCTATTTTCCAAGCTAGTGGAGGGTATATCAAGAGGAAACAGAAAGATTGGGTACAGATAAAAATTGAAATGTTTAGATTCTTGCCAGCCAAGAGTGAAATGTTTTGATATAGGGAATCTGTAAAAAAGTAAATGTATATTCAGGTGGCAGCGCCTTAGCTGAATCTTTCCCATGACTTATTTGCTTCACTTTTCTTTAGTAATTTTACCCATCCCTTACCAGCTAATGCTATAGGCTTGTCCCCTCACACACAGAGCGTCAGTTTGGCAAACAGTAGAAAGAGAGTTGACCCTCTTTATTTTCTATTAGCATCTTGATTTCTTGCTCATCATTAGATTTTTTTTTTTTGAGTGGGGAAAGCAGGGCAATTGGGGGTAAGTGACTTGCCCAAGGTCACATGGCTAGTAGGTGTTAAGTGTCTGAGGCTGGATTTGAACTTAGGTCCTCCTGACTCAAGGGCCAATGCTCTATTCACTGCACCACCTAGCTGCCCCAATCATTGGATTTTTTTAAAAGGTTAGTGTCCCTGAATGAAAGGAGAACAATACTCTATTCAAAATTCAATTTTATTCCATGAGGACTTTGAAGGATGTCCATGTTTTACCTACTTCTTCTTTCAGTATCAATAGAGACTGCAGGTAAAAGGACCATGAATAAAGGCCATTAGCAGACAGGACATTATAACTGTGTTAAATTTAACAGAGATGGGGATCAGAGAAGGAACTGATAAATAGAAGTGTGTATAGTATTATTTTACATATATAGTGTCTAATGGGTAGTGTTCTCTGGGGTGCGGAGGGAAGGGGAAACAAATAAGTGTACAGCAAAGAACAAAAGAAAACTAAGAAGGATGCACAGAAGAACAGGGTAGCTTTGAAAACTATGTGTCATATTTATTGCATAGTTTAAAAAAGAAGCAAACTGTAAAAGGATAATTCATGATTTTATGTTGAATCTTCTTTCTATGTGTGCTGTGTACATGGAAATGCTGGGTTTTTTTTTTTTTTGTCTTTTTGTAGACAAGTCCAAAATGAATATTTTTTAAGTGAGGATAAGGACTAGGTCTGTGATTTAATTAGCCTAGGGAACATCCTCTGTCAAAGCAGGTTGCCACCTTCTTTGCAGTTTATAGTTTTTGAGAGCTATCCTGACCGCAGAGAAATTACAGCTTTTTTATGAGTTATGTGGTCAGTATGTGTCAGAGAGAGGCAAGATTTGGATGCAGGTCATTCTGGCTTCCAGGACTCTTCACCATACTGCCTACTACTTAGCTTGAAATTTAACAAACACTTAAAAACAAACTGTACATTAATAAAAGTTCAATTTTTTTGTTCTTTTATCTCAAAATTTCATGCTTGATGATGGATTCTAAAGTTTATAATTTTAAAAAATAGATTTTTTTTTGACAGGGACCCTCAGGTTTTTCCTGATTTCCTCTAAAAAAAAAAACCAATGAGCAATAATTTTCATGGGAAACTGAATTAATAAATAAATCAGTCTCTTACGAGGAGACCTGGACTGATTAAGAACAGAAATAGTGAAATTATCATAGGCAAGTCAGTTAACGTGTCTGAATCTCAGTTTTCTCCTCTGTAAGATGAAGCTGGTGACACTTGCCTGACCTACTTCACAGAACTAGACCGAGGACAGTGCTTTGTAAACCTTGCAGCAGTGGTGTGAAAGGCAAATAGAAATGGAGGTCACTGAGCCATGCGTAAGAATCCCTCCTGAGGCACTTAAGAGGCCACCCGTTAAACATTAGATTGTAAACGTTTTGAGGGCAGGAACTATCTTTTAGCTCTTTTTGTATCCCCAGAATTCAGTAAAGTGTCTGGCACATAAGAGGTGTTTAATAAATGCTTATTGATAAATTGATTAACATTATCTATGTTTTATTGTATTTTTATTTACTTCCTAAGACATTTCCCAATTACATTTTAATCTGATTCTGGAGTACTATGAACCACATGTGGCCTGTGGCTACGTGTTTGATATCTCTGCCTTAAAGGGTATGTATGTATAAAGTAAATGTAGTAAGTAGGGAGTAGCACTGTTCTTTGGGGGACAGGTGGTGCAGTGTGTAGAGTGTCAGGCCTGGAATCAGGAAGACCTGAGCTCAACTCTGGCCTCAGACACTTACTAGCTGTGTGACTATGGGCAAGTCACCTACTCTATTTGCCTCAGTTTCTTCATCTGTAAAATCAACTGGAGAGGGAAAAGACAAACCAGTCCAGTATCTTTTCCATAGAGTTTTACATGACTGAAATGACTCAACAACAACAATAGCACTGTTGTTTGCTATTATGCAATAATCAGTTATAGTGAGAGTTTAAAAATTTTTTGATGTTCAGTATAGTCTTACAAATATCTCTGAAGGCAGCTGCTTTTTTCATGTAAGAAATGCAAAGCATCATTCTCCTCACATTTAGGTGTTCATGAAAAGAGCTATTTCATGGATTGCTGCGGTTAAAGAATTCATCAACTAATGGACAGCATCCTGGTGATGGATTTCTCTGACCTTAAGAAGCTGCCCCTTGGGCAGCAGAAACAATCTCAGAGTCTCTCCAGCATGGCAGAAACTGCTGGAGCTTGCACTTCATATGCAAAGCCTTCCAAAACTTAGGTTCACTTCCAAGCAAGGATGAGGTATCAGCAGGAGAATCCTACTTGTGATTAGGTATATCTAATCATAGACCTGACAGGGATCATCCGGAACATGAGATAAACAGTGAATTTATCTTGTAGTAACTTTATTTGATCTTGAAGCAGATAGAAATTACTCACCCAAGTTTTCATTCACATTTACAGCTGGCTTTGCAGTGGGCTTAATACCCATTACCTTGTGTTTAACTCCTTTTGGTCTTTTAAGAAGCAGCTCGGGCATGGGGCCATTCTTGACCATTTTCCGCAGCAATACCCAAAGGATTGATGGTCTCAGAAAAGAAGCCAATCAGCAGTTTTGTTTCCTGTTGTCATTTTTGCCACTTCTGGAAAGGACAACTAAGTCAGTTTGGACCTGATAGATCATTGGGAAAGAAACCTGGACCTCGACCAGTGTTTATGGATTTTCAGTTACCCAGAAGGAATGCAAAATAACACTTGTGTGTATCTGCCAAACAGCATCCTTTTTCTTTGCTGTGCTTTTCATATTTATAACTGTAATATGAACCAATCTGCAAACTCAGTTTCATTAGTCTTGGAAAAGCACCATGTGTTTCATCTCTGCCCTGGAAGTCCCTATTACTTTGAAAAATCTGATGCCATTCTTCCCCTGTATGGGGTAATTCTACCACTTCCCTGAAGAAACAATATGGAATTTCAAACAAGGACTTTAGATTGAAATGGGGGACAAGTGATTTTGAATTATTTTCTACCTCTCCTCCCTTTCCTCTCTCTCCTTTTATGAAGGGTATATGATTGTTTTGTAGCTAGATTCAGGGATTGAGGATAGGGGACGTAGGTTTTTCATTTCTTTGGTTGTCCATTTTTTCTACCTTCCCTCTTAGGTAAAACTACTTTCCCCTCTTTCTCAAAGGGGAAATGGGTGATAAGAAAGGTAAGATATACCCTATTGTTAACTTGAATTAGTAAGCAACTTACAATTTTTACATTAATTATTTACATGTAATTTAATTTCCATTAAATTAAAATGTATACTTCTCAGCAATTGTAAATACAAGCCTGTCTTCATTATAAAAACTTCTGTTTCCAGCAGATAATCTTAGTTATGAGCCACAGCTGAATTGGATCCCCTAGAAGAAACCCCCAAACAATCAAAGACAGTCCAATTTGAGTCCAGCTGTCCTGGACTAATGAGGTGTCTCCTAAGCTGAATGGACTATGAGCAGGAACAAGTGGATCTGACAAAATAATTCACCAACTTGTTGTGACCTAATGATTTCACTTTTAGAGCTATCAAAATATCAAATAATTTCCGAAACAACAAAAGCAGCAGCCAAGTGTCTTGACACAGATGCCAGGAATACAAGAACAGAGAATCATCAGATTTTAGAGCTGGCCTGGCTGGGCCTCTGTCCAGTTTCCTTTCTGGCCCTTCTTGGTCATCCTACAGATGTGGAAACTGAGACCCAGAGAAATGAAGTGAATTGTTTGGGGTCATAGAGAGGCAGAGGTACGGTGTGGAGGCAGTACCTAGAGCCCAGGGGTCCTGGACTTGAATCGTAGCTATGGGCAAGTCATTGCAATTCTCTGAGTTGAACTCTTAGTTTCTTCATTTGCAAAATGAGAAGTTGAACCAGATGACCCCAGGTCCCTCTAGTTCTAAACCTACAATCCCATGACCTACAGGTCTGGTGCTCTTTCCAATAGGCTGAGCTGCTTTATTTTAATAGCCTGTCTGCATCCTTACAGCTGTTCATATTCCATACTTGAAATGTCCTGGAACCAATGTTAGCTGATTCTGCACAAAGTATGTCCAGCCAAAAAGCAAACAACCTCCAGCCAAGTGAGACACTTTATAATTGGTAACCTGTCTTAAATAGACCTTGTTCAGGCAGAGTAGCAGAGTAGGAAAAAGATGAGACTTGAAATCTCTGAACAAAGTTAGGCTTGAGACACAGTTTGAATCTCTGACTCATCACTTACTAGCCATCATAGGCAAAATATTGAACTTTCCTTCATTTCAGTTTTCTCATCTGTAAAATGGGAGTTTGGTGCCTGACTCATAGAGAATCAAATGAAATAATGTATGTAAAACAGCTAGCAAAATCTTAAAAATTCCAAATTACTGCCAGTGATTGTTATTATCTCTTTCTTCTTATAGCGTACAGGATGACGGGATCATAGGATCAAGGTCTTAGAGCATCAAATGGTAATGGGTAGGATGAGACATTAAGCCCTTAGATGCCATTTAGTCTTACTTCTTTATAGATGAGCAGCTGAGGTCCAGGTGAAGTGACTTGCCCAAGGTCACATGGTTAAAATGTTGAAGATTCAAGCTAAAGGTGATCTTCTGGTACCATGTCATTTTGATTTCTTCTAGTAGATTTCCATTTTGGATTTTCAATTTTTCATTCCATGTCATTTGGAGGTTAAAAACATTGTTGAATGTTTGTGGGTCAGTGTTATACATGGGTAATTGCAGACAACATTGTCTATGGCAATGTTGCATGTCCCGTTTCAGTATAGTTTGCTGTTATTGTTGTTATTTTCCTCTCATTTTTCATCACTGTCATGGTTGATGGAGTTCATTGTGGCAGGTCTTATAAAGTTTCGTAAAGATGAAATCATTGTTGTTGTTTGTCCTTTGTTCCCTAAGAGGAACATGACATCAAGAAGGTGATATCATGACTTGCAAGTGAATTGGATTTTAAGTGAGGCAAAGCTGTGCAAAGTCACCAGTCTCACTCTCTCCTCTGGAGCCATCTAAGTCTAGTGGCAAGATACAGATCAGTACGACTGGAGATGGCTCCTGCCCTAAAGATCCTTAGTGGGTTCAGTGGATCTCTATTGTCTATAGTGGGAGTTCTTAACCTTTTCTATGTCCAATCAACGAACAATCATTTATGCCCCAGAAACTCCTAAAGACCAGAGAGACAAAGAAAAATCAGGAATAAACCTTGCTCTAAAGGAGATTACATTAAAATGGGGTAGAGAACATATATAAATCTGTACATACAAGA
Organism: Pseudochirops cupreus; assembly: GCA_028627135.1. Taxonomy (NCBI): domain Eukaryota; kingdom Metazoa; phylum Chordata; class Mammalia; order Diprotodontia; family Pseudocheiridae; genus Pseudochirops; species Pseudochirops cupreus. The sequence continues at coordinate 293,909,275 of CM053584.1, forward strand.
TAAATAAAGATTGGAAATGGAATTGGAAGGAAAAAAGTAAGATATCTGTACTATAGAGTAACAAGGCAAAATACCTGAAATTGGAGATGAATTGAACTGGTTGCTTCAGGTCCCACTAATAACAAAAAATCAACCTACGTCAATTCATTTCTATGGAAATAATACATAGGCACAGACTCCTCCCAAATGTTGCTTTCTTTTCTTCTTCTTCTTCTTCTCAAATCCTTTTATTGTTAAATGTCTGTTTTGTAAAGAACTTGGCCTTTTAGCATTGCTTCTAAAAGCATGTTTAAAAAGAGGCTGTCCAGTTTTGAAAAGAGAAAGAAAAAGGAAAAGTGGCCCCTCAGCCCATGTCACCTGGGGTCCCTGAGGCTCATTGTTTCTTTTGGTAGCCCTAAGTATTGACAACAGTGTATCTAAGACCTTTTGATTTTACCACAAAAGAAATTGAGTTCTAAAAATAAAGTCTTTTCTTCTCTTAAGACTCTCCTGACACCTTCTGCTATGCTACCTGAGGTTCAAAATCACTGTTTTCACAGTCATCAGCTGCTTGAATTCTGCTGTTCTGCCTTTCTAAATGAAGAATCCCCAGGTAAAACATGGGATCTGGGAATGACTTTAATAATGAGTTGGATGAGGCCCCAGGACCTCTAGCTACTTCCAAAGAGGACTTTTGTTTAGCAGATACTGACTCAGGAGCTGCAGAACAAGAAGCATTCTCATTTGGATCAAAGGAGTAGCCCCTCCCTACCCCCTACTCCCCTCTCCAGGCATTGGTATAAGGACCTTCCATTAGCTAGCTGCCTTGCCCAGTCTGCATTGCTCACCACATACTGAGCCAGAAGGAGATGCTGGCAGGAATTTTTCCTAAACAAAAAAAAAATCATTTCACATTTGTTGTTATAGATTTTTTTTAATTTTTGCATTATTTAAAAAGGTATCTAGGAAGCTCTTTCCCATACACAGTCTTTTGCCAAAGTAATTCCACCGATGATAGGCAGGAGGACCACTAATGCTATTTACATCTTTCTCTTTTAGAAATCATTCGGGTTTCCTGAGTCTCTCTCTCTCTCCCTCCCTCCCCCCCCCATCTCCTCTCTCTCTCTCTCTCTCTCTCTCTCTCTCTCTCTCTCTCTCAAAAAAAAACAAACCACCAAAATCAGGAAGTATATGAATTTGATCAGCTTCTGCCTGTGGCTGAATGGACACATCTCTCCTTGGTCAGACAGCACTGTCTCCTCAGAGAGTTATGTAGCCCTTTGCAAGACAGGGACAGCTTTCCAAGAGAGGGACAACTTTGCAAGTCACAGAGGGCAGCTTCCTAAAAGGCAATGACAAACCTCCTTCACTCTATCCAGTGCATACTTTGGGGGACCACAAAACCCTTCACTTTTTCTGTGGTCAAGTTCGAAAAAAGTCAGCTTCCTTTCCTGTCCTAATCCGGCTGTTGCATACAATCTGCCTTTTCAAACGTGGCTCTCTAGAATCAAGAGCAATCCACTTTACTCTCAGATTCTCCTCACTCCAGATTTTATTCAGTCACATTTTGGATCCCATCTTCCTGCCTATTTTACTCTATCCTGGTTGATTTTGTCCATCATCAACACACATGTGGCAAACAGGCTTAGAATAAACTTTTATAATTCATATTCTAAGAGAGTATTAAGGAAACTAAATATTTCTACACTCCTCCCAATATATTACAGAATCGAATAAGACTGCTACTTTCATCTTCCTACATCCAATGGCTGCACAAGTCTACCAAACTTTATCACCTTGAGTTGAATTCCTGCAGGTCAGGACTGTAACATGTCAGGGATTATGTGTGCAGATTTATATCTATCCTGGAGCTAAAGATAGCTGACTACACTCTGAAGCCATCAATCTAGGTCATTTCAAGAGCCATAAACACATTCTCTTCCACCATCGAGTCCATCAAAAGTGCAGCAATATTTCTCAGCTCCTTTCTCCTCTCCCCCTTTCCCTTATCCTATAACTCTCTACTTTCTAACCACCTGTTAGAGACTCCTGACCACCAATCCCGGCCCCCACCCAGCTTTTCTACTGAGACAATCAATCATCTTCTTCAACTTTAGTTATGCTCATACCTTAACTGCTCCAAATAACATGAGGGATCCTAATCATGTCTCATATCAAATTTAATCTCCTTATAAGGCAGTTTAGAGGTTACCCTTACCTTATTGACCTCCATTTTCCTTTTTATATCAACCACACTGACTGCCTCATGACTTCTCACTTACGTGCTGCTATACCCAACCTCCCAATTATATGAGACCATATTAAACATCTGGAGAGATAAGGTGTTTGGAACCAAACTTTATTCATAGTTTGGGGAAAAAATAGAAATAAGTAGAATTTATTTAGCATGTAGGATTTAGAACTAGATGAGTTTAGAGGTCATCTAGTCCAAAGCTCTTCTTTGACAGAGGAAAAAAGCCCAGAGAGGCCCTGCCTAATATGACATAGCTATAAAAGGATAGAGAATATGCCTTGGCCCACTGTGCTGGAACCAAGCTAGCTAGATCTACCCCCTTGTCATTCTAGAGGTACCCTGTGAGGTGTTGAGATGTCTCTTCTCTAATGCAGTTGGTTGGAATCCCCTCCCCTTTTCTCTCTTCTTACTCCTTAGGTTCCAGACACATTTAACTACTTAGCAATGATTACTCTTACAAATGGATATTAATTTAATTAATTAAATATTAATTGCAAATGAAAATTAATTAAAACATACCAATAACAAGAGTATAAACATTTTATCCCAAGATCTCATGCATATTCTCTGAGGAGAATGGGTTCATTCTTATTTCCCTTCCTACATAGCATTAGTTTCACCAATTTCTTCTCCAGATGCATATGACTGCCACCAGCTCCTGATGGTCTAAATGTGGAAGAGGACACCTAAAGGTCAATTCTTGCTGCTCCGGGCATCACTGTGGAGCTGAGTACACAAATTGGATGATGATGAGAGACTAGGATGCCAGAGGTTCTGATCCTTTCACCTAGAATGGAAAAGAACAAACAGAGGGCAAGGGCCAAGGTTCATTGTTTGTTGTTGTTGGTTTTTGTTTTTTTAAACCATACTTTATTCTTGACAGGGAGGGCCCAAGACCTCTCCACTTAGGTGTGACTCTGACCAACCACTAACAAAGCAACCAAGAAAATGGGCTAGGCAAACTCAGGCTTTTTTGAATGCCTTTGCAGGCAAGAAAAGAACCTTATATTTACCATGTGGTTAGCAAACCAGAACAAGCTACAGAATATCCACAGATGCACCAATATTTCTCCAAGTGACTCCCATTAAACATCATTAAGACTCTCCCAGAACAGTCTCTTCAGCCTTTCCGCATGGAGAGATTCTGTCCTAGGCACTCTGGGCATGTGCCAGGCCCCATGACATTCCTGTTATAGATTTAGAGCTGGAAAGGGCCTTAGAGGTCATCTACTTTTATTCTCTCATTCTACTGAGGAGGAAACTCAAACCAAGAGGAAAATTATTTTCTTAAGTTAATACAGCTCTTAATTGGCAGAACTGGGATTCTGACCCAGTACATGGCTCATTCTACTACATGGCACAACTGAGTCATAGAACTACACATCACAGGTCACTTAATCCAATCCCATTCGTTTTAAAGATGAGGAAACTGAGGTCAAGGGACATTAAATGGCTTATTCAATGTCTCACAAGTGGTAAGACTTGAACCTAAGACCTCAATAACCACCCCCAGTGCTCATAGTACTGGGTACCATACTGCTTGACCCTTATGGGCTCTCTGGTCTCAAATCTTTAATATCTGAGTCAGACTCAGAGTCCAATTTTCCTGATTTCAGTAGCTTTTTAGAATGGGTTACTAAGAAACAGTAAAGTTCTTCTCTCTTTTCTTCTCCTTCTTCTTCTTCTTTTTCTTCTTCTCCTCCTGCTTCTCCTTCTTCTTCTTCTTCTCCTTCTTCTTCTTTTTCTTCTTTTTCTTTTTCTTTTTCTTCTTCTTTTCTTCTTTTTTTCTTCTTTTTCTTTTTCTTCTTTTTCTTCTCCTTTTTCTTCTTTTTCTTTTCATTTTTCTTCTTTTTCTTTTTCTTCTTCTTCTTTTTTATATTTGTTAAAAAAAAAGTATCGTGCTGATTAGAATAATTCAAATTGAAGCCATCCAGAAAATAGGCCAGCGAGGTGGTACAATGGATAGAGCACTGGACCTGGAGTCAGAAAGACCTGAGTTCAAATTTGACTTACATACTTTCTAGCTGTGTGACCCTGGGCAAGTCACTTAACCCTATTTACCTCAGTTCGTCTTCTGTAAAAAGAGCTGGAGATGAAAATGGCAAAGCACTCTAGTATCTTTTCCAAGAAAACATCAAAAGGGGTCACAAAGAGTCAGACTCAAATAAAAAATGACGAAATGACGAGAAGAAAGCAGGAAGTATGGATCTAATGACCTTTAAGGGTCCCTCACTACTCCTGTGAGAAAATAAACTCATGAACTATGTAGCATAGATGTTGGGGATGGTGGAGAGAGTGCTGGCTCTAGGGTCAAAGTTCTTGGGTTTACTTGACACTTACTGCCTTTATGACCTTGAGCTAGTCATTAACCAATGTGGATCCCAATTTCTTCATCTATAAAATGATAGGGGAGGGGTAGATTAGATGGCCTCTGAGGTCCCTTCCAGCTCTAGGTAGGTCTATGATCCTAGGCAGTTTGATATTCTACATGAATGAATGACACAGGCTTCCCTATCCCTCTGCATTAGAAATAGGGTTGTAAGAATGTATTTTAGCTCACAAGAATCAATAAGTCAATAGACATTTATTAAGCACCTATTATATATTAGGTACTCTTCCTTTAATACCACCTACGCCCCAAAGACACACACACACACACACACACATTCAGTTGCTCTATCTTCTCTCATTCCCTTAGTCTCTAGAGGGAAGCAGAAGGAGTAACTGGAGCAGAAGAGGCTGGTTCAGACCACAGACTGTCATTATGCTTTCCTTCCCTTCTTGTCTCCAATCCCAGCTTCCTAAGAGATAGCCTGATCACATGGAACATCTGTGGAACTGAACTCTGAGTCCAGTCAATAGACCCTGTGGAACAAATGTTTTTCTTTAACTTTAGGGGGACCTGGAAGATTATTTTGACAGAACTGGCTACGGATTAACTTCAAATAGCGCTTTTATAGGATTAAGTTGGATGCCTGGGAGTTTGCTGTTATGTAATGTAAGTG
>CM053584.1:293914612-293931561 GCA_028627135.1 Pseudochirops cupreus
CCCCAACCACCACCACCACTATCCAAAGCAAGTACTTACATTCTTTCAGAAGCCATAATTATAGGAGCTTTCTGATTGATGGCTACGCTATACCCACAGGGGGAAAAAGCCCAAAACAATTGGTCACCTCACTGGTATGTTGTTTAAGTGTGGTTTATCCACTGCCAGCAAGGCAAAGAGGAAGACTTGTTTGGGTAAGTCTCAAACTGGCCACCTCTTCCTTTTACAACATGTAGAGACTGGCAGGTAGAGGTTTAACTAGATGTTTTCCAAGGTTTCCTGTGGTGCAGTAGAAAGAATGCTAGTCAGAAGACCTAGAATTATATCTCAGCTGTGCTATTTACTATCTATGTGGCCTTGGACAAGTCATTTCTGGGCCTCAGTTTCTTCATCTGTGGAATGAGGCACTTGGTCTAAATTATCCCATCCAGCCCTACATCTTTGATTCTACAGTTCTATCATCTGAAAGAGGGTCTGAACTCATTCTGTGTAGTGTAACTCCAGATGGCAGGTTTAGAACCAATGAGTAAGAATCAAAGGGAGGCAGATTTAGTCTTAGTAGAGGGAAGAATTTGTTTTTAGTTAGAATAGGAAGTATTATGATCTAGTCCAATAAGCATTCATTAAGCCTTAATGAATAAATTAATGAAATAATTTTTATTAATCAATTAATGTACTAGGCAACATGCTAGGCTCTAGGGATGCAAATAAAAATCCTGTAAGGAGCTTATATTCTAATAGGAAGAGACAACACAAATAAGGAAATAAGGTTAGGGAAGGAAACACTGGTCTAAGGAACCATAAGAAAGAGGAGAGCCATAGCAGAGTCGAGAGGAGGTAATGACCATGTTTATTTGATTTCTGTTCTTGGGGTAAGAGCTGAAAAGGTAGGGTACATGTGAGTGAGCCCAGGGTGTCTGCAAAATGTCCAGGGAAGATGCATGTGGAGCATGGCCTAGGGTTGGCTAGATATAGTAGGATCAGCAAGTTTGCACTAAGTCACCAGTCAGTACAGCTCAGCACTGTGTGGTAGCTTGCTACTCTGAACCTGTTGAGTGCTGGGTTCTGTGTCGCGTACTTGCGATATAAATGTAAAAGTGAAAGAATGCTTGCCCCAAGGAACTTATACTCTAGGTGGTGGGAGATACAACATATTCATAGATAAGTAAATATATCATAGATACAAAATGATTTCCTTGTGGAGGGGCACACTGATAACTGAATATAGAGAGGCTTCTTGAAGGATGGGGCGCTTGGCTGAAATTTGAAGGGAAACAGAGGTTCTGAGTGATGGAGTTTAGAAGAGAAAGCATTTCAGCATGAGGGGGGGAGAGGAAGCCTGTTCTAAGGCAGGTAAGAGATAGAATGCCTTCTTCAGGGAACATCAGGAGGTCAGTTTGCCTGGTTATGGAGTGTGGGAAGGGGAGTAATACATGGCCACATTGAAAAGCTTGGCTGGAGCCAGGTTGCAAAGATCTTTAAATGCCAAACAGAGGAATTCTGGAGTTTCATCCTGGAGGTAACAGGGAAACACTGGAGCTCTTATAGCAGGAGAATGATGTGGTCAGACCTGTGCTTTAGAAATACCATTTTGGCAGCTCCATAGGAAATGGTTGGAGATGGGAGAGGCCGGATACAAGGAGACTAACTTGAAGGTTGCTGGAGTTTTCAGTCAATGGAAATATTCAAGCAGAGACTTGGTCAGGAATGCTGCAAAGAGGGTTCCAGAACAGATGCTGGGGTTTGATTGGATGGCCTGTGAGTTCCATTTTGATTTAATGATCCTATCTGCATCATTATATTATTATTACAACCATATATGGTACTTCAGTGACTGCTTCATTTTAATCTTTGGATTAACTAGATGTTTTGCAAGGTTTACTGTGGTGCAGTAGAAAGAATGCTGGGTTTGGGGTTAGAAGATCTAGAATTATATCTCAGCTGTGTTATTTACTATCTAAATACATAGTTAAATATAGAAATAAATGTATATTTATGTATAAACTATATAAATAAGTATTCTATAAATAAATAGCCTAGACCAGGTAAAGATGCCATGTCACACCTTTGCCTAGTAGATAGCATGGAAAAAAGGGACACTGATTCAAGTCCAAGCTTGCTAAGCTTAATCATTGTCCTTCAGTCTTAAAGAAAATGCTCCTTGATAGTGAATTTCTGAGCACATGTAAAATTTGTCCCTTGGTTGACATCCCCAATGGCTAGCTAAAGAGACTTGGCATCTCTGAAAGATCACCTCGCAAGGTCACACACAAGTTGCCTCAAATAATTTGTTTCAGAAGAGCATCACTATTCCTTAGCTTCCCAGACTGGTCAATTGATATCACATCATGTTAACCATGATCATGTTACATTCATCTTTCACTTCTATGAGCCTTTGTAGTCTTTCCTTTGCCTTTCACCCTTGTGGTGATTGACCCTGAACTCATAATAGGAAGAGAAAATATGATATAATGAAGTAATATCAAATTCAAGTGGAAATGGGAGCTTACTGAAGATCAAGAACTGAAAAGCTTCTTACACATCATCTAACCCAACAACAACCTAGAGAGGTTAACTGACTTGCCCAAGGTCAGACATTTAGTAAACATCAAAGACAGGATCTGAATACAGATCTTCTGACTCTAGAAACCTGTATTTTTCCCCTGCTCCATACTTTCTCCTGAAGCTATAGAGAACCAATCTTCAGATTGCTTTGAGAAATGGAAAATAGGGAGAACTGGAAGTGAGACTGGAATAGCTTTGTTGTTGTTAAGTGGTTTTTCAGTTGTATCTGACTCTTTGTGACCCCATTTGTAGTTTTCTTGGCAAAGACACTGTATTGGTTTGCCATTTCCTTCTCCAGATCATTTGACAAATAAGGAAACTGAGGTTAACAGGGTTAAGTACTTGCCCAGGGTAGCACAGCTATTGTCTCAGGCCAAATTTGAACTCAGGAAAAGGAGTCTTCCTGACTCCAGGCCTCCTAGCTTCTGGGATACGTATAGGGTGTTAATTAGACCCATGTAAAGTCAATCTTTGAGGTACTGGTTAAGTTGAACCAAGACAGATTTGACAGTAAATTTACTTAGGTGGAAAGCTGAAACTTATGATGGCTGATATAAAAACAGGTGCAGATATTAGATGAGAAGAGTTATTGGTTCTGAATTTAGAAAGAGCTAGCTGATTATTTTTTGAATGGCCTCATTGAGGCTGATATACTAGTTCCAGATGCAGAGCAGTGCTTCATCTAAAGAGAACTACTTACTGTAATACCTATGTGAGCCAAGGCAGATTATTTATTTAATAACAACTAGCATTTATATAGCACTTTAAATAGTGCTTTGTATACATTTGTATCATTGTTTCAGTTCTTATAGCAATGCACTGAAGTAGTTACTGGAGCTATCCTTTTCTCCCTTGACCAGCTTCTTTAAATTGAGACTCAGATTTAGGGATTACTCATATTTATAAAGCTAACAAGTATTAGAGAGAAGATTTGAACCTAGGTCTTCTGACCAAATATAGCACTTTTTCTCTTACCCTCTACTTGAGTCTCCGAGATGATTTCTTCATCTATAAAATAAAAGAGTTGGTACTGATGAACTCCTAAATACTTCAATCCTATGATCCTCTTGAAAATCAGCCTTACTTGTGCCAAGGAATATGAAAGGTTGGCATAGGATAACTCTGGAGACAGGGTTAGGTAGGGTTCAAATGAAAACCATCACATGCCTTTGTGATTTGAAAGTTTAATACTTCTGCACATCGTTTTCTTCCATTTAATTTCTTAGGAAAGGTCTTAAATCTTGACCTCATCTTGATTAAATTAAGGGAGGGTGAGTTTGCCAACACCCCATTTAGAGATTCAGAGAGGATATTCAGATTTCCCTGAGGGTCAAGTGTAACCTCTTGGCAAGGGAAAAGAGAGAAGGAAACAATTTTTGAAGGAAAAGGCTTTGGGGTTCTCTTGTGGAAGATGTTTCTGGTCTTTCAAGGGCTGAGATATTTCTTCACAATCTTACCTTTGATATAATTCTTCCTTTAAGTGGTTGATTCTTTAGGAATAAACAAAAACATTTCTAAAATTATTTAAGGGAAATGTCTCCATATTTTTGAGGGACTATGACTTTTTGGGTAACAAAAAGCTTGATGTGATCCAACAATGTATTGTAGTAAATATCCCTCATGCCTAGGACTTTCTTCTTCCTCATCTCTGCCTCCTAGCTTCCTTAATGCCCCAGCTGAAATTCCACCTTCCTCTCTATCCTGAGAAAGAACTGACAAATAGAAGTATGTATAGAAAAAAAGTGCATATAGACATTTGTGTCTACTGGCAGTCATCTCTAGGGTGGGCGGGGGATGAAAGAAAAAAGAAAAAAAATTTACATGATAACATATATTTAAGAAGAATAGCAAGTTGTACATAATAGATTTGCAGTTTTGCATGCAATCATTTTTAAATTATGCTTTGTTATGGAAATGCTTGCTTTATTCCATAAATTAAAAATCAAATAAGTGTGAAAATAGTAAAAAAAAAAAAATCCCCCTTTCCTCAAGGCTTCTTTCCCACTTCCCTGAATGCTTGTACCTTCCCTTTGAGATTATCTTCAGCTTATCTTGCGTGTATCTTGTTTGTATATAGTTGTTTGCACCTTATCTCCACTATTAGACTGTGAGTTCCTTGAGAGCAGACACTGTGTTTTGCTTTATTTTCCATTCCTCAAGTTTAACACCCTGAGTGGCATTTAGTAGGTGCTTAATTGTTGACTTAATGACAATAATAATATTAGGCTACAATAGGCTGAAACAGTGTTCAGAACACAGTTAAGTAAAGGTCCTGCTGCATTCTGAATGTCGGTCCCTCAATGAGAATTTATTAAGCACTTACTATGTGCTCCACTGCATCATTCCAATGCATCCTCACTCCTACTGAGATATTGTATTTAATTCTGGCTTCTGGCTTTCCAGAGAGATTTTGCAAAACTACATAAGGCTGACTGGAATAATAAGGAGTGTGAGAAGTATATCCCATTTTATTAAACTCAACAAAAAGTACCTTATTTTGGTATCTCCTGCAGCTCACACGTACTTAGTATTATGTTAGCTCCTGAGGGTACACAGATAAAAATGCCATATGCCCTTAAAGAGCAACTTAAGTGGGAATTCTGACATGTATAAAATGCATATGATACACGACAGAATATGATAAGTACAGAAAGGGGAAAGGTGATAGCATAGAGTTGATAGCTCTATGGAGGAAACACAGAGATCCGAACAGAGTTTGAAAGGAGGGTTTTTCAGGTATGGGGCATTGGTGGTATTTACAAACATATGGAGGAGGGAGCATAGAGGTTGAGATCAGTTAGCAGTCAGTTTTGACTACAGCATAGAAGTACAGTAGAAAGAGCAATGACCTTAGATTCAGAGGATCTAGGGTCAAATCTACCTCTGAGACCTACTAGCTATGTGACATTGGCCATGTCACTTAACCTCTTGTATATATAGTAGGCCTAATACCTCCTTATTCCTGGAAACTCTAGCCCAATTAATATAAGACATCATCAACTTTTTTTCATATCATACTGTTAGTTCACTTTGAGTTTATAAGCCTTCAAACACTAAGATTTTTTTAAGACAAATTTCTGTCTAACCATACATCTTGCACTTGTGAAGGCAATTTTTTGAATTCAAGGATAAGATTTTACTTTTTTCCTATTATAATAATATAATGACATTACACATATGATATAATATATATATATAGAATAGAATAGAATTCCCCTGAGATCTATTAGATTATATATTTTATCTAATAGATTTAATATTGAATAGCATCATCAGATCTCTTGAACATTCTATACAGACCCCCCTGACATTGATCTACTCATGAATATTCATTGTGTCTACTCATCCAACCAGTTTCACATCTTAAATTTATTATCATCTATTGAGCATCTCTCTATCATATTCATTAAGAAAAAAATGAGACTTTTTCAAATAATTTCTTAAAATCTAGGTAGCTGATGTCTATATATCATGTTATATATTTACACACATATATATAAAGTTTATATATAGAAATTTTTATGTTACATATAACAATATATTATTATAGTTATATCTAATAGATCAGAGGAAAGCTATAGACATTGAAGACCTAGATTTTAGCAAAGTATTTATATTTAACAAGATCTCATATATATATGTATATACATATATAAAACTTATAACATAAAATATATATTTTTTTTACTTTTAAAGTTTCAGCACCTTTCTATTTCCATTTTCATGATACCCTGAGGCAAATTAATCAAGCCGGCATGGGGGCCCAATGCCACTGGCAGATGAAGGATAACATGCATACCATTCCAGGGCTGACTCATGGAATCCAAAGTCTCGTGACTCAAGGTGCATTGTTCTGCAGAATCCAGTTTTGCTGAGAGCTATTCTAAGTACCCCCTGAACAAGATGGATGTTCTGCAATTAGTACATATTTAAAGAGGAGGAAAAACAATGCTAATAACATGCTGCTGTTCTATATTTAACCCTTTTGATCTCAGGATCTCAATCTCTACTCTAAGCAATTACAATTGAAAGATCATAGGATCATAACTTTAGAGGCTGAAGAGACCCAGGAAACTGACAAAAATATTTATTTTAGGCCAAAACAGAGAATTTTTTAATGGTACCCTAAATAGAATCTCCCTCACCTTTTTTTTTTAACAGGTCTGCTATCAGTTGAGGGGCAGCACCACTGTAGTAGACAACGAAGTGGTCACTGAAGCAAGAAGATCTAGAGTAAGGACCTGCCTTTAATATATACTGGTTGCGTGACTCTGGACCAATCACTTAACTTCTCAGGGTCCTAGACAACTCTTCAAGATTGTAAGTCCAAGGGTAGTTGCTTCACTGAATTGATAGAGGGAGTTTCCTCACAGAGTTCTCTATACCAATGAAATTATAGGTCTAATTCAAGAAAAAATGTTTTTCAGTTGTAATAAATATCTCATAAACACTTATTAGAATAGGGTGTGATTACTCCAGTGAAGATGTATTAGCTCTTGTAAAACTGACCATTCTCATTGTGGTCAAGGGAATATGTGATATAGTAGAAAGAACACTGAATGTGGAGACAGGAGACCTTGGTTCTAATCTAGTTTCTATGTGTACTAGCTGTTGACTTTGGTCAAGTCTCTTAACCTCCCTGAGCCTCAGTTTCCTCATCTATAAAAATAAGGGTTTGAACTAGATGACCTCTAAGAGTCTTTTTGGTTTTGCAACTGTGATTTGAGCCTCAAAGTCCATTGTGTGGGGCTCTCTTCTCATTGGTAGGAATAGATTACTTAATACCCTGCACATCTGGGTACAGAGTGAGTGGAGCTGGCAAGAGTGGGCAAAAGGAGAGATCTAGGTTCTTCCATCTCCTCTGGATCATCTGGCTTCAAGACAAGACACATGGGATTCCAACATCTCTTCAGGGCCATGAAGGGAGAAAGACTCTGGGAACAAGCCAATTTGTAGAATTTCAATCATCTCCCCATTTCTTGTTTTTTACAGTAGAAATTCTCTCTCTCTCTTTCTTCTCTCTCTCTCTCTCTCTCTCTCTCTCTCTCTCTCTCTCTCTTTCTCTCTCTCTCTCTCTTTCTTTTCTCTCTCTCTTTCTTTCAGTTGAGACATCTCCCAGTAGAAGAGCTACTTCAATTTGAATTGTCAAATACACATTCCCATTTGTATATTTTCTCTGATTTCTCTTTTGCTATTGACTTAGATAAATGAATTTCTTTGATTTGCTATATGTATTCATTATAGAACTGGCATCTAGTGAGAAAAGGCTCAAGCCTTAGATATAAAACTTGGAGTTCCCCTTTTTTTTCATTAATGAATAGCAATCAGGAGTTTAGCTCAAACCTTAAAATTACATTCCCTTAGAATAATAATATTTAAGGGAGCAGATACACATAATTCTAACCCAGTACCCCCTCTCTTTGAGGAGAGGAGAAGGGTCAACCTCTGGTCCCAACTTCTTCTTGGCAGGAATTATAGACTCCCTTGGAGAAGGGTTGGAGAAGAAGAAGCTAGAGATTTCTACTCTTGCCTCTATGTGAGCTATGTTGAAACAGACACATTATACATCTATGTTCCAACAAAACATGTATAGTAAATAATTTTTAAATGTCTAATTTATTATAAACTGTTCATATTCTTGTCTCTAAATCCATTTAGCCATTCATTTCCATCTTATTTTGAAATAGGCAGTCTCTTTTTATTCACCTAAATCATTCCAAGTGCAAGCAAGAGAAAGAATTTTCAAGGAACCTCAAATAGTATCCTTGGATAATCAAAAATTGGTATTGCAATTCCCCCACCCACACACAAACACACCACCAACTTATTTTATAAATAAGGAAAATGAACCTAAAGGAAGGGAAGAGAGATGCTGGAGGGAACAAAAATTATGAATAGTAGAGCTGGAATTCTAACCCAGGTCTTTGGACTTCAAATCTAGTACTTTTCCCACCACAAAATTGTTCCTTGGGGGTGGGGGATGGAGGGTGAACTACATGAAGGTTTCTTCAACAACCATTAATATATCTTCTGTTATTTGGAAAATGATTACTGTGTTGCAGTTCACACAAATTTTAATCAATCAATCAATATTTTTAAGCACCTAACAAGTGTTAGGTATTGTGCTAAATATTAGGCAAGAAAAACAAGATCTAAGTTCCTACTCTCAGAGATTTTACAGTCAAATGAGGGACACAACATGTAAACAACTATGTACAAACAAGATAGAAAGAATATAAACTGAAGCTAATAAACAGAAGAATGCTCAACTTTTAAGACAGTAAAGGAAGAATCATATTCAAATGAGCTCAGACTGGGAATTTGAAATGGAAGACTATTATTTACTAACTTAACCAAACTTCCAATTAACCAAATTCAGGATGGAGTATTGGGGCAAGATATGGAACCAAGGGTTAGTTAGCACTCAGATTCCCCTACTTTATTATTGGCTTGGTCCTCTTCAACATGAACCATACCTTTTCTTTGGCCAGCTCCAGGAAAAATTACTGGCTCTTTGTTTTTGAAGAGGACCAATAATGTCACAGGTGATGTCTTGACTTGCAGGTGAGTTGGATTTAAATGAGGTAGAGTTGCACAAAATCACCTCACTCTCTTGGCAAGACAAAACTCAAGATGACTGGCGATGGTCCAGGATGTGGTGGATGACCTTTCATCTTAGATATCTGACCAAGCTCTAAGAGCTCCACTGCTCCTGCTTCAGCCTTCGTGGCCATTGGAACATATTGTTCTCAGAAAGTTTTTACATGCTTGGGGTACACATTCCCCTAACTCACTAATGATTTTGAGGCCTTTTGGTTACCCTTCCCCGGGTTTAGCCCATATTCCAAGACAACGTACTGGGGTGTGGCCATTGCACATTGCTAGGCAAGCCCTCACAGCAGAGGTGCTAGTCATCCTGTAGAACTCATATGTCCTAGGAAAGGTATACCAGTCTTTAAGCCTAAGCATTGTGAATTGTTTTGTAAGTCTCTATATCACTTGGTTAAAATTTTATATAGTTATTCACAAAACGACTGTAATTCTTTAAACTTTAGCTACTGCTAGCCAAGAACATTTCCTAGAATATTTCTCTAGTTGCTACTGGTTATAAGAAACTTGGACTTAGACAAAGGGGAAATATTTGATCACCTTAAAATTGCATGAGGTAGAATTACATTAAGACCTAAAATTTCTCCCTTGTCAAAAATAAATAAAATTCATGCTCATTAAATTGTTGGATATGACATCACCTTTATCTTTATGTAGAACTTGATATCCAATGATTTATTCTTGTGTTTTCCTCATGCCTCCTCTCTACTCCCTTCTTCAGCTTCCAGAATTTCCTCATATTACTTATGATAGTAACTGCCCCCAAAGTCAACTCTTCTGTCCACTCCCCAGCATAGGACAGGGTGGATACCACATTTATCTGGCCCCTGGGGCTGTATGCTTCCTGACCCTGGGATGGTTTCTGCCCCTCCTAGCATGGAAAATAGCTCCATTTACCTTGGGTTCACTGCTGCAGACCAGTGAATCATGTGATGATCTCTCTTTTATTCTCTCTATTTGTATTTCTAAACATAGTGTCTTTCACTCAAATAGATAATAGCGCAATATACTACAGACAATCCTGGGGATGGAGCCAAAAGGTGGTGAAGGATATTAAGAGCTCACTGAGGTCATCCATCTCACTAAGATCCATCACATGATGTATCAACATGGGCAGGGAAGTCAGTCCAGAGCTGGCTTTTCTGACCCTTGGCTGGGAAAATGTTTTATAAGTTGCTGAGTCCTGCCTAGCTTTAGCCCTATTTTTATGCATCAGCAAAGAGTCTCTGTCTCATTGGATTACCAGGGGAGCAGGGAGTCATTTGAAAAAGTTCAAGCCAATATCTTAAAAAATGGGATGAAATTAAGGAAACCCAAAATTAGATGGAATGCACTGAAACAAACTTCCTGAAAGTGAGATGGTCATCACAGACTGACCTTTCAAGGAAAAAGTGGTGAGAGCCGTGCAGCTAAAGACACTGAAGACATCATTGGTTCCGTTATAGAGAGAGGAAGCTGGCTCAGATAACCTGTTACTTCTTTTTCCAACTTCAATTCCCCTAGTTCACATAATCACCATAGGGAGCCAAGACAATGAGTGGAACAGTGCCTTGGACTGGGCCAAGATAAACTGGGCCAATGACCTGGTTATTCTAAGTGACTTGGCTACAGGTCCCCACCTCAGAGAACAGGCTGACTTTTTGTGGTCATGAACTATGGACCCTCCCTCCCCACTAGTGACTTGAATCTAATCAGAACAAAGATTGAATCCTGCTACCCAACCTGGCCTCTCAAAATCAATCCCAGAGGCACAGAAGTCTCTCATATCAACTTGAGTAGCAAGCTTGGAATACTTGCTTCTTAGATTTTTTTTGATTAGGGCTTTAAAAAAAAAAGAAAAGAGAAAAAAAAATCAACTTTACCTCTTCCATAGACTATATATGCTTGATCATACAGATCAAAGCCTACATTTTGTTTTCTGCTCCTGTCTCCTTCTTCATCTGTCTGACAGTCTATAGTATAGTTTCATAATATGGTATTACAGTTTAAGAACATTCACTAAAAATGGAGAAGGGAGAAGCAAACAAACAAAAGAGTCCCTTTGTCACCAGGAAGGAAAATTGGTCAATATTCAGAACTAGACAGGACTGGATATTACTATAAACAAGTGACTAAATTCCTCTTTCATTTTTTATCAAATAGTACTAGTAAAGATCATGTCACCCTTTTTTTTGCAGAAGTGGGGGATCATGGGTGTAGAACATTACACATGCTGTCAGACTCTTTATGTGCTGGTTAGTTTTACTGAACAGATTTTTCCCCCTTTTTTTCAAACTGATGGATAAGTGAACATTAGGGGAAAGGATATATTTAGAAATGAAGGTGAGAGAAAAAGAAAAGATACCAGTAAAAATGTGAAGACCTCATATGGATACAGCAATGTTAAGTGCCATACAAAGACTATCACATCTGACCCCTACTTTTTTGGGAGAAGGTGGAAATGTGATTTCATTGATCTAGGGAAATTCCAATGTGGAAGTTTCTGCCACTAATGCAAACCAGCAATTCCACTGTAACTTGTAGTTTTAGAGGGTTTCCTTCAGGGCACTGAGAGCTTAAATTACCTGCCTTTAGTAAAATTGCTAGTTTATGTTAGAAGACAGACTTGAACCCAAATCTCTGTGACTTCAAGCTGGTCCTTTATCCACTATATCATGCTGTCTCATATGTTTAAAAATCACATTTAAAATCACTAAAAATAGGTTATGGTTTTTAAAATTGCATAGAAATTATGTAACTAAGAAATGAGACAATCACAAGAACCCAAAGGAAAAACAAAAACACACTTTATCTAAATATAAATGTTCAGTAGGAAGTCATGTGCTAGATGGGTTGAGATGGTGGTGAAAGAGAGGAAGTTAGTACATTGTTTTTACTCATTGAGAAAAGACAGGGGAAAGTCCGACAGCCTTGGAGAAGCACCAAAATCTTTGTCTCTGAGACCATAAGGACCCACTGCTTTATGTCTTAGATTCCTTCAGAGTATTCCTTCAGAATATCACCTATAGGACTGATTAATGTGGATGGGTTCCTTCTTTCTCTTGTTTGCTGCTTTGGGGGACACTTGTCCAATACCAGCTTCACCATTAAAGTAAAACTGGTTAAGCCTATATATACCATTCTGTTATTCATTAAGCAAACAAACAAAAACACCTTTGCATCCTATAGACAGAGCCTTAGGATTATTTTGACCCCTTTTTTGATTTATTATTAGTTATTATACAAATGACTCTTGTTAAAAGGGAGCCATTCATTCATTCAATAAGCATTTACAAATACCTCTGTACTTATAAATAAATATTTGTTTATGAATAAAACTTAACCATTTTGAATGGATGAATGAGACTGAATATTTAAAATGAGACAAAAATTATTGACTAAAATGAGATTTAGAGGTGAGTAGGAATATAAGCTTACAGTGAATATTAACAATTTGCTAAATGACTTACTACACATGTTTTTTTTTTACCCTAATGATGGATAATCAAGAGCTGATACACCACGATGTGAGTATTCGTGTAGTATTGGGTGCTTTATAAATAATATAAGTAATGATGGATTATTTTTTTAAGAAAAGAGAATAAATTACATTAAAAGTGCCATTAGGAAAATTATTTTGGTTGCTCTAAAGAACCATTTTTCTAATTTTCTTTCACTAATAGCATAATTTCAAAATCTGAGACCCATCAGTGAGCATTAAGAAAATGCTAATATTTTAAGTATCTCCTATCAATGAATAAAATAAGGAAGAAGTTACATTGGGTATTTTTCTGCATTTATTGTTGTTAGCAGCTCTTTGGCTTGGTAGCCCTGGAGACCAGAGACCTGAGTTCAAATCTGGCCCTGGTCGCTTACTAATTATATTACCCTAGGCAAGTCATTTAACTACTGTCTGTTTCAGTTTCCTCAAGTATAAAGTATGGACTATAATAGCAACCATTTTGTGGGTTTATTGTGAAGATCAAATGAGAAAATATTTTAAATTATCATAATGCCTAGGAACATAGTAGGCATTTAATAAATGCTTACTCCCTTATTTCTACTTCTTTTCCTCTTGGTCAGGTCTGTTTTTGTTATGTATTAAAACCTTCTATTCTACAAAGTTCAATACTCAGACAATGAGAAGTACCCTTTGTACAGTTTAACTAAAGTATCATATAAATAGTAGAACATTAACCCCTTTGAAAGGAACAGAGAGGTCTTTGAGTATGATCCCTTGTTTAGAGGAAGAGAAGAGGATAAGTATTCATTAAGCACTTACTGTGTGCCAGACTCATCTTCCTGAGTTCAAATCTGGCCTCAGACACTTATTAAATGTGTTACTCTGAGCAAGTAACCCTGTTTGCCTCAATTTCTCATCTGTAAAATGAGCTGGAGAAGAAAATGACAAATCATTCCAATATCTTTGCCAAGAAAATGCCAAAAAAGGTCACAAAGAGTCAGACACAACTGAAATGACCCAGCAATGACAACCGCAGCAACACATGCCAGGTTGGGGCAGCTAAGTGGTGCAGTGGATAGAGTGCCAGGCCTGGAGTCAGGAAGACTCATCTATCTGAGTTTAAACCTAGCCTCAGATAGTTATTAGCTGTGTGACCCTGGGCAAGTCACTTAGCCCTCTCTGCCTCAGTTTTCTCATCTGTAAAATGAACTGGAGAAGAAAATGGCAAACCACTCCATCATATTTGGCAAGAAAACCCCAAATGGGGTCACAGAGAATCATACACCACTGAAATGACTGAACAATAACAGTGTGCCAGTCACCGTCCTAAACACTTTATAAAATAGTATTTCATTTGAAAGAGAAAGAAACTGTGGACCACAGAGAAAAGTGGCACTGTGTCCCTGCCACTTTACCAGTGGTCAAATAGCTAGCTAGTGAAAGAACCAGGAATAGAAATCAGGTTTTCTGATTTCCAGCCCAGGCGACCCATAGCTTATAATATTTACCTCACAGTTCTAAGTATGTTCTAGCCTACGACCATATCCCCTTGCAGTGTTAATAAATCTCTTGCATAACCAAAGGTAGAACCTTAACATTTCTCTCAATTTTGGAAAAGAATTGAAAAGACACAGGAAAGAATGGATCTGCTGAGTCAAGTTTTCAGAGTGTATTTCATTTACCAAGGAGACAGACCACAAGGGTGAGGATACAGAGTCTGGGGTTGGTGCTAAGATTACAGTGGTGGTGGTAGTGGATAAATGAAGACACAGGACCTAGCCAAAGGTCTCTTTCCACCATCTCCTCTCTTTAAGGCTCATGGTAGCATTTTGTTAACTTCCTGAATATCATTTATGGTACTATTCTGAAAACATCATATTGGAATTGTCCAAAGAAAGTGATTAAGTCATTTCTGCCTTTTGACCCAGCTATCAGATCCATCATTGGGTATGTGTGCCCCAAAGACATAACAAATGAATAAATAAAAATAAATAAAAAACAGAAAAATAAGGCTCCTTATTTTCTACCCTCATTTCTTACTTCTATTTCTCATCTATCATTGGCCTTGTTATCACTTTTCTGTAGCATCCCTAACTATCATTTTCTTCCTGATTACTCGACAGTCACCTCCTGCAGGAAGCCTCCCCTGATAAGCCCCATTTCATTCAGCCTGACATCAATTTTACTGAGCTCCTACTATATACAGAGAACCATACTCCCAGCAAAGGGGCAAATGTCAGTTCTAGGTATTTCAATTGGTACAGCCTTAAAGATTATGCTTTTCCTTGATTCTCAAATATTTTAAGCTAAACAATGTAAAGAAATGTTGTTAGTTAGGTTTACCTTGATTATAGCACCGGAGGAGTGGGAAAAACAAACTTCAAAACCCTCCCCCCCCAAAAAATAAAAAATTAAAAAAAAAGGAAAAATTCTAGGTAAAGTTACCATATAGATAAAAATGAAAGTAGTGCATAATCCAGGAGAGAAAACAAACAACAAAAACCCCAGAATTTTCTATGCAAAGGAGCCAAGTTCGTACATGTTTTGTTTTTGCAAAATTAAAGTTCTGAGGCTCCAGCAATGATGTCACTCACTCAACATTCTGTTTCTCGCCAAAGCTGCTCTTGCAGAGACGGGCATTGTTTCAAGGACACCCAAATGCCAAAGAGGAGCTTGTATCGATTTCCATCTCTTTGTATTTTAGTCCTCTAAATCTTCATAAAAATTAACTTAATTGTATTTCTCATTGTACAATGAAAAACAGTTTAACTATTGAACTGCCTTTCTCTCACGTATAGCTTCCAACCACCCTTTCCCTAGGTCAATGTAAGCTTCTTGAAGACAAGAATTATTTTATTTTTGCTCTTGTATAACCAGTGTGAAGAATAGTAGGTATTTATAAATGCTTATAAAATGAATGAATGGCTCCCTTCCAACAGGAGCAGTTTGTATAACATCCACTCTATGCTTATGCTCCTACTCTCATCTATAAATCTCATTTATGATAAATCATAAAGGCTTTGTCTACAGGGTGTTGAGATTCTAGTGAGGAAACACAGTGGACAGAGAGCACCAGTCTTGTAGTCAGGAAGACCTGAGTTCAAATCCAGCCTTAGACACTTACTAGCTGTGTGAACACAGGCAAGTGACTTCTGATCTTTTTTATTGTCTCAGTTTTCTCATCTGTAAAATGGGAATAATGATGACAGCTGTTTCCAGGAATTCTTTTGAGGATCAAGTGAGATAATAATGGTAAAGCACTTAGCACCAATGCCTGGCACATATTAAGCACTAAATAAGTGCCAGTTATCATTGTTATTAGTATTACTGACAACACAATGATAAATACAGACTTTAATAGTCCTACTTTGATTGTGAAATTGGTTTTAGTTGGGCAAGATTTTGGCTTAAGAAGGTCATGGAAAATGTTAGGCACTCTGTACAGAACATTTCAGAAGTGGAAAAAAAAATAGTTATGGTGTTGATTTGGCGGTCAGAATCCCTATGGTGACTCCAACTTGTGGAACTAACTCCCTTTGCTACTTAATTAGTTTCATTAATATCAAAGAACTGCATGTACTCATTCCATTGAAGCTTCTTCCTATTGCTTAAACCTGGGTTGCCTAAAACTTTGGCCAGATGCAATTGTTTCTCTCAGGGCCCAAAGGAAGAGAAAGATAGGGAATATAAAAATGATCAGAGAAGTACAAAGAAGTAGAGAAGAAAGGGAGATAGGGGGCTTTGAAAAAAATAATTGCTTACCTTGACCTGATTTAACCCCTAAATTTAATCCATGTGATAAATCAAACACTGCCCATTTTCATTTTCCCTCATTCCTTATTCCTGACCCTTTGCCCCAGAAGGTTTCTATAGGAGTTGAAGACCTAGGATTTTGAAATTGCTGAGATAAAACTCCCTGGGTGCACTTATAGAATTGATTTGTGCTAATTGATCTCATCAGAATCACAGAATTTTGGGGGCGGAGCCAAGATGGCTGCATAGCAGCAGCAACATATCGCAGCTGTCACATAGCCACCCCAAAATACCCATAAAACAGGACTCTAAACCAATCCTAGAACTCCAAAATGCACACAAAGATACTTCCCACTAAAGTCAGCTCGGCTACAAGGAACCATATCAGCACTGCAAACTGAAACCAGCCTGCCCTGAAGCCCCAGCTGTGCCCTGGGGGCGGCTGGAGGGAAGAGCAGAGGAGCCTCTCAGATGAGTGGATTAGCAGCAGCTGCGAGTGGAGATTTCAAAAGGGGGAGATAAGCAGTCCGGCTAAAGGCCTCCACAGTGGAAAAGCAAAAGGCAGAGGTTTTGCACCCGC
>CM053584.1:293938191-293954369 GCA_028627135.1 Pseudochirops cupreus
TTTTTTTCTTCGGTTCATTTATTAATTAGCAGCACAGATGCTAAGGTGCTTATTGTCTTATTATTAATTTACAAGCTTCTGCCGACTTTTCAAAGTTTCAAATTAAACAATTTAACTTTTATTCATAGACTCTATAATCTTTTTTTTCCCCCCCTCTGGAGTCTTATTTCACTGCCTGATTGTGGCATACAGACTGACAAAATTCTAGTATGTAAAATTAAAATGATGATTAGTGAACATCTCAGAAAGGAATTAGTGATCATGAAGATTTAACATGGCTTCATTAAAGAACAAGTCATGTCAGACTAACCTTATTTCAGATGAGGAGAATTCTGTAGCTCTTATTTATTTGGATTTTTGTCAAAGTGTTGGATAGTGCCTTATACTATACTTCTGGGCAGGAGAGAGATATGTGGGTTAGGCAAAGTACAGTCAGATAGTCAGTCAACAAGCTTTTAATTAAATGCCAACTATGTTCTGGCCACTAGGCTAAGCACTAGGGAAACAGAGAAAGCAACAAGAAAGCAAAACAAAAACATTCTCTGTTCTCAACAAGCTCAGAGTTTAATGTGAAAGACAACATGTAAACAACTATGTTTGTTGTTGTTCACACTCCTTGTGACCCCATTTGGGGTTTTCTTGGCAAAAAGGCTGGAATGGTTTACCATTTCTTTCTCCAGCTCATTTTAAAGAAACTAAGGCAAATAGGGTTAAGTGACTTGGCCAGGGTCACACAGGTAGTTAATGTCCGAGGCTGGATTTGAGCTAAGGTCTTCATGACTCCAGGTCCAGAATTCTATCCACTGTACTACCTAGCTGCCCCTAAACAACGTTGTGCAAACAAGATATATACAGGATAAATTGGGGAGATTTTCAAAGGGAAGGTTCTAAGGTTAAGGAGGACTGGAAAAGACTTCTTGCAGAAGGTGAAACTTGAACAAAACTAGGCAAACAAGTAAGTGGAGATGAAGAGGAAAACAATTCCAGCTATGAGGAACAACCAGTGAAAATGCACAAAGTGGAGAGATGGAGTGTCATGTGTCATGTGTAAGGAATACCAAGGAGACCATCATGACTGGATCACAGAGCATGTGGAGGAAACTGGAAAGGGAAGAAGAAGGCAGATTATAAAAGGCTTTGAAAGCCAAACAGAGGGTTTTAAATGATCCTGGAGGTATTAGGGAGCCACTGGAGTTTACTGAATAGTGGGAATTCATGGTCAGGCCCGCATCAGAATTTTGAAGAGGATTGATGCCATTTGCTCCATAAGAGTGTGCATTCATAAATAATCTTCCCTTTATAGTTGACATTGACCAGGTACTTATGGACTTGGGGGTCCTTTCCCTAAGGAAAAATACTGGAAGGCTATAGATGGAAGCATTATAACATAAGTACATATAGGAGTTCTGATGGTAACATTCACAGCAAAAAGTCAAAGTAAATGACTTGATTTATCCTGAAGAAGAGCATTTGCTGTTATATCATTTTAGTCATGTCAGACTCTTCCTGAACCCATTTGGGGTTTTCTTGACAAAGATATTGGTGTCGTTTACCATTTCCTTCTCCAGCTCATTTCACAGATGAGAAACTGAGGCAAATAGGGTGAAGTGACTTGCTCAGTGTCACACAGCTAGTAAGGGTGTGAGGCTGCATTTAAACTCAGGTCCTTCTGACTCTACGACTGGTGCTCCATGCACTGTACCATCTAACTGCCCAAAGAAGAGCATGCTGAAGTAGAATTGAAAGCCTTTAAAACGAAGAAGAATTGTGTGGTAGTAGTTTCGACATGCAATGAAGATAGAGCAAGAGAAAAAAATAAAGAAAAGCATGGAGAGAGGAGAAATTCAGAGTTCATCTGTTCCAAGCCTTGAACCATAGGTTTGGAGTTTAGACAACTAAAGCACAGAAAATTTAGAGCTACAAGGCTACTATGTCCAAGGCAGAATTTGCAGTTAGATCTTGAATATTGAGACACACAGAGGCTAAGAAACATATCCCTACAGCTGTTGTTAAATGTCCTCCCTCCCATCTCACAAGGGAGATGAGGACCCAGACCCAAACTGGAAACAATGAATGATTCTTCACTACACTAATCACTGGATTTCAAAGCTAATTTGGCTGATCTATGACTTTTATTTTTATTGTCTCCAATCTATTATATTATAAAAAGATAGCAAAGGCAGATAAAGGATTGACTTAACAACCTAACATTGAATAAAAACATGTAATAAAGTTTTCATGCCTACGTATTAGTACTTATTGTTCAGATAAAGGACAACTTTATTCTGTTGTAGATAGATTTTTCTCATTCTTGTCAAATGAGAAACCTTTTCTCTCCTTCACAACGTGTATTAAATATTAAATCTTTAAGTCTATCCTACATAAGCTTATATTGGAACCATTGCAGAGAAGGGGCAAATCTGCATTGACAATACAGCTAGCTTGATAAAATAGCCAGCATGCATATGGTACTTTAAGGTTTGCAAATTTCTTTACAAATATGATCTCATTTGATCCTCTCAAGAACCCTAGGAGATAGACATTATTATTATCTCTTTTTTACAGATGAGGAAACTGAGTCTGGGAAGAGTTAAGTGATTTGCCCAAGGGCACACAGCTAAGCATATGTCTGAGGCTGGTTCTGAATTCAGGTTCTCCTAACTCCATCCCCAGTGTTCTCCATTGTTGCCAACTTTGTGAGGAAATTCTTCACCAAAATTTTAATATACCAACAAAATCATAAATCTGGTCTTCCCCTTGTCTTCCTTCACAAGGTCTGTATGGTGTTTAATTCTTTTTAATAGAAGAGGGACTTTTGGTAAGTTATTTGTATCAAGTGTGTGCACATATAGATATGGATACGCTTTTCTATGTTAACATTCTGAAAGTTTGAGGTTAGCTTGCATGAGTTCTCTTTTACCCAGTTACAGACTTTCCCCTTTTTTTTTAATTGTTCTAAGTCTTCTCCAATATGTGCCCTATTGTAATGTGAACAATAGTTTGGTCATTCTATCTTTCAAAGGGAAGAGGCTCTCTGGAGGCTCTCTGATCTGGGATACAGCTTTGGAGTGGAAAATAGGACACCAGGCCTTGACTTCCTCCCTTCCTCAAAGAACAGTAACTGAAATAGGACTTTGTCTTGATTCAAACTCCTCTTTGCAAAAAAAAAAAAAAAGAAAAAAAAGTTAGAAATGAAAGGGGGGAAATAATTTCCCAAGTGATATTGTAGCAGAATTCTTTCCTAAACATAATGTTTTGCAAAGTGTGTAGGTGGTGGCCGTGGGCTTGGAAGCACGTGAATCATAGCAGTATTTGAATTCCAGATTCAAAAATTGAAAAAGATGCAAGTCAAGATTGTTTAGTATATTCCTCTCCTCTGTTTTAGACAGAGAATATATGCTTTGTTTGAGGAGTTGGCTTACTGTCAGGAAACTGATTTCCAGTAAGAAATCTGAAAATTTTTGTTGTTGACTCCAACGTATGATAAAAGGAAAGTAAGGGAAAGAAAGAAAGAAAGAAGGAAAGAAAGAAAGAAAGAAGGGAGGAAGGAAGGAAAGAAAGGAGGAAAGGAAGGAAGGAATGAAGAAACAAAAGAAGGAAAGAAAGAAAGAAAAGGGAGAGAGGGAGGAAGGAAGGAAAGAAGAAAATAATAAGAAAGAAAGGAAGAGGGGCAGCTAGGTGGCACAGTGAAAAGAGCAGTGGCCCTGGAGTCAGGAGGACCTGAGTTCAAATATGGCCTCATAAACTTAACACACACACACACACACACACACACACACACACACACACGCACACGCACATGCACATGCACATGCACACACATACACACAAACCTAGCCGTGTGACCTTGGGCAAGTCACTTAACCCCAAATGCCCTGCCTTCCCCCCTCCAAAAAGCAAAAAAAAAAAGAAAGAAAGAAAGAAAGCTAGAAAGAAAGATGAATGAAAGAGAAAAAGGGAGGAAGGAAGGAAAAAATGAAGGAATGAATGAACAAAGGAAGGAAAAGGAGAGAAGGAAGGAGGGAGGGAAGAAAAAAGGAAGGCAGGAAGGAGAAGAGAAAAGAAAAGAAGAGAAAAGAAAAGAAAAGAAGAAAAGAAGTCAATATTAGGGAGTGGCAGGCTGTAGAAGTGCCTCCTGCTTATTGGTAATTGGATATCTCTTTTAGTACTTTTTCCATTAAAATAGATGGTGTAAAGAAAAGAAGGTTATCTTTTGAAAACTTCACATTTGAACTGAATAATGCATTGAATTATAACTTAGGTGAAAGGCCCAACTGCAATATTATATTTTATCAATTTCTTTCCCATTTCTCTGCCTTAGAAAGGCAGGAAATACCTAGTAATCCGATTATTATGGAGAAGTATAGTTAGGTTACTAGAGCTTGCCAAGAAATCAGATTTCTTGATTGACTAGAAGAGCACGTAACATTACAATTGGGTAAATAAGCTCAATTCCAAATCATCTGAGCTCGTAATTTCCATAATGGATTGTTCTCTGAGTAAGGAGAGGGATATGATTCCATTCTCTTTCAGGGACCAGGAGAGCAAAGAATGCTGGGTTGTTGGTGACAAGCTGAGAGAATCATAAGCCAAGCAAGGTCTTGTAAATTTTAACAAGAGATTAGATTGGTTGAGAAATTTAGGCACCATCCAGAATATGCCAAATATAGTCTTTTCTATACACTTTTCATTTTATGTAACAGTATTTTTGACATCTTTGCTTGAGACAAAAAAATTCTAAAGTTTGGAATACAAGTAAAATATAATTCATAGCATTTTTCTGCAGGCATTTATTCTTTTAGTATTCATACGAGCTAATACACATTTTCTAGTTCTTTCTCTGTCATCTACTAAAAACATTTTTAAAGGACCAAGAGAAAGAAGATTCAGCTAAATTTCCAAACTGTATTTACCATGCACCTAATGACAAAAATCTACTTTCAGAAAAAAGTGGAGATAAGTAAAAAAAAAAATATTTTGCAGAATCACTTCCTAACCCTTTGGATGCATTTAGGTAACTTTTGTTCATTTAGCTGCTTTTGGTTTGGACCAATCAGTAGAAGAAACTCCTGATGATAAAACTCAATTTACCAATGTGAACCACCAACTGTTCTGCAATGTATCATCTCTAGGACTTAAGAGAGTTACCCAGAGCAATGAGAAGGTAAGTGAACGTAAATAGAATGACATCATCACCATCTTCCTCCTCCTCTTTATCATCATCAGCAGCAGCAGCAGCAGCATCCCCAAGATGCATCAGAGGTAGGAACATGAATCCATATCTTCTTGGGCCTGAAATTTTCCTTCTATTCACCATATTATACTGCTTCCTATCTATGCTCTTTAAAAATCTTCCACTTAATTGTAGGTTACCCCTCACAAAAAGCCATGTGCAATACAAAGCTGCTAAGGGAAAAAAATATGCCTTCTGAAAACTGACTTTTCGAGTGTTCCATTTAACAGTGAGAATGTTGTCCAACTTAATAAATGTACTCCAGAGAATAAAGCTTAACACTGAACATTATAATAATTTATTTATTATCTTTTTAAAAAATTATTGTTTTTAAAATTTCAGATTAACCAGAAACATTTGGATATTTTTGACATTTTGTGGACTTCAGGCAGTAATGTCTTCTAAACCCAAAGGGCCAGCTAATCCTCCTCTCCACTCACTGTTACTCTATTGATTGTCTCAACATTGACAAATAGAAGTTGAAGGATGTCAGATTACTCCAGTCTTTCAATGCATCAAGAGTTTAATTCATGTCACCTAAAAAACTGGAATCTCCCAGAGATTCAGCAAATGTAATATGACAGCCTGAGATGATGAAGCTCAAAGAGAAGAAAAAACAGCAAAGGAGTTCTTTAACCTTATCTCAGAAACCTCTATTATCAACTTTACAACTGTTTTGCAGAGATAGAACATGAAGTAAATTAAATTTAGGTCAATTCAGCAAACGTTATTGATGATGCACCTATTGCGTGCATTGTACTATGGTAGGCAGACTTTGACACCAAATAATTATATGACCTTGAGGAAATCATTTGATCTTCAGGTGCTTTAATGCTTCCCAATCCATAAATTAGACAAGTGAACTAGATTACTCAAAGGTACTCTGCAATTCTAAAATAATATAAGTATTTCATAAATCCCACTGTGTGTCAACATTGCCCTAGGAATATAGAAGATGATGGTAAAAGTTAACAAACAACAACAATCATTCCACTTTCTGAAGATTGGTTGATGCTAAGCTGGAGGGACAGAAATGTAGGGACCAAACAGATTCTGGGATTCAGGTAGCATCAAGAGAACTTGCATGTCTTTTAGGCACTTCAGAGACAGGAGGTTCCAAGAGAAAATACAAGTGACCCTCATTTTAAGCAAAACCAATATACATAATTTCAAAATCATAGGCAGTAATAGAGGGAAATAATTCACTTTATAGTACTCGGAGCCTCTAAATTAAGGACTTTTCAGGCTAGTTCCTACCATATCATAGTAGCATTCACAATACTTTTTTTGGCTCTGTGATCTGAGCATCTACCTCCCAGGGTTATTGTGATGATCAAACACAAATTTTGCAAACTTTAAAGACCTATATAAGTGCTAGCTGTGATGATGATGATGATGATGGTGGTGCTGCTGCTGCTGCTGGTGTTCATGTGAGACTTTTCTCCCCTGGTACAGATCCCAAACCTTCTACCTTCTTATCCCATGTTATTGAGTCATTTCTTTCAACTCCGAATCTCCATGACCCCGTTTGGGGTTTTCTTGGCAAAGATACTGCAGTAGTTTGCCATTCATTTACCTTTCTGGCTCATTTTACAGATAAGGAAGTTGAGGCAAACAGGGTTAAGTGGCTTACCCAGGATCACATGACTAGTATCTGAAGTTGGATTTGAATTTAGGTCCTCCTGACTTCAGGATAGGCACTCTATCCACAGTGACACCTAACTGCCTTTCTCCTATTTAACTCTTTATTTATGTTTTCTCATGAATTTTTTTATTCACCCAGCACCCTAATGACCTTCTTAGGGTACTTTTAATATTCCATGGATATCAATATAGTCAAGCAGGACATTCACTGGGATTCTGAGTGCTATTAATTCAAAAGACCCACTAACCTCCATATCTCACTGTTATGATATGTCCTTGTTTCCTTAAATTTTCTTTAAGTTCAAGTGCTTATCTAAGGCAGGGGTGTCATACATGTGGCCAGTGGCCTTCCACATCATTCTTGAGTGTGGTTGAACCAGATTAAAACATAATTTGGAAAAATTTAACAAAAATTTAAAAAAATAACAAGATAGATAAAATTACATTTTGAACCTAAGTCAATAAGCAGACCGCAGGAATCTTTATATAGGGGTCAATGGCCCAGGTTTCTATTTGAGTTTGATACTACTAGGCTATGGTTTTATTGCTGCAGAAATTACTAACATCAACCAGTTCCCCACCTATAAGACTGAAGAAAATCTCCACTCCATTTTGAATTCTCCTTGTTCAAATTACATTTAAATGGAAATTTCAAATAATGTAAGAATGTAAGTAAGCATTTTAAAGAATGAACTTTTATTTGTAGGCTATAATTCTTGCAGCAAGTGGAGTTTAATTTTTTCTCCTCCTTCCCTCCTCTTCCAACCTTTGAGAGGAAAATGGGTGGAGTAGAAGGGCTGGTAAAGAGAAGGTAGGACTTTTTTCCTGGGTGTTGGTGTTTGTCCATTTTTTATAGAGGACCAATGACATCATGGGTAATATCTTTACTCTGGCATGTATTGAATTTAAATGAGGCAGAGTTGCACAAAGTTGTCAGCCTCATTCTTTCTTCTAGATTCATCAAAGTCCAGTGGCAAGACAAAAGTCAAGAGGACCGGCAATATTCTAGGATGCAGTGGATGAACTTGGAGTCTTCGATGTTTGACCAAATGTTAGGAACTCCACAGTGTTGGCTTCAGTCACCTTCATGGTCATTGGAACAAATTGTTTTTATCTGCCCACTGCACTGGGAAAGTTTTTACATGTTTGGGGTGGATACCCCCCAAACTCACTGATGGATTTTAAGGTCCATCATCTACTTTAGTTTAATCTGTTTGCTGAGGTGGTTCACCAGGGTATGGCCACTGCCTATGCTATAGCTTCTTGGAGTCACAGATGAGAGTTGAAAGCCAGGTGGACAACAAAGGTGGATGAGCAGCCCTAAAAAGGGCTCAGCAAGTCCCCACACCAGAGGATCTAGTCCTCCTTGAACACTCCATGCGTGGAAGTGGGGGAAGACAGGGACTATGGATTGGATTCTAGTAGTATCACCAACTGTTAAAACTTACCTACTTTTTGGTCCTACTTAAGTCCTAAATGACATACTTTTTAACATTTGCCACATGAAAATTATCATTGATGATACATAGCTGGGTGTGTCAGTGGATAGACTACTGGTCTTAGTCAGGAAGACTTAAATTTAGATCTGATCTCAGAGACTTAATTAGCTGTGTGGAACCAGTTAAATCTCTTACCTTCTCTCAGGCTAGGTTTTGTCATCTGTAAAATGAAGTGCTTCACAGTGAGGATGAAATGAGATCATAAATGGAAAGTGTTTTGCAAACCTTAAAGTGCCCTATAAATGCTTGCTAGTATTAAATGTCGCATCTTATTTACAGTCATCATATTGATTTTTTCCCCTAGATTGGCTTTCATCCATAATAGTACCTTTGATCTCTATTCTTTCAAAAAAATTTTTCTCTTTGGTAAATGTCTAAATTTGATCCCTGAGAACCTTTAAAAGTATATTGCCCCTTATGCTATTTTTATTTGGTTAGGTCCAGGCTTCCTTTTTCATTTCATTTTCATTATCATCATCGCCACTTCCTTAGATAGTGTATCAGACACTTAAGTGGTTGAACCTAAATGAAGTGTCCTAATTCTTCATTGATAGATAATTCATGGATAAGTAGAACAGAAAAATGCTGACAGATCTGGTCCATTTCATATCTATTTGTTGTTCTCCTTCCATTTTTACCTACATATGCTCTTGGAATGTTTTTAAAATCCTTAGGTGCTGCCTTTTGATTTATTCCAAGTTTTACAGAACACATCTTTTCTTAAGGGGATTTGTTCTGTGAAGTTTGGATTCAAAGGGCCACATTTGAGGACCTAGAGGGCCACATACGGCCTCCAGGCCACAGGTTCCCCACCACAGCTTCATGCCAAACTCTTTGCAGGTTTGTTTCATGTTCAGTCGGTTCCTGCTATTTTGGGAGACAATACTGCTTGTAATCTTGCATGCCCCTCCTCTGTAATGTTGAACAAATGATTTAGAAGCTAAATTTCCCTCTTCTTCACCCTCTGTAGCAGATGTTGACCCATAAGGTACAACTATTTTCATTGAGGTCTGTTTGTTTATACTCAAAGTCTGTGTTAAAAGAGGTTTCTTTTTACATTTAAGCTTTCTATGAAACAGTTTTCTACCTCCTTAATTTACCTGTTTTAGCAGAACTGAATCTCTTGGTCATCCTTCTATCGGAAATGTTGGCTTCAAATCATATTTACAGCAAAGATTCCAGTGTGGATATGGTTCCTTTCCTATGGTAGTATAACAACTTGCTGGCCACTGGGCAGAGCACCCACATTGCGTAGTTAATGTTTGTAGACAATCTAAAAATCGTGTGACTCCTAGCACTCTCTCTTCTGTCATTCCACTATTATCACTGCAAAAGTGGCAAGCTCCCTCCAGGGCCGAGGGCTATTTTGCATTTTTACTTGTTTGATTGTTTGCCAAGGCTAAGAAAACTCAGCACTCAGTGGTGACCCGAGGCTAGTTTTGTGTAGTAGATAACAATCCTTTGCCAGTGAAAAGGTGTAGTTGGTTTTTGACCAATTAACTTCAAATTCCTCCCCTCCCCCCGCAGCAGTATCTCCCAAAAGTCATAAGACAATGTTTCAGTTTGATTTAGAAGTGACTTCAAGTCACTACAGAATACAAGTTTTGACCCATCCCACTAAGCTTAAAATGTGCAGAATATGATCCTGGTTGACAGATTTACTGGGATCTGTTGCAAAATTCTATACAAATTGTAGGCATTCAATTGTAAATATCCAAACTAAGACAGAAATGGGAGGGAGAGGGAGATAGGAAAAGTTCTAAGGGCTGTCTGTTGGTCAGAGGGTTCCTAGACATAAGAGAAGCCCCTGTGTCCCAAGGGAGTAGCAAGTCTTTTTTTTTTTCTGGCAAAGCAGAGACCTAAAACACCCTGCTGACCTTTCACAAAGCAAAAGTTAATCACTACAATGATAGAGTACAACAGTCATTCTATAAAATTCTGCTGGTGTTCTCTCACACCCAACATGCACATCTTGGAGCTTAATCCTCCTTGACCAACATTCCTGAAGTTCATCTTTTGAGAGTGCTTTTTGTATAGAAAGACTTTGCAACATTTTTGAAGGATGTCCATGGAAAAATAGGATTTATTTATAGACAGCTTTTCTGGAATAAAGGCCTGGATGCATGTGACTATCTATAGTTTGAGAGTAGTTGGCCTTCTATTGTTTGTGAAACTTGAATTTGCCAAAAGCAATTACCTCAAACAATTTCATTGGCATCATCTCTGAGCTACTTTTAATATTTCAGGTGAACCTGAACACCCCAAATGGGCTATTGAAATCTACCCATTCATTCCACGAATGTTGAACTGAAGCAATGTAACACCCTTGAGCAGGACAAACATCAGGAATGGAAAGTAAGAGGATAGTGCAAAGCAGCCTCTATCTGTCCAGCTCTGCAGCTGCCAAGCAGAGAGAACCAAAGGAATACTATAAGAATCCTTCTGCTTCTCCTTGTCATCTGTTTCTCCTTTATTCTTCTTTTCTTCTCCTTTCCCTACATTGAATTCAACAGACTTTTATCAAATGCTTATTCTGCCCTCGCTCCTAGAGATTCAAAGACAATAAAAGCAAAAACTAAAACATGCTGCCCTCAAGGAGCTTACCTTCTATACTTCCTTCCTCTAACCTGAAGCAGTGATAGGCATTGTCAAGAGATGGGGGATGGGGGTGGCAAGCAGAGAGAGGGGGAAAGTTGTGATTACATGGTGTTATATAAACACTGTGGAAAAGTCTGCTGACCATAATCTGGTGTTTTCCTCCACACCTACAAACAAAGCTAACAATTTACTTTGACAAAATTTACTTATTTTTTAAAAACAATATGTACAAGAGCAGTCACAGAGGAGAGGAACAAGATGTTGCTGGCATGATCATTGTGCTGGGGGAAAAAAAGTGAAAATAAGTTATATCTCTATGTTTAGTTGCTGTCATTATTCAATAAATGATTGAAATTCAATTCAACTCAACATTTACCATTGTCTATCGTGTTCAAAGAACATACAAAAACAAAGAAAACCTCTTAGCAACACGATAGAACAAAGCTGATTTTTGTAGAGAAAGATAATCGGATTATAGATTTAAAGCTAGAAGGGACCTTGAAGGTCTTTGGTCTAACTCACCTTATTTCACAGGTGAGGAAACTGAGGCCCAGAGAAGTGAAACAACATTCTTACAATACACAGGTAATGCCAGGCTTTAAACTGAGGTCATGTGACTCCTACGCCAGTGCTTTTTATGGTTAGAGTTTAAAGGAACCATTGAGGCTGTTTGTTCCAACCCTCGAATTTTTTCAGTTGAGGAAAATGCAGGTAGAGAGACAATGTCTTGCTCAAGGTCACACAGTGAATTAAAGAAGAAAAAAACCAGAATTTTTATTGTAGTGCTACTTTTCTCCTTCATTAATAGCAGCTGATAATGTCTCACTGTGTCTCTCTCTGTCCCTCTCCACCCCACACACACACACACACACGACTTTTTTATTGCTCAAATCCAGCAGACAAAAGAAAAATAGAAAGGTCTATAATATATATATTTTTTCTGGTTTGCCTTCTTCATGCTGGATAGCACTGGGAAATTGGAGGGTTTAAATTAGGAAAAGGCTAAAGTAACTTTAGATATAATTCCCCAAGGACAGTCATTTTGCTTTAGCTTTCAGGCTATATAATACTCCTCTAAATTTGGGTGCTTCAGGGGCAACCACATCATTAGCAATCTTTGTTAATCATCTTCCCTTCAGCACTCTCCCCTCCTTCAACAAAATTGCAGCAACCTATATTTTTAGTAAATTCTAATTGCAAGTTTAATTTGATATTTATCTATCACTTACTTTAAGAAGCTATTTGCTGGGCTGATTGCACAAACTGAAAATGACATTTCTGCAGATAGAAATGAAATTTCCCTGGGATAGAGAGGATTTTTCAAAGCAGAGCCCCTATTGGCTTAAAAAAAAAACCTTCTACTTGGCATCTTTTCTCCTTTAATGTGAAAATGAGTATTCATGGGGGATATGGTTTGCTCTATCTATTGGAAAATGCATATTAAATCATAAGATGTATAATTTATGGAAATGATTGCTCTAAGGAAAGAAGCATAAAATTGAGTTTTTGTAATATAGAAAGAAGCTTCAGGTGGTTCTTTACATGAGGCAAAACACTCAAATTCTTCACTGTTGAAGCCTGCCAGTGAAAATCACAACAGAAACTCAATAAAAACAACAAAAAAGAAAGGAAACTTGTAACAGTCTTTACTATGGGATCCATTAAAAACTAAGTTTTAGAAGTAAAATTCTCTACTACTTTGAGAAATCGTTTATTCATGTTCCATAGGAAGGTACTTGTTAATCTCAGTTTACTCTTGAACCATATTTTGGGAATTGGGCCTAATTCTATCAGATGAGTCAGTTACTCTGATTGGAAAGAGTTTGGCATTTCTCATAAATGAGTATCAATGGCTAAAATGCTGTCAGGGACAGATTAGTCACTCAAAGGGAACACTGGCATTATTTTTTCCCCCTACAAGGGCCACGAGACATGAATGAGGAAATGACTTGTATATTTCCTGCATGCAATGATGCCAGTGATGGACAGGGCTTGAGTACATAAGTCATATATGATGATACGTAAACTGAAATTTTATGTTGTGTATATTTTCTCAATTTTATTTTATTTTTAATTTATGGAATAAAACAAATATTTCTATAGTATAGTATTACAAAAAAAGATGATTGCACATGAAATTATAAATCTACTATGTACAACTTGCTGTTCCTTTTAAATATATAATAATATTATTATATAAATTTGTTTTCTTTTTTCCCTCCCCCATCCCACCCTAGAGATGACTATAGACACAAATATGTATATATATATGTATATATATGCATATACACACATATGCCCATATACATATACACATATATATATATACACACACATACATATGTGTGCATATGTATATGTATATTTAAAATTATTCTACACATATTCTATTTATCAGTTCTTTCCCTGGATGCCGGAATGCAGATAGCATCTTTCTTGATATATCTTTTATAGTTAATTTGGGAATTTATAATAGACAAAATAACTTATTTGCTCAAAGTCATTCTTAAAACTATATTGCTGTTACTGTATACAATGTTCTCTTGGCTCTGCTCATTTCACTATTACAAAAGTCCTGGATTGTCCTGTGCACTGAAGGTCATCAGACTAAGGTTCAGCTGAACCAAGATATTTAAATCAGACCCAAATTGACCTAACACCTTGGTAGTATTGTATTGTCATAGTTATGAGAGAAATCAATCAATAACAGTTTATTAAGCAATTACTATGTGCCAAGAACCTTACTGAATGATAGGGCTATACAGAAAAAAAAATAGCTAACATTTATACAGAATTGTCTGTAATGAACTTACAATCTATGGAGGAGGAGAGAGGAGGAAGAGGACATATAAATTCTAGAGGGCCTACTATGTATCAGGTCTCCCTACCATCAATTAATAAGCATTTATTAAGTGCCTATTATATACTAGGCTTAAGCCAAATTACCCATTGTGATTATTTACTCTATCATATTTTTGGAAATCAATCATAGTCTCCCTTCTATGGTTATCTTGAGCTATTATTTAATTTTTTATTGTTATCTTTATCTTTTACTCATTTGAATCTTACCTCACCAACTAGACTGTAATTCCTTAAGGACGGAGATTTTATTTTGTAAGCTGTTAGCCATAGACAAAAGCAAAACATCCATCAAAGACTTTACAGTCTATTCCATGTACATGTACAAATATCTCTAAAATAGATACCAAGTGCTTTGGGGGAAATTAGAAAAGACTTCCTGTAGGGTGGTTCTTGAGCTGAGCCAGTAAGGAAACAAGGGATTCTAAGAGGCAAATTTATTAGTCTGGAAACTATTGGCACAATTTCCTACGTGAAGCACTCTCCCCCCTGTCAAATTATTAGTACTCTTTGCTCCTTGACATTACCCTGTATCTACTTTATATTTATTTGCTGCTGCACAAGTTTCTTCCCCTCAGTGGAATGCAAGCTCTTTGAGAGCAGAGACCATTTCCTCTTCATCTTTGTGTTTCTAGCACCCTGCACACGTCTGGCACATTTTGTTGTTGCTGTCCTTCAGTTGTTTTCAGATGTGTCCAAGTCCTTGTGGTCCCATTTGGAGCTTTCTTGGAAAAGATAATGGAGTGATTTACCATTTGACAGATGAGAGAACTGAGGCAAATAGGGTTAAGGGACTTGCCCAGAGCTGAAAAGTATCTGAGGCCAAATTTGAACTAAGGAGGATGCCTTCCTGACTCCAGGTGCAGCACTCTAGCCACTGTACCATCTAGCTTCCTTAGTTCTAGCACATAGTAGAACCTTGATAAATGTCCTTTGCATTGAATTGAATTAGTATAGGGAACTTGTTTTAGCTAAACCTCCAGTGCTTCGCACAGTGCTATATACAGTAGGTACTTAATAAATGCGTGTTAAATAAGAGCCCTCTAGAAAATGATCTGGAAATGGGATTTGGGAATCATTAGTATAAGAGTAGACTAAATAAGGCTAATTGTTGTCTCCATAAGACATTGGGAGAGAGGTTTGTGTCCTTCAATCTCATGCACAAAGTCAATGAAAAAAAAGAAGTCAGCAAAGACAAGGACAAACCAATGTCATATAAATTCAACAGAACTTAACTCTAGGCTCACTTGGGGACACAGAGTTCCAAGGAGAGAGACCAGTATTATGTTACATGCATGTCAAATGATCTGAAAACAGACAGCAGCGCTTAGTGCTCATTTTAGATAGCCTGCAATTTGCAAGTTGAATTCTTGAAAGTTTCTTTTGAAACAAATGTATCTTTTTCCTACTAAAAAAGAAAAAGGAAGACCTACATTTCATTTATCTCTATTCTTTCTTTGCACAGTAACAGTCTCTGAATGATGCTTTCTGCCAAATTACCCAGTACTAAGATTATCAGTAATGCAAAAGGAATTTAGTATTAAACAAGATAGAGAGAACTTGTGTCAATAAAGGTCCCTCTAACTGAAAAATTATTTCAGAAAGTCTCTGTATGCAATGATTGGCTGATATGATAGAATCATCTTGATTCTATCCTAACCTTATCTCTGCTTTCCAACATTATCTCTGACTTCATACATGAAGACCCTTCTCCAACACAACTGATTTACTCACTCTTCTAGAAATACCACCTCAAGGCTCTTGTTTTTTTTTTGGGTACCCTTTCCCCCATCTGGATCTTTTAAGTCAAAGATCAAATCCCAATTTCCAAACTTTTCTCTAATTAATATCTCTTTTTTGATGAACACCAATGGTAATTATTTACTCTACCACTTATCTGGAGTAGTCTTCCTTCTATAGTTATATGAGTTATCACTTAATTTTTTATTTTTATTTTTTACCCGTTTGAATCTTATAGCTTGGAATTTCTTAAGAATAAAGATTTTTGGGGCAGCTAGGTGGTGCAGTGAATAGAGCACTGGCCCTGGAGTCAGGAGGACCTGAGTTCAAATCTGACCTCAGACACGTAACACTTACTAGCTGTGTGACTTTGGTTAAGTCACTTAACCCAATTGCCCTGCCTTCCACCCTCCAAAAAAAAAAAAAAGAATCCCTGGTTTCCTTTAAGACAGTTCAAATTCCTCATCCTACATGTAGCTTTTCCTGGGATCTCCCAGCTATCCCCTCATCAGGAATTCTTAACCTAGGATCCACAGACTATCTCCCTCACAAGAAATTGATGAACTTACATAAGAAAATTTACATCTCTTTTTCAAAACAATTGT
>CM053584.1:293954869-293973267 GCA_028627135.1 Pseudochirops cupreus
CACAGTGCCTGTGTATCTCAAGTTCCAGTTGGATGTAGTTAATAATAATAATAATAAATGCATATGTATATATATATACATATATTTTTTAACATTTGATTATAGAACTTTAGATTCTAGATTCTTTCTCTTCCTCCCTAGTCACCCACCCCCACTGGAAGGACAAGTAATCAAATACAGGCTGAACATGTGAAATTACGCAGAACCTCTCCACAGTAAGCACACTGTGAGAGTCTGATTACATGTCCCTTCTTCCTATCCTGCCTTCCCCAACCACTCTCCACCCTGTCCCTGTCCCTGTCCCTCTACAGAAGTTTGACTGTCATTCTTAATACAGAGAACCCCAAATCAGTAAAATTGGCCTGCCTAGGACATCACCTCAAAAGAATCCAAACATCAGCTAAACCCCTCACCCTTTCAATCTCCTTGCACACACTGGTTCATTCAGTTCATTTCGAATGCCTTTCTGGGGCCTAATGTAGAGTTCTGCTTTTGAGGGCTTTTCCTCCTCTTGTTCAGGAGATAGCTCTTTTACCCTAAAATCAGCTGGCTGCACTTGTTTGGACACTTCAAGAGGGATTGGGTCTTCTGTCCTAGAAATGACTGGAGCTGTAGTCCTCTGAGAGGCAGCATCCCAAAGTGAATAAAACTCTGGAATCAGCATCAGTAATGACCCAGCTCCAAATGCTACTTCTGATGCTCCCTAGCTGGAGGACTATGGGCAAACTGCTTGATCCCTTTGAACCCCTATTTCCCCATTATCTGTAACATTTACCTAACTCATGGGGTTGTTGTCAGGATCAAATTAAGCTAATGTATGTAAAACACTCTGTAAACCTTAAACCACTATATAAATGTCAGCAATGTCTCATATAATTGTTGTTCCCTATAATTCAGGGGGGTTGATAATTCTCTCAAGGGCAAGATTAAGAACAAATGTTCTAATGCACACTCAATCTGAGGGAAGGGGGTGGGCAGGAGGAACAGTTGCAATCTCTAAATGGAATTTTCTTTTTTTGGGGAAGGATTGGATGGAGGACTGAAAGAAAATTGAGGTTAGCGATAGCTGATACAGTGTGTGATACAGTAATGCACTGACAGAAACACTCGGGCCTCTATGTTAATTAAAGATGACGATAAAGTAAAAACCGTAGCTAGGTGGCACAGTGGATAGAGCGCCAGGCCTGAAGTCAGGGAGACCTGAGTTCAAATGTGACCTCAGATACTTACTAGCTGTGTGACCTTGGGCAAGTCACTTAACCCTGTTTGCCTCAGTTTCCTCATAAGTCAAATGAAATTGAGAAGGAAACGGCAAACCACTCCAGTATCTTTGCCAAGAAAACTCCAAATGAGATCAGAGTCAGACGCAACAGAAATGACTCACCAACACCAACAAAATACTTGTTCCCTTCCCCTTCCTCTCTCCACCCTCTACTCACCCCCCCCCCCACAAACCCATCAAAAAAAAAACCCACTGTAGGTTGATTGTTTCTTGAGAGCAAAAACTGTCCAACTTTTCTATTTGTATCTTCAGGACTTCGCACAGTGCCCAAGTCAGCATTAAATTGCTTATTGGCTGATTATAGATGGAAGACATAAAGAAAGAAAGATTCCCAAAGATAATCTACTCACTTTTTAAAGGGAGGAGTAGGGAGAAGTGAACACATTGTCTGATCTATCAGAAAACAATAGCCTCCCTTTTTTAAAGTTTCAGTGGAATTATTCTAAACACAATTCAACAGAAGAATCTATCTCCACTATATATTTCTTGACATATCTTATTTCCTGCCATACTAAAATCTCAAGTACTTTGTGTTCCTTATCTCCTTTTCAATTTCCACAAAATGGGTATTACTGTAAAGTACTCATATCCTAAAGAAGTTAAGTGATTCAATTAATGACTGGATCCAGACTGAGATTTTCTTAATAACTTGGTTCATTTGTTCTGTCTCTGAATCACAACTTCTGATATTTTATTTCATGCCCTCTAAATTCTTCTGAAAATTGATTTCTATCTGGAATCGGATCATATTTCATCGAGTAAAATAAGTTGGTGCTTATATTCAGTGCAAATGAGAGGACAGTTCTGTTTTTATCACGAATTTTCCTGAGATTATTTTAAAAAAAAAGAAATCTAAATCAATTAGTGTTAGACAATTATGTGTCCCCGCACACATTCAACTGAACCTCCATTCCTGATCAAGGATTGGATACTTCCATCCTCAGCTTTACTTGCTGCTATTTTTGCCTCTCCAGGGATGCTCTACCAAACTCTAGGTATTATCAGAAAAAAGATATCAGGGAAAAAATCAGTCAGTTCCATTCTCCATGAGAAGTGAAAGGGGTAAGGGATAGGGGAGAGGTGCAGTAGGGTGAGGGGGACCACAATTCCACTGTACAAAAAGTCATACAACAATTTAAAGCTAATGTAGAACTACTTCATGATGGGAATATGTGAAGTGGAGTGAGGTGGTGGTGATGATGATGATGGTGATGATTGATGATGATGATGATGGTGTCCATGTCCAATATCTTGCAGTATTTGTGAAACAGATTAAATTATTGTCCCATCTGATGTTCTTAGAACTTGCATAATTTCCATAACTCCTTGATTTAAGAAAAGCATAATACTACGGCTAATATTCTGAATAGAATTTTCTAAAATTTCAATATAAAAGTGATAACAATTTTATTTTAATTTTTAAAGAAATCATTTGAAGGGTTTATTGCATTCTTTTTTTTTTGCTTTTTTTTTGGAGGGCAATTGGGGTTAAGTGACTTGCCCAAGGTCACACAGCTAGTAAGTGTTAAGAGTCTGAGGCCAGATTTTAACTCCTGACTCCAGGGCTGGTGCTCTGTTCACTGTACCACCTAGCCACCCCACTGCACCACCTAGTCACTCCTCTTTGCTGCATTCTTAATGTAATTTCCTTACATGTATGAGCATATAATAAAGCATATATTTGATTTTACATAAGAAAATATTAGTACTATTATGTAGTAGAAAGGGTGCTAGATTTGGAGACAGAGGACCTGGGTCCAGATCCCAGCTTTTACTACTTGTGTGATCTTGGGCCCAGATATACCTCCTCTTGGCTTAGGTTTTCTCATCTGTAAAATCAGGGGGAACTACAGAGGTGTCAAAATCACAACCCATAGACCTCAAAATTCCCATGTGCTGGAGGGAAGTATATTAAAACGTAATTGGAGAATGTTTAGCAAGATTTAAGAAAACCAATAGAACATAGATAATGTTAATTTGTGGTTTTCTTAATATGTGACCAGCAGGAATACATTTCTATTTGAGTTTGACACCATTGGACTAGATAATCTCTAAAGATCCTCCTGCTTCTAAATCTCTAACCCTATCTGAATGACTTCAGAGTTTAAAAGACACAAAGCAAAGCAGCCTTAAATAAATAATTCTAAAAGTACTATGTTCTAAAGTGTCAGATAGACATTCTCAGATTGATTTTATTATTGAATTATTATTATTAAATAAAACTTTATTCAAGAATTTCCAAACAATCCTTACCAAAGAGTTATGTTCATTAGAGGTTTCCCTCATGACTTAATATTTGTCTTACTTAGAGACCTGTCTTCATATCTGTTCATTGAGAATAAGACATTTTCTTGCCTCCAACTTCCAGGTTAATTTCTATTTAAGGGCTGGTCTTGACTTCTGCTAAAGTATAAAGTATTGAAACAATGCCCCAAAGACAGGCTCCCATTGTAGTAAGAAGAGCAAAATATAATGACATCTTAAATTATTAGACTAGCAGAGCTGAACCCCATGAGCTGGGCAGGATAAGTAATAGTTTAAGATGAAATTCCTAAACATCTTCCAAGTGCCTCTGGTAAAATGACAGTACTACTTCTTCATATCAGAGAATGCTCAAAATATGAGTACATTTAATTATATTTCTTACTCCCTCTACCAAGTTGCAAAGGTCTTTAGGGTTGAGATGGAGTTCGTTAAGGTTGAGATTGCGGTACTTTATTCTTTGCATTCTCATGGCCTGGAATATTTATTTGTACTTCAAGGAATTTCTCAAGGTGGTGCAGTGGATAGAACGTTAGACCTGGCTGGTGTCAGGAAGAACTGAGTTCAGATCTAGCCCTCAGATGCTTACTAGCTATGTGACCCTGTATAACAGTAATGGGAATTTGAAGATCTTCCCTGCTCCTTAATAAGTCTAAGGGAATTTGAAGACCTTTCCTGTTTTGAAAATATACTCTGCCCCCTAATAAGCTGAATGTAATCACATGGAGTCTGTGGTGGGAGGAGTTTGCTGAAGGGTGGAGCAGAGCCCATAGGAAGCTGGGAGTTGGAGCAAGCTAGACCACCGGGAGGAGTGGATGCTTCCAAGGGAGACAGGCTTATGAGTAGATATTGCTCTTGTGTTGATTTGTTGGAAGACTAAAGGATGGTGTGGCTATCTGTTACATTATGGTGCATTAACTTCTGTGTTGCTATAATGGATTTGGTTTCCTGACATCTGAATAAATGTTTTGCTTCTATCTTCTATGTGGAGAGCCTGTTATATTTTGTGATTGAGCACCCTGCAGGTATATTTATAGTGACTGTGGGCACTGTGAATATTACATTGGTGCTATACCCTGACATGTCGTTTAACTTCTGTTTGCCTCAGTTTCCTCATCTGTAATTGGGGATAATAATCATTTCTTCCTTCTAGGGTTGTTGAGAGAATAAAAATGAGATAACATTTGTATAGTACTTTGAAAACCTTAAAGCATTATGTGAATGCCGGTTATAATTATCATTTCATGTTTAGCCACTTTAGGTGGCTCCTGTAGGGTAGATTTATCAAAGGAAATGGGAGAAGGTAAAGATGAGGAAACTGAGAGAAAGGGACTTGACCAATGTTATTAAGGGAGTAAATGGCTAAAACGGGTTTTGAAACTAGGTCCTCTGACTCTCAAACAAGAATTCTTTTCATTCCACCATGCCAGCTTATCCAGTAGCTCAAAAACTCCCACAATACATGGCATATCAATGACATTTGGCTACTTCTGCTACTGATTTCTATCACATAGCTTTTCATAATTCAGTGGTGGGCTTCTGCTGGCAGACCGTCCTTGACCCCAAAGGGAAGTTAGAAAAATTCTAATTCTAATTCAGTTTCTTTAATGTTACACTGCCATAGAATTGTAATCGTCTCTCTCTGTCTCCTCCAAACACAATGCAGAGACAGAAACACAAAAAAAA
The DNA here is from genome assembly GCA_028627135.1 of Pseudochirops cupreus. Taxonomy (NCBI): domain Eukaryota; kingdom Metazoa; phylum Chordata; class Mammalia; order Diprotodontia; family Pseudocheiridae; genus Pseudochirops; species Pseudochirops cupreus. The sequence continues at coordinate 293,960,100 of CM053584.1, forward strand.
GTAAATGAAATTTCAGGGAAAAAAAGCAACGAGGAAAGTTCAACTGGAGCCCTTTGTGCAGATGGAGATGGCTTCCTGTCTCATAGGAAGCATCCACATTACATGCAACCTGTCATCTCTGCTGTCTGGGTTAGTGTCTCCTCACTTCCTGGAATCAAACATAACTAAGCAAAATAACAAAAGTTGGAATTTCTCTGTTTCTGGAATGCCAAATCCTCATTACTGGAATTTTTAACTTTTCAGCCTCACTGGCACCACATGTATAATAAAAGCACAATTTTCTTCACATTTTTTTAAAAAAATAAGAATCACAATGTATATCTCAGCAATGGACATTAGCTTTCTGCCCCAGCTAGTTTCCCTTCATTCTTCAGGAAGAGCAAATGGTTGTGTTAGTAGGTAAACAAGCTATATTGTTTATAACTTTTTACATGGCCAAAAATATTCTCAGTTTTTATTAGATATTGAATCGGTATTTCGTTAGATATCTCAGATGTGGGCACAGAACACAGCGAGGTTTGTAGCATGGAGAGTGGCATACAATCTACAAGGTCAATTTTATACTGCCATAAACTATAGAATGTTATCCCAGTTGACATCATTTCAAAGTAACTTTTGGACATTATTGCCCAGTTCCGGAATCAGGGAGACCTGAATTCAAATCTGGTCTTAGATATTTGCAAGTTGAGCAAATCATTTAAGCTCTGTTTGCTTCAGTTTCTTCATCTGTAAAATAGATAATAAAAATAGTGATAATAACCCCTATATCACAGGGTTGTTGTGAGGACCAAATGAGATGATAATGTCTGTCACATAGTAAACACCATATAAATGTTAGCTATTATTATGGATTTATTATTGTTAATTTGAATAACAATAATTATATATTATTACTAGTTATCATTAACTCTAGTGTACCATCCTTCAAACTGAAATAAGGACCATGGGGCAAAGTGTCTGAAATCAGTCTGGTTCAAACACAGCTCAGCCCTTCTCTAGGTACCTTCCTCTTCTTTCCTCCTGTTCTGTTCGTTTTCCCTTCCTATTCCTAGCTTCTTCCCTGTCTCCTCCCCTTCACTGAAAATCTCCCTATCCTTTTTTATAGCCCTGCTCCAATGATACCCAATCTGGAGTACTGGTTCCATTTCACTCGTCCCATTAACATTCTCTCACTTAGCATTCCACATTGTGTTTTTGTAGAAATAGATTGTAGAAGTAATTCAAGTCATTAGGTGGAATATACCTGTAATTAGTAATTTCACTTCATACTGTTGTCATTCTCTTTGCAACTCTTAGCTCATGGGTTTCAGTTATCCTAGCCTAATAATTAAAAATGTCCTATATTTTGCTCTTCTTACAGCAACAGGAGCATGTCTTTGGGGTACTATTACAACATTTTATTGTTTAACAGAAGCTGAGAGCAGACTTTGGATAGAAATCAACCTGGAATTTGAGGAAAAAAAATGATTTATTCTCCATGAATAGATATGAAGATAGGTCTCTAAATGAGACAATTGTCATGGGGGATAAACCTTTTCTGAGGATCCTTAAGTCCAGAGATGACCTGGAGCTGATCTGGAAGCTCCCAAGTCACCCATGATAGAAGCAATCCTGTTGGATTTACTCTTGAGGCATCAGTTTTAATATAGTCATAAGTTTGGGCAAAAAAAAATATAGTAAAGAGAATACCATTCACATTCACTAAATTTTTCCTCTAGTTCAGGGATAAAGACTTGGTCTTAATCTTCACAGAGCAAGAGAAAAAATTTTAAGTTTCCAACATTACAAACCATTTTGTTATATTAGTCCATCTGGTGTCTCAACGAATGAATAAATGAAGGAATGATTGAATGAATGAATGAAAAAGGATTTAAGTGTTTATTATGTGCCAAGTACATAGGCACTTAGGCAGCTAAGTGGTGAAATCAATACAGCATGAGGCCTTGAGTTAGGAAGACCTGAATCCAAGTCTAGCTACAGATACTTACTAACTATGCTATCTTGAGCAAGTCACTTCACTTGTTTGCCTCAGTTTTCTCAGCTGTAGAATAGGTATAATAATAACACCTACCTCACAGGGATGCTGTGATGACCAAATGAGATAATATTTGTGAAGTGCTTTAGCAAAATACCTGGCACAGAGTAGTCACTATATAAAGGCTTCTTCTTTTTCCCAAACACTGTGCTAAGTGAAAGACATACAATACAAAAACAAAGAAGACAATCCATGTTCTTGAGGAGCTTACATTATTTAAAGAGGGAGAAACAAGACATATTGGGAAGTGATGCCCTATAAAATGAGATCAGAGTATATAATATACTTGTCCATGATCCTATTATTTAGAATATTACAACTATATCTTAACTCTTCACTAAAGAGAAAAGTAATAAATAGTATAATTTATTCAATGGTAGCAGTTTTGCTAATCATTTCCCAAATTATTAGGGCATATATTGTTCAGCCTGAAGAATTAATATTTTCTCTGTCCATACTTACCAATCCCTTCTTACCCCATCAGTCAGTTTTCTTTCTTCCTCTTTCTATTGTTCTTCAAATGAATATGTTGAAATAAAAACTGTGAAGTTCTTACCCCACAGTTTCCTAACCATGCCTACAGATCCTTCACCAAGCCTCCTAAGAATATTGTGCTCTTCCCCACCTCCAATAACAGTAAAATAATGGTAGGATTTTAATTCTGTTGAAACCAGGGATGGCTAACCAAGACAGGGAGTGGCAGAGTAGGGAGAAGGAAGTCAGTGATGATTCCAGGGAAGACAAAGAGGAACAGGCATATGGGAGAAGAAACTCAGCTTAATTAACAAGCAATACCACCGCCTACACTTGGTAGCAGACCTGAGAAATAGTGGCCTAAGAAAACTGGAGCTTCTTCTTTTCTCAGACAATGTCATGTTTGGCCTTTAAGCAGTGAGAAGATTTAAAAAAAAAAAAACACACAATGGAAACAACAAAACAGAAAAAAAGACAGAATCTGCTACTTATATCCAGAAAAGGGAAGGGGAAAATGACAAGGGCTTGATTGACTTTGAGAGATTTGCCCCAGAGTCACACAAGGAGTCAAGATTAGAAACTTGGTCCTTTCCATCAAGATCCAATACAGATTCTACAACACTTTACTGGCCTTTTTTTGGGAGGAGAGAGATCAACCTTTCAAATACTGAATTATGCTATATATAGTTTTCTTCCTCACTACCAAAGTAAAGAGATCTAAGTAATTAAGACCTGAGCAATTCAGAAAGTACTTTGGCTATATTAATGTTACCCAAGGGTTCTGTTTGAGCATTGTAATAATGACGCGTTGACAGTTTTTGACATAATGACTCAAAAGACTGTGGAGGGCAGGGGGAAGGGGAGGAAGACACAGCAATAGTGGCTGAGCTATGTTCCCAGGGGCCCTCTGTCATCTGGCTCTCATTGCAAAATGCTGGGCAATCACCATTGTAACATTCTGATCATGGTATTCATTGCATTTGTGACTCTCAGCTGAGACACTGAGCAAACCAGGGAGCAGTGAAAGAGATAACATTTACCCCGAGGAAAGAGTCCTAGACTGTTTTCTATGACATCTCAGTCATTGCTTCGAGCCCCCCTCAATGTTTCCCATCTCCCGTCAGGGTTGGCTAAGTTAGCTATGGAAGATGGAAGAAGGTAAAGGACAGTGGAGGACTGGGTGAGGAACAGAGCTGCTGACACATGTCCTCTCTCATTTGATATGAGCCCACTCTTCCAGAATTCAGAGAAGGGAAATAGACGTTTGGAAACTCAAACATGACAGACAGAATGCTTTCCTCTTCAGTTTCACAGCATGTGGGACTGAATATCAGAAACTGGAGGAAAAATATTCCCAAATGGTCCCTGATGATTTAACAGACCGCTTTATTTTATTTTTACAAAGAACCTAAAAGTTTTGTTAGTGATGGGTGTGTCTGGGTTCAGAGGTGGAAAATTTCCAGAAATTTTTCCATTCATCTTAAAATCTATGCCCCTCCCTTCTTTGTTTGCTCTCTTATGGTCTTTATCTACTGAAATGCTTAGGAACCCGTAATTGCCTCTAGGGCTTGGAGCCTGGCATAGAAGGTCCAAAGGAAGGAGAACAGTTCTCAGAAACCTTTTGATTTTGAAAAAATATATATTAAAATTTTACCTATTAGCAAATAATGCAAGCCCTCACATCCAGAATGCAGCCCCTTCCTAATAGATATTTTTGCTGTATCTAAAAAGGTGTCAATTCCACCTCCCACCTGAAACTTTCTCAGATCTTCTTCCCTCTCTTCCTCCTAAGTTCTTAGTACTCTCCCTTTTCTGACATTACTTTGTATTATTCATTTATTGCTGTATATGTATATAATAATGAATCATTATTATAGTGCTCAAACAGAACCCTTGGGTAATAGTAATATAGCCAAAGAACTTTCTGAATTGCTCAGTTCTTAATTACTTAGATCTCTTTACTTTGGTAGTGAGGGAAAAAGGTATAGCATAATTCAATATTTGAAAGGGTGATCTCTCACCTCCCCCAAAGAAATACAAACTCCTTGATATCAGGGACTGTTTGCCTAGCACCCAGTAACCTAAACTCTGGCTAAGCACATAGGAGACACTTAATAAGTAGTTGATTTGATTTTAACTGAAATAATTGGAACGTTTTAACTTGTTTGGTCAGTTAAGATTATTGTTGTTCAGTTGTGTCCAACATTTCCTGACCCCATTTGGGGTTTTCTTGGCAAAGATACTGAAATGGTTTGCTATTTCCTACTCCAGCTCATTTTACAGATGAGGAAACTAAGGCAAACAGGGTTAAGTGATTTGCTCAGGGTCACACAGCTAGGAAGTATCTGAGGCTGGATTTGAACTCAAGTCTTCCTGATTCCAGACCTGGTGCTCTATCCCCTATTCTGCCTAGCTGCCCTTCAATTAAGACAGCCAATCTATGAATATTTATTGAATATCTACTGTGTGAATGAACAACAATTACAAAAATTATTAGGTACATACTATACCAGCTGGGACTGGAAGGGTATGTAGTAAGCCTCTCTCTTTCCCTATTGCCTTCTTGTTCTCCAAGTAGCTTGGAGGTGTGGGTTTTTTTGTATTTTGTTTTGTTTTTGTGGGCCTGACCTCTCAGGTACCGTTAGGTCAGACAGCTAAGTACTCAGCCTGACCTCAGGTTCTCAGTCCTGTTTGGTTATGTTGGAGAAAATGGACACGTGGGCAGCTTCTGAAGAATGGAGGACAAGGACAGATGCCTCATCTGGAAGTGTAAGCCAGATTCTTTCAATCTCTCAGAGCTAGGGAATTGGGAAAATTTCAGGTACTTTTTTGTGGGTTTTGTTTTGTTTGTTTTTCAAGGCTTACTCTCAAACCTTCCTTTATGGAGGAAGGAACTTCCAGGCCCTATGCCTGTAGCTCCCAAAAGTTTGCTTTTGAGTTGTCTTTTACAACATTGGGAAAAATTTAGTTTCTCTGGAGACCTTAAAAAGGAAAAGCTAGTGTTTTTTTGCAACACTGTTTGGCCTAGCTATGGCCTAGAAAACCATGAATCATGGCCTGTTTTGGGGGCTTTAAAAGACAATGCTCTCTTGCAGTTAGAATTATACCGTCGCAGAGAAGAAACATGGTTAGAAGCTGCGTATTTACTTGCCTTCTTCAAACTTTCTCACAACACTGTTTTCAGGAAAAATTGTGAGATGCTTGCAGCTAGAGCCTCTCCACAAAGGGGCAATGGGGACCAATTAAATGACCCCCTTCCTATGGCTTTGGCCCCAGCCCTATCCCCTTCAGAAACTTCTGCTCAGCTCCAGGTCACTGGTCTTCCTGAGGTGCCTCCCTCTGCGGCCCTTCTCCCCTCAGGAACTCCTGCTCAGGTCCCAGTCACCCGGCCCACTGAGGCAGCTCCCCTACTCCCTTCTGTTGCACCCCAACCCTTTTCCTCAGTTTCCCTTCCCTTTTCTTCTAGCCCAACACCCCTCATTTCCTGCCCCCTACACCTCATCACTTCCAGGCACTCTTAGGTCCCATAACTAATCCATCAGCTCAGGCCAACAATTGATGTAACTTCTTTTGTTCTTCACTTGATGCATAGATTTGGCCTTTTGATGCTGATCTTTCTTACTTTCATATCCAAAGCAGGTGATGATATCGTCACTACCTAGTGGGAATATTTTAAAACTCAAGTATTTTAGTGTGGGTTCCCACCTTCTTCATTGGATTGTGATTCATTCTGAGGTAAATTACACATGAAAGGCTATGCACCTGGTTGCAAAGTTCAGCATTACCCAAAGGTCAATGGAGAGGTTCATAGTAGGTATGTGTAGACCTTAAGGAATTATGAAGACTGTACCATAGCGTATCTTGAACCTGGGGGTAGTAGAGCCCTAGGGAACCCAGTGTATAAGTATCCAGCAGTGGGTTGGGGGGGAGGGGAAGTAACCCAGAGAGAGTTACATACATATCTGTTTGCACATACATTCTTCTGTTTTCTTCAGCTACCTCACACTTTTTAAAGAGAAAGCCCCTAGTTCATATTTTAGAAGCAATTTAGAAAGAATTGATGCGTCCTCTTTTTAGATGATAGATCTCAGAGGCGAAAAAAAAAAACCCAACCGATCAAACAAAGGCAATGATGTCAGCAGTCTAACAAGGTTCTGGGACCTTTCCAGCTTTGGGGTTCTGATCAAAATTAAAAACAGAAAGAAATAATGCATGAGCACAAAATAGGGAACCAAAAAGAAATAGGGCATAATTTGAGAATATGTTATTCATTTAACAAATGCATTTCTCACCTTTTTTTAGTGCAAGCATGAATCTGTTGAGAGAAAATTAAGAATAAGACTTATTTAAATACTTTTCTTCCATAGGTAATTATCTGCTCAATTCCTGGAATTTCAGAACTTGAAGGAACCCAAGGGTTGGACTGATTAAGTAGACAGGAAACTGAGGTTTCTAAAGGGACATTGATTGACATACAAGAAGTCATAAAGGTCATGCAAGAAGTAAATGACAAAACCGGCATTCAAAATCAGCATTTCGATGGTACATTTTCAAATGTCCCACACTGGATCTGGGTCAGGGTCAGCCCTGTCCTGCCCCCATCTTTCACCTTCTGGGATTCCTTTGGATTGGCCTAACCTGTGACAGATTATTCACCCTGTTAATTAAACCACCACTAATTCAGGCAACTCTCTTTACCCTGAGATGTCAATGACTCTCCATTCAGCTCTGTGGGGATGAGAATTCCAAACAGCCTACAGAGTAAATCTTATGTTTTGTTTTGTTTTTTGCTTCTTTTATAAAGCAAGACCATAGTATGATGCTGTTGTTTGCCAGTAGCACAATTTCTAAACTTGAAAGGAAATTATATTTCTCTGAAAATATTTGAAAAAGAAGAAAGAGCTCTACCCCCAAACAATCTCTGAATCTCCCTAGAAAACCAGTTCATAAATATACTTAGTCCATCAATGGATTTTTGTTTTGTTTGAGGGGTTTTTATTTTATTTTTAATATATGGGAAAAAAACCAAACATTTCTATAACAGTACAATAAAAAAGATGATTACATATCAATATAACCCATTTCAGGGTTTGTTTATTCAAGGCTCAATTGCTAGGAGTCTCTACCAGCATCCCTTCTCACTTTATACTCTGCTACATCTAGTCTAGGTAAAACAGAAAAAGTATCGAGATTAGACTGGGACAAGACTAGGTCCTATATTCATTCATTCATTTTTATTTATTCATTTGTTCACCAAAAACTTATTAAATTTATTGGATCATGTGGTGGTCACAAGGGAAGGAGAATACATACAGGCATGAATAAATGACGTTGTTTATGTCATATTGATTCAGATCAATATTCTTCAATGGTTCACTGTTGCTTAATGAGTAAAGTTGAAATTCCTTGGCTTGTCCTTCGAGGCCCTTCACAATCTGGTACCCAATCCTATCTCACAGCCTCTTTTCACGATCTATGCTCGATACTAACTACTTATTATGCACATTCAGGATCCATGCAACCGTGTCTCTGTACCTTTTCTTATTATTCTCTGTATCTGGAGCACTTTTCCTTATAACATCTATTTGTCAAATTTTTATCTATCCTATAAAGCATAACTCATATACTGTTTCATCCAGGAAGCCTTCCTATATAATCCATTCTTGAGTGTACAGTAACCTCTCTCTCTCCCTCTCCCCAACCTTAGCTCTTATGAGGCCCTTTGACATCTCTCACACATCTCATCATCATTATAGCTCTTTGTATTCTGCCAGACTGTAAGTTCCATGAGAATAAGGACTATATCTTATTTTAACTGTCTATCTCTCCCAGGCAGCAATGGTCCTACAAATGTTGTTGTTCAGCAAAGACACTGGAGTGGTTTGCCATTTCCTTATCCAGTTCATTTTAGAGATAAGAAACTGAGGCAAACAGGGTTAAGTGACTTGCCCAGGGTCACACAGCTAGTAAGTGTCTGAAGCTAGATATGAACTCGGGACAGGCCTTGCACTCTATCTGCCACCTAGCTGCCCATTCAATTTTTATTGAATTAAAGACATAGTCCCAGTCCTCAAGAGTCTACAGGCTAAAAGGGTGGAGTTGAGAAGATAAGTAGACCAAATAATTAAAATACAAAAGAACATATTCAATTTGATTAAATAAATATTATGTGCCAGACACTGTGCTAGTACAAAGTCAAAAGTCAGCTAGTCCTTACCCTCAAGAAGCAGCTGATATTTTCCTCTGTCTCTGGATCAATCATCTACCTGATTTTCCTATAGATTCTTTTGAAGAGATATGCCATGTAAAGAGGTAAGTGTAATGATATGGTCTTACATGGGGCACTTAGGTGGTGGATAGAGCGCCAGCCCTGGAGTCAGGAAAACTTGAGTTCAAATGTGGCTTCAGATACTTACTAACTGTGTGACCTTAAGCAAGTCATTTAACCCTGTTTGCCTCAATTTCCTCATCTGTAAAATGAGCTGGATGGAGAAGAAAATGGAAGACCACTCCAATATCTCTGCCAAGAAAACCCCAAATGGTGTTGAGTCAAATGCAATTTAAAAACAACTGAACAACAACACAGATGTGTAAGAAAAGTGTCAAGAGCTGTAAAGCTCAAAATGATCTGAGGCTGATGTTTTCAGAAAAACTCAGGTTTGTTTGCCTTCTTTTTTTTTAAAGCAATATTATAGAAAGTAGGAGGATCAAAGAAAAGATAGGACAGCTCCATGGGGGTGGATGAGATAATAATCACCGACTATGGAGAGAAAGAGCTGTTTAAATCTTATTTTGCTTTTCATCCCTCTGCCAAGGAGAATTTTAGACTGAAAAGTATAGGGGAAAAAATAGACTGATAGGGGACAAATACTCAAGATCACTAAGGAGATAATAAGATAGCACCTAGCTGCCCTTGGTGAGTTCAGGGTACCTGGCCCATGTGAACTATATTTCAGAGAACTGAAAGAGGCAGTAAATGGGATTGTTGAGCCACTGTCAATGATTTTTTAAAGATAGTGAAGAAGAATATGAGAGATATGTACTTCAAGGCTGAAGAAGGGCAAATCCCTTTCTGATTTTCAAGAGGAAAGAGACTGGAGTCTGAAAACTAGAAGCCAGAGAGTTTGACTCCAGTTCCTAGGAGGATTATAGAATATATTATTAAAATATTTAGTAAAAGGAAGTGACAATCACAGAGAGTAAGCATGACTTCATGAAGAACAGGTTATGCCACATTCACTTTATTTCCTTTATTAACAGAATGGCTAAACTGATATATCAGGAGATAGAGATTTTAGGAAACATTTGATAAACAAATGAAACATTTGATCTTATGCTTTTCTTTTTGGGGGGAAATGGAGAAAGATAGGCTATGCAATACTACAATTAAATGAATCTGGAACCAATGATGAAACCCAAAGAATAGTCTTTGAATAGATCAATGTCAACTTGGAAAGGGATGTCTAGGGGAGTGTCCCAGGGATCTATGGTCAACCTCTATTGCTAAAGCCTTTGATCTATTACTTGGATAAAGGCAAGCTTATTATATTTGTAGATGATACAAGGCTGGCAAAGGTAGCTAATAAACATTCTGCATGACAAAACTTGGATCCAAAAAGATTTTGACAGGCTAGAATATTGAACAGAATGAAATAAGATCCAACTCAATAGATATAAATGTAAAATGTTTTGCTTTGTTTCAAAAATCAACTTTACAAATATAAGATGTGGGACTTATGTTTAGAATTGGGAATTTTATGACCCCATAAAATTTTATGACTCTTCATGTCCCCATGTGAAGTTTTCTTGGCAAAGATACTGGAGTGATTTCCTGACTCCAGGCCTGGCACTCTATCCACTGCCCCACTTAGTTGGTCCATTTTTTTTTAGTGGACTGAGGTTCAATATGAGTCAATAGAATGATAGGGCAGACCAGAAAATTAATGCAGTTTTAGTTATGATTGAGAGGAATGATTTTCAGGATGCAGAAAGTCCTATTTCTATTCTGCCAAAGTCAGATGTTATCTGTAGTATTTCTTTCAGTTCTAGACCCCATATTTTAAGAAAGAAATGGATAAGCTGGAGAATGTTCAGAGGAGGGCAACCAGCATGGTGAAAATTCCTGAGTCCATTGCAAACAGCTGGCATTTAAGCACCTGACATATTGAGAATCTCATTTGATCTTCACAATATCCCTATGAAATGGGTGCTACCTCTCCCCATTTTACGGATGAGGAAGCTGGGACTGAGAGAGATTAAGTGACTTGCAGAGAGTCACACAGTTAATAAGTGTCTGAGGCAGGATTTGAATTTTTGTCTTCAGTACTACAAACACAACACTGTATTCAGTGTTCCATCTAGTGACCTATGTGAAGGTGACTTGAAGGATCTGAGGCTCTTTAATCTGGTGGAAAAAAGATTCAGGAGGTACATGTGGCTCTTTTCATGAGTTAAACAAGTTTTATGTGACAGATGGCTTAAACATATTCTGCTTGATACTTGTCACCTCAAGCCTGGATTATCACAATAGACATTCTTTTTCTGGGTCAGCTTGGAGTAGATGGCCATTGAAATATTTTTCAACTCTGAGATTTTGTGAAGTATAGGTAAGATAATAAGAGACAGTGCCCTAGAGGGATCAAGAAAGTTTTTTTTTTCTATAGTAAATGACATCTGAAGAGAGAAAATAGGAAAAAAGCTAGGAATTTTACAGTGTAGAAATGAGGAGGAAATAGTGTCCACATATGAGAGGGATAATATGTGTGACTACAAAGAGAAGGAAGCTTGTGTGTAGAGTTTAATTCAGATTAGTTTGTCTGGAGCATAGATTTTAAGAAGGGAAGTAGTATGAAATAAAAATGAACAAGTAGGTGGGATTCATACCATAGAGTGATTGAAATGGTGGCCTGGGTAGTTTTTATTTTGTTTTAGGAGTCACTATAACAGGGGAGTGACATAGTCAGTCCTGTAGTTTAGGAAGTCTATTTTAGCAGCTGTGTGAAGGATGGATGAGATTGAACTAGGACATCAGTTGTATAGTGGTATCCTGAACAGAAATAGGGAAGTCTGGAGGGGGTATAGGTCTAGGTTGGGGGAAAAATTATGAGTTCTGTTTTGGAAATGTTATAGTTGAGCAGTCCATGGGGCACAGAATCACAGAAACATAGAATATGAGAACTGGAAAAGACCTCAGTGATCATCTAGTCCAACTCATCTGAGAGGAGGTATCTAGCAGGCTAACAATGTATGATGAATTTTGGAGAGATATTAGGGCTAGACACATAGAATTGGGAATAATCTGTATAACAATGACAACTGAACCCATGGGTACCAGTGAGATTTCCAAGAGGGACAGTATGGAGACAGCAAAGAAGAATATTTAGGACAGATACCTAGACAACACTCATGCTAAGGAACATGTATGATTATCTGCAAACAAGATCAAAAAGGAGCAATGAGACAAGAAGCAATGAGAACCAAGAGAAACCTTTCCAAAGAGTAACCAGCATATTCAGTAGTACCAAAGCTGTGGGGAAGCCAAAGAGAATGAGGATTGAGAAAAGAGCAACAGAGTTCACAATTCAAAGGTCATTGGTGGAGGAGATGTGGAAAAATAGAGACACTAATGCACCCCTGGTAGAGTTATGAACTGATCCAACCATTCTGGAGAACAATTTAGAACTATGCCCAAAGGGCTATAAAACTGTGCCTACCCTTTGACCCAGCAATACCACTACTACATCTGCATCCCAGAGAGATCAAAGAAAAAGGAAAGGAGTCTATGTGTATAAAAATGTTTATAGCAGCTTTTTTGTGTGTGGTAGCAAAAAGTTAGAAATTAAGGGGGTGGCCATCTACTGGGGAATGGCTGAACAAGTTGTGGCATATGATTGTGATTAAATACAATTGTGTCACAAAAAATGATGAGGTGGATGGTTTTAGAAAAACCTGGAAAGATCTATATATATTGACACACAAGTGAGCAGAATCAGGATATAATTGTACACAGTAATAGCAACATTATAAAGATTCCACTATGAAAGACTTAGCTACTCTGATCAATAAAATGATCCGTGACAATTATGATGAACTCATGAAGAAAAACATCCTCTACTTCCAGAAAGAGAGCTGATGAACTCTGAAAACAAATTGAAATATGTATGTATATGTATATATATATACATATATATTACTTTATTTTTCTTATTTTTTTGCAGCAAGGCTAATATGGAAATATTATACATGATTCCATATGTATAATTGATATATTGCTTCTCATTGGGTTGGAGAGAGTATGTAGGGAGAGAAAAAATTTGAAATTAAATTGTTTTCAAAAATAAATGCTAACAAATTTTTTTTAAAGTCTTTAGTAACTTTGAAGAGGAAAAATCAGATTGTAAAGGATTGAGAAATGAGTGGATGGTGAGAAAATTTGAGGCAGTGTATATGGACTTTCTTCTAGGGAAAAAGCAATGAAAAGGGAGACAGATTTAAGATATTATCTTGAGGAAAATTCAGGGTCAAGTAAAGGGTTTTTTGTTTGTTTTTGTTTTTGTTTTAAGATGTAATAGACCCAAACACGTTGGTAGACAATGGGGGAAATAGCCGGCATATCTGACTCTGTAAAGAGAGATTAAAGATAGGGATCAGAAGGAAGAT
>CM053584.1:293973767-293994623 GCA_028627135.1 Pseudochirops cupreus
TGGCTCCGCCCCCCCCCCCCGAGAATTTTTTATGTTTTTATGTTTTATATTTTAATGTTTTCAAGTTAAGAACTTTTGACTATAACCATAGGAAAGGTTGTTGAATTTATAAAAAGTATTGTGGTAGAGTGAAGAATTTTCTTTAACTCAAAACTAAAGAGTTGGATTTGAGTCATGTCTCTGCCCTTGACCCAAGTCAATAAGCACTCATGAAGAGCTTAGTGTGTCGGGCACCATGCTAAGCATGGTACAGAGAACAGCAAAAGATAGTCCCTGCCATCAAGGAGCTCACAGTCTACTGAGGAAGTCAACAAGCAAACTAGTGTGTATAAAGAAGCTATATGCAAGATAAGTAGGTATATATAACACAAAAGTCCGTCCTTCAGTTTTCCTCACAGATATTGATCCTGCTATGGCAGGTAGGTGGAGCAGAGGATGGAGCATCCAGCCTGAAATTAGGAAGACCTAAATTCAAATCCTCAGATACTTACTAGCTGTGACCCTGAGCAAGTCACTTAACCCTGAGTGCCTCAGTTTCTTTATCTGCAAAATGAACTGAAGGATGAAATGGCAAACCACTCCAGGATCTTTTCCAGGAAAACCCCAAATGGGATCACAAAGAGTGAGATATGACTGACATATGCATACATATTTGAATATATTTCACTATAGCTTAATTTCCTGTGTAATCCTCTGTATTGTATTGTATTTTATGCATTTAAAAACATCATTTTAAGAAGTCCATAAGTTTTCCAGATTACTAAAGGGGCCAATGAAACAACAACAAAAACATAGGAACCCCACCAACTGCAGGTCTCTAATGTTGCATTTCAAAGTCCAGAAGCAAAGGAATTGTCAGTCTCAAAATTAAAACAAAACAACAGGACTCCTGTTTCTTCTTTATTTTAAAAGATGATGCCTTGGGCTGCAGTTGGGGGGAGACATTCTGAGTTTCTGTGTTAGAAGTAGAGTGGAATTTAAAGATTTTGTGGGTGCTGTAAATAGGAAAGTTTCTTTTGCTTTTCACTAGAGAAGATAATCACTCTACACAGTAGTGAGCACCTAGACCTAAGTAGGAGTAAGCCTTTCAGCCACTGATAATCTACAAATCTCCATATATGATGTGTTTAAGGGGAGATGAGAAAGGTGAACAAGTGTTCAGAACCAAGGCAGAAGACCTTGAAGGAAAGTTCTAGAATAAAGAAGTTAAGGACCCTGTGAAAATTTCAGGTTATCCACCAGAAGAGAAACTCACCAAGGGGTTGCTCCCCTCCTCGGAAACTCTCAGTCCTTTTCTATTGCCCATAAAATAAATGATTACCTCATAGGGTCACATATTTAGAATTGGAAGAAACTTGAGGGGTCATTCAATTGAACTCCCTCATTTGGCATTTGAGGAAGCAAAAGCCCTGATGAGTGAAGAGATTTACACAATTGCCCATAGGAGGCACTTAGGTAGAGTAGTGGATAGAGCTTTGAGCCTGAAACCAGGGACAGCTGGACTCACACGCAAACTCAGGCACTAGCTGTATGATCCTGGACAAGTTTCGGAAATGGAGATAATAATAGCACCTACCTCACAGGCTCTGTGAGAATCAAACGAGATGAGATTTTAAAAGTGCCCAACACAGTACCTTGCACATAGTAAACTTATTCCCTTCCACCTTTATCTAGAGCTAGAAGAGATACTAAAAATCATTCATCTCTTCATTGTACAGATGATGGAGCTCAGGAGGTAAGAGGCTAAAAAAACTTGTTCAGTGTCAGACAGATAAGAAGTAATGAGGTGGCTAGCTGGTGCGGTGAATAGAACACTGGCCCTGGAGTCAGGAGGATCTGAGTTCAAATCCGACCTCAGACACTTAACACTTGCTAGCCGTGTGACCTTGGGCAAGTCACTTAACCCCAAATGCCCTGCCTTCCCCCCTCCCAAAAGCAAAAACAAAAAAACCTTTTATAAAGTGATTGTCAAGATTCAAGATTAATAAATGTGATAAACAGAAAAATGCAATAAACAGAAATGGAGGTTTTCATATGCAAGCCTGTCCAGTGGTTTGAATGGTACACTAACTTTCCTTGGTTTTGCCCCCAGTCTCTGAAATTCTACAGCACTCCCCTGGTCTCTCTTATAATTTTTTTTTTTAATTTGAGTACTTCTGCCTTGTATCAAATTTGTCTTTCCTGGTAACTCAAATCTGTCCTGCCTCTTCCTTTATCCTTTCAATTTGATTTCTCCCATGCAGAAAAGTTATGTGGCTTATCTGCTCCCTTCAATGCCCCCAATTCACAGACTGTTTCTTCCTTCAATTACTTGAAACTACTCCCTCTATCCCAGATTCTGAGGAAATTAGGGGAGCATGGACAGACAACTACTCCCTACCAGTGGCCAGGAATTACCAAATCCTATTTTCTGTAGCATCAATTGACAATGAAAAGTAAAATTAGGGGTGTGACTAATGCTGCACATATGACCACTGTCTGGTTCAATGAACGTTTGGCATCATTGCTCAATCCACATGGCTGTATGGAAACCACATCAATAGTAAAGACTGGCAGCTATAAATCCTGGGGATGTGTTCAGCATGTTGTTTTCTAGTTGGTTACCTCTTTATAGATGTAACCAATAAATTTCTTTGAATTAAAAACCTCAAACATGTTCCAACTTGGATCAATTCATTATAAGGATATCAATGTATGATTGCTATTTTCTCAACAATTTCTTTCTTTTGAATGCCCTGGGGTTACTTAAAATTGGAAATGAATGGATGAGAAATTCTCCTTCTGTAACATTTGCAAGCTGCAGAAGTTTAGAGTGGATTAGAGAAATTGCTGATAGATTTAGAGGTAAAAGTAAATTTAGAGATCATTTAGTCCAATTTCTCCATTTTACAGATGAGGAATGAAAGTCTAGAGTTGAAATGATTTATTGAAGGCTACACAGATAGTGTCAGGTCCAGGCTTCCTATACCAGGTCCTTAGAGTTCAAATATCCTAGAGGTCAAACTCCTTAGAGTCCCAGATGCACTGCAGTCATGGTTTTGCCCCTAATCTCTATTGCTTAAGGAGGATTTTTCTTTGAGAAAAGGTCACTTTTTCATCTTTTGTTTTGGGTACAGACTTGTGGTTTTGTCAGTATGTGAAACTCCTGGGTGTATAGAAACTTTCCACTGATGTAGACTACCTATTCACCTAGAAGTTATAGTTTTAATCTCCTGCGGCACTAAGGGGAAAAAAAATCACCAATAAGTTTTAATTCTGTGTTTCATTTTACACTAAAAACATATACACAATTACTTGATCTCTGGGAGTGGTCTTTTATAACAAAACAAAATGATTAAAACTAGAAATTCAGTGTCCTCTAAGAAATTAAATGGCTTAAGCAGAGTCACATAGGTAGAATATATCAAAAGCATGACTTGAATCTCATTCTTTCTTGAACTCTTTCTCCACCACTGTCTTACCTCTCACATATCTTTGTTAAATACAATACTTTCCATGGATAAGCTTTTCTAGTGATGAGCAAGTAATGAAGATTTACATGAATTGATGCAAAAAGAAGTAAGCAGAAACAGAAGAACAAATGATACATTTACAAAATTATAAATAAAAAGATTAACAATAACAAAAAAAAAGAAATAATGCAACGTAATCATAATGATCAAGCCTTGTAGTGTGTTGTTGAGAAAAAGCACTTTCTTCTCCTAATTGCAGGAAGCAGGGGAAGGTACTTTGTGTGCAGAGTATCAGCCATTGTTGTCAACCATCATTGGTGTGTTGGCTAATTTGCTGGCATGAACTTTTTCTACTTTCTTTTTAAATCATTTTTATAAGGAATGGCTCTCTGGGTAGGAGAAAGGGAAAGTATATTCAGAAATGAATGAAACCAAAACCCCCCCAAAATCAATAAAATAGAGGTTCTTTTCATTCACTAGACCAGGCCTACAAAATACATAGCCCATAAAAACATTTCAGGCAGCCCATGAAAAATGAATAGGATGAAAGAGAAAGTAAAGATGTGCTTTATTCATGCCCCTCTTAGCCCTCCTTCCACTAGTCACTATTGTGCTGATTATGTAAGTTAGTGGGTAGGTTGCCGCTGTGCACTCTCTTCTATCATGTGATCCATGGCAACCAACCATTGTCAGTCTGTCTCTAGTCTGAGAGCAGTGAGAGTCTGATCTTTTTGCTGTGTTTTCAGTCATCACTGGTGTTGAGAATGGACAAAGTGAGTGAAGCCATGCACCAATGCAGCTGATGCCTGCTATGTGATGAGTGGCAAGGCAACAACGCAAGGGCTTCTTCGCTCCCTTGCTGCATAGTCGCTCTCCAAGTTATGTGAGTGTCTGGAGCTCTCTCCAAGGTTAGACACTCATTACAGTATTTCTTTGTTTGTGAACAGTTGATGTGGAGATTGTTTTTGGTTCTAACGTTAAAGTTTTTGGGGTAACTCTATAAAATGAGTGATAAAAAGAAATGGAAGGCTGAATCAGAACATAAAGTGTTTAATTCAGAGTGGACAAATAGATACTTGTTTACTTACATGAGAGACAAAAATATTGTGCCTTGTTTGCAGAGAATAATAGTTGTTTCGAAAGAATACAATCTTTGTCATCATTTTAAATCAAAACATCCTGACTTAAGCAAATTGGACACTAATGAAAAACAAATTAAAGCATCCAAATTGGTGAAAAATTTCAGTGGGAAACAATGGTTTTTCAAGAAAGTAAACTCAGAAAATCAGGCAGCTACTAAGGTTAGTTTTCAGATCTCTAAAGAAATCAATTTCAAACATGATTCATGATGAGGAAGATACACAGATTGCTGACAAGAAGTGTAATACTCCCCATTAACTGAATGTAAACAGTAAGAAAACCTGGAAAATGTATTAAAACTTCTACTGCTTAGCAAAGTAAATTTTTAACATTAATGTGATTTCATGACAAATAAACATTTTAGTAATAAGTATAATTAATTGACATTAATTGAAATTTCCCCCTTTTAAAAAATCTGGTTTATTTGCAAAATAGTTTAATCATTAATTATATCTTTACTTGAAAGTGAGCTCCTGAAATCCCATCTGCGGCCCAAAGAATGTGAGCCTATTTCAATTTTGGCCCCTAACTAATGCCAAGTTGTGCAGGTCTGCTTTAGACCTATTATTTCAACAGCATTAGGATCTCCCAGCAAATAACTTCCCTTACCACTGTAAACTGGTGCTTGATCATTAATTTAGAGTCTTACACACTAGCCACAACCCTGCCCTAAAAATGTCAGGCAATTATATAGCAACATTTACATGTTTCCCTTAGAATGCAGATCCTTGGACTCAAAAAAGAAAATCAATCCCCAAATACAAATCTACTATATGACCTGTTCATATAAATGTGTGGTGGTAGTGGTTTCTTCTTTTTAATGATTTGTGAATTTGGGAGTCTTAGATTTGACATTCCAAGAAGGTAGGGGAAAAAAGGGAATTCTCCATCAAAGTTTTGCCATGTTCCAGGTGTTGATAAGGAGTTGATATGAAAGAAGACTATTTTTTACTAAGGAAATGAGTGGAGTGTGTGTGTGTGTGTGTGTGTGTGTGTGTGTGTGTGTGTGTGTATGTGTTTGTAGTAATATACTGAGACACGTGTATTTTTAAAAGGCCCAGAAAAACGGGAATCACAATTGAAAATCTGTGACCTTGGTTTGGCGCCAGGAGGTGGCCCAGCTCTTCTATTGTGTGGATGCAGCTGACTTTGGCACAGGAAACGATCAGTGAGGCCTCCCAATCCCTGCCTCCCCCTCTTTCTCTGGAAAAATAAAACAATACAGAACAAAATGAAGTGTTCCCTCATGGATCTTCTTCATACCTTTAGATCTCTAGGTCTGCAGGTCACTTTCCTTCACATTCCCCTTAAAGCAGAAAATAGGATGAAATGAGGATGAGATCACTCTGTTCTTTTGAAACATGGACTTTATTTTTTTATAATGTCTTTTTTGGGACAGAATCCAGTTAAAGGTCCATGATCTGTGTTTGTAAACAAAGTCCTTGATTGCCCCAGTGACCCTTCATCCTATCCACAAACACCCAAATTAATCATGATGACAATAATCATAAATGATAATTATAACCTTGGTTACCATTTATTTCTACAAGCTTGTAAAACTTTTTCTACATGTTATCTCATTTGATCTTTTCGACAAAACTGTGAAAGAGATGCTGTCGATTAAATGTCTATTTAAATTTCTTTAGTGCCCATTTAGATAGATTGAGAAGGAACCTTAATACATTGATTTATTTATTTTTTTTTTTGCTTTTTTGGAGGGGCAGTTGGGGATAAGTGACTTGCCTAAGGTCACATAGCTAGTAAGTGTTAAGCATCTGAGGTCGGATTTTAACTCAGGTCCTCCTGACTCCAGGGCCAGTGCTCTATTCACTGCACCACTTAGATGCCCCAAGTACATTGATTCTTAAACTTTTTGGTCATAGGACCCCTTTGCAATCTATTAATATTTATAGTAATAAAAATTAAAATGTCTCAGTATTATTATGAAATAGTCCTTACCTCATATATCCTGAAGCAAATAACTAATATAATAGCGACTTTATCTGGCAACATATGCAAACTTCTATCCCTGTGTCTCTTGCCTGTCTATGGGGAGAAGGGAATTTTTCTATTGTACAAATGAAAAAACTGAAAACAGGGAAATTTTTATGACTTAAGGTCATACAACTGGAAGTGGCTGATAGCAGTGTTGTCCCTCGACTACTGATGTTCAGAAGACAGATGATAACACTTTGTCATAGGAGTTTAGCACCTAATTAACAAGAATAATTAGAAAACTTCAAAGGCTATGAAATGAATTCTCAGCCATCTGCATATTTCAGAATCGCTAGCTGAGATGTTGATGGCAGAACCAGAATCTGAAGCCACTATCTTTGATTCTCAGGCCAGGGTTCTTTATACTACACCAGTGGTGTCAAAACCAAATAGAAATGAGAAACCAAAAAGTGATACTTACGGATCTCTGCAGCTATGTGTTAACTTAAAAAAAAACAGCAACACATGGTAACATGGTCTATATTTTACTTTAATTTTTATTTTATTTATTAATTATTTTATTTATTACATTTATATTATATATTGTAAATATATAATACATATTATAAGATATATTTACTAATTAAATAATTTAATTAAGAATGGATTATTAATCAGATTACACCACATTTGGCAGGTGGCCAGTGTTTTTGACATCTCTGCAGCACACATAATACCTTATAAAACTGTCATTCATTAAACAAACTTTACTAAGAAAATGGCTTCTATACAAACATGAGAATGGATAGAATTTGTTTGCTATTCAATCATTTTTTAGTTTTGTCCTGCTCTTCATGACGCCATTTGGAGTTTTCTTGGCAAAGATACTAGAGTGGTTTGCCATTTCCTTCTCCAGCACATTTTGCAGATGAGGAAACTGAGACAAACAGAGATCAGTGACTTGCGCAAGGTCACACAGTTAGGAGGCATCTGAGGCCAGATTTGAACTTAGGAAGATGTCTTCCTGACTTCAGGCCTAGTACTTTGCCACCTACCTGCTGGAATATGGTTTCAAATATAAAAACTTTGTGTATTACTTTGAAATATAGAACATTGTATGGGTCAGCTCCATTAAGATAACTTCCACTTAAAGCAATACTATACTAAAAATTTATTACACTTATTTAGAATGACTGCCCTATCACTAGGAGCAATTACAGCATCATTGGCTGACTTTTTTTAATTTTGGTTTGAGTTAAAAAAAAAAGGAGGAAAGAAAGAATGCTTCATTTTCATAAATGTTAAAGGAACCATGTTCATGCTCTTAAATAGGTTTCTATGAAAAGTCATTGGAAGGAAATGAATCATGAAATGATGCCAGGGCTCTTACTGTGACTCTCTCAGGTCTGGTACATTCAGCTTATGGTTCATAAGACACCCTCAGCTATGCTGAAAATGTGACTTTATGACTGTCATTATTGAATGCCTTAGGATATGAGAAATAAAACACAGAAGTAACAGCAGCTGGGACACCCAGGACAGATTGTAGGGAAATGAATGTTGCCAAGGTTATGTGATCACATTGCTTAGCCCAGGTTCTATGGAGTTGATGAAATAAGTGGCTTGAGGACAGAAGAGGGAATTTGGAATAGCCATTGTGGGGCATGGCATAGGGATCAATCCTGGGGTGGATCTGTGATCCATCAGTGTAGACACTCCTCTCTTGATGTGGGTTATAAACCATCCACACATCTTTATCAGTCAGTCATCAGTCAATGAACATTTATTATGTCTATTAGGTGGTAAGGTAGCACACTCCTGGGCCTGGAACCAAAAAGATTCATCTTTCTGAGTTCAAATCTGGCCTCAGAAACTTAGAAGCTGCGTGACCCTGGGCAAGTCATTTAACCCTGTCTGCCTCAGTTTCCCCAACTTTCAAGTGAGCTGAAGAAGGAAATGGCAAACCATTCCACTATCTTTGCCAAGAAAGCACCAAATGGATTTACAAAGAGTCAGACATGATTGAAATGACTGAACAATGAAAAGATTGGGAATAGGAAGGATGGATTGATAAGACCCAGGACTATTATTCTATGATTCAAGTGTTTCCTTGACCATAGGTTTTCCTTGGACTTTTGTTATCCAAATATTTCATATCTGACTATTCCAATTCCAAATGAGATTATTCGTACAGATAATGATTCAAGTCTCTGGGATACTCAAGTCATTCCATAAAGAATAGGATTTAGATTTTGGAAATTTAAAAGTAAGTCAGCAAGAAAAGATTCTCAAATAGTCATTAAGTTAGCAAGTATCTAAGTAACCAAAATGAAAGTTTAACTCAGGTCCATAATGCTTTTTACTCCAATCTTCTGCTTGTTTCAGCACTGGGTCTGAGTGGGAGAGTACATTTAAAACACCCACTTTCAAGAGATGGGCTTATTTTATAGACAGAGAGAGACTCATGACTCTGGTGGAGTTTTGCCTTTATTGAGCAAAACAGCCAATGCTGGGGATGTTTTTGCCATGTACTCCATAGTTTTATAGTTTCTTTTCGAAGTACAACAGAAACAAATGAAAACTTTAAAGACCACTCTACATTACTGAAGTATTATTCTTTTGAGATTACATAACTCCATCAAAGCTACATACAGCCTCTGCAATTTACTCATCTTCTTTTCTTTACCTCTTTTTCTGTCACATGAAAAGATAATTTAGTTCTAGAGAAATATGTCAGTCATGGAGACTGAAAGACTCAGTTTATTAACACAGTGTTAGCAGGAACAGTGGTATAAGTTTTGATACATAGGCCTAGGGATCTTCAGAATTAAGGAATATTCAGTAAAACTTGTCCTGACCAGAGAATGGGCATTTCAGTTTGTGGATGTTCTTCACTTGGGACTGGTGACCTTTACAGAGCGGTGGGCCAAGATTCCACCTCTTTTCTTCTGGTGTTCCCCATTCTACCCCTGAGAAGTTTTTTTTGTAACATATCCATCATCAAAAGAATGCTCTTTAGAGATATTATTTTCCAGATATTTTAAATAAGACCTACTGTATAAATAAACATTTTCTTGACTTCCTCCTCCTGATCTACTTTATAACTTCCACTCTCCCTCCCCAAAAAACTAGAATATGATAATAGCCAAATATAAGAGGCCTTAAATTGTATAACTTTTGCATCGTAGGGGTTTCCTTCAAATAAGACAGTTATATAGTGTAATGATGAATATAGCATAGAAAGAGTTAATTGGTTTTGAGCAACAAAGGCACTACCTAAATCCATGCCCCCCCAACCCACTGTTGCTGATAAGTCAAACTCTATGTGACTCAAGTAACTACCTAGGACACAATTATTGAATTGTGGACTGGATTGTATCTTCCTTGACAAAGGGAGTTTCTACATAAAGAATTCTCTTCACCAAGAAAATCACACTTTCTTTTTTTAAATTATTCATATTTTTTTTTAGCACTTTTAAAAAACATTTTAAACAGGGGCAGCCAGGCAAAGCAGTGAATAGATTACTAGCCCTGGAGTCAGGAAGACCTGAGTTCAAATCCAGCTTCAGACACTCGATATACTTAACTGTGTGACCTTGGGTAAGTCACTTAACTCCAATGCTTTCTCCTCTGAAAAAAAGACACCCTTATACAGCATAAAAAGTGAAAATAGTACTTAAAAGTTTATGAAGTACTTTAAAGCTTACAAAGCAGTTTTCAAATATTATTTTATTCTCACCACACCTCTGGGAAGTCAGTGCTATTTTTTATCTCCATTTTACAAACAGAGACAAAGCAACTTTAGTAGGCTAACACAAGTAATAACTGTCTGAGGCCAGATTTGAACTAAGGTCTTCCTAAGTGCAGGTCATTATGCCACCTAGCTGCCTAGTCATCACCCTTTATGCAGAGTTGCATATGCAAAGGTTCTGTTTGCCTCAGTTTCCTCAAATGTCTAATGGAGATAATAATTGCACCTACACCCCAGGGTGGTTGTGAAGTTCAAATAAGATATTTGTAAAGTGTTTAGTACAATGACTGGCACATAGTAGTTGCTTAATAAATGCTAATTGATTGAGTGGGAGTTTGATAGACCAAAGAACTCCCAGATCCTCTATCCCCTAGCCTTGTCAGGTCAATTACAATAAGCAAACTCCTGGAGAAGAGATATTTTATTCCCATGAAAACTGTTTATCTCATGAAGTATTCTTCTTCTTTCTCCTTTTCTAATGATAAAATAACATCATAATATTATAATTGTAGTTGAATATTATAATGATAGTTGAAATTTCAGTAGTTTTCAAAGTGCCTAAATACATGAAGATATCAATGCTCAGTGCAGCTGGGTAGCAGAGTACATAGAGGAATCAGAAAAACTCATCTTCATGAGTTCAAATCTGGCCTCAGGTACTTACTAGCTGTGTGATCCTGGGCAAATCACTTAACCCTGTTTGCCTCAGTTTCCTCATCTGTTAAATGAGCTGAAGAAGGAAATGGCAAACCACTCTAGTGTCCCTGCCAAGAAAACCCCAAATGGAGTCACAAAGAGTAGGACATGACTGAACAACAAAACAAAGCTCACTTTCTGTTAAGTTCTTGATAATCGAGTTAGTCCAGATCCCAATAACTCTCTATTCTTTACTTCACTCTATAATAATCATCTTGAAGATATTTACCAAAGGATTGGCTCTTCCTGCTTGACTCTCTGTTGTAATTCCTTCCATCTTGATCAGTCTCACTCTGATCTAATGTCCCAAGATTTGGACAACAAATTCATGAAGGCAATCTGCAAAGAACTAATAAAAAGTATGCATTAATCTGTAGCAGTTATGTTGGATTACTAAAGGAAACTATTTCTATTGCATGAAGAGACGATTTCTAGAGAAATGTCATTCATGGAAATGGAAAAACTTAGTTTATCAGCAAAGTGACTGTAGGAACAATGATGCAAGTTTTGCCCCATATTGACTAAGCAGTGATTCCTGACTCTTTCAGGAAAGTTGGAGATTAGACTGAATTGGCTCCTGACTATGGCATAGGCCAATGGTGGCCTTCACAAATTGAAAGAGAAGAGAATTACAGTAAGTGTCAATCCACATGCCATTAGAAATAGATCACCACCTTCATTGTACATGCCATCAGCTGCCTACCACTAGTGTATTCTTATTGCTCTTCTTGTTCCTTCTCTCTTTTAGTCTCTGCATTTTGGGGCCTTATTCCTTGTCTTTACTATTTTTTTTTCAGAGAGGAAGAGCAAAGATAACAGCTGAAACTCAAAGTAATCAATTTGGCTCCTTGTTTACAGCTCTGGGAATAGGCTTGACAGAGGAGCCAGTTTGAACTAATGGATAAGATGGAGCTTGGGCATTATATAGGAATTTCAATAATCCATTCTTTCCCTGCTGCACAGACATGTGAGATTTGACTATAAGTAAATCTCCAGATGCTGGGGGCTGAAATTGCCAATTCAGGTCCCTACAGTATTTTATTTTCTTTGAGCTCTTGGAATAAGCCCCATTATTCTGATCAAAGATGTGTTTAGCATTCCCCAGGCTGGTTGCTTTCAAGCTAACTCTTCCACTTCAGAATTAAATGACATCATAGAACCGGTTTACCTTCCATAAGCTAATAAGGACTGAAAAGCTATACAAAGGAGTTATGTCCATCATGGAGAGTTTTTCTGGAAAGTATCTTTAAAGGAGTCAGTCTGGTGTAGTGTTTCTCCCAATAAGGGTCCCACCTCTCAAGAGCATTGGAGGGTCTAATACCCAAGAATCTCCAGGGAACGTGACAAACTGAATGGAAAGATTACCTTAGCATCAGAAAGACCTGGATTCAAGTGCCTCTGACTGGCTGTGTGATACTGGTCACAGCATTTAACCTCTATCAGACTAGAAGTTAGAGAATAGGCACAGATCTCCATTAGTAGGGATTCCCATCATTGAAAACTCTCTATACTAATAAATCACAGATTTCTTGCTGAGTCATTTCAGTCATATCCATTTCTTTATAGTGCCTTTTTAGTTTTTTTGTTTGGCAAAGATACTGGAGTGGTTTGCCATTTCTTTCTCCACTTCATTTGACAGATGAGGAAACTGAGGCAAATAGGGTTAAGTAACTTGCCCAGGGCTACACAGCTAATAAGTATTTAAGACTGAATTTGAACTCAGGTCTTCCTGATTTCAGTCCAGATACTCTATCCATTGAGACATCTAGAGGCCCCAAATCACAGAAAGGGTAAACCCTCCCCCCCCCAAAAAATCACTTGTTACTCAATTATGATATATATCTCATCCTTCCTACCGCATAAGGGCTAGATAAATAAATATTAATAACAATTAATAAGTACATTTATTTAGTTAACAATATTGATTATTTATTTTTAACCAGTTTGAAATCTTGGAATACTGGATTAGATTTGAACTGGTCAAGACAGAAGGGTTCACTTTAATTATTAATAAAAGTTTGTTGTAGTTAATTGAAGCTGTGGCGACTGCAATAAAATGTGTCAAATAATTGCCCTGCTTGAGTAGGCTAATGGGCAACATTTAGCCAATATTCCCTTTCCTTGAACCCAACCCCCTAGCACTGCTCCTATTACATTCATTCCCAGTCTAGTCTTCAGATCTTTTGCCTCTGGTCTACTTCTTTCCCTTATTTGAAATTGGGGAAACTACGGGGCGGCTAGGTAGCACAGTGAATAGAGCACCGGCCTTGGAGTCAGGACAACCTGAGTTCAAATTCGGCCTCAGAAACTTAACACTTACTAGCCATGTGACCTTGGGCAAGTCACTTAACCCCAACTGCTCTGCTTTCCACCCTCCAAAGAAAAGAAATTGGGGAAACTGATGATGTGGAACCTGAGCTGCTAAGGGGAGGAGGAAGAAGGGTAAGAGTTGAATCATCTAGCAGGGAAAGTGGTTAAAATTAATTAATTTAGTTCATATTGCTTTAGTTTTGTAGAATCATGATTTCAGTGGCTAGTCTGTCTTTGCTGCTAGGTCTCTGTGTGCTTACTGCAGCTAGATTAAAAATTAAGCTATAGAAATACTTACTGGCCCCAAAGGTTTTCTCAAATAGCTTCTATGGTTGAAATAAATACACAGAAGAAACAGAATTCAGAAAGAGAGAAGTAGACAGGACCTTTTTGCTCAGATGCTGTCAAAGTTCACATGCATAAGAAGGTTGCTTGATTATGGAAAGAACCCTAGATTAGGAGCCATTGGACTAGTTTGAAGCCCTGCTCTTCATGTACTATTTAAGTCAGTGGTTCTAAACCTTCCTAATGCTGAGACTTTTTAATACAGTTCCTCATATTGTGGTGACCCCCAACCTTAAAATTATTTTTGTTGCTACTTCATAACTGTAATTTTGCTACTGTTATGAATTGTAATGTAAATATCTGATATGCAGGATGTATTTTCATTGTTACAAATTGAAGGTAACCCACAGGTTGAGAATCACTGATTTAAGTGACTTGCTGGGCAAGTTACTTTCTCTTTCTCACCCTTAGGTTCCTAGCTAGGTTAGTTCCCAGACCATAGAAACATGTTTAATTACATTTCTTGTCAAAATTTCTTAACTTTTCGTAACATGTGGCATAGTATAAGGCCATGCTGTGGTATTCCATTTCCATTTGGGAATTTCTATAATTCCAGAACAATTCTGGTTCTCAGTATACCAAAATATTTATCTTAGTTTATATCATCTCAATGCTTTCATTGTGGACTTGATTAACCCTTGAAATGCTTAACTATACCATCAATTCCTGTAATATCTCTTACAGTCATTAAAGTGAAGTCATTAAGATAAATGGCATAGTGTCTAGAGTGCTGAGCTTGAAGTCAGAAGACCTGAGTTCAGATTTAGCCTCAGACATTTACTAACTTTGTCATTAACTTAATCAGCTTCTTAAGTTAACTTCACTCAGTTTCCTCATCTGTAAGACAAGGGTTCAGCTCAGTCACCTCTAAAGTCCTTTACAGCTTTCAATCTAGGGTCTTAAAAATTTGGGGAAGCCAGCTCAATCCAGTTTCATCTAGTCCAGGTTGCATGTTCTGAGTCAACTTAATAGAATTTAGTAGAAGAACCTATTTATTTTGTTGTCACCAAATAAAACTATATCAAAATTATTGCTAATCCTAGGTAATTCACACATCATTGTATTTTTTACTACCTTCCTCATGAGATAATTTTTAGGAAAGTACTTTGAAAATCTGCTTGTCAAATGGACATAGTTATAATGAACTCTATATGACTGCATAAATCATATAATCTATTATATAAGTTTCAGGTTAACTTTGTAGTATTGCTACCATAGAGTTTGTATAATAGTACAATGGAAAGTATACTGGTCTTAAAGTCAGAGGACTTGGGTTCAAATCCTGCCTGTAGCACATATTTCCTGTGTAACCTTGGATATAAAACTTAACCTCCTTGGACCACAGATTCCTTACCTGTAAAATGAAAGGGCTGAACTTGGTGGTCTCTGAGGTCTCTTCCACTATAGCTCTAGGTCTGTGATCCTATGAGATCATCTCTGAAACTTCTGCCTACAGCAGGAATGACCTCTCTGCATCCCTAATAGGTAACATCTGTTCTATTTCATCGTTTGGGATGGGGAAGGAAGGGCAGAAGAAGAAAGGGTAGAACCCCTTCCCACTTCCTTCCCATCTGTCCCCCTGCCAATGACATCAGTGTCCATTCATCAGAAGTGTTAGGACAGACAGTGGGAGAATATTTGGAGCCAAAGAAAAGCCAAGGGCAAAGAAAGAATGTTACCAGGAACTTGTGCTGAGCCACAGTTTGGAGGAGTACTTCTGGAAGTGCATCAAGAAGAAATCACTTAAAATCCTTAGGAATCTTAGCACCATCTCAAAAAGCTTTATATTTTTTAATATATTTTTTAAACTGAATGACAACAGATAGAATACTGGTAATGGAATCAGCATGACACATGTTCAAATCCCCCTTACTAGCTATGAACCCTGGGCAAGTCACTTAACCTCTCTCAAGCTCAATTTCCCATTTTTGAAATGGGAATGAAAATTATATACATATATAATATATAACATATAATATGGTATCAATTATATTACTATCGTAATAGTTAATGAAACATATAATTAATACATTATGTATAACATATACCATCACATTAATATATGATATATAATATGATGATATGAAATAATATGATACATGATATGTTGTGATACATGATATTATATGATATGATACAGATATTATATGACATATGATATGATGTGACATGATAGCATGTAATGTAATATAGTTGCAATACAATACAATGTAATAAGATGTAATAACTATAATATGGTATAATATGATATGACATGATATCATATCATATAGTACAATGATACAATGTAACATAATATAATACAATGTGATAGAATATGATATGCTATGGCATGACATGATATGATATGACATGCCATGATATGATATGACATGACACAATATGATATGACCTGACATAACGTAATGTGATAGGATATATGACATAGATATCACATGATAGAACATGGCATGACATAACATAACATAGCACAATAAATATCTTCACAGGATTATGAGAATCAACTCAGCTAATATATTGTGTGTGTAGATACCATTGGTGTTTAATAAATGCTTGGTGACATTTATGTAGATATCTATGCCTATCTTCTATCTATCCATTTTCTTTCAAATCCATCTTCTATCTATCTATCTATCTATCTACACTATGTGTATAATGACTCCTTCAACAGACTATAAGCCATTTGTGGGCAGAAGCAATTTCACTTTTGTCCTTGTATCTTCAGTGCATAACACAATGCTTAGCAAGAAGAAGACCAGCTAGAAGTGAGCCTGTGATTTCACAAGAATAGAGAATTCTTAGAATAGGAAACTCTTTCTAGTAATATAGGCTGGTACCTTCCTTGAAACTTACAGTCTCAGGGAATTGCCCAGAGCACTAATTTGTCACATGCATCATTTGCCCAGGGACGCCTAACAAAAATATGTCTGAGACCAGATTTTAACCCAGATCTTCCCAGCTCCAAGGAGAGCATCTGTTAAGGCATACTGCCTCTCATGACACATAGTGTACTTGACAAATGCTTGCTGATGATAAATTGATTGCACTCTTTTAAAAAGTGATCTAGATGCCAGTTTTATTATTATTGTTAAATTGTGATTCCAAGTTACTTCTTCAGTTTTTCCCATTCTGCTGAATATCATAAGCAAGGATCATTTGTTCCCTCAGGTAGCCTGTATAACAAGAGTGACATTTGTTCTTCTTGACAGAACAAGTATACTGTGGTTCCTTGGAAGCTGCTATGATTCATCTTTCAGCATTTTTCAAGTTACTTGGCCTATCACCAAAAGGTCAACTACTAAGTGATGATTTTTTTTTTACTGCAGTAACTCTCAAAATTGACAAGTAAGATGTGAAATGAATTTATTCTACATTGGTAGTAAGGATCCACTACAATGAAAGAATAGATTAGTTAGGGTCTTGAAAAGATAGCATCCTTGCACATCTCTCACATGCATTCAGAAACATGCATAGAGATACTCCCAAATATGTTTTTTCCCCTAAGGATAAAAAGTCCAATTTTGTTCCAAAAGTGATAGTTATCCAACTGCTCACATGCTTAGGGCTAGGAGCAATGGAAGGTACAGTGGAAAGAGCTTATGGATAAGATGCAGGAGACTTGCTCCTTCACCAGCTTGTTAAGTGATTCATATTTCATTTACCTTCTTGATGTTTTCTCAACTGTTAAAAGAGGATAATAATTCTGGCTCACTTACCTCACAGGTGTGGTTTTTCTTCCCTTTCTCAGAACCAAATGAGAACATAAGATCAGAAACTTAGAATTGGAAGGGAACATAAGGGTCACTTCATCCTAACTCCTCTTTTTTTCGATGAGGAAATTGAAATCCAAAGTAGTTAATTGACTTGCCAAAAGTCACAGGACTGTAAAGACGTCAAACTGGGATTTGAAACCTGGTCCTCCCACTTCAAATTCGGTACACTCTTTACATTTTGCAAAGCTAAAAGCCCAGTATGAATTTTACAGCCACTATGCTACCAAGAAAGTTAATTTTGTTTTATTTAGTATGAACTAAGGTGGATTGGAGCAGGAAAGGGACGATAGTAATAGAAAGGAGGAATAAAGTAGGGGGAATGCAAATAGACATGTCAAATTTTGAAAAACTTGTTATTAAGGGTGGATCTGTCTTTACCAAGCCTTGGAAAACTATTTGTTTATTTGTTTTCAAGTCAGAAATGTTACAACTTGAAAAGGAGATAGAGTTGTAAAAATAATATTAAAAAAAATCCTAGGCTAATGGCAGGGAAGAACTACCTGCTAGGATTTTGTTGTAGGCCCTTTTTGATCTTGAAAGAATCATGTGCTATCTAGCCAGGGATGCAGTTTAGGGTGCCAGAAAGAGCACTGGCTTTTTAGTTAGAAGATACGGGTTCAAATTCTGACGTTACCATTTGCTAGCCATGTGACCTTGGCAAACTATCTAACCTCCCTAGGCTACAGTTTCCTGATCTGTAAAAGTGGGGTAAAAATACCTGCATTGGGAGCCTCACACTGTTGTTGTAAGGAAAATGATTTGTAGCCCTTGAAGAGCTACAGAGATGTGCTGTTGTTGTTGACCCTCATTTAGTCTTTTATCCACTCAGCAGATAATTTTACTAAATTCCTATTACTGAAAATTAAGCCCAACAGGTGGATATTATAAGGAAAGAACTTAGTTCTTCATAAGGAATACCTTTTTGATGATTAGAGCTGTCCAGCAATGAAAGGGGCTTCTTCATGGGTCAATGCATGAATGATGAACTGAGTGGAATCTATCTTCTGTTTCATTCAGAAATGATGCTTGAAAGATCTTAAGAGGAAAAGAAACCAACAACAACGATACAGTTTACATTTTCAGGGACCTTCTAGATTTCACCCAGTTTTTGTGCTTTTCACCTTTTAAAGATCCACAGATCCCTCTTTTTAAAAAGAAATATACCCTTAAACACATTTTAGGAATCAGAGATTGAACTATTTGATTCCTTAAAGACTGAGTGAAGTTTGCTTCCATATTTGACTCCTCCAAAGCTGGCAAGTCAGGTCATGTGCCTGGCTGACCTCCCAGCACCACCTACTTCCACTCCATAAGAAGCTATGAGATCCCACCCAAAGGAGTCAGTCCTTCCCCCGAAACAATGAGCAATTCTTCCAAGACACAACTGGAGCACTGTTGCCATGGCACAGGAAGGCCTGATAAGATCTCGCAGCCACAGCGTTCCTTTGTGTCAGCAGACGCAAGTGGGATGTTCCTTCTTCGGCTCTTACAGAGTAAAAGAGGAAGCAGGCCTCGAAACACAATGTTCATTGAAATTGGCTTTCATCTGAGGAATCTCATGGCAACCTCAGCCTAGTGATGTACATTGAATCTGCAGCTGAGCTCTCCTGATGCATTTCCTTTGTTTGTTCCAGAGAGACAGGCAGCACCTTGACCAGTCTCACTCTCTTACTAGGTAAAGGGCATGGCATTGTGCTGAGCAAAGGATGATGTGACAGCTTGTCTCCAGTGAGTCTAGGGACTGGAAGGAAATTAAAAATAAAACTAAAGACAAGCCATTCCCAAGCTTGGAGGCTCCAACATGGAACATTATTTCTGTTAGAAAGGAAATAGCCATTTACCCCTGATGATCAGCAAATGTTTAATAAACCAAAGTTTTGTTAACAGAAAAAGACCACTAGTGTCAAGATCTATGCCAAGGGGGCCACATATCTTTTAAGACACTGGAATACAAAGAGCAATGTTGTTGGAAAATCCAGCCAAAAAACCTGCCATTTAGCAGTTCATCTTGGTGGTAACCCATCTACACAGTCCATATATAGTGGTTTTGTGATTTTGTGATTTTGTGATTTTGACCTAGACTACCCTTCATTTTTATTTTTTCTCCTTTCATGTAATTAAATTCAATTAAGCAGACTTTTAAAAGCACCTACTGTGTGCCAGGATCTATGCTAAATGTTGAGGATATATACAGGAAAAAATGAAATCATCCTAGTTCTGGGGGGTGTGGAGAGGGTTACCTTTTACTGGGGGAAGCAGTATGTATAGATATGTCATCGCAAAATTTATTTTAAAAAATACAAAGTAATTTTGGAAGGAGTCAATAACAACTTTTTTTTTGTCATGAACTCTTTTGGTAGTCTAGTGAAGCCTATTTTCAGAATAATGCTTTTACACGCATAAAATACATAGAATTACTAAGGAGTCTTAATTATTTTGAAATTCACTTATCAAAATGTTTTTTTAAAACTGGAAATAAATATAAACCTTAGGTTAAGAACCACTAAACTGAAATAGAGAAATGAAGAAAGGTCTTTTGTAGATGATACGTGAGTTGATTCTTGAAAAGATGTAGAGGTTTTAAGAGGCAGAAGTGAGCAGGAAAAGCATTGATGGTAACAAAGGCCAATCTGTACAAAGGTGTGGAGGCAGGAGATGAAATATCCTAATCGGAGATTGTCAAGCATCCAGTTTGACTGAAAAACAAAATGCAAAAGGAAAATGTAATCGGGCTGGGAAGATGGACTTGGACCAGATTGTGAAGGGCTTCAAATGCCAAATAGGATTGGCATTTTATAAATTGGCATTTAACCTAAAGGCAATAGAGAGCTATTGAAGCTCCTTAAATAGGTGAATGATGTGGAATGATTTGTCCTGTTTTGCCTGTTATGTTTACATGCTGATATACATTATGCATCCTAGAGTCATCTATTGAGATTTCTAGATAGTCAAGGCTGTTCTGCAGGCAGATTTCAAAAAACAACCTTTAACAGCCCCTTTCCCCTTGAAGATCTTGTGAATCTATTTAATGTGCAAGAAGATAATAGTGTAATCTGTCTAGATATTTTCATGGCAAATGAATGGTGATAAGATATCTTCCTGGGCCATTCATATTTTTGTTTACCCAATTAGTTTCCTTCACAATAGGTCCAATAGAAAATAAACTCATTTATAGTTGGCACTGTTGAATTTTTGTCATGGTGTCTAGTATAATGACTGGCACCTATTATACACTTAATACAAGCCTGTTGAGTGAATGAATAAATGAATGAAATGAATTGAATCTAAAGTGAGGTTACATTGTGCTTTCATTGAATCCTTTTAATCAGAAAAAAGCCTTAAATGCTAAATTACTGGATATAAGTTAATACAAGAAAACACACCACTTTGTACCTCCTTTTATGGTATTTACCACCTTTAACTTCTTACCTTATTGTGAAAATAGGGTCAGTAT